>CM057845.1:108155718-108167255 GCA_030068395.1 Apalone spinifera | reverse complement strand
CTCGCAGCTCCCATCCTGCAGCACCGGGGGTGGGGGGAGGAGGGGAGGAGGCAGAGAGGTTGAGGGTGGAAGGGATGGTGAGACACAGAGTGATGTGATGACGTCACTCTGTCGTCCTGCAGGATTTTTTTTTATATAGTGAGAGAGATAAGAGGCAATAGGAAGAAATGTTAATTGGCCCAAAACAGCTGTTTCCTGATAGGCCGTGAACAATGAACCTATGAAGACAATTAGCTCTATGGAGCTGGGAGTCCTAGGACAGATCTGGCTCCCTGATAATGTATGGATTGATTGTTCTCTTCTAAACTTAAAACCCATGGGATTGATCTTAAGAAGAAATTTCCATGAGAATCAGTTCACATAGACCCTTCCCCCCCTCCCCTCCCATGTACTATTAGGAGAAAGAAGCTCTACATAATCTATAAGGAGAGAGAAGTTCTACAAAATCTGTTACTTTTCTGAGAATCTCCATAAAGTCAGATGGGATGATTAGTGTTTCCGTAAGTCATGAGGCACCAACTCCTCCCTCTAGTCAGTGAAAAACTTTCTGGGACATATCAGTCTACACAGAAATAACATTTAAATTCTGGCTTCAGTCAACAGCCTAGCCTCCTCATTCCCTGAAGCAATGAGCCACGTTACTATTTTTGTTGCAGAGCATTAAAGGCTCCCCTGTCCCCGTACACACACTCATATTCATAGATCCTGTGTTAGATGTTAGAGACAATGCAGGGTGTAAAACGGGGATAGGGAACCTTTTTTGGGTCGGGGGCCACTGACCCACAGAAAAATCAATTGAGGGTCACACACAAAAAACCCCTCACTGACATGGCACCCAACTGAGAAGGAGAAAGACACTCCTCACATTTAGGCTTGCCAGATGCTGTCACCAAAAATCCCGAACATAGCAGGAAAAAAAAAAAAAAGAAAGAACAAAAACAAAAAAAGGTTGCTGCACCTTTAAGAATTCCTGTGCTCCTCACTCCCCCTTCCCCCACTAGACGTGGCAGGGAAGAATGTCCGACCAGCCTTCCGTCCAAGAAAAACAGAAAATACCGGACATTTTACATGTCCAATATTCTCTGTTGTTTTTTTTTTACTGGACAGGGGCCAGGAATAATGGACTGTCCAGGCAAAAACCGGACACCTGGCAACCCTACTCACATTTCCCTCAAACAACAGAGCCTGGGAGGCCCACCCTAGTAGATTCTGTGTGCTCGAGCCCCATGGTGGAGCAGCAGGGGGGGCCGGAGCACCAGCACAGGTTCACCAATGCAGGGAGGGGCCCTGAGCCTCAGGGGCTGAATCCAGCCAAGCCAGGGGCTGCATCTGGTGCCCAGGCCTGTGGTTCCCTACCCCTGGTGTAAAAGAAGCCTGGGTTGGTAGACTGAAGATGTAAGGTGAATTGGCAAAGTACTTCTGTAGAGCAGAACCAGTGGGTGCCGGGGAACCTATGTACATCACTCCACCCTTAGGCTGCAAAAGAAAAACAAGATTTCTGGTAAGTTTTACAGGTAGAGTAAGTGCATAAAGCATTAAACCATTACCCTCTAAATTGCCCTTATTTAATTTTTCTTCCTCCTTAATGATTGAAGTGCTCATGAATGGGACAGGAAACTGAAATCTTAGGTAGCCACAGATCAGATAAAGTAGCAATACAAATATCTGCCATGCCAATCAGCTGATTTGCCTCAATCCTGACCTGAAGAGATTATTCAACTGTCCATTCAGTTGCAGGTTCACAAGGGAGCCAGTAGACAGGTTGGCGTGGGTTCTGTGCACATTTGTTCACTAGGAACTGGACTAAGAAATATGATAAATCTTAGTCATTAACAATTCTGTGAGCCATCCAGTACGTCCCCTTGCTTCTTCCTTATAAAAGTAGAAGGTCACCTTCTCAAAAGGCATCAGGCAAAATAATAATAATATATTATTATATTAGTGTGTGACAAAAGTTGGTGATCATTTTAGGCATCTTAGAGAAACCTCATTTTCAGAAATGCCCATCTTTTGAAAACAAGACCCCTCTGAAATGTCTCAGGATGAGCCCTCAAACACAGAGGCATCCAAAAATCACTAGTAGTCACTTTTGAAAATTATGAATGTTTCAAAAATTAAAATGAACTGAACCAAAGAAAACAACAGCATGGTGAAATGTAACAATACATTAAACTCTAACAAGATTGTATGCAAAATTAATTTATTGTTTTCCATACTAAAAGTGGAAGGGGAACTGTACCCAAACATTTTCACCAAGAAGGCTGATACCATCATGATCTTGTAATCTGTAACTTTATTCCAGCTTCCAGGCCATATGCAAATGTCATTCAAGTGGCTGAGAAGCATTCTTTGATTGTTGCTTTAAATAATTATATGGACATTTTAAAACAATTTCACTGAAACAGGTGTGAAGTCACTACACTGATGATTCTAATGCTAGCAGACTTGCTGGGCATAGGTTATAGAGCCTTGATTCAAATCCTAGTGCACATACTACACACACAGACCAACTCCAGCTCTCCGCTATTTACTTAAGGTATACTGTAAGAAACACTGATTTTTCACAGCTGAAAAAATCTTGCTCACAAATCCCTATTTTATACATGCAGAAATGGGATCTGAATCTAGGATGGCTGCTGTGATTGCCTAGGGAAAAGGAGTAAGAGGAATAAGAAAGAAATTGTATTTTGAAAGGCGGTGATCTAGCCCTGGTCTACACTAGAGAGTTATTTCAAAATAACCCCCCTTATTTCAAAATACTAAGCGGAGCATCCACACTACCCAACCGGCTATTTCAAAACAAGTATTTCCTCTGGGAATAACACTAATTTTGAAATAGTTATTCTGAAATAGTGGTAGTGTGGACGCTCCACTACTGCAGTTTCAAAGTAACTACTCTCCAGAGTAATTTGAAGTAATTACTCCCCAGTGCTTCCTGGGGCTCTACCTCAAGGTAGCACAATAATGGAGCCTGCCTCGGACTAATTTCAAGGCTCCCCAGTAGTGGGGACACGCTATTTTGATTTTGTTATTTCGGGAGTTATTTCATATTTAGTTATTTTGAAATTATTTTCCAGTGTAGACATGCCTCTAATGGTTAGAGAAAATGAGCAGGTGTCAAGGGGAATGCTGAATGCTATACCTGGTGCTGCAGCCACTGATTTGCTGTGTGATCTTGGGAAAATAGCACAATTTATCTGTGCCTCAGTTTAATAATATCTAATTCATAAGGGGGTTTATGAGGCTAATTGTTAATTAATCTTGTTCCAGTGCTTGGAGATCCTCATATGAAGGGACAAAGAATTATCATTATAATCCAGTCTTCATGTCTGTTTATGTTTATGATCAACTACCTACAAGGATTTTAAAACAAAAACCCACAAAACTACTCGTTGGCAGGAATCTTGGCATAGAGCTAGTCTCTTATGATTCCTTTTGAGTATAGAGTATTTTTTTTAGCTATAAACACACCTGTAACATAAAATTGTAGAATGGAAAATATTCTCTTTAGTGTAATGTACATCTTTTTATTTTGGGCTGTGGAATCCAAGACTGAATTTAGGAACATAGGAATTATAATAGCAATGCAAACCACTTGTCCATCTAGTCCAGTATCTCATATATGAGAGTAGCCAGTACCAGTCCAGATGCTTCAAAGAAGGATACAAAAACACTATGGCTGTGTCTAGACTGGCCCCCTTTTCCGCAAAAGGGATGCAGATGAGGCCAGTCGGAATTGCAAATGCAGCGGGGATTTACATTTTCCCCGCTCCATTTGCATGAACATGGCTGCCGCTTTTTTCCGTTTCGGAGCTTTGACGGAAAAAAGCGCCAGTTTAGACAGGGCTCTTGCGGAAAATAAAGCCTTTTCTGCAAGATCTCTTATTCCTTCTTTTAAAAGACTTTTGTCGACAAAACTATACCTGCATCTACACTACCGCTGAGTTTTGTCGACATAACGTTGACAGAACTCGTCAGTTTTGTCAACAGCAGTAAACCTCATTCTACGAGGAATAATGCCTTTTGTCGACAGAGTTCTGTCGACAGAAGGCGTTATTGAATCTATACTGTCCTTTGCATCTATATTCTCATGTCGACAAAGCGGCTTGCTTTGTCGACAGAACTGGATGTAGTCTAGACGCTCTTTGTTGACTGAAGCTTTGTCAACAGTATCTGTCAATGAAGCCTCTGTCGACAAAAGCCTGTAGTCTTGATTTACCATATGAGTGCTTGTAGTAATGCATAGTGTGGTACACCAGGGGTAAGTTACCAAGTGTGCAACTCACCATTGCTCACAGCACTGCCGTTTAGGACATTTTGGCAATGTACGGTGGGGCAGAAATTAATTGTGCAGGGGTGACTGGGAACATGGGAGCAAGTTCCCATCATGCACCTTTTCCATCCCATAGTTTTCACACCTTTAAAAAAAAGTCCCACAACTCTATGTGGCACTGTCCACCCTCTCTGTCAGAAACATGGAGCCTTCACAGCTCTGCACTATTGTCATAAGCATTCCAAACGCAGGACAAATAATCTTCCAGTATCCACAGAAAGGAATTGCCACAGCAGTAGGGGACATGATTCCAGGGAGGACACATCTCTGTGTGACACAGTGAAAAACAATTCCAGGTTGGTGGTGGCATTCACAGAGCCATGGCAGGTGGTGGACTGCTGCTTCTGGGTCTGAGAAACAAGTACTGATTGGTGAGATCACATAGTCGTGCGGGTTTGGGATAATGAGCAACAGCTGATGCACAAGGCCACATTCCTGAACCTGTGTGCTCACCCCAGCTCTCTAGGACAGGGACACCAAAGTGAGACCTGAACTAACACAAATGAGTGACAAGTTGTCAAGGCAGTTTCCCACGCTAGCACTACAAATGCAGGAGGTGGGTGCCTGCAAGAGAGCTTCAAAACCTTGCCTCTACAGGCACTGGTTACAAAAACTTCCCCCCAACATCCTAATACACAGATTTTGGGGAATTTGCTGCCACCATCAAATGCTTTTTGATCCCTACAAAACCAGAGGTGAACACTTGTAACCACCCACAATGGTACCCCCAGATCTTTTGCCCCAAAAGAGCTTGAAAAAGAAACGAGAAAAACAAGCTGCAGTCTCTGGTAGCTGACTACTCAGTCAGAGGCATGGAGATACACACAGGCAGACCTTCCAGTACACAAGAATCAAATAATCATCTTAAAAGAAGTGATTTTTATTACAAAATAAAAGATAAACTTGATACAGCATACTTGATTGCTAGATGTTACAGAGCAACGAAGGAAAACAAATTTAAAAAACAGAGAAAAGTCTCAGCACAAAGCTTAGATAGTAATAAATGGTGGGGAGGCAAAAATTCACACAGAGCAGTTCAAACCAAACCACAAAATAAAGAAAAATTACCCTTAAAGCATCTGGACTCACATTTCCCTGGTACTCACTTCTAATTTTCTCCTTGGTCAGTCTGCTCCCCTGTTCATGACACAAGTGTAACCCTTGCCCCTTCTGAGAATCCGCATACAGACAGAATAATGAGTCTGCTCTATAGCCTTAGCTGAGAGGCAGCTAGCTTTTTGCTCATGCAGTAGAGGCTCGTGCACTAAGCTCCAAAGTTCTCAGGCGAACTGTCAGCATTACACAAGCACTCCCTGGAAGCTTTCCTACCGGTTGGTGGGAAGCCATTTTTGGAGTGAGAAAATTCACAGGGAGAATCATTGTCATGCAAATATGTAGGGCCACTCATTATTTCCTACTTCAAAGGACTGTGACTCTCAGTAATGTGCAGGACCTAGGAGCAATGGCGTTCCTGAACTGCAGTGGGGCAATAGATGACACACGTATCCCTGTTTTGGAACCAGCCCATCGTGTCATGCAGAACATCAGCAGAATAGGCTGCTTTTCTGGGATTATGCAAGTGTTGGTGGATCATCAGGAATGTTTCCTCAAGATCAATATTAGCCGGTCAAGGGAGGTACGTGATGCTCTCAACGTTAAGAATGCAGGACTGTTTAGAAAGGGTACTCCGGCTTGCAGCTCTCTTGGCTTATACATTCCCACTGGCGATGTTGAAGTGTCAGTATTGATCCTGTGGGAAACAGCACACCTATACATTTCTCTGGTTCATAAAGCCACACACCAACCTATTTGAGAGCAGCAAGGAAAGATTCAACTACTGGCTCAGCAGGTGCAGAATGAGATTAGAACGTGCTCTCAGTTGGCTGACGGGATGTTGGCATTGTTTACGTTGTAATTGGAAGATTCTCTATAACTTGAAGTCTTTAAATCAAGATTTGAGGACTTCAATGTTTCATCCAGAGGTTAGGGGTCTTGTACCTGAGTGGATGGGTAAAGTTCTGAGGCTTGCAATGTGTAGGATCTCCGACTAGATGATGATCTCAGTGGTTCATTCTGATCTTAAAGTTTATGAGCCTACTCATAAGATTGGATCTCAGTGAGAAAAAAAAATATCCCAATAGCGATAGCTACTGGCTGTCTCCTGTACAATATCAGTGAGGCAAAGGGGAAAAGTTGCTGTTGGAGTAGAGAGTAAAGGTGGAATAGCTGGCTGATGAGTTTGAAGAGCCAGACACCAGGGTAATCCCAAAAGCTCAAGAGCTCAAGTAGTCAGCCACAATAGCATGGTGTGGTTGAGAGTATTGTACCTGGTTCTGAAGTGTTGGTGGTTATTAGGAATTGTACACCAACCACCACACATCTATGACAATAACACTGTCAACGCAACAATGAATTTTGTGGTGTTGTAGTACATTTCACATAATTACACTGTGTTTGTCACTGATCCTGTGAGCTCAGTTGCCCTGTACAGTAACAAGTATTTTCAGTGGCAGTAGGCATTTGGCAGGACATATTGCAGTAAAGATGAATTATTTACCAAAAGACATTTTTATTGCACACCAATACTAGTGAAAACCAAATACAATTAAAACTTCCAGTAAGTTATTTCAGAACAGAACTTAACAAGGGGAAAAAACATTCATGCCCATTTCAACTCATGCTGACTACATTTACAGCCTCCATGGCTCTCACAGATCAGTGTATGTGAAACTGGGGTTCTCTTTACTATCCCCTGGGATGGCAGGTTAAGGGAAGGGATGCAGCAGCCCCTGATACCATGTGGAATGTGGCTGGGTGTAGGGAGGTGCTAAAATGGAGGGAATTGTTCATCTGAACAATCTTTAAAGATGAAATCTTTAATCTCGACTGTTATCAATTACACTACATGCTCTGTACAACTCCTGTTGGATGCTAACCCTTGAGTGCAATAAGAGAAGCAGCCAGGGAATGCAATTAGGCCTTCTCACTGCTGAGAATACATTGTAATTAGAGGGGGGTCCAAGCTATGAAGATCAGGAACTTGCCCCTTTTTCCATTGTTTGAAGAGGGAGCAGGATAGAATATCAATTCCAGATCTGATTTCCTCCAGTGTTCTGAGTTAGCCCATTATAAAGACAGTGATCATTTGCACAATTTGGATCTGGATCTGATCTCTGAGTTCATGGATGTTCTTATCTAAGGCTTTGGTTTTGGCCCATCTCTGGGATCTTGGTTTGGGTCCAGCATTTTAACAAAGCAGTCTTGAGGGTGGCACAGACTTTTAAAAATATAGCTTTGATTTTATTTTTATTAGGGCCAGTCAAAATTTTTCCATCTGTGCTGTTTTTCATTGGACAACTGGATTTTCAAATAATTTTTTCCCCCATGAAACATGTTGATGTCAGGTAGAAATTTTCAATATTTCATAAAAATCACCCCCACAAACAAAATGTTTTTTTCAAAATGACACTCCTGTGCCTCCTGGGAGTTCTAGTTCATGCACCTTATGCTCCTGCATAGATTGCTGGCCAAACTACATCTCCTAGGATTTGTGTCAGCCAGAGACTCTTACAGTGTGTCTAGCCTACATGGCTCCGTTGACGGAGCCATGTAAATTAGTTAATTCGGCATAGTCAAAGAAACGAGGTTTACAGGATCGGTTGGCAAAGGCTTCCCCAGCCAACAGATCCGTATCTAGACTGCCACGCTGTGTCAGATCAGCTGATCGTCGGTACAGCGCGGCGGCCGTGTTTATTTTAATGAATTGGGGATTATTTAAATCTCCGCTTCTTTGACTATGCCGAATAAACTAATTTACATGGCTCCGTCAACGGAGCCATGTAGTCTAGACACACCCTTAGGGAGAAAAAGAAATTAAATACTTCAAAGGCAGGAAGCCTGCCAAACAATCAGTGGGACCACTTGTTGGTCAAGGAAGTCAAAACCATTACAGAGAAGCTCAATAAATTATTTGCATTGGTCTTCACTGTAGAGGATGTGAGGGAGATTCCCACATCTGAGCCATCTTTTTTAGTTCCACTCGAGAGAAATCTTGAAGTCATTGTTGACAGCCCTCTAAAAACATCAGCTCAGTGTGCAGTGGCAGTCAAAAAAGCTAACAGAATGTTACGAACCACTATGAAAGGGATAGGGAGAAGGACAAAATATTATGCCACTGTGTGAATCCCAGGGATACCTACACCTTCTGGTCATAACTCTGGTCACCTCATTTCAAAGAAGATACATTCAATTTGGTATAGACAAGGGAAATAAAAATGATTAATGGTATGGAACAGCCTGCATACGGGAGAGATGAAAAAGACCGGAGCTGTTCATTTCAGAAGAGAGGTGATGAAACGGGAGATAGGTAGAGGATAGATCCATCCATCACAATTAGCCAACAAGGTCAAGGATACATGCTCTAGGCTTCCCTAAGACTCCAACTGCCAGAAGCTAGGGATGGATCACTCAATAATTCTGTTCTGTTCATTCCCTCTGAAGCTTCTGGCATTGACCACTGTTGGAAGACAGTGCTATGGGCCATCAGTGATGGGCCATCAGTCTGACCCTGTATGTTCATTCTTATGTTCTTCTGATACACACCCACTGTTCACTAAGGTTACCTCTGCAATGCACGATTATTTTGGAATAAGCTATTCCGGAAGAAATACTCCAAAATAGCTTATTTCGAAATAGCGTGTCTACACTATTAGAAAGCCTGGAAATTAGTCTGAGGCAGGCTCCCCTAATGTGGACATGCTACCTTGATTTAGAGCCCCAGGAATTACTGGGGAGTAATTACTTTGAATAGGCTGGGGGAGAAGCTATTTTGAAATGGAGCTATTCTGAAATAACTATTTTGGACAAGGCGTTACTCCTTGTGGAATGAGGTTTACACATGCCAAAATAGCTGTGTAGATGCTCGCATAGTTATTTCGGAATAACGGATGTTATTCTGAAATAATGCTGCTGTGTAGACGTACCCTAAGAAAGGAGATAGTGGTGTATCATGGGAGATACAGGCCATCCTTGCTATAAGTCCAAGATATGTTCCAAAAAAATTTGGACATAGCAAAACAACTTGAACCTGGAAATTTTTTTTCCCGCAGCTGACTTCCAAATGCGCAAATAAGTGGGTTTTTTGCACAACTTAAGAGTGGGGAATGGGAGGACTTATAACGCATCCGTTCCTACAAGTGTCAATACTTTAGTGCCCCACAGATGTATACCGGGGCGACTTATAGCAAGAATGCCCTGTATAGTCTAGCAAGAGAGCCCAGGCCACAGGCGAGAATTAACTTCAGTCTTTGGAGAAGATATTTTTGTTTCAATATCAAGAAGCTGACATTTTCTGCAGGAAAAATCCCTATTTTTCAACCAGCTCTAATTTTTTATCTTACTCCTACAAGGAAAAAAAATGTAAAAGTCTGACCATAGGTAAGAGTAAAGCTTCACCATGTTGAGAACGGTGGTGGATGTGGCATTGGGGGCTGGAAGGAGAGGTTCTGCACTGACTGTAAGAATTGTAAACTAGCCTTGTGCTGATCACCCAGCATGAAGAACGTTCCTGGAAGAAGGAGTTTCAGGGTTCCTTTCCTATCCCGCTGTGTAAATATGATACGATTAGCAGAAAATGACTTGCCTGAACCAAAACCACAGATCTAAGGCGCCTGAAATGGAGGGGAATGGCCAAGTGATGGATCTGAATTTTGTAAATTAGTCCTGTCTCCCAAACAAGCCAATCCAGTCCGGTGGACCTGAACACTCCAAACTTAGAGATGCTTGAAATCTAAACAAAAATTTTGCCATGTAAGCCCACCTTTAACCTTTTAAAATAAAAGCTCCTTTTCTGTCAGTTACATGATGCAGGCTAGGGAGCCCATGTTTTGTGGGTTCCCTAAGACATAAATATCCCCAGATATCCTCCACTCAGACTCTTACTCCTAGGGTCTTCCTTTCCCCTCAGTCTAGCAGATTCTTTCCTTCATTAGCAGATTCATCCACTGTGCAAATATGTTATATGCAAATCTGTCATCTTCACTTCTTACATAGCATTAGCTCAGTTGTCCATGACATGTAAAACAGAAGAAGGACCTTGAGGAGGGAAGTCACATACCTATTTCATCAGTCTGCTCAGTTCATTGATAGCACACTGGTTCTCCTGGGATCTTGTTTAAGCCCACAGATGTGGATTGTAGCTTGTTTGCTTGATGCATTGCCTTTGGATGAGATCAAAACATTCTCTGGAATGCATTGCACTGAGCTGTGATCCTACAGGAATCAACTGTGTCCACCTTTTGCTTATTCAATGTATTTACTCCTCATGGTTTAAGAGGCTTTTTTCATTGAGTTGGACACAATGCTGTACAGCTGCAGCACTGTGCACACTGCAGAATGTAATAGGGAGGATTTGTTAATGCAGGGTCCTGTAAAGGGCCCAAGTCACTGAAAATTGTACCAATCCCTCTTGCAGGAAATTAAAAGACAATGGGCCAAATCTTTTGATGCAGGACTCAGTGGGGACTGAGATAGCTTTATGCCACTTTTACGTTCCAGGGCTGGCTTGGTCCTCTGTTTACAGTACAGCAACCTCTGGGATGACCTAATCTATGCCATCTTCACCAGTTTCCAAGGGACCATTGGGGTACTTGTGGATCACTAAAACAAAATGTCTGACACAGCCTTTTGTGGGATGTGGGAAAGCTGGCTGCACTGGCTCAATGCCAGCCTGTGATTTCCTAAGAGAATCTGATTGCCACTTAGGTCAAATTTAAAGCTATTTTTTCAGGACCCATGCAATCTCTTCATTCTCTGAAGTGCTGCTTTACCACAGTGTATGCACATGTACAAAGATGCCAGTTTTAATCTTTGTTGTTCAGTATTAAGAAATTCTTTACAAAATCAGTGTTTCAATCACAACAATCTGATACTTTATCTCTGAGGTACATCATCACTTCTTGACACAAAGTGATCAGCTCAACAATGTGCAATCCTAGGTCCTGATATTTCAAACTCCTAGAAGGGTGGTTTGTATGATGTGGGCAGCTCATTAAAATCAGGACTTTACCAGGAAAATGGAAATCTTAACCCTTGGCACAGAAAAAACTAGTTCCAAATTTGCTGCACTTTAGGTCCTGTCTTACAAACACAAAAGGGCTACATCTAGACTGGCATGATTTTGCGGAAATACTTTTAACGGAAAAGT
>CM057845.1:108114592-108135734 GCA_030068395.1 Apalone spinifera | reverse complement strand
ATTTGAACTAACGGCTGTTAGTTGGAATTAACTTTGTAGTGTAGACATACCCTAAGAGTGAAAGGGGTGTTGCAGCGCTCTCTGGCTTGAAGCAGTTTCCAGTTGGGTTCAACAGCTCTCAGCATCCTCACTATAAAAATTGTCCCAGCACCCCTGCCTTGCTCTGATGAGGCAAGTATGGGTTAACTCCACCTCATGAGCCGGAGAGGGCACGCCCCCTCAACTCTGCTGGGAATGCTCTGGCTGGGAACCAGGTATAAAAGGGAGCACCTTGGCTCAGGGCTCACTGTCAAGGAGGGAGGATTCAAGCTGCAGGTTCCAACCAGGGAGCTGCTGAAGCCCCAGACCAGGAAAGTCAGATGCTCCAAGTACCAGGCAGATGCTCCAAGGACACTTGGAACTGCTAGGAACTGCACAGGCTGAAGAGCCCAGAGAAGCCCACTCTGGGTAGGAAGTAGCTTGGGTAGGAAGGTCATTGTGTTGGGTGGCATTAGTGTTCTTTGACTGGATCCCCATTGACTCAATGGTGAGCACACTTGACACTTCCAGGGCCCCCCTATCTTGGCTCCCACCCATCCCTAGCTGGCAACCCCCTTCCCTGGCTCTGGCCATTGGGCCCTCCAGTTCTGCTAAGGAGGGCAGCCATATTTTACTCTGGCCATCGGGCCATACAGCCCTCAGGGAAAGGGCAGTCATATTTAACTTTGGCTGCTAGGCTACCATGAGACTAAGAATGATCATGCAAAGATAGCTGTGGGTCTATAACAATGCTTACCCCACCTGTAAAGGGGACGGGACACACTTGCCCCATGACACTTGAACATGGCTCTTTCTCAGGTTTATGAGAGGCACAGCGTGCCATCTTAGCTACAATGGGGGAAAATGCCAATACAGAAGATAGTCAGAGATATGCAGGCTCCATGGGAGGCAGTGATGTTGAGAGAAGCAGCCTGTCAAAATGTGACAGACATCAAATGTCAGATCGCTTGCTGAGCCCTAAATAATTCTGCTTAGATTGCAGCCTTTACTAAACTATTTTGATGGTTATATTTCTTAACAAATGTTACTTGTGTTCTTGTATTCCAAATGTGTGATATCAGTGTGGAGGGTAGAGCCCCTACCTTCAACTAACCATTAATGCGCTCTTATAAGCCTGTAAAAAGGATCGGCATTGGCAGGCAATAAGCAATAATTTCTTTATCCTCTATTTTTAGAGCATATATAATAGCAAAATGTTCATACTGGGAGAAATTCACATTGGTGCAGAGGGCCCACACCAGACCTGTGTTCTCTTTAAATTCAACTATAACTGTATTTTGGTGCACACACTTTGTGCAGGGTTCAGGAATGAATGTTGCCCTTCCTGGATAGGCAACAGAGGCTAGTAAGAGGTGAATGATTTTGGTCATTGAAAGGCAGTAGACCTCTAGCAGGAGACTTGCAGCTGGGATTATACAAAGGCTATTGGGCTGTTTGGCAGAGATGTCCCTTAGTCATTACTGGGTCTATCCAGTAGGAATTTGCAATTTAAAAGTTTCTAAAAACTCTTTCTGAAGAAGATATGTGTGTTTTCTAGGTGGCTTTATGAATGTCCCAGTGGGAGGGATACAGAAATCTCTCAAGTATACTAAGCAACCACTTCTTTAAAGTTTTTGCAGGCCTGATTTGTATTTCAGAAGAATAAAGTTGCAGATGGTTTACTTAATGCAGCTTCTCAGGTCTTATCTTTACTATAGCATTAAATTAGCACCACTGCAATTAATGCAGTGGCATCGATTTAGCTGGTCTGATGAAGACTCAATAAGTTGATGGGAGAGCGCTCTCTTGTTGATGTAATTAATCCACTTCAGTGAGAGGTGGAAGCTATGATGATGTGAGAGCCTCTATCAGTGGCATAGTGTTAAGTCAATGTAAATTACTTTATACCACAAAGAGACATCATTTATGTTGACTTAAGTGGTACTGTCGACAAGGCCTCAAGCCAGGACTACACTAAAAGGGAAGGTCAAATTAAGATACACAACTCCAGCTATGTTAATCAAGTAGCTGGAATTGATGTACCTTGATTCGAGTTTTCCCACTCTCCGCACAGTGGGAGGCTGACTAAAGCAAATGCTCCCGTTGGCTTCCCTTATGCCTTGCAAGAGCAGGAGTACCGGCTTGCTGATGGAAGTGCCCTCTGAGTTCAATTTAGTGGGTCTTTACTAGACTCACTAAATCAAACTCTGGAAGATTGATTGCAGCAGCATGGATCTTCCCCAAAGTGAAGAAATGGCCTGAGTCTCTAGCACATGTTCTACCTCTCTATTACCTGGAAATCTGAAGCATTGAAACTTGCCTTCAGAAATTACTTCCCACGCAGTTTTGTCATCCTTCCCTTCCCTCTTTCCCCCCAAAAAGGGTATTTGTTGCTTTGGGAGAATGCACTGAAGCTATCTGGAAGTGTAAGCACCAGGTGTTTGTCAATGTGGAAATCCAGGTTGCTGCTTTTAAAAGAGAGCTTCTGAACTGTCTGTGAGCAACACAGGCTGAGATGACTTAGCAGTAAGAATGACAATGTCAAACTATCTGCTGCTCCAGTTACATACAAGACTATCTTGGACAGAAGATGGGGCTGAAACTGTGAAGAACAGCATGACTACCAAGAGGCATAACCAGTACATTACTCTTTCATCATCCAGATTAAAGCACATACATATTAATGTATCCAAGCACTACACGGTTCTTTTTTTGAACCTTTGAACCCAGCGTCCAATTACAATGTGATTAAAAATGGCATAATTTGTATTCATTCCAGTGCACGAGGATGGTTATTTCAGTACTGTGGCAGTTTAACTTGTGGGGGGAATTTGATACTGTAGCATATTTTTATTCTTTGCCCTGAGCAGTTAGCCAAAGTCTGAGTCCTTGCAGGATTGTTTCCATTTGGATGAGAAATCAGCCAGTTATATTATTGGCACAACCTTGAACACAAAGGCCTGTTTCCCTGAACACCACAGAACCAAGGACAGTGTGTGGGCTCCTGCAGCAATCCCTATGCACAAGAAGTGCCTGTTATCTCCAAGGCTCATGCTCACAACTCCTCCTCAGCCTCTTGGTTTTCTGCTGCCTCCCACAGGCACACAGCCTACAGCCTACAGCCAGTCTCCAAGCCCTCTATCTGCAACTACAGGGCTTAGCTCTCACCTACCATGCAGCCTATTGCCTTGGCAGGCCTCACATTGTCTACAGCTGTTTTTTCTACATAAAGGAGATTGATTTCTCCTTCTCGGGAGCCTGAAAAAGTACTTGGAACATCCATTGGGTTTACTGGGCTTAAACTGCAGCAAGGGAGGTTTAGGTTGGACATTAGGAAAAAGTTCCTAACTGTCGGGTGGTCAGACACTGGAATAAATTGCCCAGGGAGGTTGTGGAATCCCCATCTCTGGAGATATTTAAGAGTAGGTTAGATAAATGTCTATCAGGGATGGTCTAGACAGTATTTGGTCCTGCCATGAGGGCAGGGGACTGGACTCGATGACCTCTCGAGGTCCCTTCCAGTCCTAGGATTCTATGATTCTATGATTCTATACTGAAGTCTGTGATTTTCTTTGGACCCAAGACCCAGCTGATGGCAACCATTCATACCTTACAATATTTAAATCAATGTAATGGAGGAGTTTGTCCCCCTGCTCCAGCTCAGCCCCTAGGGACAAGCTGGTGGACAAGGTTCCTGCTGCTCCAGACTGCCCCTCAGGGAGAAGTTGGCAGCCAGCCCCACACCTGCCCTGAGCCCCCTTCCTCTGAGCTCCTCCTCCTCCCAACCATCACCCTGATTTCAGTACCCCTATCCTGAGTGCCTCTTAACCCCCAACTTTCACTCTCACACCACACACATGCCCAGCCCCCAGCTCTTCCTAAGCCCCCCACCTTGACTTCTGAATCCCCCCCCCCATGCCTTTGGCCTCCTGCCCTGAGCCTCCTTCATCCCCAGGGTACTACCCTGACTCCTGCATCCCCCACACCGACAAACCCCCTGCTCTGAAAGATCTGGGCAACTCTGAGTAAGTCTATAGGACAGAATTTTATAGTTCCTGTGACTGAGTAGTTATTCTTAGGTAAAGTTGTCTGAGGTATTTTGAATTTTGATGATTTTGACCAATTTTTTATATTTGGGGAGGGAAGGGTGAGAAAGCTGACATTTATGTATAGTTTCCTCTTTTTCACCAGCTGTATTATTGGGAATTGAGAAAATGTCTTTGACCTCTAGATTACTGGGTCAAGTTCTGTGTATGACAGTAAGACACTTTAGTGGGCTGTGTGGAAAGAGATTTGTGCCCTGGTTTCACTCCTGGGAGACAAGTGTTTGTAAAAAAAAATGGAACTAAATAGTAACTTTGTTGGCAGCTTCAGCAGAAATGCCAAGAAATTACTGGGCGTGGAGACTGTCTAACAGATCCTGTAACCTCTGAGAAAGTCACTCCAACTTATCGGAGTAAGTGGGTTTTACCCATGAAAGTTCATGACCTTATAAATTTGTTAGTCTCTAAGGGTGCATCTAAAATGCACCCTTACCTCAAAATAAATTATTTTTTATATGTAGCTTATTTTGAAGTAATTTCAAAATAGCTTATTTTGAAATTTGGTGCTGTCTACAAGCACAAATTTTGATATAACTCACTATTCAGAAATGCCCCTTAACCCTTGTGGAATGAAAGAAACCACCTGTTATTTCGAAATCTGTTTCAAAATAACGGGATGCTTCAATAGATGCAGAATAGCTATTTCAGGATACTTCTGGTATCCCGAAATAGCTCCACAGTGTGGACATAGCCTACAGTGTCACAGGACTTCTCATTGTTTTTAAAGTTACAGACTAACACGGCTGCCCCTCTGAGAGTTCCTCCCAGAAAGAGTTAAAGCACTTTAGGGAGGTCCGTGTGCAGGAGACTTACTCTGCTGTTGTCCATGCTGTACCGAGTCCAGAGAGCTTCAGTCAGAAGCTAGAACCCTTCACAAACCCAACATTCACACACACAACTATAACTTTAAATTTGTAATAACTTACCACCAGTCATTAACTTCCTGGTATTCCTAGTGTTTGCAACATGACCTCGCTAGTGAGAAGGGAGTGTTTACATTTAGTTAAACGTTCACATCAAATTTAGACATCTCATCCCAAGACATTCTAAAGGAAACAGGCTGACAGATTTGTTCAGAATGTCTGGGTTGTATTGTTATCTATAATCTGTCACAATTTTATTTTATTTTCCAGGGAAGAGTGGGAAATCCACTCACAGGTAGGGGGCACTCTGCCACTAAAATACAAAGTCCTTTCAAAAGTTGTGAGGAAGCATAATTATGTTCAGTCATCTTGAACAGTCTGATTTTTGGCTTGCACTGTTTTTGGATAAGTTATTTAATGCCAAAAACAGGGCAATGTCAGACCTCTAGGCATTTACAAAGTCCAGTTTACTGAGATCATTATTTCTGGCTTACCTAGCTCATGAATAGCCTCTGATGAATAGATACTATTTCTTCAGTATATAAAGCCAGAAATAATAATTTGCTGTTGCAGAGTGAGAATTTGGGATGTTAAAATCTGCTCTGGGCTCCTTTTTCTTTACCATTTTCCCATACCAATATTGAAAAAAGATTCAAAGAGAACGCTATGCAAAGGAAGATTTTAACTTATGGAGTTTATCACAAGAATACAGCCTTATTCTCAATGGTGAGTACAGTCTCTTTTTTTGGGCATGCAAATAAAATGGTTCCCCAATACAAAGCCATTAAGTGTCACTTCTGATTAGCTTTAAAACCTCTCTTTATTTATTTTGCATCTCTCTAGTATCTCCTCTGAGATTAAACCCTTTGACAGCTTGTCAAGTTGTCATGGTTGCAGTTAACTTATGGCTTCCAAGCCCATAAACTATAGCAAGAAGTCTCCATTACTATCCTAAGTAATGTATTGACTTACAGTAATGGCCAATGTTTTAACCTCTATATAAGATAACCGGAAAAGAGCTATTGAAAATGTTCTTCCCCACCCAGGTCTCATGAATTCACTTCGGGATTTTTCCACTGTTTTTGGCCTGAATGTATAACCATATGTGGGCTCATGATTTGGGTTGAATCCATATGTGGATTTGGGCTCAGGCAGGTTCAAGATTTGTCCTATGGAAAGCTGATCAGCATAGTTCTATGTGGCCTAATTTAAAAACCTTTGAAGTTTTGAAAAATATTATTTAAAATATTCTTGGAAAAAGTTGCAATAGGGTCATTGGCTATATTTTCTGTATTTTCTCACTTCAGTCTATTACAAAATAATAGTACAAAAGCAAATGCATTGAGATTTTGGCTCTCACTGTTTATTCATCTCCTGAAGTAGTAATTCCCATAAGGTGCTTACAATCCAATTTATACAAATCTGGTGTAAGGCTTGACTTGACATTTCTTGTGCATACCAAACTCTCACTTTTGTTAATTGGTTTGGGGTGCTCTGTAAAAGCAGAGTCAGGCCCCTTCTGTAAAAAAACCAAAAGGATAATTGCTAAATGTGCGGTCAGATCCCGCCTGAAACAATATACTAACAGCCACTCCCAGTAACAAAAGTGAAGGGAAACAAAAAAAGAGATGGTAGTAGCAACTCTTTCTAGCTGAATCGGCTGTATGTGCACACTTGTGTGTATTTATATAAACCTGCAGGCTATCTTCCTCACACTTCAGAACAAAAGCAGGGTAGCTAATATTTTTAAAATAAGCTGTTCTCGATTAAAGTAGGATATAAAAGTCAAAAAGTGCAAAAAACATAGCTTACAGTAGCTTGCATTTTATTCCATAAATCAGTGTAGCTCCACTAAAGTCCAGTGGGAATTGGACCAGGACCTTTTCCCCCATCCTATAGTAGAATATACACATTTTCTAATGGCTGACATTGCTATTCTATTTGACTGTTCTTTACCATCATGCATTTCATGACTGTACATTGAGGCAGTACTGCCAGCCCCCAGAATTCAGAAATCGTGACATGAATTGGGTCCCATGAAGTCATGAATGGATCAAATATATCTTACTTTGCTCCCTGTTTGTATTAGAGTTCATATCTTCAGGTATATCTCCACAGCTATGCCAGCTAGAAGTTTAATGGAAAACTAAGATTTTCATTATCTCATGATTCTGAGATTTGGGGCTTTATCTTAAACATCAAACAGTGTGAGACTTATGTGAGTTGTTGACACAGTTACATACCAATAAAACTGATAGCATTTCATTCCTCATGTACCTCATGTAACAATTATACGTTTGAGCCCGATTGTCCCCTCAACCTTTCAGTCAGCATTGGAAGTAACTGGAAATTGATCAGATTACATCTAAACAATCTTTTATGAAGCATTCTAGAAGAAACGGTGGCCAGGGGAAAATCCGTGCTAGTACAATTCCAAGGGAATGCTAGGGATGTGGAGGCTGCAGAGACCAGAGCAACTATGGAAGCCCTAGAATCATAGAACACTAGAACTGGAAGGGACCTCGAGGCAGGATCCTAGGTCTCTAAGGGTATGTCTACACTGCACTGTAGCTCAAAATAAGATAAGCAATTTGAGCTATGCTTATTTCAATCTTACTTTGAAATAGCTTGTTTCGTACTTTGGCGCTGCCTACATATCGCCAACTTTGGAAATAACCTGCTATTCTGAAACGTCCCTTATTTCTTGTGGAATGAGGTTTACAGGGACATTGGAATAGCGAGCCTGTTATATTAAAAATAATGTGCTTGCTATGAAGACGCAGGATATCTAGGGATACTCCGACATCCTGAAATAGCATAGCAGTATAGACGTAGCCTAAATGAATAGCCACATCTTTAGGAATCTGCCAGGTGTAGGGGCAGGCCCAGTGGCTTCTTTTGTAGGAATGGATGGGAATCTCCCACTCCTTACCAACAGAATAATAGGGAAGGAACTCTGTAAGAGGATTCTTAAAAAGATGTGGACAATTTGCATTTCAACAGTCATAAAGCTCTAACATTTTGCATCGCATCTAATGTTGTTAGATGAGTGTCATCTTCCCCCATTTCCTGCAGCTTTGACAAAGTAAATTAATTAAAAATAAGTGCTTAAAATAAACATTGATATTAGCCCTCAGTTATTAAAAACATAATTCTGCCAAGCCTAAATATAATTAAAGTAGTATGGTTCTTAGCCCCCTGCTGTAGAAGGCATCAGAGGCATCCGTGTTAGTCTGAATCTGCAAAAGCGACGAGGAGTCCTGTGGCACCTTAGACTAACAGATTTATTGAAGCATAAGCATAAGCATAACAGATTTATTGAAGCATAAGTGGGCAAAGATCCACTTTGTCAGATGCTGTAGAAGGCTTGTTAGACATAGGGACATTCTCTGAAAGGAATATTTACCAAGAGGGGAATGAGGAGCTAAGAGAATTCATCTGTTCCACTACACTGTTTTTTTATCATGTTATTAAATATGCAGTAGCTTCCAGCTAGGGAATGTATTTCTTGCTTCCTCATCCCCCTTCAACCCCAAACTCCTAGATATCTTTTTGTGGTTTGCACTGTCATTTACTGAACTATTACAACACACTATTGACGTCCACAGCTTGGAAACCTTTGTCTTTCCCACCCCACCCCTGAGGAATTCCAAAAATATATCACTGAGCATGTGTGAAGTCAGGTCATTCAATGCAGCAATGATAGACCTGACTTGGGAAGGCTGGCTCTGCAGCTGAGCTCTTCAAAAGTTTTCAGAGCTTGCCGATTTGGTTCTGGCCCGCTATAGAGACATGATAGTAGGGCAATGGGTAATTGCCCCAGTCTAGGCTCTTGCCCACAGTGTGGACCCTAACTTCTCCTAAGAGGGTCTGGGGTGGGCAGAAGGGAGTTATTGCCACGTGGGGTTTGGTTCAGGTTCCTTTTCTGAGGGGACTGGTGTTTAAGGCACTGTTTTAAGACTTTCACAGGCGTGTGCAACCTACTCTGTATAGTGTACTGGTGCACTAGGTGAGAGGAGGAGGAGGCACAGGCACGCAAGCACGCCTCTGGCTGAATCTAGGTCGGCCTGAGCTTGCAGAACTGGCTGAGGCCGGGACCCAACCAGGAAAAAATGTCTCCGCCGTGTGATTAAAAGGCTCCAGAGTTCAAAGGCGGCCGGGGCCCTGCAAGGCAATCACGCGCGCGCGTTCCCGCGAAGCCCGGGACTGGGCGCTCGCCTCGCTGTGGCTGCTGCTACTGCAGCCAGGGCGGCGGCTCCAGCTGTGCGGCTGGGGGAGGGAGCGGGGTCTGTATGCAAAGCAGCCGGGACGTAGCGACCAATCAGGCGCGGGCCTCCGTCGAAGTATTTATAGCCCGTATTTAAAGAGCCCTTGGGAGTCGCCGCTTTGCTCAGCTGGGCGGTGGCGGCGGCGCAGCCGGAGCTCGCTGGCAGGCACACGTGCTGCTTGGTGCCGCGGGGGGGAGGGGTGGTGCGCTCAGCGCCTTTGGGCTGCACCCTGGTGGCTCTGCCCACCCCCCTCGCCAGCGCTGGGAGAGCGAAACCATTCCCGCGCCGCTCCTGCAGCCCTTCCCGGGCGCGGCCCCGCAGCGCGGCCAGTGCAAAGACACACACCCCCGCCCTGCACAATCCTCCCTCAGAAACGCACTGGCGAGATAACCCCCAGCCTGCTTCCTCTGGGGCTTGCCCGGCCTCTGAAGCAGGGCTCGTCCTGTTAACTCTTTCGGGGGAGGGGGTGTGTGGCAGCCCCGGGAGCCTCTTATCTACGGAGACTCGGGGTGGAAACGGGGCGCAACTTTGCGGAGGAGCCATCCCTTTTGTGAGCGTGCGGCCGAGGGGCTCTGAGACTCTGCCGCCGGGCTCCGCGTTGCGCAAAACTCCCGCGGGGGGGCTTGACCTCCTTCCTCCCGCGTTTGAAACATCCACGGATTTTTGTAACTTCCCACCGCGCTTCCCAACAGAAGTAGGAGGCAGGCAGGAGAGGGGCGTGGTGTGTCCCAGCCCTGTGCCAGCAAATAAAGAAGCGATGCACGTTTCCCTGCCTGAGCAGAGGAAGGTGATCTCAGAGCGCTGTGTGTAACGGGTGTAAACCAGCCCTTCGGACTGAGCGGGGTTACCTCCAGGCGTGGCGCCCGAAGTGGGAATCAAGCAGCAGGTATTTGAAAGGAAAGAGGTGGCGGTCGCCGTGAGCACCGGGGAGGGCCGGAGTTCGTTTCACACGTACAGGGAAGTCTTTTGAATGAAACTGCGGGAGGATTAGGTTAAATCCCGTCCGGAGAGTTGGCCACGTCATGGTGACACACGCCTGTGCAAGGAAAACTTTAAACGTGCGCATTGGCCACTGCAGTCAGCGCAGTGAATAAACCTCGCTCGAAGCTGCTGCCAAGATCTAACGTGTCACGCTGTTACTCTGAGAATCAGGTTCAGTTTGAATAGAAAGTTTATAAATTGGGTACTGTGGAATTAATACAATCAATAAGTTCCTAAAATGGAACAGCTCCTAATTACAATAGATGTAGCACATAACTTATCAATTGTTCAATGATCATGTACATAATCAGTGGTAACAAATGTATACAGTGTGCCTGAGTTTGCTGTGCTTTGCTGCCAGTTCTTGCAGGTGTGTCTACACTACAGCAGCACTATTATGCGCCATAGTGTAGATACTTCCTACATCAACAAAAGGCACCCCTCCCGCTCCACTTCTCACCCCCAAATCAATGTAGTTCTCTGAAAGATGGTAGTTAGTGTGACGGACTTCCCAAGGGTGCAACACAGAACTGGCATACCAATCTGGGTCCCCTCTCACAATGTTTGGCTGTGATAAGCTGCCTCTCCTGGTCCCGCACTCACACAAATCTGTACATAGGCAGGGTCACACCCAGCTGGAGTTACATGAATGGGTCTTCTCAGCACTAATAATAGGGAGGCTTCAGCCAGTTTCCACCCCAGCTCTACAACCTAGGACACCAGAGCAGTATCATCTGGCGTGGTCAAAACCCTTACCAGTGTACATTTAGTACCCAGTCAGCCCCTCCCTTAATATGGAGAGACCAGTGCACCATCCCCACTCCTGAGCAGATTTCCCTTTGCTCTGCAAAGACACTTTTAGGTAAAAATAAAAAAACCCAGATTTATTAACTACAGAAAGGTAGACTTAAGGTCACAATAAGGAATAGCATACAGATCACCGCCGATTACCTAAGAAATAAAACAAAATGCAATCTAAACTTTATAAACTAGATAAGATTTGTCTCAAGCAGTGTCTCATCCTGTTAGCTAGTTCAAGCAGGTTACAGCTTTTGTTTACACAGGCTAGAATTCTTCTGTCCCTCCTGAGACCCGCATCTCAGTTCACTCTTTGTTCCTCAGGTTTTTTCAGGTGTTGTGTTTTAGGGGGTTAGGATTGAAGCCAAGTGATGATGTCACTTCCCCTCTTTTATAGCTTTGTCCAGCTTTCTGGAAAGATCTTTTGCTCATGACATGAGTAGAGTTGCCAGGTGTCCGGTTTTGAACTGGACAGTCCAGTATTTGAGCTTTCTGTTCTGGAAACAAATTGAGAAAATATAAATGTCTGGTATTTTCTGAAGAAGATGTAATGTAGATTGTGATGCAATATCAAGTGTGTCTGGTATTTTTGTTGAAACAATCTGGCAACTATAGACATGAGAATCCATTCTGAACACCGCCCCCCGCCCCCACACACACATTGTATCAAGCATACTCCATGCCTACCTGCTCCCTCTAGGGTATGTCTACACTACAGAGGTTTTTTTTCAGAAAAACGGATGTTTTTCTGAAAAAAACTTAAATTATGTCCACACTGCAATCATTGTTCATTGTTGTGCCTGAAAGAAAGTTGTGTTTTCAACTTCACAACATATTTCAGTAAGACACACGGAGCAAAACTTCCTAACTTCACATACAAGGACAGCACATACAATCCAACAGCATATTAATGTTCAACAGATCAAGACTTTTAGAATGATACCTCATAACGCATATTTTGTACACAACATATCATAATTATATGACAGTGGTCAATATGGGGTTGCTAAGTAGAGATGTTAGAAATTGTTTATTTTGATAATTGTGTAACCGTTACAATTCTTAGTGGATACACGATTACTTGGTGCTCACCCCTGGGGGCAGGTTGGCAGCCAGTGTACTCCTGGCCCCATTCCTAGGGAGCCCCCTGCCACCTTGTGCTGCTGCCTCTGATACAGTTTAAAAACTGGGTCCCTATGCAGACCAGCTCCCACCTGCTGCCCCATGCTGTTACACTGATACATAGGGAGCAGCGTGGAGTGGCAGCAGCCCTGTCTGTGGGGAATGGGGGAGTAGTGTGCCAAGCTCCTTGTGGACAGAGGTTGCTCCAGCATCCCACAGCTGCACTGCCGGACTCTACTGGCATAACCACTGACTGAGGGAGCGGGGGATCAACAGCAGTGAGCTGTCTCAGTGAGAGCCCAAGGGCTTCACATCATAGCCAGAGCCCCAGGGCTCCTACCTGTTGCTGCCACGGCCCCTGCCATGGTGACCATAAAGAATTGGCTGGGGGAGTCTGGTCCCCAGCCCTGCCAAGGCCCTGCCCCTTCTGAGGGCCCAGAGCCACACCCCCAATTTTGCCCAGGATCTTGGACACCTTAGGTTGTGTACTAGTAAGTCCCAGGTTTTATTTTCATCCCTGGTGCCAGGGTGTTGCTTTGGGGCAAAGAGTGTCATAGCTAGGTCAATGGAAGCATTAATTGGAGGCATTGTTCTTCATTCTGCCTAGTGCTCTGTGCTTTGAGAAATCCTTTTTGACTCCAATCAGTAGGTGAGTGTTGAAGTCAGCACAGTGAAATATGTCATGCCCTGAGTGCAATAACCAGGTAAATCTACTTTTTAAGTGTAGACCGGGTGTCAGGCCAAGTTATACTACAGATCTGTACCAATAGTTTAATTGGGGGGAGGAATAGCTCAGTGGTTTGAGCATTGGCCTGCTAAACCCAGGGTTGTGAGTTCAATCCCTGTGGAGGCCACTTAGGGATTTGGGCAAAAATTTGTCAAGGATGGTATTTGGTCCTGCTGTGAAGGCAGGGGACTGGACTCAATGACCTTTCAAGGTCCCTTCCAGTTCTAGGAGATAGGTAATCTCCATTATAATATAACAGCATTGCTTAGGAGTGTGACAAAAATCCACACCCCAGAGTGATGTACTGCAGCTATACTGGCTTGACCCCTATATAGATGCTGTTACCTCCTCTCAGGGAGAATTAACTATAGAGATGTGAGAAGCACTCTCATTGGCTCAGGAGCATTTTCACTAAAGAGCAAAAGCAGCATAGTATGTGAAGACAAGCCCTCAGTCCTTTCAAACCTGTACAGCCACTTGAATGTTGGCTGAAGGACTGATGTCACATTCATCAGCAGAAAGATGATTTTGGCAGCAGAAATGTATTTTTTATAACTGGTTGCCTAACTACTGACTCCCTGGGTGTTCTGGGGTTGGAGCATCCATTGAGAAAAATTAGTGGGTGCCCAACAGCCAGCACAGCCAAGCTCCCTCCCTTCCCTTTCCCCAGCATTTCTCACCTGTCGGCCACCCCGCTGATCAACTCCTTCCTGTCCCTCTCAGTGCCTCTCACCTGCTGGAAACAGGCTCCAGGAGGGTGGGAAAGGAATGAGGATGGAGTGTGCTTGGGGAGGGGTGGGGGTAGCTAGAGGCTGGGAAGAGGCAGGTTGGGGGCAGAGCAGGGCAGTAAGAAGCAGGGCAGGAGCTTGGGAAAAGAGATGGAGTGGGAATGGGGCTGGGGTGGAGCCGGGGGTGGGGGGAGAGAAGGGGGAATGTCTGTGCCTATGAGTGATTCATCATAAGTTCCAAGTGCATAAAACAGAGTTCTACTAGGTATAGTTTATTAGTATTTGTAGAGAGTGTTTTATCATTCAGTGCAAATGCTCATTTTGAAATGAAAGCGGTGCTGTCTATAATGTTACCCCTATCCTGCTTTTTTTAAAGGGTAAAATCAGCTCTTCATCTGGTAGAAATCAGCATAGATCCATTGATTTCATTAAAGTAACACTAACATATCCCAGCCAGCCCATGTGGATTTAACCCGTTTGTTTCAACATTTTCAGCTATAATACTGTAGCTTAAAGTTAAAACATATAGCTTGTTGAAGTGTGATACAATGGAGATAATTAGTGCTGCATGTAAAATGATCCAGTGATAATCTTTTAAAATCTACATCGTACTCTTTACAAAATCTTTGTATGTGTATGTGTAGATATAGAGACAGACATATTGATATTTTAAAACTGCAAAGCCAAGTTTGGAGCTGCCTGCAAATCTAGATTATTTTAAACTGCAAACCTAAGAATGAGAAATTTCATAACAAAAGAGGTTTGGTTTATTTGAGACAGTTAGAAAGGAGACAAAAAAATTGACTTACGGTTGCCCTCTCCATTGCGACCTACGCTGCTGGTTGCCCGGGGGTCAGTTACTTCTCTCTGTTCCTCAGTTTCTGCTTCTGTGAAAGGGATCACGATACTGGTCTCCTCAGTAAAGTGCTTTGGCATCTGTTGATGCAAAGTGCCAAAGAGCTAGGTAAGATTATTATTATTTATACTAGTGCAAAGTAGCTGTAAAATGTTACCAGACTAGAATGACAGCCAGGAGCATGGAATAGGAGGATCTAGGGGTATGTCCTCATCGAGGTTAAAAGAGGGCTAAATGCCCTTTTACTTTTTACAAGTCATATGGGCAAGCAACAGGCGCAGAGCACAAAAAGGACCAAGCAGGGTCGAGGCCTGAAGGAGAGGGGCCTCAGAGTGGGTGGGCAGGTTCTCAGAGTCCAAGGGCAGAGTCTTGGAGGGGAAAAGGGTGGCATGGGGGGTGAGGACACAGTTTAGGTGACGTACCTCCCCCAACACTTTTAGGGAGTTTCCATTGCTGCTGATCACAGCATTGTGCAGTCACTTTGCACCACCCCTGTAAATGACTATACAAGGTGCAGTGCAAGGCAATAATGAATTGGGCCCAATCTTGCAAGTCCTTCTGTTCATGAATCATCCTGGCTCTAATGTAGCTACTCACCAGAGTGTAGGTTAACAAAAATGAGCCCAGAAATGAAGGGAACTATGGAGCCATGCGTGATCTAGATCGCTATAGTAACAATGCTTTCTGACAGACTATATGACACAGTGAGTGTCCTATTGAATTCATTTGGGAATTTTCCTGACTGAAAAATTGGGCATTATATTTGTAGGTGAGGGAACCAGGGTTTACAGTCGGTTCACTGGCTCTCAGCATTCCCACTATAAAATTGTTCCAGCACCAGTGCTTATATTTCTAGATTTTTAAAATGTACTCTCATTTGTACATTCATTCAATTCTCTTGTGTTTTCTCTCTTCTCCCCCCACTGTCAAGCGTAAGCTGCATAGCTATTGAAAATGTCTTTGCTCTTGTTTTGTATAAAACTACCACATCACTCACTTGGCAAGACAATTTGACTATGTTACTAATGGAAATACAAGGAAGGGGGCAGAGGCAGAAGGGAAGGGGGAAGGAGAGGGCGCATAATAGACAGTGATGTGCTTCCCTCTGTCTTTCATTAGGACATGCCTTAGATAATTGAAAAATCTATTCTGAGCGCTGTCTTCATGACTTCAAAAAACACCAAACATCCTCTGTTAGCTCTTGATAAGTTATTTTCTTAGGCTATTGGGTGGTATTGTCAGAACACAGATTCACTTAACCCCTGTTTTACTGGAGCACTATATTAGTTTCCAGTATGAAATAGAAATAGATCAGAATGGGGAGGGGAGTGTTACAAGCAAACCACTAAATTAAAGGCATGCATATTTCTCAGCCTTTTATACATCCAAACCTATTACAAACAATGGAAAAACAGACACTGATTTAATGAGCTTTAAAGCAAGGTTTTAAAGATGCTGTATGCACAGATATTGTGATGGGTCAGTGTATTTGCATGGGCATTGTGGGACTATGTCTATACTTTAGGGAAAAGTTATGCAAATTGCAATTTGTGTATCTTTTTCCGCTTTTCTTCCGAAAGATGCTTTTCCGACATTTGGCCCATCTACATGGAGCCAAATGTCGGGGAAAAAAACCCTCTTTTGGAACATCCTTCTTCCTCGTAGAACAAGATTTACAGGGATGCTGAAAAATGTGTCTGCTTTTCTGAATTTTTTTTTGGAAAAGCAGATGCGTTCCTTGGACACAGCAGAGCTTTTCCGGGATACCTCTGGTATCCCGGAAAAGGTCTGCAGTGTAGACATAGCCTGAGAAACCTATTTTCTTATTTATTAAAGGTAACTGCTATGATTATCCCAAAACAAGGACAGTGTAGTATTCTTCTAGACAGAATAAACTCGAGTCGTGTTGTTTTATTCAGTACCGTTAGCAGCTACTTGAATGGGAATAACAATGACAATTCTGCTTTAGCACTCTGATTTTTATTATTCTTTGCAGTTTCATCATATATGAGTCTTGTAATGTTGCACTGAGGACTGCTGTAACATTTAAGTGCATGAAATGGTGCAGACAGGTAATTAAGTAGCTTCTTTGTATGCTGGTTTTTCTTTAAGAAAAACAACAAAGAGTGACATTTCTTTCAAGTGACCACCATAAGCACCAATAAATATCATGCATGCAATAGTTGTGATGGTTTTTAATATAATACAAATCACTCTTCCCCCTCTCATGAACTGTGTTACAAAGTTAAAGTAACAAGGTACTGGTGATGAAGAAAAGAGATTCTTTAATATAAGAGTTTATATGAGATTATTATTACTTCTATTATCATAGTGCCTAGGAACCTAGCTGCGGTACAGGCCCTCTCATTGTGCTAGGCACAGAACAAAAGGCTGGTTCCTGCCCCAAGGAGCTTGCAGGTTATGTCTGCACTGAAAGCATTTTACCAATACAAAAATACCAGTACTCTGTAGCAAAATTTTCAGCATTCAAGTTGCACCAACTTACTTTTCTTTACACATCATTAGTAAATAGGTTAAAGGGCATCTAACTGCAAAAGAGCCAGAGTGTAAGAAAGTCTGCTTTACATCAGTGAATTTGGTACCTGGCTTGTATGGAGCAGGGATAATTTGGGGCAGGAACCTGACAAGGAGAGAAGCAGTGGTGATTCTTGTGTGCATGACCAGTCTTTCAGGCTTCCCTTTGCTTCCCCCTCAGAAGTAATTTTTCTGCATGGAAGCAAAGAAATCTGTGGAGGCCATGAATTTTGTGCACATGCAGTGATGCAGATTCCCCCACAAGTAGAATATGTCTGCTATGATGCTTTCTTGCACAGTCGTGCCCACTAGCATCTAGCAATGATTCCCAAAGGTGGATTCCCAGACTCCTGAGACCTCCTTCATAAGTTATGCTAGAGTTCACCTCTTTTTCTGCTACCGATGTCATGAAACTTCTGTATAAAGAAAAGGAATTTGGGACACTTAGTCAGATTCCAAAGGGATCCTTGGCAGAAAAAAGTTTGGGGACTATTAATCTAGCTCATTATGATATACCACTATGGGATTTTTATGTTATGAAATAACATGTAATACAAAAGTCTGATCTACTTCATGTATGTTACAGTGATGAGTTAAAACTGGCTATTTGCTCATATAGTTAAATTTAATAGTTAAATAATAGTTAAATTTAATCTGAAAACAGGAGAGGAGCCAAAAACCACAACCTCAGGACTTGTAGATGTTTGAATTCCAGAGCTGGATTTTGCAGATTGCTTTGGCCAGTATTACAGAAATATGGATAAAATAATTGATCTCAGCATCCCCAAACCTGGGAGTGTTTGAAATACGCCTTCAAATGTTCTGACCAGAGCACATCACTTGTCACTATCTGCTGATCCCTTATTCTGGAATTCTTTCAGTAACTATATCACACCTGTATATAGCATCTTTGAGCCCAAAGGCCACCCAGAGTTCAACTACTTTGGCATTATCCATAGCCTAAGCACACAATCCATAGAACTCCCATTGAAGTCAGTGGCACTCTCCACAGACCACATGTAGGATTGTGCCCTATGTCTATTGTATATCAATGAAAAGAGTTCAGGATTAATGTTCTTCTTATACAGTAATTATCCCATGGGACATTTTATTGGATTTCTCTGAAAGAAAGGTTTAATTAAAGAAACATTGCTTTTTAATTGACCCAACTATACAGAGTCTCTTGTAGTTTTGGAGAATGGCTCTGGTGCTTTGTGACCACTCTTTCATCTCTTAGATTATCTTGTGGCTTTGTGGAAAGCACAGTCTATGTTAGTAATTATGCCAGATTTTTATCTGATTTTTTTTATGTGTTTAGTTTCAATCAGAGACAGCAGCAGAGTACAGAATATGATAAGTTTCTCTAAGTTCTCTCACAGGTACTTCAAAGTCTCCTTTGCACTCTGTGGCATCATCTCTTGGGATTTTATTTTGGGGGATGGGAGAATGTCTTTGTAAATTTTAATAGTCACAGTTTTAATGGCTACCAATGGAACAGAGATTTGACTCTGGGTTAGAGGTGTTTACTCCATGACTATTGGAATTAGAAATAAAGGGAGCAGCTTCTGTCCACGAAGAACTCCACAGACAGGAGCTGCTGCCGCAGAGCAGCCTCTGTCTGCAGCAAGACTGGGCCCACCACGAATAGAGGCTGCTCTGTGGCAGCCTTCCCTGCCCCCTCCCCCACATCTCCACCCTCTCCTGCCCCCTAGTCTCATATCCCGAGCTTCTTTCTGCACCCAACCTCTGTCCCAGACCCTATACCCCCTTCATAGCAAAGTGCAGCCTTTAGCCACTTACCAAAATTTCAAGTGCCCCCCCTTGTCAAAAATTATTGCCTACACCTGGTGTAGAGCAACTTAATTAAAGTCCTACAATGGTTCATCTGAATAGGTGCAGCTGCTTGGATGTGTAGACCTGTCTTTAAAGTCTATCTTTGTGAAGGTTTCTCTTGCAGACAGATACAATGAAAATGAATTGGCTGTTAGGGCCAAAGGACCCAATATTCTGTCAGTTTTTCTCCTGTCCCATAAAAGGGACCCGCAAAGCTGTAGAAGAGGGTTGGCCAAACTGGCTCCCGAGCATCACGCAGCCTTTTAAGAGTGAAGGTGTGCCTTGTGGATCCCCACCCACCCCTTCCTACTGTGCTCCCCATCCAGATTCAGGAAGTGCTTGGAGCTTCTTCCCAGTGACAGGGGGGTGGAGTTTCAGCCTTGCAGAAGGCACCTGCTGGGCCTTAGGGCTTCAACAGGAGCAGGGATTCAGCCTCAAGCCCTGGCAGGCTCCTCTATGGGACTGAAGCCTTGAGCCCGTGCAGATGTGTCCTACGGAGCTAAAGTCCTGGCAGGCACTTCCTGTGGGGCTGAAGCCCCTAGCTCCACCACCTTGCTGCAGGGCAAAAGCTGAGACCCAACAGGAACCTTCATAAGGCTGAACCCCTAAGACTCCCCTCCCTGAAGGGCAAGAAGCCCCAAGTCCCACCATCACACTGCAGGGTAGAAGCCCCAGCAGGCAATTCTGGTTCTCAAACTTCTGAAGATTATCATGTGCAGCTCAGAGAGTCAATAAGTTTGGCTACCTCTATTATAGAGGCTACTTCAGCATCTAACCATAGACTATCCTCCACAGATCTGCTCCATGTTTTTGAGGCAGATTTCTCCCCAGTTCTTGTCCAGAAATTCCCAGCACCCAGCCAAGTTACTCAATATGTTTATTGTGTACATATATGACATTGACTCCATGGGAGGAGAATTGTTGCATGATATGCAAGATATCAGTACTAGAACAGGAGAAGAGCAGGATTCAGTAGAGAAGGAAGTCCATATGGTGTTTGGATAGCCTTCAGAGACATTTGGCAACATGGAAACAAAAACAGAAGCAGCGAGTGCTGTGTGAAAGCCAGAGAGGGAGGAGCCAGTGGGGTGCATAGTGTGATGAAAGTGGGACCAAAGAACTGAAAAATAAGAAAGGGAAAGAAGGAAGGAAATCATTTTGGTGAGAAGGAATTCTTTATGATATCATCATCACAAAACATAATTAGGTCATCTCCTGGTCTGCCAGGAGGTGCAATCTTTTGCTCCAGCACTGCAGTTTGTAAGCACGTGGAGTGATTGTCTCACCATCACTGGGCCCTGTTGAAGTCACTGCTTGCCTGCTTATTATAGATTGCAGGATGAGGGCCATAGCTGGCAAAAATCTGTTTGCATTGCTGTCCCTGAAGTTGCATTGGCATGCTTCAAAGTTTGACAGGTACTGTAGTTGGTGAAATTTTATTGCTGTAGTGATATACATGGAGATGTCTCCTTAATCAGAACAGTCACTTAATTTGACTGTCTCCTAGGGAATAGATTAAGCCTGATAATTAATTATAATAATGAGTCTAGCTTAACTGGAAGGGTATTAATATAAATTCTATTTAACAGAAACACATTTGGTGAGTGTCAGTGAGCTAAGTGTTGCATAAGCAGGTGTTGATTAGGTATTAAATTCACGAGATTCCTCTTGTAATAAGGAAACTGCTGTGTAAAGTTTAAAGAAAAAAGACAAAGATGGAATGTGAAACTATATATTGCTTTTATTCTTGTATTTTTACCAAGTAGATCATTCTCTTTCAACTTTTAAAAATGATCATATCTGAAACAAGGTGTCTGTTTAATTGCAACAATGAGCTATTAAAATGGAGTAGATTCTATTGCACATTTTTTATGGGAAGGAGTGTTGTCTTGAGGTTACAGTGGAAACTTGGACAAATGACCAGGGAGAGCTATAAAACTATAGCTCGAGAATGCCGGGGCGTTATCAGGAAGGCAAAAGCGCAATTGGAATTGAGACTGGCAAAGGATGTGAAGGATAACAAGAAAGGTTTCTACAGGCATGTTAGCAAGAAGAAGGTGATCAGAGAGGGTGTGGGGCCCCTACTGGATGAAGGAGGTAACCTAGTGACAGATGATGTGGGGAAAGCTGAAGTACTCAATGCTTTCTTTGCCTCTGTCTTCATGGACAAGGTCAGCTCCCAGACTAATGCGCTAAGTGACGCAAGATGGAATGAAGATGGACAGCCCTTGGTGGCAGGGCCGGCTCTAGACACCAGCAAATCAGGCAGGTGCTTGGGGCGGCACTTTGCCAGGGGCGGCATTTCAGGTA
>CM057845.1:108089638-108108778 GCA_030068395.1 Apalone spinifera | reverse complement strand
GACAAACAGCTGATTGGCACAGTGCGGCGGCCATTTTGATTTAAATGAAGCGGCGATTATTTGAATCGCCACTTCATTTCCCTTTTTCGAGTAAACTAATCTACATGGCTCCATCAACGGAGCCATGTAGTTTAGATGTACCCTAAATGTCCCCTCCCTGTGCTATTGTAGGGCATGGTGTATGCTGGTTTAGTTGGTTCTGTTTATCCATTATTGTGTTAACAAATGCTTTAGGTTGGAAGGTGCTGTATACACACACCACCCAGATCTTAAGCTAATACAAACTGACTTAGAAATTTTACTTTCAATGGATCTATGCCAGTATATATGAGCAGAGGATATGGCTATAAAACCCTTAGTATTAAAATTCACATTACCTAGACTTCAGTGTTTAAGGATTATTACATGAATCAGTTATTCTTGAATGTGAAAGAGGCCTGTGAACATAGGTGCTGGAATTTGGGGTGCTGGAGGTGCTGCCACATCCCCTGGCTTGAAGTGGTGTCCATTATAAATAGGATTTACAGTTTGGTTTAGTGGTTTTCAATACCCCTGCTATAAAAATTGTTCCAGCACCCCTGCCTGTGAACAATTTAAAGAGGGAAGAGAGTTGCAGATCTCAAATTTCTTTGTCTGTCAGAATGGAAGCAGTTTAAAAAAAAATATGGATGGAAAAAAATGGCTCAAACAAATCTCACTCTCTTATTTTCTTTTTAATTCTCAAATATTGGTTATTAACACTTTTTTTTCTTTTAAAAAAATATTGCTAAAAATATTATCCTGGTGTGAGGGCTTTGACTGCCAAGTTTCGAGTCTGCAAGCATATTTTTACAGCCAAGTTACAAATCCATGAAAAATAGATTTATTGTCTAAGTATAAAATAATTTGGCCATCCCTGGTGCCAAGATCCACAAGATTCTTCTGTGTCTCAGGAGGAAACATATTTTTTCCCCTTAGTGAATGCAGCCTATAAAAATGAGGTATAAATATGCAGATACAAAGGCCTCTTAAGAGTGTGTTGGAACTCAGACCATCAAAAGACAAGACACTTTAACAACAACAAAATGTGAAATAGTAATTGAATTGATTTTGTTTCCAAAAATCTTCCATGTCCTACATAAAATAATGAAGGCTAATTGATGACATTGCCAAATCTTGCAGTCACACAGTGGCCTCATAATGAGTGGTTGCAGCAGGCATCTGTCTATTGCTCAGTTGTGTCCCTGTAGCTACTGTACAGTGAATGAAATCCTTACCCCATTGAAGTCACTGAATGCTATTAAAATCAATGGGGCCAGGATTTCAGCCTGTAAGTTTGTCACTCTCAGCTGGCAAGGATACACAGATGGTGGAGGCCCCCTCAGAGCACCAATGGCCAGTCTTGGCTGGTGTCACCAAACTTGGGAGACCTTGTGGACTACAACAGTGTTTCTCCTTTTTTTTATTTAATAAAGTACCCCTAAATAAAACCTTTTTTTTATTTAATAAAGTATCCCTTCACAAAAAATTATAAGTACCCCCAGTACCTACAGTTTTCAGACACATAATTTTTTTTTCTACCATTGTAACACATTTGTTTAAACAACTTAATTGTAGCCGGGCAGGCAATGCAATTTTTGGGTGTAAAAAGTACAAAAATAATAAAGCGCTGTAAAACTGAAAACATAAATTCAGTTTTCTCCAGATTTCAGTTGTGTTGACGTATCCCCCATACTTCTTTCGAGTACCCCTAAGGGTACTCATACCACTGGTTGAGGAACACTGGGTGGACTCTATGGCACTTGCCCATTGCATGAAGGTGCCCAACCTTCATGTCTCCTGCTGTGTGCTCCAAGAAGCGAAGGCCATTTTTCATCATACCTCTCTTGCATACCTTGAACACCAAGTCCTCTGAAGCTCAACATTAAGGCCCCTGCACATAAACTTTGCTAGTTACCCCCAGAACACCATTTGAGTAGGGTGTTCAATATGCAATGATCTATCTTTAGACTGAATTCAGAGATCACATCTAAGCTTGTGATCCATATCCGTACTGTGCATTTCCTTGCCCTTTTGTCCCATTCCGACACTACATGACAAATGTTCTTCCACATAGCAAAGGTGAGGATTCCTAGTGGGCCAGCCTCTATGTGGTTCTACAGCCCATTTGGGACATATATTGGTGGCTCCTCCATGGGACTGTGAGCATGGGCATGAACTGGTGCAATTCTTTAGGTACCCACCCTCGACATTTGCCTCTTTGGCAAGAAGGAGATCAGTGCTCCAGGCAACAGGCCCTATTCTGGATCCTCCAGGACCTCTTGCACTTCCATGACTCCATGAAATCAAGAGACCTCATCCTCAGTCTCTCCTTGGCATTGACCAAGATGGCCACTTACCAATCCAGGAGGAGGAAGCTATATGGGGAGGTTCTCTGTGACTGTGAGGATTATTTCCCCACTCTGATTATCTCACATATCCAGAAAGAGTTCTTCTGGACAGCAACCACTAATTCCTCAGACTTTTTTTGTGGATAGAAGGCACTTTCTGAGGTTTTCTGCCCAGGTGCCCATTCACTGTCCTTGTTTTAAAGTTTTGAACCACATTTCCATTTCTGGGTTTTGCTTTATAGTCCGTGACATTTGGTTCTCTTCTTGACTCTGTTGCCCTGTTCTTGGGTGATAGTGTGGGTGAGCTTTTGGCCTAACTGGGCTTAGGTGCACCCTCCCAATATTCAAATGGGGTCAGTTAAAAATAGGCACAAGAGGTATTAGTTGGACACCAGGTATTTTGTTGGCTTCGTAAAACTAGTGTGTATTTCCCAACCATTTTCCTATAAGAAGTCCCCCCAAATCATTGCATTGTAAAAATTGTTTGAGTATTTCCATGACAAGGCTCTATTTGCTTTAGTATATACAGAGCCATCCCAGGCTATGCATGTTGAGGGGCCCTACAGAAGCTGCCTTAACTGACCTATGGATGGGACTCATGGGATCTAAGGCAGCCTGAGGTATTACCTGGGGGGCCTGCCATGGGATGGGGCAGCAGCAGGGTTTGATCTCCCCCCCCCCCAACACACTCACCACTACAAGGGGAGCTGGAGAGACTCCAGCAGCCTACTCCATTGCCCGTCTCTCAGTTTGCTGCCCTTCACTTTACCCCAGCCTCTGTCACAGGGCTCTCTGCTTCTGGCCACCATTGTGAAGCAGAGTATAGTGGGTAGGAAATGGGTGGCAGGGTGAAGTAGAGCAGGATGCCATGTTGTTCTAGCTCCTGCCACCATGGGTCTGGCCTCTGCTGCCGCCCCCTGCCAAGCCCATGAGTAATTCCCCGACTCGCATTGCTTGGGGGAGGAGGCTTTGGGCAAGGTGTGCAAAGTGGGAGGATGGACAGACACAGAGCAAGGGCAAGAAGGGGTAGGGTAGAGGGTGGAGTGGCTGTGGGGCAGGGCCTGTGGTGGTGGAGCATTGCTCCAGGCCCTGTGCACCCTAGAAAGGACCCTGAATGAATATATTTTACATTATTTTGCAAACATAACATAAAACTTTTATAAGTAATCTATAAGTCATCAAAGATACAAGGTAGATGAGATAATGTCTTTTATTGGATCAACCTTTGCTGGTGAGAGAGACAAGTTTTCAAACCACACAAAGCTCTATGTGGCTCAAATTCTCTCTTGCCAACAGAATTTGGTCCAATAAAAGACATTACCTCAGCCACTTTGTCTCACTGATATCCTGGGACTGACACGGCTATAGGTATGCTGTATATAAGTCATCTAGTCATTTTATTGTTATCATTCACACCCAGTCTGTAAAAAGACTATAGTGACAAAACAAACCACACCAGTATTAAGATAACAATATGAAAAAACAAATGGCCTTAAATACGGAAGCAAACATATTAATTAATCTACAGTATATTTGATACTGTTTGTTTGTCTATCTGTCTGTTCAAGACCTCCTCCTAAATGAACTAGGACCACCACATTTGTTTTACAGCATCCTATTATCATAACTCAAAGTAAGGTCAGGGGTTGGTCGTGCCAGGACAATAGGATATGCCTGGAATGGGATTGCTTCTCAAAACACCATACAGAAAAGAGACAGAATCACCAGGCAGGTGCAAGGGGCTGACTGGGGGTGTGGTTCTCCCCTCCCCCTATTGAGGATTGCCCCAGCCCTGAGCCATTTACCCTTCCAGGGAAGCCCCACAGGGAGCATGTGGGGCTTTTGGTTTTGAAATGTACAAGAGCCCTTCTGGAGCTCTTGTACATTTCAAAAGCAGAATCACAACAGAAGCGGCGTGAGTGGAGACTGCTTCAGTCCCCACTTGTGCCGTTTTCTGCTGTGCCTCTACCTCCCCTACCCCTCGCAGAGATGGTGTAGGGGGAACTGGCTTTTAAGCCTACTCTCCCCCCCCCCCCCCCCCCCCCCCCCCCCCCCCCCCCCCGCTGCCTCTCTCTAATAGAGGCAGCAAGGCGGAGGAGTGACTAGTTGACTATCTGATAGACTAGTCACTTACATCCCTAGTCCCTAGCCTCCATTTGTCTGGAAATGGATGACAGGAGAGGGATCACGTGATAATTACCTGTGTGTTTACTTTCTGGTGAGCATCTGGCATTGGCCACTGTTGGCAGACAGGATACTGGGCTAGATGGACCTTTGGTCTGACCCAATATGGCCATTCTTATGTTCTTATGAGCAACGCTGGGTAAATATTTATTTATATAGCCCGTTTTAGTCCAAAGGATTCCATGGTCCCATAGAAATGTTGTGTGCTAGGCAATTGTTTCATCCACCACTAATATATAACCTTTGGAACAGAGTGCACTTGTTTAACGGTGAACAACAATACTACACAACAATTTAGAATATATATGTAACAATATTTTATCCAGTTGAAAAATGTCAGGGAACTATAGCATGGCAGAATACAATTACCAGTTGTAGTTTTTGCCAGGAGTTTATGGTTAACATCCTTTATAGTTTTGTGTGTGTGTGTGTAGTGTTTTTCTTCAGAAAGGGCAGGATGATTGCACCCATAGAAAGGGTCTAACTTTCAACTGTGGTCACCAAATCCTGTATCTGAGTGCTCGTATCTGAACTTAACCTCTTAATGTTGGTACTTGGTCACTTATTGAGGGTCCTGGCTATGTAGGATTTGTGCATCTATTATCATATTATTTCTTAATTGTCTGTTATTATAATATGGCACAGGAGCCCTAGTCATTCACTATCTATTTTTGATGCCCAGATTTGAAAACTGGACCTAATGTACCAGACTTCTAAACGCTGACTTCCAGTTTTAGGCACACAATTTGGAGTTAGAGTTTCCCAAATTTCTGGAGTGTTGATTTGGGTCCCTCTTTAATTCCTGTAATAAAGTCTTAATTGATGCAAGCTTCCAAATTTTCTTCAGATGTTTTCATCCCTACAAATTTACTAATGAAAGGAATATGCTTTAAAAAGACAATATAGCCTCTCTTTAGGGAAAGAGGAGGGAGAAAATTCCTGATGTGACTTCATAAAATACTAAACAAAATATTTCAAGTATTCATGAGATCTAGTTCTTGAGGCTCTGCTAAAGAAAAGACACATTCTTACCCTACCCCCACATAGCTAAAACTCTGTTTTGCAAAGCATATCTTTGTAGCTCACACATTGCCTCAGCCAAGACCCTGGTCTAAATGAGCATTTAACCTTCCCTTTTCCTCTTGTAGCAAAGCCTTTATGAATGAGGGAAAATAGTATATGCTTGTTGTCCTCTTTAAGGCCTTGTCTACGCTATAAGATAAGGCCAAATTTATGAAGTTCTATTTCTTAGTACCCAATTTTGTAAAGTTGACGGAGCATGTCCCCACTGTGTGCATGAGTTCAATGTAGTGTGTCCCCAGAACTCTGGCTACCATTGACTGTGAGAGCAATGCACTGTGGTTAGCTATTCCACAGTTCCTGATGCCCCTTTGCATTCTGGGTTATGCTCCCAATGCCCGATGGGACCAAAATAGTGCAATGGGTGGTTCTGGGTATAAATCTTCAATGTCCCGTAGTGATGCACACATCTCATCCCTCCCCCCTACACTTGAAAGCAATGGCAAACAAACTTTTTACTGCCTTTTTCCCCTGGTTATTCATGCAGATTATGAAGCTGGGAAAGCATGGACCCGCTCAGCAGCAAAATGCCATGGCAATCATAGCAAACATCTTGCACTTTATGCTGTAGTATATCCAGAGCCTATCCAGGGCCCACTGGAATGAGGAAGAATCTGAGGAGGCCATGAACAGACTCGTGTGAAGCACTTGAGTTGAGCAATTGGTAGATCCTGGCAGCATTCAATCCTCTTAACATAGTGGAATGCTGGTTCTGGTGCTGAGAGACAAGCACACACTACTGGTGAGACCACAGAGTTATAGAGCTTTGGGCTTGCAAATAGCAGCCGCTGCATCTAGGCAAGCATCTGGAAAGGGGGTGGGGCATGGTGGCAGGCTCACACGGTGAACGTATGTTGAGCACCTCACATTTGCTGGGAGAGTGCAACTTTCCCTTCCTACAGGAGCCTGCAGAAAGGAGAGGGTGGGGGTCCAGACGTGGCAGCAGGGCAGGCATTCAAATAATGTTTTGTTGGGGATGAGCAAATGGAGGTTTACTGCTGTGGTATAAGTTACAGAGCTTCTCCTGATTCATCTAGGTTGCCATGCACGATATCAGGGATAGGGAGTGGATGCTGATTGAATGTGGCCAGAAACCTGGGCCCTGGCTGTTGGTGAGATCAGTTGCCTCACTCGCTTGCTGACCATTCTCCTCCTTCTCCACTTTCACATCCCCATTGTCCTCCATGCTGCTGCCTGAGGCTGCCAGAGGAGAGTCTTAGGAGGAATCCACGGTTGGGAAACTGGGCAAGTCCCCCTATGGTCCCATGCAGCTGCTCATAAGAAGTGGCATGTTTGTGGCTGATTTATACCTTCCATTTGCCTTCTTTGCCTTCTGGTATGCCTGCCTGAGCTCCTTTATTTTCACACGGCACTGCTGGGCATCCCTGGCATATACTTTTTTCACCATGCCCTGTGCTATGTTAGCATACATATCTATATTTCTTTTGCTACTTCATAATTATTTGAGAACAGATTTCTCTCCTCACACAGCAATCAGGTCTAGGATCTCCTGCACGCTCCATACTGGAGCTCATTTGCAACCCTGGGCATTCATGATCAGGTGTGCTGCCTGCTCTGAGGTCTGCTCACCACACTGGCCACACAGGAAATGAAATTAAAATTTTCCTGGGGCTTTTTCTGTGAACTTGGAGAGCAGCAGAGTTGAAAGTGCTGGCCAGAGTGGTCACATCAGAGCACTGTGGGGCACTTCTAGAGGTCAAAAACATTGACTTTCTCAGTGCTGCATCTGCACTGCCCTAAAGTCAACCATCACAGGTCAAATTTATCGTTACTCCTCATGAAAAGCAGGAGTATCAAAACTGACTTTAATGTCCTTAAAGTCAACGGAACACGTTTGGTGGTGTGGACTCATTGTTTAGAGAATCAACCTCATGAGGTTAAGTTCAACCTAAACACCGAGTATCAGAGGGGTAGCTGTGTTAGTCTGGATCTGCAAAAGCGACAAGGAGTCTATAAGGTGCTACAGGACTCTAAACTCCTAGTGTGGATCAGGCCTGAGTATCTTATGTCCCAGAACAAATCTATCAGGTTATTACCTTTCCTTTCTTTCAGATCTTTTCTCAAGACCCACTTCTGCCACGAAATGAAGAAGAAATCAGCAAAAGAATAATGGCTAGACTGAGATGCATTTGGGGAAAGTGGCAGAATGGCAATTAAAGAGAGTCATTACTGGTTTATTTTGGTCATTGCCAATGGGTTCCTAGTTCTGCAGTTCAGGGGATCTGGGTGCATTGCTTTGCACATACATGGTAAATTGCAGGATTGAGGCCTAAACAAATAAAATAGTAAATGTATATGGACCTAATACACACTCCATTAAAGTCAATCAAAAGGTTCTCATTGAATTGGGGCCTCTCTCTCTGTCTCTGTCTCTTTGCTGTTCTTCATACATTGCCTGTCTTCTTAGTTTCTTTGGGGCAGGCACCATATTTTCTGTGTTTGTACAGTAGAGTGGTTCTCAACTTGTGGTCCATGTGATATCCTCAGAGTCATACAGGTAGTATACACCACTTACAACCAAAGCAGTCGTAAATGTGGTCCCTGAGTTATGAATGCAATCTGCGCTTACAAACAGCATGGTCGTCATGTAACTCAATGGTATCCGAGTTATGAACACTTTGAGTTACGGCCAAGTGTTTGGTCCATAACTTGTTTGTAACTCGAGGACTGGCTGTATATATATTGTGTGTATGTGGACCACAAGGTTCAGTGTCTATCACAATAGGCCTCTGTACACTAGGGTAATATGAATCTTAAATAATATTTTACTATCTGGTTATCACTTATTATCTAACTCTAATAAAGTTGCTAAAACCAGCCAGCCTATATCCAGTTTCTCCATACAACAAAGAAACAAAAACCAGAACCTGAATATTTGACCGAAAAGTTATGCTAGACTTGAATCTCTTTAAAAAGTGTTGCTGTCATTAGCTGAACAGGATTTTATCTGATAATATTTTAATATAACTTAATTATACCCCTTGACCATGTTTACACCTTTATTTGGATAAATTAATTTAATTTTCAATGTTCTTAGTTACATACAATCTTCAAAACTGAATGTGATGCTACAAATTATATTTTTCCAATGATCTTTGAGATCTTAATTCGATTGAAGTTTTAAAGAGGAGAGAGACTCTAACCACAACATTCAGATGACAATGTGGATATGAACTTTCCCAAAGTTAAATTCAACTTACATCATTCCCAAGTGTTCTTCCAAGTCTCCCTTTTAACAGAAGAATGAACCTTAGAGAGAATCCCAGATCTGAACATCTCTGACCTTTCCCAAAGCTCCCACAAGTCCCAATGTTCAGCAGAGCTTGGATCTGGCATTTTATTTAAAGCTGAGTCATATCTCTGTTAAAACAAAGGCTTTGCGGACACCTGGAAGTGATATAAAATTATACTGGGTCCTTGAGGAAGGAGAACAAAAAAAATTAGGAAAAAATATGTAGACTAAAGAAAAAAATCTGCCAAAGCAAGTCAGCAGTTTTTAAATTTTCTTTAAGGCTCTTTTTGGCAGCAGGAAATTTACATCTCAAGGAAAATTATTAAGAAAAATAGCAAGCTAAGCTCGTTCCCTGATGCCTTCTTGCCACTGCCTGTAACTCTCACAACTCTCTTTATAAACATATGTGTGAAATCATGAGGTCCTTTAAGCTACCTGTGAGGACAGTGAAGTTGAGATAGAAAGAAAGTAATGGCTGACTTGAAGCTAATAAAAGAGCAACCCTAGTATTAGTATATTTTTACCGGTAAGAAAATTTTAGGTAAGTGAATTTAATAGCAGTCTTTTTATTTCTTTTATAGGAAAGTTCAGAGAAAAGGCAAGAGAGAAGCAAAGAGCAAATCTTGATGCTTTGGCCATTTCCCACCCAGAAAGAACTCTTAGTTCTTAATTTTCACAACCACAAGGGCTAAATAAACATTATAGCAGTTTCTGCTAATTATGTACGTGAGGATACTCAAAGTAGAGCCTGAAGGCTAAATATGTCCCATGATGTCCTAAACTACACTCCGTGATCATTCTCTCCCTGTAATTGTAGTACGAGGATAGGGGAATGAAGGGCTGTTTTTTATTTTTGAAGAACTACCAGAATTTCTATAACAGTTTGCATTTTTTATTGTCATCCATGTATGGATCTCAAAGATCATTAGCAACAGTGATGTGTTGTCAGAATTTCATGAAGGGTTCTCTCACTTCTTTCACCTGGGACAGCAGTACATGTGAAATCCCCAGGATACGGTATCCTTCTTCACCAAAAGCAATCATGGTTTCCAGTATTTTCTTCTCTTTCCTGTACCCCCTCCCAATCTATCAATCAATAGTTTCCCTTCCCATGAAATTCTATCAACTCCATACTCTTCCCCAACCAAATTTATCACTGTCCACCTTCCATATATCAAAAATCTCTCTGCTTCACCCATCTTCCCTCCCTACCCCCTTTAGGAAGTATCCATCTAGTTGGCTCTCCCCATATTCCCTGCCAGTTGTTCTTCATAGCAACAGTACTGGAAGCAGACAAATGTCCTATGGTCTCTGCTAGTGGTGCTGGAAAACGTGTCTTTCCCTGCACTTCGTCTCTCCTTTAACGTCTTGGACCCTTACACAGTGAGGATTGAGATCAAGTCCTGTCATAGAGATGGATTTACTAACACTAAAGGATGATCTCCTTCTGGGAATGTAATCTTAACCAGAAGCTATGGGCTTGCCACAGAAGGGACTAAGTGAGGTTCTTTGGCCTGAGTTATGCAGGAAAAAGGACTAGAAAATGATCACAAATGTATTAATGTTATTTGAGCTCTTTCCAATGTTCATGCTGCTTGTGCCTGTCAGTAGCTTTCAGTATTATTGATCACAGAGTGCTGCTAACCCCCATGCTAGACCAAATGGGGATGCATAGCATAACACTTCAGTAGACCTCCTTCTTTCAAGCAGCTCCAGCAGAATGGAAGGAAGCATCTGCTCCTCATCTTTTAACCCCCCCCCCCCATGTATGGAGTCCCACAAGACCCAGTTCTGTTCACTCTCATTTCTAACATACATATGAAAGCCCTGAAAGAGATTGTGCAATGCGACAGACTACATCACAACCCGTATTCTGACAACAAACATTTTCACAATCCCTTCTCACCTAGAATGAGCAGTGCTTTCATCTACATGACACAATGCTTTCAAAAAATAACAACGTAATGCAAAAAAACCAACCAAGCAAAACCAAAACAACAACAATAAAAAACAACAGCTCATCCCAGTAAAGGGGGTGGGGAAGGTGCTTCTCACAGGAAGAGGGCAATCCTTAAGGACCAAGCCAAGACCCTGACCATATCCTTTTCAAAAGTGCACATCCTGCCTACTGGAATCCTCTCTGCTCCATGAAAATCACATGTCAGGAGCCAGAGTCATCCTCTTCCAGATGGAGAAAGTGAAGCAGATAATTTAAGTGACTTGACTTTATATGATAAACTTTATAGAACAGTGGTCACCAACCCAGCATCGCATATCTGTGGGAAGCCGTGGGGGCACCGAACTTCATCCCCATCCCTGCACAGCCCTAGCCCGGCCTCACACAGCTAAGGAAAGGGGCTCCAGTCCTGGCCCCACACTCTTGGGGGCTGCTGGTCGGCTCCGGCTCCAGTCCCGTGCTGCCCCCAGTCGGGCTGCTGACTCTGATGTCCCATCAGGCTGGCCCTCCTGCCCTTAGGCTCCTTGGCTCTCTGCTCCAGGAGAATCCATGGTCTTGCTGGAACATGGATGTTGCTGGACCAGAGAGTCCCGGTTTTTGGAGGTGCAACCTGTTTTGGGGTTTGAGATAGATCTTACATTGCACTTAAATTGAAAAAGGGATCTTGTAGTTAAAAAGATTGGAGATCACTGCTATAGAAGAACTACAAATAGAACCCAGACTTCCTGACTGGTAGGCTTGCATCTTAATCACAAGGCCATACATCTTATCATCTTTCTATTTGCCTATTAAGGAAAGATGCATATACAAGTAAATGGTATGGGAATGTTATCATTTCTGATGCAAAGCTACACAAATTAGAGGGGCCTTTTATACTACCAACCAATTGTCAGGTTTTTCAGGGTTCAAATGCCTTTTTAAGATATAGAATGTAAGGAGAAGCAACATAAATAATAATAATTAATAAATAATGATCAGCAATCCAGTTAATAGATTTTGGGCCACCAAAGTTATATAGCTGTAGATGGACATTACTGTGGAAAGAAAAGTTAAGGACCCATGGAATTAACATTTATTTGACTAAAAATTAATTAGCTGGATTTTTATTTTACTAAGGTCTTTGGCCAGCCCAATATTTGTGAACTGATTCCTAATCTTAATTACGGAAGAACTGCACATGCATTTGTATATCCTAACATAGTTGTTCATTTCTTGGCAAATTGTTCATCTCTGCATTTTACAGTATTTCCTTGAAAATATGTGTCCCTGTAAATAGTCAGTGTTATAGGAGTAGGTGCACAAAATATGATTGATAAGAAAAGTAAATGCAACAGAATTTTAACTTTTCCCTCTCATTTAGCTTCAGATGCAATAGACAAGAAGTAATAGAATATAACTCTCAGGGGTAAATTCTGCTCCCATTTAAGCTAGTGCAAATCCGGAGTAGCTCAACAGACTTTACTGCTGTTATTCTAGTTTACATAAGTGTAACTGAGAGTAGCCCTCAGATTCTGAAATGACATACTGTGTGAAAGTGATAGGAAATCATAGGCATTGCTTAGAATACTATCTTACATCTATGGAGGTTCTTGACTGCATTGATACAGGTGTGCAAATGTCATTAGCAAAATTATTGAGCTGTGCAATATTACTGATCACAATGTCTTTTAAAATAGAGTGTTCTGTTTATACTGCTTGTTCTGCCATCATCCCCTATATCTACAGATGTTGGAAGAGGCACTTCTTCACAGTCAAGTCAAGTGGATAAGTATGGTGAGGTCCTCTTACATGCTAATTACTTCAGAGAATGCTTTCTAAGAATAAAAGTTCTATGTGCCGAGTGAAATTAAAGAAATACAGTTAAGATCTTTGTGTCATAGAAATTAAAGATGGGAAAAGCCAATTAGATGATCTTATGCATTCCCATTCTCTGAAGTCAGGATTTATATGATTCATACAATAAGACCTGACCATCAGATAAAGGAATAAACATATTTAAAGAGATAAGTATGCAGAAGTAGACTATCCCTTTGCAACAGAAAAAATAGTCAGATAAAAGGAGGAATCTATTAAATTAATACAGTGTGGGGGCCAAATCCTTCTTGCTTTCTTCATATGAGCAGTTTCAGTGGACTTGGTATCACCTTCTCATTTCCCTTGGTATAAATAAGAAGTAATTCCACTGAAGTCAATGGCCTTACCTGAGTGCAAACTTGATGTAGATGAAAGAAAACTGGAGGCCGGTGGAGTTACCTGAGCAACATTTGGTGCCATGTGTATTCAACTAAATTTGCTCTTTTGCTACTTGTAGCAGACTGTGATGTATGTCTGTTTCCTACTGATGCTGAGTCAAGTATTTACTTAGTGTCATTTTGTTTCCTTGAACAGTGATAGTAACAGACTGCACGGTCAGTCTGCAATACTTTGTTGTAACTTCAGATAAGATACCACTGCTTTATACCAAGAAACAGGTGCCTTGGACTTCTGTATTTCTCCAGGACTTTTACAAATTCAGATAGCTCATGCTGTTTAAAAACATTTTGTGCCTCTTTTCCTTCCTCAGTTCCTGTATTTTTTTTATACATAGGAAATCCCTAGTCCAAGACTCCTGTCTGACCAAACGGTCTGGAAAAAAAAAAAAAAAGCCTGGCTAATTAACCCTTCTTTTTGTGCCATGGATCAGTGAGACAATGGAAATTCAGACTGTGTAAGAATCCAAAGAACAGAGCTTTGACCTATGCAGTACCTTAACAATTTTCTGAGCGCAGTTACTACATGCCATACTTTACCTCTTTGCATGGAAAATCCTAGATGTTTATATATCAATGACTCATAGGGTACAAGCCATTAGATTTTTTCACTGGACCAGCATATTTTCTGAAAACTTTTAAAAAGGCTTTTAAAAAGTGTTTGCAAAATATTATCCACTCCTTTTGTACTACAGGTTGTACCTCCCTTAACCGGGACTCTCTGGTCCGGCAACATCTGTAGTGTGGCAGGACCAGGAATGTTCCTGGGACCACAGAGCCCAAGTATAGAGAGGTCGGGTCGTGGGACAGGAACACAGTGCAGGGGGGATGCACAGGGTTGGGCAGCGCAGCTGAGAGTTCTGCCCCCTGTGGCTGGGAGATAGCAGAGGTTGGCAGCGGCCCTGGAGCTCCGGCCCCAGCTGCCGTCAGGGAGCTCCAGCCCCGGTCACGGTGCTGGGTCTGGCAGCAGCTGCAAAGCTTCAGCCGCGGAGCTGGAGTCCAGCAGCAGCTGCAGAGCTCCAGCCCCAGCCATAGAGCTCAGGGTCCAGCAGTGGCAGCTTGGGAGCTCCAGCCTGGGGAGCCACAGCCAGGCAGGCAGCAGCAGTGCCAGGAGGGAGCCCTAGGAGAGGGCAGGAGTTCAGCACAGGCTATGTTGGAAGGGACCTCCCCTGGTCTGGCAAATCCCCTTGATCAGACCAATCAGATCCTGAGGGTGCTGGATGAGGGAGGTCCAACCTGTATATAGTTTGTCAGCATCTATCAGACAATCCATATTGCATTTTAATGACTTATATGTGCAATTGTTAGGGAGTGATGAAAGCCCCATGAAGGGTCCTGGTGTATCATATTAAATAATGTGTAATGAAATATTTAACAAATAACATTGCACTCCACAAAAGACATATTGAGGAGATTGGCAGGGGAGAGGGGTGGAGGAAATTAAGCTACTGAATGCTGAGAATTAAGGAAAAGAGAATCTGATTAATCACTGTGTGACCAGTTTTATACTAACTAGGGCAATAAAACCAGCAAAAAAGAAAAAAAAAAGGAGCAATGTCATGGTGAATGAAAGTATGCAATGTTGTTACAGCCACATTGGTCCCAGGATATTAAAGAAACAAGGTGGGTGAAGTAATATCTTTGTTGGACCAATTTCTTTTGGTAAAGCTAAGCTCAAAAGTTTGTCTCTCTCATTAACAAAAGTTGTTCCAATAAAAGATACTCCCTTACCTATCTTGCCTCTATGATGAAGCAAACTGAAGGAGCAGATCCCCAGATGGTATAAATCAGCATAGTTCCATTAACTTGAATGAACATATAGCATGAATTTGTTCCATTGTCTTTAATGGAAGTATGCAACTTTACAGCAGCTAAAAATCTGGCTCTGTCTCAAATGAGGGAATTTCTTTGACTTTTCCCTCTTTCCTTTAGAAATAAATGGCTGTTGTATGTTTTCAATCGTCCTATAGTTTTCTATTAAATGGCATACACTCTCCAAAATAAGCAAATGTGTTTCCTTGCTTCAAACTTGGAATTTGGAATTGTATATCATGATCTATTACCTACCACTGTAATTGAAAATTATCCAAAAAAAAATTCACTCCATTGAGATCAGAAAACATTTTTTTATTTTTAGAATTCTCTGTCAATACTTATCCAGGCATTTGCCTTTACTCTTTTATACTCCTGCAAAAATTCTAGGTTAAAATCTGCTTTTAGTTACCTGTTTTTGTGTAAATATGTAGTAATCTGCTTTTGTTTAATATGTAGTAATGCTTCTGCTTTTGTGTAAATATGTAGTGATGCTTCTGAAGTAAATGGGACACATTCTGCTCTCAAGTATACTAATGTAATGTAAATCTGGAGTATATGATGCCATTACCTATAGCTACACATGATGCTATTACATACATATTGCTGTATATGAAGCTATTCTTCACAAATTCTTCCCTCAGTATTGCACTTATATACCTTGGTAACTGAATGGCATCAGAACAATATAGCAATTGCTGTCCTGAGGACTAGTGAGTCTCTGCAGCATATGGTGAAATGTTAGTTTAGGGGAAACAATGATTTAGTTAAGGACTACATTCCAACAAACAATTGTGAATTATACCTTCTTACTAATTTATTTTTATTATTTTATTATTTGTATTTTGGTAGCGTCTAAATGTCTCAGCCAATGTCCCCTTCGGCTGATTGCTGAAAAAACATTTATTAAGACATAGGACCAGCTAGTCATATGGTATACATCAATGTAGCTTCCCTGAAGTAAATGGAACTATTTGATTTACACCTGCTGGAGATAAGATGAAACACTCATGCGAAGTGACAAAGACCCCACATTTTCTTAACATCAATTTGGTTGACGCTATTTTGAATATGGATGGTTCCAATTCTAAACTCTCCAGAATTTTGGGGAGGGGTGGGGTAGGCTGGGTGTTTGGAATTTGGATGCATATCTGCATTTTTCACCTATGTGAAATGCTGCTATTCTGATTTGATAGTGTAGTAAACTCTCATTGCTTTTCCTTTAAAGTGGTGTAAATTAATACAAAAGGTACAGGGCAACAGACAACATGGCCGAGTGGTACTTTGCAACATTCCAATGGAACAATGCAGCAGGACACATTTTGTCCTTTGTTGCAGCCGTGGAAGAACATGGCACTCACTGAAATGTCATGAATGTAACTGAGAGCAGAATGTATATTTTGTCTTTAGAGCAGTGACAGGGCAGCGGTTTTACTATGATGAGGCTGAATAATAAAATAAAACCAGACCAGTTCTTTCCCCCCTTTGCCTGAAAAAGCCTGCTTGGGCTTAATGCAATTCAATGCTGAACAAGCACCATGCACTATGTAGCTATGTCTGTACAAAGGGCTTGATCTTGAAAGTAGAGCTGAATGGAAATGTTCTGACAGAATGTTTTCCATTGGTAATGCAGATTTGTTGAAATTGAAAAGATCTGTGGGAATATGAATAGAATGGAAATATGGCAGTTTGCTGGGGAGCTTAGGTGCTGGGTTCAGGTGCAAATAGAATGTTAGGAATCATTTTTTTTAAAAAGGGATAGAGAATAAGGGAATATCTTATTGCCTCTATATAAATTCATGCTACGCCCACATCTTGAATACTGCATAAAGGTGTGGTTACCTCATCTCAAAAAAGATATCTCGGCAATGGAAAAAGTTCAGAAAAGGGCAACAAAAATGATTAGGAGTTTGGAATGGCTGCCATATGAGGAGAGATTAGTAAGACTAGGACTTTTTCATCTTAAAAAGGAGGAAATTTAGAGGGGACATGATAGAGGTCTATAAAATCATGACTGGCATGGAGAAAGTGAATAAGTAAAAATTATTTACTTGTTCTCATAACACAAGAACTAGGGGTCACCAAATTAAATTAATAGGCAGCAGGTTTAAAACAAAGCACAGTCAATCTGTAGAACTTTTTGCCAGAGGATGTTGTGAAGATCAGGTCTTTAACAGAGTTCAAAAAAGAGTGAGATAATTCCTGGAGGATAGGTCCATCAATGGCTATTATCCAGGATGGGCAGGAATAGTGTCCTGAACCTCTGTTTGTCAGAGGCTAGGAATGGGTGACAGGGGAGGTACTACTTCATGATTACCTGTTCTATTCATTCCCTCCAGCCTCCTGGCATTGATCACTGTCAGAAGGCAGGATACTGGAATAGATGGACCTTCTTATGTTCATTTACTGGATAGGGATGTAAGCGAGTAGTCCAGTGGACTACTTTGTTCCCTTCGTCCTTTGCTGCCTCTGTATCAGAGGCAGCAAGGGGGGGTGAGAACAGGAGCCAGTGCTGGGGGGAGCCCGCTTAAAAGCTGGTTCCCCTCAGCACCATCTCCGCAGTGCCACCTGCTTCCCCCTCTCTGCCCTCCCCGCTACTGCCTCTATCAGAGGCAGTTGCGGATGGGGAAAGAGGGAGGGGAGGCAGCTGCGAGCAGGAGCTGCTCTGGCAGAAGCCCCTGTCTGCGGGAGGCTGGCTGCTGGACACCAACCAAGCCTTCCTGGGCCCCCCGTTAGCCAACTCTTCAAGCTACCTAGTAGTGCTGCCCTCTAATTTTTTCCACCCATTTGCAGAATAAATTATGTTATGTGCACCGAGGCATGTGCAGATGTGTACCACCAGTAGAAAAACATGCTGTCAGCTTTGGGCACTCCACTAATAAGCTGGGCGACATTTGAATCTCTCCTGGGTGGCTGCCCAAGCGCTCAGCTTACAGGGAACACTGCTCCCCAGCTAGCCAGCTTCCAGAGTTCTCAGCAGCTTGCTAAGTGGGTTGCTATGGAGCCTGGTCCCCCAGTACTTCTAGGCTCCCAGAGAACATATTTCATTCTGGATATACCAAAACATTTCTACTGTGGGAATGTTTTAGTACCTCTGAAACAAAGTATTGTGGAATTTCAGTTCTGAAAAATGTTGAGGCTTTGGCATATTTTCCTAAGTTAGGCTGAAAACTTGTCCAAAACCTCAAAATATTTTGTATAGCTAAAATTCAGTTTCCTAGTCATCTCTGCTTGATAGGTCCCAAGCAACAGCAACCTACTTAGTTTTCAGGTTAAACAGTGGGTACACAGTACTTCTCAAGATCAAGCTATAAATGTTTTCTGAAGTACTAAGAGTATTTTGATTTTATTAAGTAAAGGAATCCTGTAATAAAGACAAAAAAGAGAGTAACCATTCTGAAAAGTTATTTTTTTCTTTTTTATATATGTATTTTTTTCATAATTTTATTTCCTTACATGTGTTTCTTATTATGTCAGAATGATACACAGTTTTCCCAAACTCCAGTGAACTCAGCCTCCTGGTTGACTGCAAATTGGTTATGTCCCCAGGAGTTGTACTGATTACTGACAGGCAGAGATCTGAGTGGTGGCCTGTAACATCTGAAAAGGAGTAGGCAACACTAATATGTAAACTAAGGGCCTACTCCTGTTCACACTGAATTTACATGAAGCAGATAAGGCTCCAGGTTACCTCACAGTGTAGTGATCATGTTTTTGATTCAGAACAAGAATCAAAACTCACTTTGCTTTCTCTAAAGATACATCTTCCCTGAAGAGTTAATTTGGGCTTTTACTGAGAATTGCCCCTAATCTGACTCTCAGCCACAGAAAAAAACCCTCATGTGAGTGTGGCAATGATTTCAATCTGGATCAACTGGCTCGTCCACAATTGCATGCTAAAGACCAATTGACGCTTTCTGTTGGGTTGGTAACCTATTAATTTTGTTGTGAGGATACAGGCTATTATCACTCAAGTGGTGGTAGTTCAGTACCCTCCCACATTCTCGCTTCCCTGCTCCTCTTGGGCCCAGAAGGATAGATAAATAGGGTTGCCAACCTTCCAAGTTATACCAGGAATCTCCCAGAACTTGACTTGATCTTTGGGAGGTTAATGAAGCCAAACTAGGAGATATTAGGCCACTCAAAGTCTGGCAGTGCAACTAGGCTAAGGTGGGCCCTCTGCCTGGCTTAACTCTGCACAGCTCCCAGAAGTGTGGCACACTCTGTGGCCCTTGG
>CM057845.1:108044758-108065785 GCA_030068395.1 Apalone spinifera | reverse complement strand
TGACTCATATTCAACTTGTGGTCCACTATAACCCCTAGATCCCTTTCTGCCAAATTCTTTCTCAGATAGTCGCTTCCCATTCTGTATGTATGTAACTGATTGTTCCTTCCTAAGTGGAGCACTTTGCATTTGTCTTTATTAAACTTCATCCTGTTTACCTCAGACCATTTCTCCAATTCGTCCAGGTCATTTTGAATTATGACCCTATCCTCCAGATTAGTCGCAGCCCCTCCCAGCTTGGTATCATCTGCAAACTTAATTGATCATGAACAGTTGAGCACCTTGCATGTTTTCTATTGTGTCTACACTTATGGTGGTTTATAGAGTACAGCCAGCATGCACAGCTAGCACAGATATAAACAGAAGTATAGAGCAGGCTTGGGCAATGTATGGTCTGCGGGCTGGATCTGATCCTTTGGATCTTTTAATCTGGCCCTCAAGTGCCCACCGAAGAGCAGAGTTGGAAACTTGCCCCACTCCAGTGTTCCTGCTAGGGAGCAGGGTCGGGGGCTTGCCTTGTCCCACTTCTGTGTGCAGCAGCACTATGTAGCTTCCAGATGCAGGGACAGTTGGGGCACTGCATGTTGCCCCGGCCTCAAGTGCCAGCTCTGCAGCTTCTATTGGCTGGGAACTGTAAGGGTGGTGGTTGTGGACAGGGCAGCGCGCACAGCCATGTGGGAGTCTGAGGGGAGATGGGCTGCCATTTCAAGTACGTGCCATCGAGATCCTGCAATGGAGCCCATCGACCCCGCCCCCCCCAGCCCCAATGCCCTTCCTACCCACCAAACCCTTCGATCTCAGTCCGGCACACCATCCTGCGCCCTAGACTCCTCATTCCCAGCACAACCCTAGAATTTGCATCTTGCTGGAGCCTCCTCCCTCCCCTAGTGCCCAATCTCTTCCCCAGCCAAGAGCCCCATCTTACTCCCCAAATCCTTCAGTCCCAGCAGGGAGCACCCTCCCACACCCTGAATTCCTCATTTCTAGCTCCATACCAGAGTCTGCACTGCCAGTTGGAGATTTCATCCCTTCTACCTCCCAACCCCCAATTTTGTGACCATTTATGGCCCTGCATATGGCTTCCATACCAAGATGTGGCCCGCACACCAAAAGGTTTGGCCACTCCTTGTATAAATGGTGGGGCATTGTTTAGGCCAGTGGAGTACAGACACACCAGAACCTTAGGGTCTTTACCCTACATGATTCTCTACAAGCCCCTAAAGTGCTTCCCACATCTATAATGCTACTGTTAACATAGTGTCCCGCTGCTGGAGCCTTTTCCTGCCACAGTGAAAGGCTTGGGCAGTGGGGAAAGATTCTGATGCTGCTGAGCGCTGTGCATGGGATGGCTGGAAAGTCTCAGTAAGAGGGTGGTGCTGCAAGGAAAGGCTCTGGTGAGTGTCGTATGGTATAGGGTGGCGAGGAAAGTCTTGGCAGGGGAATGTGTGGATGCCACTTGCAGAGCAGAGGGGAAAGGTTCCACCAGGTCAATGGGGAAAGGCTCTGGCAGGGTGGATGCTTTGCCCAGAGCTGTGAAGGAGGGGTCCCTATGCCTCCCCCCAGATCCTTCCACTGCCTCATGTATCTATGCATAACAGTATGGACACAGCCTGCTTTCCAGTTTAGCATGTAGTTATGTGTATGCTACATGCCATCGCAAGTGTAGGGCTGGCCTTAGAGGAACAAATCAGCTGCCAGCTTTGGAAACAAATTGCTTGTTCGCGTTGTTTGGCCAAAGAAGAGGAGTGGGAAGTATGGGATAGTGTTCTGCTCACCAAAGCCATCCCATCTCATTTACAGTTAAGAACATTAGAAGCTTGCAGCATATTTGAAGATCTTTTTCTATCAAAGAATTGTGTTTTGGTTCTGCTGTTTTGCTAATCTCTTCAGATATGTAAAATTAAGATAGACTTTTAGGGCTTCACTATTGCACTACTGCAGCAGACATGAGTAGGTGTTGAGACTAAAAGAGAATAAATCAAGAACGCTATGGGCACATCTACACAGCATCGTTATTCTGGAATAATGGACCTTATTCTGAAATAACTACATGAACGTCTACAAAGCAAGCCCGTTACTTTGAAATAATATCTAAATAATGGACGTGTTATTCCAGATTCTGTAACCCTCATTCATATAAGGAATAAGGCCTCTTCCAAAATAGCTATTTCAGACTAAGGTGTGTGTAAACAGGGCAACTGGAGTTATTTCAAAATAAGATGGCTCCAGGAAATCCCACAGGTGTCCTACTGGTCACTCTGTCCATACTCATCAGAGTGCTGTAGCTTCACTTCCCCTGCAGCCCTTAAAACTGCAGCCTCAGAGGAAGCAGTGTATGGCACACAGCAGCTCCTGACAGCACTGAGCCACCCCTCGTTGTGGACTCAGGGCTGGAGATGCCCGTTGTCACCCTTCCCGGGGCTAGACCTGGTGAGGAGGAGGAGGAGCTGGACGAGGCCAGCACCGGCTTGATGCCTGCTGGCCAGGAGGTCATGCTCGCCCTGAAGCTGGTACCTCCCCTCTCAGGATGTCTCCCATGCATCATCTGAAGTCATGGAAGGCCCCTCAGGTGAGTGCCAATTCTTTCCCTAGATACACACAGGGTGGAGATGATGGGCTGCGAGGGGCTGCTATGTGCTCCTCGCTCAGCCTTCTTGGCCTGGGGATCATGCAGCAGTCTGTGCACGTGAAGTGCCAGTTGGGGGTGCACATCTCCGGGAGGCAGCAACACAGGATCCTGGTGCTCTGGCTCACAGGGTGTGTGGAGAGGCCTGCCTCACTCCCAACACTGGGGTGGGACACCTTCCCACCACAAGCCACTAGTAGAATGACACTGGGGACATGGAAACTCAGGAGTGCCACACATGGCACACAGGCTTGCCTGTACTCTTGGGGCAGCATGGCGAGGTGCGGGAGGTCTGCTGCTTACACATACCTCTCCCCAAAACCCTGCCCCCCTCTCCTCCAGCAGCCAGGGATATGAGTCCTTGCCTGTGAGATGCAGCCACTGCTGGACCTAGCGTGTGCATGCACGGAGGGAAGTTCAGCCGCCCCGTGACCCACCCTCCCTCCAGCAGGCTCCCGGTCTGGCCAGCACCTTCCCATACCTGCTTGTCTCTGGGGTGAAGGGGTAGTGAGGCTCCTCCCGGCACATCTGTGTCCCTGCAGGAAAGGGCCCACTGTCTTGGCTGCAGATTACCTTGCTCGAAGCACATCGACTTCATCTGACCTGAGACCTTTCAGTCTTGTCTCAGAGATAAGGGCTAGGCTTCATGCACAGCATTTGCCCTTCTCTTTGCTCTCCACAGTTGGACCAACTGTGAGAGGGGAGTGGTGAACACCTCCTGTGCGATCCTACCAATCCCGTGTGACCCGCTGGCGCAGGAGAACCCACGAGGACCTGCAGAGAGAGCATATTGCTGCCCTGTGAGCCCTGCAGCGCTCCATGAACTGGCAGGACAGAAGACTTGAAGAGGACCTGCAGCTCCACCGTGACACCTGATGGGAGCTGCTGCAGCAGGGCCGATCCATCTGTGCGGCCTTTCATGCAGTCATCAACTGTCTGGTGGTGGCTCCTGCGCTTCCGGCTTCTCCACCTGGTGACCACTCCTGCATCAGCTCCCGCCCCTCCAGCTTTCTCAACCCCCTCCCCCACCCCCCGCCGTAGCCACCAAGGGCTCCTCCCACAAGGCGGTTGAACCACTTGATGCAGGTGCCATTCCCAGTCCTGAGTCTCTCCTCCCTCCCCTCCGCCTTTCACTTCCCTTCTTTCCCCAGTCCCTCCCCAATTACATTAACCCGTTTAAAAAAAAAAAAAAAAGTTTGTTTCCAAACCAGAAGTGTACTTTGTGCAGGGGAGGGAAGGAGTGTGGGAGGAAAGGTAAAGAGGGGCAATGCACAGGCCCCTTGTGGAGAGGCACAGGGGAGCGTGTCACTGGGGTTTTATGTGAAAATCTCCCTCAGGGCCTCATGGATATGCATCTCCTTGATGTGCTTGCTGGATAGCTGTTGTGTGCAGTTGCTCAAAGGCCCTGCTGATCCAGTCGGCCTCTGTTCCCCCACCTTGTCAGGAAAGTCTCCCCTTTGCTTTCAGAAATATTGTGAAGGACACAACACATTTCCACCACCTGGTGGTTATGCTCACCAGTGTCCAGCCAGGTGAGGAGGCAAGGAACCTCCCCTTAATATGTCCAAAGGCGCCCTCCAAAACAATACGGTTGTTGCTGAGCCTGGTGTTAAATTATTTCTTGGTGGGGTCAAGGTGTCCAATTTAGGGTGTCATTAACCAGGGGAGCAGAGGGTAGGCTGCATCTCCTATAACACAGATCAGCATGTCCATGTCCGTGACCCCGATGGTGCGGTCGGGGAAAAAGGTGCCGGTGCACAGCTTCTGGAAGCGGTTAAGTTTCGGTCAATCTCCCCACACTGAACTGGTTCCTGATGGATTGGGAGCTGTCTGGCATGGCAAGCTTCCAAATGGCAATGGCTACCTGCTTCTGGAGGAGGATGGCGGGTCTCATATGGATGTCCTGTCACTGGCTTGCCCCTGCCCTCCGATCATACAGCTCCAGAAAGGTGTCCTTTTGCATATGGAAATTCAGGAGCCACTGCTGGTCATCCCACCCCTCCAGGACGATCCAGTCACACCAGTCAGAGCTGGTTGCCAGTCGCCAGAAGCTGTGGTGCACGATATGCAGGGGAGAGCGGGTGGGATTGAGCAGCGTCTGAAGAGAGGTGAGGAATTGCCCCACATGGAGCTGGGGGTCCTGTTCCTGCAGGGACGGGAAGGCAGCCCACAGAAACTGCACCAGGGGGTGCACCAAGACATACAAGAGCCGTCAACTAGTGGGAGGCAGGTTGGCTCCATGGTAGGAGTGCTGAGTTGTCCGCAAGGGCAACTATAGCAGCAAAGAAAAGGCTTTGCTGCTATTCAGGGAGGTAGGCAAAGATGAAGAGCCACAGCTGTACAGGGGGATCCCTTTAATCTTGAGCCTTAGGCAGCAGCTCCAGGAAGAGAGTTCTATCTTGATACGCGTCCTGAAGTGCTTTGGGGTGGCCTTAAGTGCAATTCAGCATCCAATGAGTGTGGATGCTGTATTTTGAAATAGCGCTATTTCGATCAGCATTTGCTGTGTAGATGCACTATTTCGAAATAAGCCATTTTGGAGTATTTCCTCCGAAATAGCTTATTCTGAAATAAGTGTGAAGTGTAGAGGTGCCCTATGTGAACCTGCGTCTCATTCACACAAAGGCCCGTTATGCTGCTCTGGCTGTGTGAAAGGACATTACAGCTGCTTTAAAGTGGGCATACATTTAAAGTAAATGGAATCAGGACTCATGTAATTTTAGCTCTGGGCATCCCACGGCTATCAGTGACACCTACGTGACTAATATGCATGCTCTGCTTTTGAAGTGAAATGCTATATCTGGGGGGAAGGCAGTAGTATCACCTGGCTTAACAATTATGAAAAGTTTCAAAATAATGTTACACAACAAAATTAAAGGAAACTATGATGGGGTGTTGGTCCATTTGGCAAGATTAGAAATGTCTAACTTAATTTTGTTTCCTCCTTAAAATTCTAGTGTATTAACACTACTAACAGTATTGAAATGAAATCTCTCCATTTTATTTTAGGGAACAGATAAAAAGAGTTAAAGATTCTGAAGACGTCCCCATGGTGCTAGTAGGAAACAAATGTGATTTACCTTCCCGAACAGTAGATACAAAACAAGCTCAGGACTTAGCACGAAGTTATGGAATTCCTTTCATTGAAACATCAGCAAAAACAAGACAGGTAAAGTTCAAAATAAAAATACACAAGCAGAATTCCTGCTTAAATTTTCACAGTAGCAGAACATTCAAAACTCCACCAACTTCCAAATATTGGTGTTCATGCATGTTTCTCTAGAATAAAATGTGTGATGTTTCACCATTCTGTGGACTCCCAGACAACTAATAATCATACAGTGAACAATGAAGCATTTCAGTTATTCAGACTCAAAGACCTGGGCCCTTTGTTGCATTCAGCCACTAAGCAATAGCATATTTCTTCTAAACTTTACTTGATTTTTTAATAGTTTGAGAGTGTGTTTCACTAGAAGAGAGTGAGAAAGACGTGAATTACTTTCTTAGTGAAAATGTTCAGCAGTCAATTAACAAAGTTCTGAGTTCTTAAATTTTGTCGAGCAAAAAAGTGTAATTGATATTTAGAATCAGAATAGGGCTTGTATCTCAAAGGGAACTGTTGCGTACTGCCCATGTGGTAAATTCATCCCTACACCAGTGGGTAGAACTCCTTTGAAAATTCACGTATAAATTATGCATTTTACATGACCACAGAACATCTGGATTAAAGTGGCAAAATAGCATAATTTGCATTTACCAGTTTTCTGACCATCTTTATACTAATGGACTAAGTAAAATAGAAAGTAAAAATTCACTGAGGAGAAAATTCAAAGGAGTTCTAAATTGGATATGCAATAATATTTGGAGCATACGCCTATGTCAAGGAAGATTTCAACATTGTAAAACTTGAGGGCTAGAGTATAGACTAGAAGTGTGTTAAGTAAGCCAAATGGCATACAGCCTGGTTGAATAAATATAGATATTACAATGTTCCTGTCTGGGAGGTCCTACCTGTGTATTATTAACAAGACACTAAGGAAGATAAAAATGGGACAATTCGGAAATAAACAGCAAGAAAACTCTAAATTCTGTACTATAATTTAGTATTGTAATTTTTTGTTTTACTTTCTTAAACAATGATCTTTGTTATAGAAATTTACCTCACTTTTCTGTCCAAGATAGCTTTTAATGAACCTGTTGCTAACATGTTTGAAATGACTTCTTAGGAGTGCATTTCAAATCAGAAACATAATTAATGCACCTGGCCTTTGATTTCTTTTCGTGCTTACCCAATTTTCTTTTCGTGCTTACCGGATACAAAATTCTTCCTCAATCACCATTCAAAAGTCTGTGCAATTTTATCATTGCTTAAAATTCAGTTCAAGAATTGTCAGAAATCTGTTTAGTATTTGATTTTTTTTTTTTAACCCTTGATAGGAGACTTAAAGTTCTAATGCCCAATATTCAGACTAAATGGCAGTATACCAGCCTGGTTAAACACAGATGAAATTGCTTGTCCGTTGTCGCATTTGAAAATCTTGGTCAGATATTAGTGATTTTGGGTGCCTAAATTTTGGGTATGTACTTGAGATTTAAAAAAAAAAAAGAATCAGATTCTCTTTTCCAGAAAATGCTGAACACGCACCCTGAAGGAAATAAGGTCTCTTTAAAGGTGTCTTAAATTTAAAACTCAGACATTTAGGGCCCAAAATAACTAGTCACTCTTAAAATCTTACCTGTAGGAACTGTACATTAGAGGGTTTAAATTTTTTTTGGTAAATCAACAATATCGTTATAGAGCAAGTACCCTGTTATGGAACCACTGTGATGTGATTTCAAACACAAAATATTGTCCAAAGGAATTGAATGAAAAACGTTCTCTTAGTAAAATTAAAGATGCTATGTTTAATTATTTTGTGTGTAAGTGTCTGTCTCTCCCTCTTTAAAAAACAAAACAAAAAAACAAAAACAAAAAAACCCTTTAAAATTAGGGTAGTCTGGGTCACATCTAGCCTACATGAAATATTCAGACCGTGTAGAAGTTAAGCTTTCATTTATAATTTTTTTGTCCTCATGATTACAAAGACTACCTTTCAGACATGTACAGTTATGCAGTGAGGTCTTTTAGAGACTGCATAAAACTGGAAACAATGAAGTAGAAACTTCCCTCCCCCATCTCATTGGTTCATTTGCTCTAAAGGTCAATGATGATACTTCAATATTAATTATTTAATTGCTGACTATTTTAGCAGATAGAATGTAGGAAAAGAGTGAGCATGAAGCCCATGGGTAGCTAGGCATTTTCTGAAGGGAAAAAAATGCAGTAGAGAAGAGAGGGGAGAGACAAAAGACTTATCCCTAACAGGGATATCAATGTGTAGTCCATTACACGATTAACCAATCCTATCAACTACATACACTCCTCCATTTGTGGTTTCTGTATCTGAGACAGCAGGAGAGAGATTTTGAAAAGAAGGTGGGGAAGAGCAGAAAAGGTTGTAAAGGTGTACACACTTTTTTTCAAAGTGATATTGAATGTGATAATAAGGTGCTTTACAAAAAAAATGTGGTTACTGCATAAAGGTTACATTCTACTATTTTCTGCCAACTTTGCATTAAAATCAGTGGTAGTTCTTCAGTGGATTGACTCCATAATTTATGGTCCGTTCATGGACCATAATTTAAAAAATTGGCCTTCTCCATCAAGTAAATCTGATATCCATAAATAACAGTAGGGTTAGCAGTATTTATCCATAAAATGCATGAATGCCTAGAATACTATCTGCAAAGCATAGTGTTATGTTCTGTGAGAGAGGCTGTATTACTTTGTCACATATTCTGTATACATTTTTCTTCCATAAGTATAATAAGGGAACGAATTCTAGAGGTTCTTGCCCCCTGTACTTAGTTCTCTGTGTATTACTTAGCCCGTAGAATCAATTCAGCCTTGGCATATGAGGATGAAACTCTGTGAGATAAAAATAAGTTGTATTTCTTTAAACAAGGGATAATTTTTGTTTAAGATTTTGCAAGTGTTGTACTTGTTTACCTGTTATAGGAGGTACATGAAGACAAAGTGTAGGACTGAGCCCAAAATGTGTTTGACCAAGAGTTGTAGGTTTTCCTTATTTGATACTTAATTTCTTCTTCAGATTCCCATAACAGTCTTACTCTAAAAAGAGAGTGGGAGTGGGGATGTATTTGTGGGTGAGAATTCCTTGAATTGTAACACTTGCTATAGAAAGCTTGATTAATTTTGGAGAATGCATATTTAGACACATCTTGAAAATGTGTTTTAGTGAAGAGTTGATTATAAATGACTAACTACTAATTTTCTATTTTTAAGTGTTGTATGAACACTTACATCCCAAATGGATGAACCCCTGTTTAAGAGGAAGTTCTGGTGAAGTAAGTGGTACTCCATTTACCGGACTCCGCTTTTGCAGTTCTCACTATCAGGTTAGGGCTGTAGAAATTTAAAAACTTAAATATTGTTACTTGAAGCAGCCTGCCATGTGCAGGTACCATGCCAAAGACCTACATAAAATAATGGTACCTTATCTGTGTATAGTAGGGATGTTAGCGAGTAGTCGACTACCCGATAAGCATTAGCTTATTGAGTAGTTGATCATTGGAGTATCAACTACTCGCTTTCTCCCCATCCCACTTATTGCTTCTAAAAGCCGGTTCCCCCCCAACTCTGGCTCTGTGGTGCCAGCTGCCCTCTCGCATACACACATACCTCTGCTGCTGCCTCAGAGGCAGCAGCAGGGGATGGGGAGGCTGCTGCGAAGCAGCCTCTGCCTGCGGTGGGCTGAGGCTGCTCCAGCAGCAGCCCCTGTCTGTGGAGGTCCCAGCAGGGAGCTGGGCCCCCCTGTGGACAGGGGCTGCTGCCACCAAGCAGCTAGTGCTGGAGCAGTCTCTGTTCATGGTGACCAGGGCTGGCTGTGGCCAAGGGCTGCTCTAGCAGCAGCCCCTGTTCGCATTGGACAAAGCTGGACTTAGTGCGAGCTGGGACTGAGCAATCTCGGCTTGTGCTGGTCCAGGACACTGCAGCTCTGCATTTTAAATGTAGTAAGAGTCCGGCAGCTATTATTACATTTAAAATGCAGAGCTGTAGCCCAGGTGGCTCCCGGAGCCAACACGAGCTGAGACTGCTCAGTCCTGGCTCAAGCTGGCTTCTGGAACTATCCCTCCTGTGGCTTTGCAAAGCGGTCCTTATCGACTAATCGTGTAGTATATACAGATTATATCAACTATACGATTAGTCAGATAACCGCAATTTAACATCCATTATGTATCGTATGCAGCCATTATTTTCTTGTGTGGGACTGGTATTAAGGTTGTATCATGCTTCCCTTAAGGCCCTGTTTTTCAGTTGCTTGTAACATGCCAACTTCAATTATTTTGGCTTAAAATAGTTGGCTGTATGGTGCTGCTACTTTGAAGTACCTTTCCCCTCCACTCCTCCCCTTTGCTGCCTCTACCTGATAGAGGCAGCAAAGGGGAGAGGCGGGGGAATCCACTAGTCTAACTTCCCTACTAGGGATCAGCTGGAGTACCCACCTGATCCCTGGCTCCATGTTGTGCTGCCCCTTTGAAGAGGGTAGATTTTATTTCTTGAACTTAATTTGTTTTATTAATCCATAAACAAAGGACAGTGTGTTTAATCCTCAGGATCAGATAGCTATCTGAAGGATTCTCTGAACAACAGCTAACTCTGACTTTTGAATGATTAATTCTAAGTGTGATCTCTTGTGGCAGTCTGGGTGTTCATAGGGTGAGTGATTTTAATTGGTGATTCAAATCAGCTGTTTTAACCATGATTTAAATAATCAAGCAGGAAACTAAATAATTGATTTTAATCTTGTTTTGTATTTGTACTTTTAGGTTATTTTTCTAAAGAAAGGTTGATGGTCATCTGTTAATCATTAAAACATGTAGATTTATAACTACATATAGCCTTAAAATTAAATTTTCCTTTTGTTAACAAGGAAGACAGTGTAACTTAATGTATTTATTTAAGCAGTTATATAGCTTAACCTATCATATTTATATTATATTGGAATATGGTGAATGGTTAATTTTTTTTACTTGTGATTTGTCAAAGTCTTCTTGGATGGACGTTAAAAAAATGTAATTCAACCTTGAGTATGCTGGCTACATAAACTTTTTATGAAAGTATTTTGCATTTAAAATTGATTTATTAAACAAAGGAGGTATTATCAGTAGCTAATGAATTGAACTGATTGTTTTCAGCCATGTCCTTCAAGATTTTTAGAATTTGTAGTGTTCATCTTATACATTGTTGTTATTCATACACTGGAAGAGGGAAAACAAGCTTTGTTGCTTTTCAACTCCAAACTGATTTTTTTAAAACTTTCAATGAAATGGTAATTGAACTGAATAAACTGACATGATAAAAATAGTCTGCTTCTGCAGAAGAGGATATTGCTGTCAGAAGCTGATTTACCGCTTCAGTGAACTCTGATTCTAAGTGTTTAGCCAATGATTTCCACCAATTCAGTGATTTTACTTTCTTTAAAACTTACAGCAAGCATGTACTGTTTAATATTTTTGTTTAGCTAAATGATTAATAAGTGAAGGCCTAAACATAGCTTGTTAATTTCCATTTTAAATAAAAATCCTATTTTTTAAATTGCACTATATGTTCTTTTTAAGCCTTATTTGCAAATGGGCAGTCTATGAATGTGTCATAGGCATTCTGGCCTATGCTCAGATAGTCTTTTATTTTTGTAAATAGTCACATTTTAAAATAGCCATCTGGCTATGTACAAGGAGTCTTCAACAGCATCTTGAAAACACCGTGCTGCAGTGTCTTGCATATCATGGGCCTTTCACATATTTAAAGTACCAGTACACTATAGATATATCAACTTCATCATTAAACAGCATATATTTAATTTTATAATTGCTTAAAGAAAAGTGACACCCTGAAAGGCTATTTTTAGTTTCTGATAGTGCCACTGTGACTTTGAATTAGAATCAATTTAACTTTATGAAGTGGGCCTAAAGAAGTAGGTTGGGCCCACGAAAGCTCACTTTATCTATATCTAGTCTCTAATGTGCTACAAGACCGTGGTTTTTTAGTTGCAGACTAACATAGCTACCCTTCTGAGACTTTTAAACAAGGAATTGTAATTCAAAGTTGTTGTTGTTTTTTAAAGCACATTTTGAACCACTCTAGTCAAGCAGTCTCTGGTCTGGCAACATTTGTGGTCTAGCATGATTTTGATAGGCCAGAAGTCCACTTATCATGAGTGTGGCCAAGTTTCCCATGGTCCCATAAAGTTTGTTTAAGCCATCAGTCCTGGCTGTCAGCGTTCTCTCCTGTTACTTAGCTCTAATTCACCCCTAAATGTCTTCTAAGAGCCCATAAAGCAGTGGAAGTGTTGGTAATGCTGCTAGACAATATTGACCTCCCATGGTTCAGTTAATTCTCTGATTCGGCACTGGACAGGTCCCAAGGATGCCGGACTAGAGGTTCAACCTGTATAATTATTGCTTTTTTAAAACATATCACTGTGGTGACTGACTTTGTAAAATTTTCTGTTGTGCAGATTTTCACGCTATCTAAACTGGCAACTATCTCTTGTTAAAAGATGTTTTCTAGTATGACGCCTGTTAACTGGAGTCCTAATATTACATTTGTGGTGGTGGTAGTAGCAACTTATTTTCTCTGTGTCTATTTCTCTGCATCGCTAATGCAAAATCACATCTCCTGTCGTTGGTGATGGGGATGTTAGCATTATGAATTCAAATGAAGGCACATTGTCTGATTTCTGATATCACAGCTACAGAATCAAATTTCACATTTCTTCTGTGAAACAGTAAACCCCAAGGATCTTGATTTCTGTCCAGCATCTGCTCTGGCACACTACAGCTGATCACTGTTTATTCTTTCTATATGAATAAGATTCCCCCTCACTTCCCAGGAAAACATGAAAATATGAGCTTTACTGGGCTTACATTTTTTTGTAAATGTCCTTCTAGAAACTGCTAGATTTTAAATATAGGAATTTTCAGGCCATCGGTATTGTAGATATGAAGTTAAGCTCCCTCTCTTCTTAAGAACGTGGTTATTTCTTGAATTTAATTAGTTTTATTTATCCATAACCAAAGTGTGTTTAATCCTCAGGATCAGATGACTGTTGTTTAGAGAAATCTTCACATAGCTAACTCTGACTTTTGAATGATTAATTCTAAGTATGATCTCCTATGGCAACATATATAGTAGAATTAATAGCAATATCAATAAAGCTTACGTAATTTGTTGTTTTCCCTTGGGATTCTCTGCTGATCTCAGTTGCACAGTGCATAGATATATGCTCAGACAATTTAAGAATTCTTGCATTAAAATTGGATTCTTTATGTAAAGGTTGTAAAAAATGTAATTATAAAAACTATAGAGGCAGACTGTGCACATTAGCCAAAGTAGATTGAAGGTGAGAGAAATGTATGTACTGAGTTCTTCATAATTCAAGTTAAACCTGTTTATGGAAAGCAGATCCTTGGAGCTGACCCAAAATGTTGGCTGCAGGAATAGGTAAACAAAAAGGTGGCTTACCTGTTTGTTTATCCCATTATGGGCCCTAGTACAGCAACTGTCCCATAGATTTCAGTAGATCTTTCTGTGGGCCTTTATGTTGCATAGAGCTAATCAGCTGCAGTTCTCTGAAGTAGTCACTTGGCTACTTTCTATTGCTGATACACATTTCTATCTTTCAGCTGGTTAAATATCAATTTTTTCCTCAATTTTTCTATTATGGCTGCAGAGATGTCATATTCTCACAATGCCCTAAACATAAAGCTGTGCCACTCAAAATTGCTTTCATGACAGGGATTCCTTTTCTGGCCGCTGTGGCTAGCTTTACAGGCTCTGCATTACCATGTTGCTATTGCATGGATCTGGCCCAGTCATTGTGGAGTAGAGCCACTTTTTGTGCTAATGCATGAACCTTTTTCATCACATAATATGTAACAGAACTTGCTGTTTCTCTAATTTGAAAAAATAACTTATAAATGATAATACACACATTCTGATGTGGTGTACATTGTTGTCTTATTATGTTAGAAGCAAAACATTTAATTCAAATCAAATTACTTTAAAGGGAGTATATTTATGTATTTCAGCCTAATACGTTCTACTGGTAAAATTAGGGCTATCAGTACTTGTATCTTGGGTGTTTAAGTTCAATTTTAAAATACAAAACAAAATTGGAAAAAACAACAACAATCTTGGACATTTTAAAAATTGAGTTAAATATTGCCCATATTAGTAGATGTTTCTTTCATCTGTTCTTGAAATATGTAGCATAACACTTCCCTGCTATAAAGCTCTTGTGTAGAGATAGATGTACATGAGGGCACATCTTGCTACTTTAAAGGACTAGACAGTAACTTGTGCACTCACCTGACCAAAGAATGCTAAGACCCTAAATGAGAGGGGTAGATCTGCCTGCCTAGATAACACCAGTGGAATGGGTGGCTGAGGAACCTTCAATGGAAACAAGTATCAGAGGGGTAGCTCTGTTAGTCTGGATCTGCAAAAGCGACAAGGAGTCCTGTAGCACCTTATAGACTAACAGATGTATTGAAGCATAAGCTTTTGTGGGTAAAGACCCACTTCGTCAGATGCATGTAGTGGAAATTTCCAGAGGCATCTGACGAAGTGGGTCTTTACCCACAAAAGCTTATGCTTCAATACATCTGTTAGTCTATAAGGTGCTACAGGACTCCTTGTCGCTTTTAAATGGAAACATATTCCCCTCTTAGTTAAGTTACTGTACCTACAATGTGTATTAAAACATTCACAATCTAATACGATATAGATCTTTATCTGAGCAATACATAAAGTTGATAACTCCCGCACCCCACCATTTAGTCGATATCCTATTTTGACCAGTTTCTGTTGTCCTACAAAAATGTTGAAAAGCTTTAAGTACAGTGAAGCTTCGTGGCTTTGCATCACTCAGATCTTACATCTAGATTTTTGTCTGTCTCTAACTTTGTTCATGTCAGTTACAATGTTGATCAAGCCAAACTTCTCTAAAGATGTTTTTAAAAATGCATAAATTCCCAATGTTGCCTATAGCAAAACTGGGTATGGAAATAAGTCTTAACGTTTATTTTGAATCAAGATAGAGATCTGGAGCATCCGTTAAAGAACATGGAGCCACAGGATCTGTCTCTGACAGAATAGACACAGTGCTCCTTCCTGCCTCTGAAAGGCAGGTTTTTGCGTTTTGTCCACAGACTCAACACGAAAGCCCTTAGAATTACTTGTGTTCCATACACCTACATTTTTCATGTAAAGCTCATACTTTCAGTGTTTTTTCTGCTATGGGTGTCCCAATACATCATCTTTGTCGATAAAGCAGATTTTAAGGAGTTGTGTTTTACAATGCAGAGAGTGGAGGATGCTTTTTATACATTGGTGCGAGAGATTCGACAGTACAGAGTGAAAAAAATCAGCAAAGAAGAAAAGACTCCAGGGTGCGTGAAAATTAAAAAATGTCTTGTAATGTAACAGGGTAAGTTTTGTAATAGGGTAAGTTTTGCAAATTAATTTTGGGCAGAAAACCTGATCATCAGTTTTATGTAAAACATATCTTATTACTTTTGAGTAGTAATTACAAATGTAATAATACAAGTACAAAATACATATTTCTACTATTTTCTTTTATTAACATTTAGTTTAGTTTTGAGCTTTGGTTTCATAGCAGTAGAGTATATTTTAAACAACACCTTAGCAGCTATTGCTCTGGTCAGTTTTTTGGGGAGAGGAGGGGGGAAGAAAGAAGGTTTGGACAAACAGATAGGAGGAGATCCATACTCTGAGTGACCTTGGGCAAGCTACTTAATCTCTGTGCTTCTGATGTCTGTAAAATGGGTATCATGATATGTTCCAACTTTATGGGGAGTGTTGTGAGGAAAAAATTGTGGATTCCAGAGTAGTGAAGGCCAGAGTAGGTCTTCAAATAGCTGAAGAGATAGGATCACCTATTTGTAAAGCAATCTACATTTTCAGAATTAGAAACTGAAGTTAAATGCTTTGCTTACTGCAACAGAGAGGTAATATCTATACGGGGATTAGTACATAGAAGTTAGTGTGTCCGTGCAGGCCTCACTCTGAAGTGAAATGATTCATTTTATCACTTCAGGAAATGCATCTGAATTGTTTCCTCCCTTGTGCCAGTTGTAAAGCCATAGCAGGAGCACTGGGAGAGAGCTCTCCCAGTATTGAATACATGTATCCTCATCCTTTCTAACAACTCAAGCTAGTAAACACACCAAAATGCATATTATCTACACAGCTCAGCTTTAAGATGCTAAACAAATTTGAGTCAACTCAAAGTAGTATTTGCAAGGAGAGCATGACTAATGCAATATTTGCCAATAATGGAAAGGCATTCACTAAGGCTTATACAGTTTCTCTGGGAAATTTTTAGGCTCCATTCTGTAAAAACAGATAAAAATTCTCCTGGTTTGAAACTTTCACCTTGTATGTGTCACCAGAACTATATCAGAGACCAAAGATCTGGCCTTAATGCAATACAAAATATACCATGTATGAATTAGTAACACAGGATTTAAAACAATCATTAAGATCAGAGTTTTAGATATCTGCAACACTCCAAAAAACTTGTTAAAAGAAGCTTTTTCTTTCTTACCTTACATTAACACCTATGTTAACTTTGTTTAAAATGTAATCATGCAAATATGCTGGTGCACACCCTCTCCTTGCAACCTGCTTCTCCCCTCCTTGCCTCCAACCCGGACAGACAGAGAGGACTGTAGCACCCCCAAAAAAATCCCATTGCCTCTATCTCACTGCACAGATGCCAGCACCCACCAACCCCTGTGCAATATGCACCCCAGCCCAGGTGGAGACTAGGATAAAATGCTGCTTCTCAAACTAGCATGCACCAGCAGTTGACACAGCACACACATGCCCCCCAAAACCAGCACAAACTCCCCCCACCTCCACCTCACCCCAGTGCCAGCACCCACCCACCCTCCTCTTTCCCCATGCAGTCAGCCTCTTACCTCCCCCTTCCCAGCCCAAGAGGGTTGAAGAGACTGCTGGGTTTTTGCCTCTCTCTCTTGAGCAGACAGGACTCTCCAAACTCCTCTCCCTTCTGACTTCCACCCTCCCCCCCCCCAAGTAAATTAATTACTTACTCACTCCCCGTAGTCACTTATTCCCTCCTTATCTCATGGTTACCTGCTCTGGGAGCTCCTCAGTTCAAGCACGCAGGTAGCTCCATTTAGCTGCTACTTAGTTGGATGCCCTGCTGGTCAGCTAAGCTCCCTGCTTGCGCAAGAGCTGTGAACCTCTGAGCAGGGCTCAGAAAACAGCTGAGCAGCCACAAAGGTGCTCAGGTTCCAGGGAACTTAGCCCCAGTCCCTTTTCCTCTGACCTATAAAGTATTTGAATGGGTCAGTGAGCCATTTCTGGCTACTAAACCTTATCGGGGCCTTTGAACTGCTTCTCTTGGAGGAAGGTTCTCTGCGGGTCAATATTAGTCTCTTAGGATAGTGCCAAGAAACAAAGACTCTTGCTTTCTCAAACTTCTATAAATGCTTTGGTGGATCACTATTCAGAGAAAGGAGAGAGAGGTATCTTATGACTTAGCATCTGGGTTGAACCCCTGCACCTGCTAGGGAAGAAAGTCTTTAAAGAGGATTGAAAATAACATGGTTTTATTCACCTTTTTCAGGATTCTCTTCTAGTCCATCCGTCAGTTTAGTGGATCACAATAGGAGACAGAAGTTTTGCTGACATGGTGCTAGACACCTGAGTACTTATGTTAGTGTAAATCATGCCTCTTTGGAGGGAGTGAAATATTCCCCCCCCCCCTCCAGTGACATAAGCTATAGTGTAGACACAGCCGTAGATGTGTTGGCTGAGAATAGCCTGAATGTCATTTCCCATGGCTTCCTCAGATATTCCACTAATGTCTTCTGCTTCTTCCTACTGGCTCGCTGGGCATTATGGATTTAGCCATGATGTGGGACAATAGGTTATCCCAGCTCTGTATGATAGCTGTCAACTTCAAACTGGTTAGACTACCTCCCATTTTTTAAAGAAGCATTCAGTTGTATTTCTCTAAGTCTTTTCTTTAGGGAAAAGTAGTCACTCCTTTGCAATTAGGATACAGGAAAGAGACTCTGGTGAGGATGTCCTAAATATAAGCTTAATGTTGGAAAGGAGCAGCTTTCTTTTGTTCATGTACCTGGAAGTATACCTAAGGCCTCTTTCTCAGCCCTAAGTAAAGAATTTGGGCTGTGTTGATATTTCCCCCCTCTCCCCTCCCCCGGGCTTGCTTGGGAAAGAGTTGCTAGAATCTCATTTTCTTTTTCCCACTGAGATTCTCCACAGACTCTTGGATCCATTTCCATAGTCTCTCAAGGGTATCCTTTTCTCTTCACTTACTTCCCAGCATAGTAGTTTTCCCCCAGATCAGGAGAAATGTTTTGACAAATTTATGGATACCTAGTTCCATCCTACTTAATGCCTAGTCTGAATATAAGTTGCCAAGTTGCAAGACTATTTGGTTTGAGCAGCTCCTAGAATGCCTGCTTAGTTCAAAGAAACGTGATCATTAAGTAAACATAAGTTTCATGAAAAAACTTTACAATGAATGGTCCTGCAGCACCTTAAAGGCTAACAAAAAAAGTAAATAGTATCATGAGCTTTCATGGGCATAACCCACTTCTTCAGATGTTTTGTGGGTTGTGCCCACGAAAGCTCATGATACTGTCTACGTTTTTGTTAGTCTCTAAAGTGCTGCAGAACCATTCCTTGTTGTGTGTGGTTTTTTTGTTTTTTGTTTTTTTTTTCCAGTTACAAACTAACATGGCTACCCCTCTGAGACATAAATTTCATGTATTTGCCCTTGTGGTGTGATCAGTCATATTAGCGATCTTGGCATTTAGAAGGCCAATCTGGAGAAAACGTACTCAAAGTCTGATAGCGTGTGAGTAGCTGACTACCTGAGTTATGGCAAAAGTAACCCACTCTGATAAAGTGTCTGCCCCTTTCTTAGGGTATGTCTACGTGGCAAAAGAGTTCCTTTCCCCCCCAACAATGAGTTTCAGAGCCTGCATCTAAAGACTTGAGCTATGGCACTAAAAATAGCGATGTAGGTATTTGGGCTCAGTCTTTCAAGCCGGGTTGGATGAGTGAGTTTGTCTGTACAGCTATTTTTAGTGCTGCAGCCAAAGTTCTGAGAGCACCAATCTGTAGAGGCAGGCTGAGACTCGCTGCTGAGGTTTTTTTTTTTTTTTTTTTGCTGAGACATACTGTCTTCTCAGTAAGAATGTATTTGTTCTGGGACAGCTTAATTGTATAGCAGACCAGCTAAGCACATCCAAGGACACAGGTCCCCGAAGACTGAAGACTTTCAGCAGATTTCCAGAACGTGGGGGAAAATGCACAATAGAATTGTTAGAAACTAAATGCCACTTCAAGTGTTTTCGTCAGCCAACCAAGCCTATCAGAGTTGGTCCAGACACATTTGTTATTTCACGGAACTTCTCCTGGTTTATGTATTCTCTCTTGGTCAACATGGAACATTTAAAAAAAAATAGGATTTTTAAAAATCATTCTTGTTTTGTATTAGCAATCTTGTGCAGGTTTAGTGTGGCCAACTGCTATTGCAGTCTGGAAGGATAAAATTCCTTTGGGGTTATACCATAAAGCAGGACAAAGCTATGTGTATCTGACTGACAAATGAACAAACTGTTTTGGCTAATGTAAAACCTACAAAGGAGACCTTACTTGAAAATGTTAGTAGCATTCTGTAACAGTTGATTGCCTGATTTATAGTCAACTTTATGCCCAGATCATCAGATAGGCAATGAAATGAGTGTGATGGTCTTAATAAAAATTCAGATATAGGCTTTGTCTACAGTTTTTTAAAAAATTAAAGCACAGCCGCAGCAGCTCTTTAAATTGAAAGTGTGGCCATGGCAGGAGCACTGGGAGAGAGCTCTGTAGCTAACGGCGCTGGGAGCCTGTTTACAGTGGTGCTTTAGAGTGCTGTAACTTGCTGCACGGGGAGGGGGGATGTGAAATTTTTTTCCCCCGCCCCAAAAAACCTTTGAGCCAGGCAGTTTCAGTGCAGTAAAGTGGCAGGGTACACATAGCCATAGAAGCTATGTTTGAACTTAATATTTTAAGGTGTTTAGTAATTGTTTTACAACTTTAAACAAAGTTGTTTTATGGCCTTTCCCCAACTCCAGAGATGTGCAAATTTTCAAGCCAGAAATGATGATTGCATGGTAATTGTGTCCCCCTTCCATGTTGGAAGCATACTCTACAATTAGATCCTCCTTTACTATATGTTGATTTATGCCCTCTTTCAAAAACAAACAAAAGTGTAGAGGTAGAATCCATTTGATAGTAAAGGAGTTTTGACATTAAGAGTTGCTTAACTATTAAGCTACTTTAAGTCTTAATGTCTAAATATTATTTTCTTAGTATTAATGGACGATAAAAGCTGATGTACGATCCTGCACAGGACTCTGTGAATTAAATTGTCTCTCTTCTGGAGTATGGCTAGTAGGAAACCTTTCAAACTGACTGTTTTTAATTTTAAAATATGATTTAAGCCGAATAGAGCACAAAATGAATTTTCCAACTGCTGAACTGAATAAAGTGACTGCTGCTGCTTATTTTTCTATCAAAAACACTTCGTGACTATCAATCACCCTTCCTGTGTTAATTATACACTATTGTATTTTGCATATATACTTTTTACACTAGAATTCTGCCACACTGCATCATTTCATGGATTGTTGGATTTATGTACAAATTCTTCCCAGTGTTAAATCTTTAGAGATTAATTTTTGTAACGCTTCTTTTAAGTCAGTTTCATTATAACACAGTAAGCTAACTAAAGTAAAACTATATACTGAAGGTGACTGAAGAAAAGGCAGCAACATCTAATGCCCCTTTAAGACACACTCTAGGGAGAGAATTCTGAGAAATTTCAAGAAAGCCAGAGAGACTGTGATTTGTGGAAATGGTTGCATGCTCCCTTTATGCAGCATTCTGTTAGTCAGACTAAGTACCATCAAATTATTTTGTTTTTGTGATGTTGTCAAGTGTATCCATGATGCATATATAAAACCTGAAATGTCACGCACACTAAAGTGTGTGCAGATGCATTTGTTTTTAATTATACGCTCTGCCAGCACATTTGAGGTCTTCTGAGCAAGTGGCTTAATGTCACTGACTTTTATCTCTAGGGCTTTGTCTATACTGCGAGTTTTTGCAACAGAAAATATGCTAATGAGAGACTCATTAGCATAAGTCGTGATATTGTTGTACCAATAAAAGCAAGCAGGATCTTATGAGGGGGATAAGGCAA
>CM057845.1:107998952-108026023 GCA_030068395.1 Apalone spinifera | reverse complement strand
AAAAGCGGCTGCTTTTGCGCAAAAACTGGCCAGTCTAGACACAGCCTATATGTTCTATAAACTAAGGATGTTAGTAATCCATGTATCTGCAAAAAATGTTATGGGTTCCACGGTTACTAAAATGCTCCCTGGGGGCAGAGCTGGCAGCCAGAGCACTTCCAGCCCCACTCTGAGGCAGCAGGGGGCTTCCCAGATCAGTTCCCCCATGCAGACTGGCTCCTGTCTTCTGCCCAGGAGGCTGCTCCAGCATCCCTCTTGCCCCCCTCCCCGAAATCTCATGCTACTGCATCTTATACAGAAGCAGCAGCGGGGCCTGGGAGGGCCAGACAGCTCCATGGAGTGGTGCTCTTTGAGAGCCCAATTTTAAACTTGCACCCCTCAGCACCAGCTCCTGCTCCCTCTTTGGGAGGCAACAAGGGGAGGCAAGCGACTCTGGGATTTGGTGCTTGTGGGAAACTGTCTGTTAAGCTGGCTTCCCCCAGCAGTCTCCTGTGCTGCTGCCTCTGTGAGAGGCAGAAGTGGCAGGGGGGAGTCAGCTCCAGGAGAACCAGTAGGTGCTGGGAAGTGGCTTAAAAGCCGGTTTCCCATGGGCTCCTGCTGCTCTCCCCCACTGCCTTGATACAAAGGTGGGGGGGGAGGAAGGGGGGTGGACTGTGTAGTCATTAGGATTAACCAATAAACCCAGGCTTATTAGTTAATCATTTAAACAACTATGTTTAATACACTAACAGCCCTACTATAAACCAGTGTAACAAGGAAGCAAGGTCTTCAAAGATATTTTTAACTAAAATGTACATTTGACTGAGTTAAGTCTTTGATGATGCATCAACTTTTAATGGACAAATGAAAATCAATGTGCTGTCACAATCTTAACTACAGTATATTGCTATGAAATGTGGCAGTGGTCTGTTAATATCAATAAAAGCAATGAAGTTGTTGTGTAATATACTAGTGGGTCTCCCTTCCTCCTGTATTAAAGGCATTGGTTATTCCCCTCCCTCAAAGTTTTTTTCATCTCTCTTATCAATGGCTAAGCTTGAAATGAAATCTGCTTACCTGTCTGATTTTAATGTACATAGTATTTACATTTCTTAATTATAGTCTGTTTAGGTACTATAATCTCTGACTCTCCATCTCTTCTTTTTCTGTGAACTTTTAGGGGCCAAAAAAGGGAAAAAAGGTAGGTAGGCATGTAGGTAAATGTGTGTATGTGTATGAGATAGACATAGATGTAACAACAAAGATAATTTGTTGAATTCAGTAGTGTTTGTTTACATAGTTGGGAAGAACAGTTTCCTCACTCGGGAGATTATGGAATGAAATACTATGGCTTGTGTTATAGAATCATAGCAATATAGCCATTGAGAGCCCATCAAGTTAAGTTCCTGCACTGAGGCAAGACCAATTAAATCTAAATACCCTTTAACATGCTTAAAGACTGTTATCAGGTACCCTATCAGTCATTTCTCAGGACTACACATGCAAACTTTTTTAACTCATGTCAGGATTTTTAAACCTTTTATTGTTTTTGTAGCTGTCCTGGACTTTCTTCAATATTTATTGTCTTTCTTACAGTGTAGTGCCCTAAACTGGCCATAGTATTCCAACTAAGATCTCATCAGAGCAAAGTAGAGCATAACAGGTATCTCCCTTGTCTGTCATACAACACTTCTGCTAATACACCCCAAAACATTAGCGTGTTTTTACAACTGCATCATTGTTGACTCATATTCAATTTGTGATGTACTATAAACCCCTAATCCTTTTCAGCAGTACTAGCTAACTATGTTTTGTAGTTATGCATTTGATTTTTTTCCTTCAACAAGAGAAGTACTTTGCACTTTTCTTTATTGAATTTAATCTTGTTGATTTTAATTCTCTAATTTTATCAAGGTTGTTTTGTATTCTATACCCATCTTCCAAAGTACTTGCAACAACTCCTAGCTTGGAGTCATGTGCAGATTTCATATACATACTCTCTGCTCCATTATCCAGATCGTTAATGAAATTATTGACTAGAACAAGACCCAGTACTGAGCTGTTATGCAGGATGTCAAACTAGATGACTCCCTCCTGGAGCTAATCTACAAGTAGTATTAAGGTCTGATATATTTTAGGGGAGGGTTAAGACATACTGTTGAGTCAAATTTGCTGTAAAAGACTTTGTAAAAACAAGATTTTACAACATTTAAGACAAAAAAAGTCCATGCTTAAAAATTCCAGTATAATCTTTAAAATTTACATAAAACAAACATGTTGCACTATAGCATTTCATAGGTCACACATTGCATCACTGGACTGAGGAATGAGAATCTGGGGGGAAATTATTAGACTATTTTTGTAAATAAGTGAAACTGACTGACTGATCTGTTTTCATCTTCCAAACTGACAGAAGTCAATAAATGATATATAGTAAAAAAGTAATATATCTAAAAAATGTTCAGCTTTTCCTAAGGCCTTCATCCTACAGTCAAACTCACCAGCATATCTTCTCTGTCTCTATCTTCAGATCTTGTGGCAGATCTTTCAAGATGAATGCTTGAGTAATACATGTGATGGGATTCAGTTTTTTCTAACTAAGGCTATGATTTAGTCATTGGTATTTTAAATAAAGGTTGGGCAGAAAACAAAAATATATGGCCTGTGACCTATCTGAGACTTACATTAAAATTGCCGGTAATTAAATATGGTGCAGGGAGGGTGTGCTGGTAGAAGGAGGCTCCCAGGGACACATGAAGCAAGTGGGCCATGGCTGTTCTGGCTGGCAATCCAGGGCTTGCTGCCTAAGGCCAGCTTCTCAGGGAAGCTGAAGTAACAGCTGGTGTATCTGTCCCCAGAGCCACCTGAGCAGCTTGTCCAGGAGCCAGCTGCTTGAGGTGGCCCTAGGGTCAGTCACACTGACCACTGCAGAAGTTGCAGAGATCACAAAGTCACAGAATCTGTGACTTCTGCGACCTCTGTTACACAAATGGAACCCCAGTCATAACTTCATTGTCATCAGTAAAGTTACTGTCTCTTACTGCAGCAGTAAATTTGACTTAATCTTTTGTTCAAGTTTCATAACAAGCCTTGTAACTGAGTTTCAATTTATGTATTTATGTTTTCATTTTTTTGTCAAACAATCTACACATTGTGGCACACATCTGAACAAGCGCACGTGACCTCAATATTGGTGCACAAGACAAAACTCCCTCTGCTCATGGATGGAAAATCTTAGAGGGAACACTGCATCTAAGATAAAATTTTCTAAAAATACCACTGCTACCAAGATAGGGCAAAAGTACGTAATGAGAAGGTGTCCATTATATTACAGTATTTATTTAAAGTGCTGGCCTCTGCCCTTTTTATCGCCATCTTCCTTTTGGTTATCCTGCACCTGATTCTTTATTGCCTTACATTTGATGTAGTAATTTACATTTATGCAAAATGCAATACAATTTTATTATGAACTAGCAAGCTACATGCATGTCCCATTCTCCTGGGTGCAAATGGCAAGATGGTGGGGAATCAGGATGTAAAGATAGAGATAGGGAACCTATTTGTCACTTACATGCTAGTGATATTAAACTCTATGTGCCTCCTTTGTTTCAAACAAAAACAAATTATTTCATCTTATCTGCCTTTAGCAAAGACAAAGATGCATCGATAAGTTCATAAAATCATAGAACTGGAAGCAACCTCAAGAAGTTATCAAGTCCAGTCAGGAGTGATCACTGAGAAGAGACACCTGGGGATATAGCCCATGAGACATCACTCCGCCTCCCCCACCCCCCCCCACCTGGGGAAGTGCTGGGACTCCTTCCTCTGCCTCTTCTCACCCCTGCTCCACCCCCACCCCCCACCCTGCCTTTGATCCTCCCACCTCTTCCCTGAACCAGTGTAGCCAGTAGAGTAACACAAGATGGGGCCACATTGCTCTGCTTGCCCTGCCACTGCCAGTGAGTATGGTGGGAGTGGGAGTGGATCCTTGATGCAGGCCCAAGATCCCCACTCGTCCATCCTGATGCCCAGGGCCTCTTGCCCTTCCTGCCCATGGCATTTTGGGGGATGCATGCCCCCACGTGTTGCCCCTGAGTCCAGTCCCCTGCACTCATTGCAGGATCAAGCACCATCCCTGCCAGTGTTTGTCTAACCTGCTGTTAAAAATCTCTGAAGATGGAGATTTTGCTACCTCCATCCTGACAGGAAGTTTTTCCTAATGTCCAGCCTAAACTTTCTTTACTGCAGTTTAAACCCATTGCTTCTTGTCTTATCAGAGATTTCGGAAAATATTTTTTCTTCCTCCTTGCAACAACCTTTTAGGTACTTGAAAGCTGTCTTCATGTCCCCTCTCAGGGTGCATCTACACAGCAGGGCTTAACTCGAAATAAGCTCCGCAAATTGAGCTATGTCAGTTGCATAGCTTATTTCGAAATTGGGACCATCTACATAGCACTTATTTAAAAATAAAGCACTCTTCCTCTGACTTTCCTTACTCCTCGTACAATGAAGTTTACAGGAGTTGGAGTAAGAAGTCCTCCAGTTTAACAGTATTTCGTTATGTCGAAATAACTGCCTGCTGTGTAGACACAGACTAAATTATTTCGAAATGCTGCGTAGATGTACCCTCAGTATCTTTTCCATACAAAACCCAGTTATTTCAATCTTTCCTTATAGGTCATGTTTTCTAGACTGTTGTTCATTTTTGTTGCTCTTCTCTGGACTTTTTCTAATTTTTTCACATCTTTTTTGAAATGAAGTGCCCAGAACTGGACATAGTACTCCAACTGAGGCATAATTAGAGCTGAAATATTACTTCTCATGTCCTGCTTCTAACACTCCTGCTGATATATCCCAGAATGATGTTCACTTTTTTGCAACAGTGTTGCACAGTTGGCTCATACTTATCTCGTGGTCCACAATGATCTTTGGATCCCTTTCCGCAATACGCCTTCCCAGGCCGTCATTTCCCATTTTGTATGTGTGAAACTAATTGTTCCTTTCTAGGCGGAGTACTTTGCATTTGTCCTTATTGAATTTCACCCTATTCACTTCCAGTCATTTCTTTGTTTGTCCAGATCATTTTGAATTATAATCCTATCCTGCAAAGCACTTCCAGTCCTTCCCAGCTTGGTATCATCTGCAAATTTTATAAGAATGCGCTCTCTGTCATTATCTAAATTATTAATGAAAATATTGAACAGAACTGGTCTCTGCAAAACCCCACTTGTATGTCCTTCCAGCATGACTGTGAACCACTGATAACTTCTCTGGGAACCGTTATCCAACCAGTTATGCATCCACCGTGTAATAGCTCCATCTAGATCGTGTTTCTCTAGTTTATTAATGAGAAGGTCATACGAGACTGTATCAAATGCCTTACTGAAGTCTTGATATATCACATCTACCTCTTCCCTCTTATCCACAAAGTTTGTTATCCTGTCAAAAAAACTGTCAGTTTGGTTTGACACTATTTGTTATTAACAAATCCATTCTGACTGTTACTTATCACTTTATTATCTTCTAGCTATTTACAAATAGATTCCTTAATTATTTGTTCCATTATTTTTCCTGGTACTGAAGTTAAACTGACTGGTCTGTAATTTCCTGAATTGTCTTTATTTCCCTTTTTCTAGATGGGCACTATATGTACCCTTTTCCAGTCTTCTAGAATTTCTTCCATCTTCTAAGACTTTTCAAAGATAATAGTAATGGCTCAGATACTTCCTCAATCAGCTGAAACAAAAAACAACATGTTTTTTGTTTCAGCTAGATCAGACTAACATGGCTACATATCTATTACTATTCTTCAATCAGCTCCTTGAGTATTCTAGGATGCATTTCATCAGGCCCTGCTGACTTCAAGACCTCTAATGTGGCTACATAATTTTTAACTTGTTCTTTCCGTATTTTAGCTTCTGCATCTACCTCATTTTCACTGGTATTCACTATGTTAGGTTCCAATTGCCATCAACTTTCTTGGTGAAAACAAAGAAGTCATTAAGCACCTCCACCATTTCCACATTTTCTGTTGTCATTTTTCTCTCTTCATTGAGTAACGGGCCTACCCAGTCATTGGTCTTGTATTTTTAGAAGGTTTTCTTGTTACCCTTTATATCTCTAGCTAGTTTGAGCTTGTTTTGTGCCTTGAACCTTTTAATTTTGCCTCTGTGTACTTGTTATTTGGTTATATTCATCATTTGTAATTTGACATACTTTCTACTTTTTGTAGGACTCCTTTTTCTTTCAAGATCTCCTGGCTAAACCAGGGTAGTCTATTGCCATCATCAAATGCGACTCAGATATCTTTCTTGACTTGGATGTTTCTTTTTCTCTGTTGTCCATAACTTTGGATGCAAGCTTAACTCTGAACTTTTCTGCCCTATCTTCTGCATTTGCAAATCCATCACCATCTACACAATACTGCCTTATTCTACCTCTGCTGAAATCCTTGTCGATAACAAAATCATCTTTTCCTTGGCTACTGTTAATGTTCTTCTCTTTGGTTTCTCCAAGTCCCAGCACTGCATGTGTGAAATATGAAGAAGAATGGTGGTGTCATCCCCATTTACAAACAACTCTGATGGTTCTATGTGGCTCATTTTGCCTCCCTTAATCTCCCTTCTTGGTCTAATACTGTTTCAATTCTATCATGTTCTGGCCATTACTATTGCAATGGCCTTCTTCTTTTCAACTTTTACCATCTGAAACAGCCTTCCTTTATTCTGATAACTCACCAGTTCCATCTACATTCATACAGCACATGACTTTATGTATGTTTGATCAGCATCTTGTTTATACATTATACATGATCAATTATAATTATTGATGAAAATATCTTCTTCCTTGTAATCTCTCTCTGTTATATATCCATTAACTTTGTAGTGATCATGCTCTTGTTACATCTCGATTGGATTATTGTTATATGCTCTACATGGAGCTGCCTTTGAAGAAGCTTCAACTGATCCAGAATGCAGCTGCTCGAGGTTTAACTAATACTTGTTATATGGAGCACATTATGCCGGTGATCTGGCAGCTGCACTGGCGTCCAGTATGTTTCCAGGCACAATTCAAGGTTTTGGTTACGATTTATAAAGCCCTAAGTGGGTTGCGACTGGGGTATTTGAAGGATCATCTCCTTCTATACGAAGGGGATTGATGTCAGCTGGGGAGGCTCTGCTTCATGTTCTTCCACTTATGGAGATACAGTTGACATCTACCTGGAGCAGGCCCTTCTCAACCTTTACCCCTAGGCTATAGAATTCTCTTCTGGGGACATTTGTCTGGCACCAGAGTTGACACTGTTTCGGTGCCAGGCCATGGCCACCCTTTTTACACGTCCTTTTATTGGTGTTTAGTTTTGCGCGTGTGTCCCCCTCCTCTTGAGGTGTTTTAGGTGGTTTTATTTCCCCCTTGTGGGGTTCAGTATTTTACTTATATAAGATTCCGTAAAACATTTTTGGATATGTGTATGAAAAATTATACAGAACCAAGTTGTATTGTATTATGTGTAGGATTGTCCTATGATTTTAGTTAACGATAGTCTTATCTGAATAAACATTGAGTAAAAACTGAATAAAGAAATAATTTTATTTAGTAACTATATATATGAGGAGGATCAAGAGCAATGGCTATTTTACTTAATACATTAATAATAGTTGATTTTTTTCTTTTAAATCTATTTATTTTAGATAGTGTTTGCAGTGATTTTGCTTATTCCTCACAAAATGGGTTAAACAATCCACTTTGTGGACTCTGGCAGCAGAAACAAGGAACTGATGTTTTGGAGGGCAGGAGAATACCAGTGGATTCTCAGTCAAGTTTTCAGGCTGTTCTCAGGACTTTAACACATATATATATTTCAGAGATTTATAATATATGCTGAGATACCACTTATCCATTCATCCTTAGAATGTAGTTAACTTCCTAATGATTACAATACATTGATTATTCTTCTAAAATTGTATATATAATGGGCCAAATTTTCCCATTTTATGCTAGTTTGAGTTTATTAAGGAGAATTTGGCCTGATATGTGTAATTCTCTGCTATTATTCATATAAGAAAGAAAAATAAACTTACCCAGTGTTGCTTGGGTCCTTTAGGGCACAGCCTTGGGAATGTGGAGGAGGGAGGGGGTGCAGGAGGCTGGTGGTCAGGGGTGTGTTCTCTCTCAACTCAGGCCAGGCCCTCAGCCCATCTGGAGACTGTTCTCTCCTCCCCTTTTGGGTCTGTGTCCAAGGGCCGGAGTGGGGGAAAGGGATTTGTGACAGGGGAGCTACTTACCAGTGTGCTGACAGGCAAGATGGTGGAGCCCTAGCCCTGCTGCCACTCTCCTAGTGGTATGGCTGCTCCCAGTGGACACTTTACAACAGGGCTATTCAACACGTGGCTGGCCCGTGGTGTGGTTTGGGTTTACAGGGGGGCTCAACATGCGGCCCGTGGGTGGGAGTCAAAACAAAAAAGTATTCAATATAATAGTCTTTTGTAGATATGCGTATTAGTAGTTAAATTCCTAGACTGTCGTTTCTCATTAAAAGTGCTGTCATATGGGTGGAAATCGGGTAAATGTATTTTATTAATATCAGCAGAACTGACTTAAATGGGGCCTGTGTGTTGTGTAGTCTTGCCTTTAATCTTTGTATTTACGCCCATCAGTGTGAAAGAAGCTATTTGTATATATATATTTGCATGTATTTGCAACCACACTTAAGTTGCAGCCCTCAGGATGTGCTGTGAGTATCATTGTGGCACTCAATGATAGGGCTTCCAGAGTTGAGGAGCCCTGCTTTACAAGTTAGCTGTCCCCTGCGGACTTACTGCCCCCAGTGGCCACTCTCATATCGCAGCCCTCCATGTTAATGGAAAACTGTCCCTTTCCTGTGGCTTCCTGTTCTCCTGGCACAACCAAACCCAGACCTTGCTTTAGGTTACAATAAGAGGAAGCTGCATACCAAATTTGGTGGCCCCAGTGCTTACTGTTTAGGAATTCTTGAATAAACAATCATCTGAAAAAATGGGCTGTGCCCACGAAAGCTCGTGACACCATCTACATGTTTTGTTAGTTTTAAAGTGCTGCTAAACTATTTGTTGTTTTTTAAATTTATCCTGTACAGACTAACTCGGCTACCCCTCTGAAGCTTTTGGACTCACAGACAGACAGACACTCTAAAATATATAGATTCTTATGTCTGTATGGGCACTGATGAAAGTTACAACAAATACACAGGTTGAACCTCTCTGGTCCAGCATTTTCTGGTCAGGAAACATCTGTGGTCTGGCATTCTTTTAGTTAGTTGATGCCCACTTATCATGAGTGTGGTTAAGTTTCCTTTGGCCCCGTAAAGTTTGTTTACAGTCACCAGTCCTGCCTCTCAGTGTTCTGGGCAGTTATTTAGCTTCAGTTTACCCCTAAATGTCTTCTGAGAGCCCAGTAAGCAGTGGTGTTAGTAATGCTGCTAGACAATATTGACTTCCCATGGTTCGGCAAATTCTCTGGTATGGTACCAGTCAGGTCCCAAGGTTACTGGATTAGAGAGGTTCAACCTGTATGTATGTATAATATCTATTTCTTGCTTTAGTCATCTCCTAATTGTTCTGTTCTGTTAAAAAGTTGTGCCTGCTATTTTTCTTGTCTATGTATTCTTTAAATCAATATTCTTTCTGCTTGCTTTCAAAAGTGAGAAAAAATATTTTGTTCTGTCATAAGAAAGCTCTTTTAGTACAAAACAAAAATCCGACTTTTAAATACACTCACTTCGTTGGACTTGTTAACCACATTACTATGAAGATAGGGCTATCTTAAATAGTCAGATGTTTTTGTGGATTACAAAAATGTTTCTTTTACTGGTATAATATCTTGTTCTTCTATTATCTTTTGAACACAGATGTTGCTACATAAAGACTGAAAATATACTTTGAAATGAAACTTTAGAGAAATAAAATGTGTAAAATTAATGTTGACGTTTAGTCTCCTTTATTGCCTATGTTAAGTCTGAAGGTGGAGGTAAAAAGAAACTTAGCAAAGCTGAACGACTGAAATTACAGAAAGAAGAAGAAGAAAGAAGATTGATAGAGGAAGGTATAGTGTGTCTCACTTACAGGAAATGTAGATTACACCAAATCATTAATTAAATAGGCAGAATGAAAATTATGACCATTAATGATATCTAAATTCTATTTAATTTCAGTAGGATGATTGACTAGTGTTCCTCTGATCTTGAGGCTGGCTGTAATGTTTGGGAAAGCCCTAAACAAGGTTATTTTAGAAGATTCCAAATGTACACCTCACTGTGTTCAACCTCCTTTTCTACATACTTTTCCCACAAGTTATTCCTCCCTTTGCCCCCCACAAATGTTTGGAAGGAAAACTGTGTGAGGGTGGGGGACAGCCTTACAATTTTTCTTTCTTTCCTTCTGGTACTTTCCCAGCCAAGTCAAACAGAAGAGGGTAGAGAGGTAGGAGAACAGATGTTTCCTCTTCCCAACACTTAGTAATCTTCCCCACACTTAGTAATCGGGAAGAACAAGAAGTTCGAGGACCAGGACTTTTCTCAAAGTAGATCAACAGAGTATGCTGAATTTGAGCTCAGCACAGTGCTGATCAGTTCATTCAGATAGCAACAAACAGTCCATATTTCAGCTGCTCCCCGAGTTATGACCATCTGCGCTTACGACCAAAGTGGTCGTAAATGCAGATCCGAGTTATGAACGGCGATCCGCGCTTATGAACAGCGCGGTCGCCATGTAACTCTATGAGATCCGAGTTACGAACACTTCAAGTTATGGACCAAGTGTTGATCCGTAACTTGTTCATAACTCGGGGAGCGGCTGTAATGTTAGGACAGTCTTGCAAACAGAGATGAATTAAAAAAGCATAGACAGTACAGGCTTGTACCTTTGACTGCATCTCCTGGAGTCACAATCTCAGCTACCATAACCCCCTGCCCTTCTCTTATTTCTTAGCCTTGTGGCTGAGAAGAAAATACTGACATGTGATTCTAGTTTAGCTTATGTAATGACACTTTTCTGAATCTACAATAATTTTGAGACGTGCACACTATCCCAGGCATCTCAATAGGTTATAAGCTCCAAGAGCAAGGGGAACCTTCCAACATCATCTTGGTAGAGGATGATGTATATGGCAAGAGGAGATGAGCAAAGCAGATAAAGTTACTGTAGTTGGAGGGCCCCCCCTCCAGCTGCCACCTCTGCCTCTTGAGTAGGTGGTGGGGAGAGAGGAATCCTGCTACTTCCCCTTCTGGCCCTGAGGGGAAAAGGACTCTGTTTTTGCTTCTCTGGAACTGTGAGAGTGGCCCATCTGCCACCACAACTCCAAGTAGTGTAGGGCAGTGTTCCTCAACCAGTGGTATGAGTACCCTTACGGGTACTCGAGATAAGTCTGGGGGGTACATCAACACAACTGAAATTTGGAGAATTTGTTTTCAGGTTTACAGGTCTTTATTATTTTTGTACTTTTTACACCCAAAAATTTAATCACCTGCCTGGCTACAATTAAGTTGTTTAAACAAATGTGTTGCGATGGTTGAAAATTTTTTGTGTGTCTGAAAACTGTAGGTACTGGGGGTACTTATAATTTTTTTTAAAAAGGGGGTACTTTATGAAAAAAAGGTTGAAAAATACTGGTGTAGGGCCATGGGGATATCTGCTTGCGTAGAGCTGTGAATTGACTTTATCTAGTACTATGTCCAAATTAATGCACAATGTAGATTGAACTTTTACTACTCCCCATTATTATAATTATTTTGAAACTAAAATATTGATCTGCTAGTTAGTTTTTAAAATAAGGTATCTATTTTTATTATTCAGGATGTAACTTTTGCTGATAATAGATTTCTAATTCTTCAGAGGAAGCCCGTTTACGAGCTGAACAAGAAGAAGCAGAAAGACTTGAAAAGGAGAGAATTTTGCGAGAGGAAACGGAAAGACTTGAAGCAAAAGTTAGTTCACAGTCATTTTAATAATCAGCTATTGCATACTGCAATAGGTTCTGAACTTCATGCCAAATCATCATTGTTTTGTTATGAAAATGTGGGAATTTCCATTTCCTGAGAATGGAGGAGGAAGTATGGGGGAGTTTCCGGTATTCTTGGACCAAAACTAATATTGAAAACTCTAGCCATAACATTGCGAAGTGTAACCCTATAATGTCCACATGTTAGATGCCATTGGGCAGTGAATTGGATCAGTAGCTAAATGAGACATCGAAGAAAAGTCAATGATGCTTGATAAAATGACTTGGTATGTGGCACAGTGTCCTCTAAGATGGTAATCGTACAGTATGGAATAAAGAAGTGCTTATGTGTTAAAAGAAGATGTAAGCAAGACCCAGCTATTATATCTGATCATTAAAATCGGTACTCTTTGCGTGAGTAAAGATGTAACCTCCTGTCCAAATTCCACTCTGATATCAGATTTTGTTTTTCTACAAAATTCAAAATATTGTATTATGAAAATTTGGATTATTTTTAATGTTACTAATCTGTCCATTTAAGTACCTAAATACAATTGGGTTTTCTTTACTATAAAATAACTTATAAAATTAAACTGAATAGTGATTTCATCTATCTGATCATATAATAATAGGATCAAGAGCGGAGAGGGACTGAACTTGCAGAACTCCATTTGTTGGAAGAGAACTTTTTGTCTGCAATGCAATGGAAAGCAGATTATAGAGCGCACGCCAAGGTAGGACTGCTTTCCAAAATATCCACATAGAATTAGAGTTTTGACAAAGAAGAGACTGTTAGATAATGTGCTTCTCTCTTCTGTTACAAGATCATTCCCTTATTTTCTACTGCTTTGTTCATTCTAGTTTTAAACATTAAAACACTGCATTAGTCAAAAACATTTCTAAGGAGCTGGGACAGTGGCCAACATTTGCTCAGGTGAGTCAGGGTTGATGAAAGTCAGACAAGCCATGAAATTCAGAGTTAATGTTTTTATTTACGTCTAATGTGTTAAGGAATGGAAATATAAAGTTAAACAAATCCAAACAATTCCATCCTATAGGGCTGGGGTGGCCAAACTTACCAACCCTCCAAGCTGCATATAGCTATCTTCAGAAGCTTCAGCCCCCTGGGGAAGTGCCTGCTGGGATTTGGGGCTTCAGTAGGAGTGGGACTGAAGCCCCAAGTCCCAGCAGGTACATCCAGTGAGGCTGAAGCCCTGAGATTTCCCACCCCACCACTCTACTCCATGGTGGTAGATGGAGAAGAGGGTGGACATGTGGGGCTCCACAAGAAACACTTTCACTATAAAAGAACCACAGTTTGGCCATCCTTGCTATATAAGACATCATGCAATGCCCAGATGATTATTGTTAAGTTGTTTGTATATTTATGCAAATTAAGTTTCCAAATTAAGTTAAACTAAATTTGAAAGATGCATTACATTTTTCCTTCCCCTACCATCCATTTTATGATGATGCTATAAGATAGAGGTAAGGTTGGTTGTGCGCCCTAATTCTGCATTTCTGTATCTTGCCATCTTTGGATGTTTTTTTCTTTAATACGGTGGCTTTTTTACTGAAGGCAACCAGTTGCTTTTTGTACTCCTGAGAACAGTAGAAATTACCAGTCATTTGAAAGAGGACCATTCTTTAGGGTATTCTACCAAGATTATTCTTCAGCCAATGCTTAAGGAGTAATTGTGAAAAATAATGATAAAATGTGGCCATTAATCTTTAAAAAAAATATTCAAATGTCATATTTTCACAGTTTCAATTAGTTTTAACTTTATGGGAAGTGCGAAGAGTTTGTTCTCTTAGGAAGAACATTCAGACCAAAGAAAAATTTAATGCTAAGTGCTACATTTCTGAAAGGCCATAAACAAATTAATTGATTTTACTTGTAAATTCTCAGAAAATTCATTCTATACTCCAAGAAAAAATAATTTTGGAGATATTTGTTATACATAATGAAAAGATTGAATCCTTGCTTTGAGTGCAAAATTTTAACTCAAGCGTATCCCTACCTATGGATTCATAGTTGACTCCTCTGGAATGCCAGGCTCTATTCAGTGTTCTCAATGTGATCACTTTGTGATCAATCACATGTATTCAAAACTGTAAAAATAATGGAACGATTTTGTGATCGGATGCTGTTTTTAATACATACCACTTACTGAATTTACAGATAGTATTTTAAAAAGTGCTCAGCATTGGCCTATTTTTGCTCCCTCTGAAGTCAGTGGGAATTTGACCATTGATTTCAGTGGGAGTACAGCCATGCTAAGGCTTAGTGATTTAAAAAACTCTACCTCAAGTCTTTAAGGCACTTTACAAACATCATCTAATTAATTGTCACAATATACAGTGAGGCAGTTTTTATTATGATCCTTTTTTAAAGATGGAAAAACTGAGAGAAAGAGATGTTGGGGCCCCAAAGTGAATGATGGATGAAAGTAGGTTTAAGATTCAGGCTTGGTCTACATTGAGGGTTGGGGATATCCTCCAAGCTCGAGATATACTTGCACTAGCTGCTGTTGAGCTACTATGCTAAAAATAGTAGTATAGCTGCAGCAGCACAGCCATAATAATGTACTAGCTGACTAAGTAAGTACCCATGTAGTTTGGATGGGTTTGTGTTTGGGTGACTAGCTTTTCCTGCTTCTAATAATACTCCTGCTGGTAGGCTACAACATTTGTACAATAGCTCTACAAGAACAAGCACAAATATCCCTCTTTAGTGATAAACTCACAAAACTAAAGGTATGTCTACACTTGTATCTTAGACTACATACACTTCTCTCTCAGAACCCTTGTACTTGTGTATTGTAATTATGATGTTTTGAGGCATTTGTCCCTATGATATTTGGATTTGTTTTTCTTAAAAAAAAATTTAGTGGGAACATTACATGCAATGTGATGGGAGTCCTGACCCAGCTGTGCCCCAAGAAATTAATACTTTCGTGACCTTGTGGAGAGAAAATAAAAATGAAGATATTGAGTTTGTGATGGAGAAAGGAAACCAAGTGTTAAATGTAAGTGTTAAAATGGTATTTGTAAAGTTCTTGGTTACCAGTAGCTTACAATCTGCAAAATGATCCTGTATAGCCTTTGGCTGTTTGCCTGTAATTGATCATCATTCGAATGATCTGTAATTTTTGTGGGGGTGTCTTCCACTGATATGCTGTCTTCACTTTCCTTCATTATAAATGTATTATTAGGAGACAAGAAACATAAAACCATTGGTCCAGAAATCTAGCATCCTGCCTTTCAGTAGCTCATGCTTCTGATTGTAAGCAGTTTGCTTAGAACGTTAAAAAGGAACAATGCTTAAATATACAGTGCTTGTAGAGATTGGATCCAAAATTTTGATTGGATCAAATACCCTCCCAAATTGACAAAAGTTTCATTTAAGCTTCAAATCTGAACATTACAGTTTATGCTGTCTGTAGAAGCTTCAATAGAAAGAAGCCTCCATTCCTATCATTCTTCTAGCCAATCTAGTATTGTTTTACAACATGGTATTAGCAATTCAAATTCCTTCTTAACCCTTAGAGCGAACTGCTTATGCTCAGAAGCTTGAGATCTTCTAGATCTTAATTATGCCCATTCACAGTATTTGACTCTTTCTATGGTCATATTGAGTTGGTACAGGACTATATGGCATACTAGAAGTTCTCTGATGGCCCCTTCATTTTCTAGGGAGTTTAAACTTTCATTTAAAAAAATACAAATTTTCTAACCTTATGGTAGCAAAGAAAGCCTTGCAGAAAGTAGAGTCAATATATTTTTGTCGTCTTGCATCTACAGCTAGGACTTCTGAAACAATTGTTCTAAAAGAAGCAAGAATTTCTATATTAATACCAATGACTAGTTCACACTGAAATAGGGATGTAAAATCCTGTTTAATTGGCTAACTGTTAAACAATATGTTTAACCAGTTAACCGATTAAAGGGAGATGAATGCGGGGGATGATCCCAGCCTGGTTGGAGCAGCCCACCTGCCTGCTGCTGGGATGGAACACTCCCTCCACCACTGCAGACATTGTGGGCTGCTCTGGCATTCTAGTTGGCATAGCCCCTGAGTGCAGGGAGTCACACTCCAGACAGGAGCTGCTCTGCAAGATGCCAGAGCAGCTTCTGTCTGTGGCAGGCTCTGGCACCTCACAAACATGGACTGCTCTGGCATCCTGGTCAGAGCAGCCCCTTCCTGCAGGGTGTCCATGCCGGACACAGACTAGGACTGTGTTGGAGCAGCCCCTGTCCATGATGGGTCCCACGTGGGACTGGAGCAGCCTCCTGCCCACAGCAGGCAAGGAGCTGCTCTGGCCCCACTGGTTATCCTTGACTGGCTAAACCGTCACACCCCTACACTGAAGATACGATGATACTCTAAATGCTATCATGTTATTTACTACTGATCATTTTAGAAAGATCTTTAAGGAACTTCAGATTACTTAATGTAATTTCAAATGAGTGGATTTGAGCTCACCACTTTTTTACTTCTGTTTTGATCCCTGGACTCCAACTTCCTTCAGCAATGCATCTTTTAGATACCCTGATCTTTTTGGGGGGTTGGCTTCCTAGTGTTGTACCCAAGAACTGCATTTTCCCAGAACTGAAGTGGTTCAGTGTCTGCATTGCTCTCCATTGTGCCGTGTGTAGGGGAGACCAGAGGAGTTGGCCCAGCAGGATAGGGTGAATGGAAGCCTCAGAGAGCAACATGTCAGGTGACAGTGGAGTGATCAGCACACCGGGGAACAATTCCAGTGGGATCAAAACCCCAAATAAAAACGTCTTTGTGTAAAAGTTTTATATAAGGAAAGCTCATGAGGATGTTCTCCCTCTTTATCAATGAAAGGGAGCCTTGCACACTGATCATTCCACCTATGTAACAATTATTTACACAGGACCTGATAGTAAATAAAAGTGTTTTATTTAATAAAAACAGTAGGATTCCAGTGGAAGCAAGTGAAAACATGCAGATCAAAATAAGTTACTAATGAAAAGAAATGTATAGCTAGCTCTAATTTACTAAAAACTTACTGCAATCATAATTTTACCCTAAAAGGCTGTTCTTATTTCAGGCATAGTCTTCAGGTTAGAGACTCTTTTACCCTGACCTGGGTTTCTAGACTTTTATACCCTTTCAGGGTTTTCTAAGCCAGCCGAAGACAAAGTTCCCATTGTTTACATAGTCTTTCCTGCAGGGTGGGAATCTTTTGTTCTACATCCCTGCTTTCATGGAGAAATATCAGGGTCAAAATGGAATCTAAGTACCAGGTGGTATGGTCAGATGTCTTGCTAGTCAAATCACCTTTGGACTTACAGGACAAACAAGGCTGTTGACAAGTCACGAAGGTTTCCAGGGGCACCAGTAATAGCTCTTATTAGCATATTTAAAACTATAAACACTCTAATACTTCGTATTTCTAACTTCTCGTACAAGAATGATACATGCATCAAAATAGGACATACCGATCCAGCTGATTATAACATTAAAATTGATAGCTTATGTGAGGTATTTTGTCCAAAGCATCTCTGAGTTATGCATATTTATATTCATAAGCCAATTTAATAAAACATGGGGGGGGGACTGTCACACCCAGTATCCTATTTCCTGGAAACTAAGCAAATTAATTTTACTCTGATTTCAGGTTTAAGAGTCTTGATTCAAGTTCAAAACAGATCTCCTAAAATAGAATTCTTATAGTAATTCATGTCTACACTACAGTTTTTTTCGGAAAAACTTGAGTTATGTCCACACTGCAATTGCATTCTTTTGAAAAAAAATCAAAAGAACAGAGGGATTTTTCCGACATTGATAATCCTCATTCTATGAGGAAGAAGTCTTTTTCTGAAAGAGCTTTCGGAAAAAGGCATGTGGACGGGGAAAAGGGAGTTCTTTTGAAAGAAGAGGAAAAAGCACAGGTGCCCTGGTGGCCATTCCGCCCATAGTAATCACAGCTTACATGTAAGAGAGCATCCATTCAGTGTGGACACCATCTTTTGAAAAAGCAGATCACTTTTTTGATGCATTTTGGCAGTCTGGACACTTTCTTTCGGAAGAAGTTTTTCCAGAAGATCTCTTATGGAAAAGATTCTTCCAAAAGAAGCCTGTAGTCTAGACATAGCCTTATCAGTTAGGGAGTTGTCCTGGCAGTGCGCATGTGCAACCACATACACACAAAATTCCAAAATTATGTCTGGAATTGTTGAGACTCAAGCCAGGAACCTTGTTGTCTGTAGGCAGCACTACTTAATGAGACAATAAGTCTTTTTTTAGCTGTATGGTGCTTGTTTCTGATCCTACTAGTTGTCCCTATGATAGCTGTGATGAGATTAGAAAATAATAAATATATTTTTAAGAAAACAAACAAATAAATAAATCTGTCCCAAGCAGAGTTTCTGTGCCCTGAATTTTTTCTTGCTCAATAAGTCAGTCCTGCCCTGAATGAGGACAGAATCCTGCGGAAAAAAATAGTATGAAATAGTGGACTGTATCATAGTATGTATGTATGAGAGGGCTAGATTAAGGTTGTACAGTCAGCCTTAATTCTGGCATTTTCTAATTTTTAAAGCTTAATAATGTTCTTTTAACATAGTTTGTAAATGTATTATAGAAAATTCTGGTAACCAATATTTCTGTATTTGCAAAAGAAGCAAATTCAGGTCATATTTTAATAAAAATCATATTCCCACTGAATGCCCTCCTCCCCAAAAAGGAAATATAACTGTTATAATTTGATCTGAAAGCTAATGTTGAAAGTATAATGTCTTTTAGTTAATCGAAAAGTTGGATTTTCTATTGTTGGATACACCGCCAAATGAGCTAACGGAAACGACTATAGTTCAGTACCAGGAGTCAATTCTGGAATTGCAAAGTCTTCTTCATCAGAAATACAACGAAGCAACAGAGCACCTACTTAAAGTAAATACGTTTGTATTTTAGTTGTTTTCAAATATTGTTCATAAAATATCAAGGGCAATGGTAAAGTAACAGTTCTGTACATTAGGTTAAATTGCAGAAGTGACTTTTTTATACATTGTGATACAGACTATTATGTAGATTTCCCCAGCTCAAACATCATGTACTAGAAGTGATATTTCTGATAATTCTTTCCTTAGAATTTTTAAAATTAACCTAAGGACATTCAATTCAGAGGGAGCTGGGTAACTAAGTGTGATTTGACACTTTGGGAATTAAGTGGTCTTTGAAAATCCTGGCCTTAACTGTCACTATGATTTTAAATTAGAAGAAACCATGGATTAAACAAACAAATAGTGATTAAATGCAAAATATTAAGTCATTAAAAGATTAACATATAATTTATAACTTTAAAACAAATTTGTGAAGGACTTTTAACTGAGTGCATGAGATGAAGAATATTATAACAAGATAATGAATATACACAGGTAAAACCAATATATATTCAATTGGGTCATCTACTTTGAATGCCAATTTAAACAGTTGATTCTGTTATGGATTTTATATGGATGTTAAGACAGAGAATGTGGTTGGAAAACATGTATACAGTTGAAGGAAAAGATGAAAAGGCGGAAGGAAGTAACTATGTTTGCAATGAATTGTTAGATAAATGTGAAATTGATTATTTAAGGTTATGAACTGGAATCAAGTTTCATGAGTTCAATCTTAGAGTACATCTAGACTACAAGCCTCTTTCGAAAAAGGCTTTTTCGAAAGAGCGCGTCTAGACTGCAACCACTTCTTTTGAAAAAGCAAGCCACTTTTTCAAAAGAGAGCACCTAGTCAGTCTGGATGTTCTCTTTCGAAAAAGCCCTGGTTGCATTCAAGTACGCCTTTTTTTGAAAGAGCACTTTCGAAAAAAGGCGTTCTTCTTCATAAAATGAGGTTTACCGCGGTCGAAAAAACCACCACATTCTTTAAATTTCATTTTGAAAGAACGCAGTAGCAGTTTAGACACTGGAAGCTTTTTCGAAAAAAGGCCACTTTTTTTTTTAAAAAACCCTGTAGTCTAGACATACCCAAAGATATCAAATGTGTTGATATCAAACCAGTTTACATAATTCTTCATCTTCAGCTATGACTGAAAGTTCTTTTATTCATTCTGACATCTGCAACATGATCCAAAGCCCTATGTAAAGTAAATAAATGTAATTTTTTTTGGCTTTTCCGGTAAACAGTGTCAACAAGATTTGTATTCTTTTAAATATTGTCTATTGATTAAATGTGCTTAGGACTGTGCAATGTGCAACTGTTGTCCAACAATACTCTCATTCTGCTACATTTAATGGTCTTTTACTTCGTGAGTAGTACTAAGGAGGTCACTAAGTAATGGCCTATTCGACTTAATCATGGTACTGTCAGGCTCAACATTTGATAGTGCCTCATTCAGCTGAATTAGTGCTAATGTGGGAACTTAACTGTAAGAGTACAAAAATGCAAAGCTACATTTTCAACAACAGCTCTAACTTGTCTCTTTTCCCATATTTTCTGTTGTTGACCATACCTTTTTATTTCTTAACATATAAGTGCCATATGACTCAGCTATAATTGCTATAGTGCAGGGGCTCTCAAACTTCATGGCACCATGACCCTCTTCTGACAACAAAAACTACTACATGACACCAGCAGGAAGTACTGAAGCCTTAACCCTGCTTGATTCCATTGCCCTGGGTGGAAGGGCCAAAGGCCATGTTGGGCCAGTGGAGGGTGGAGAGAGAAAGCTGAAGCCCAAGAGCTTCAGCCACAACCAGGTTATCTAGAACAGTGTTTCTTAAACTTTTTAAGACCGAGGAACACCAAACAATTTTTTTTAATGGGGAACACCAAGGATATTTTGTTCAGCAAGCAAAAACAAAAGGAGGCTTGCCCCTTTAAGGGCGGCCATTCCCAAGGGAAAAGAAAAATGAATTTGTCCTTTGTCAGGAGAGCAGGCCATTTTGAACTCTGTTCTCCATGGCTCACCTCCAACTGCCTCACAGCACACCGGTGTGCCACGGAACACACTTTAAGAAACACTGGTCTAGAACATTAGCCCTGCCACCCAAGGCTGAAGTCCTTGGGCTTCATCTAAAGCCCTGGGTGATGGAGCTTGTCCTTTGGCCGTCTCATCCAAGCCCCCCAGCAAGTCAAAGCCAAGCCGGCAACCCCTTATAAAACAGGGTCATGACCCACTTAAGGGCCCCACCACACAGTTTGAGAACTGCTGCTATAGTGTATTCTTTTTCTTGTGTATTTTTGGTTTTATAAGTTTTATGGAGTTATGTAATGTAATGCTGTATAGTCATGTGGGTGTGCCTGTGTGTATCTGAGTGTATGATTGGGACCATGGTTAGTTACAGAAGTCAGTCAGTTAGGGAACAGAAACAAAATCACTTGAATTATATAACTAATCAACAGAGCGTGAACTGCAATTTTTTACTATGCAATTAGAAGTTCTCTTTTGGTTAATATAAGTATTCAATCTAAAATTTCATTTTCAAAGATATCATCGCTAGTAACATTTCAGCTCTGAAATGTTGAAGGAAAGAGACCCAAAAAAGTTGCAGACTTTCTCAAATAAAAATTCTCTTTCAGATCAAAGAAATATTTTCCTTTATTGCTCAGCTCTGTTAATAAACTAGATTAATGATAAGCAGTCACTTATTTACTGTACTTAATTTTACATTAAATATGAAACATATACCAATCTGTTATAGGAACTGCAGATTTTTAGAGTCAGTGATTAGCCTCAGTGTCAAGGTTGAGAAACTCAAAATCCTACCTTCAGGTGGTGTGAGGAGTTCCACTGATGTCACTAGAAGTACTTGCAAGGCCAAATCTTTGCCTCATTGAAGTGAATGGTAAAACTCCCATTAGAAATGAGAGCAGAATTCTGTTGACAGTGCATAAAGATAAGCTTGTCAATGAGTCTTTGTAGGACCAAGGTCTTAATCTGCAAAGTGTATTACAAGGTATAACTTGATGGGTATTAGTAACTGGGATACTCTGTTGAACAATATAAATCATCTTGAGATACCTGGACCATTGATTTCTTCCTCTCATGTTGGTCCTCCCACAATATAAACTCCTGTTTGCCTTGTTGATCTAAGTAGTTCTATTGACTTCAATGTGATTACTCATCTAAGTGGGGAAAAAATAGCTTTCAATGTTAATTTACTTGATATCAAGATCCACTTCTTCCTCTCTGGCTTGGCCGCTTATACTGACGGAAGGTTGCCTGGATTCTCTAGTTCAAACAGCTTTTCCTGAGTCTGCAGGGTATTTCAGTCTCACACTAAACTATTGAGAGGAATTTTTATTGAATATAGTTTGTTATATTAAACTTTGACTTTTTAAGTTTGCTTAACATAGATGCCAAACTATTTTCTACAGTCAGATATCATTTGTGTAAAGTGATCTTTCATCACAGTGCTCTAAAATCAAGTGAAATTGTTTTTGTTTTTTGTAGAAGGCTAATACTTATGCAGATTCTGATAGTGGCAATATGGAGGTGGTCATAAAAGATAAAAATATCACTTTCTGTATTTGGGGAAACCTCAAGAAAAATCCAAGGTACAGTATGAATGTGACCTTATTTCAAATGATCTCTGTCTTTGTACATCTCCATGGAATAAAAACTCAGAGCAAATTTCTGACAATCCTTATTTGTGCTGAGTAGATCTTTACTCCACAAGTGGCCCTTATCTGCCTGAAGGGCTTGGGTAGAATGCCAGAGACTCGAACTGTGCAAGACACCTGTAAGATTGCCTTCTGAGGACTCCCTTGCAAGTCCTAGTGTAGGGAGTGTACATAGGGCGGGCGGGCTATGCTGGGGCAGAGCTACAGCACTATGGAGAGTTAGGACAGCATTGCAGCCTGTAGGACAGCTTAGGGAGACTTCTGTAACTTTTGCCCTCCAAACCTGTGTAAATTATTCTATGTGCAGCAAAGGAGCCATGAATCAGAAGTGAGAAAAAGAGGCTTGATATCACATTAGCATCCTTCCTTTAGGGAACAGAATGTGCTACACCTTTTAAGGCATTGAGATTTATGTGTAGCAGATTTTTATAATCAAGCCAACTTCTTGTATTAAAAGGGAAAGAATGAGAGTTCTCATGTGAACAGATCTGTGTCAGAAATGGGACTTCCAGTCATACTATGGCAAGCCAAAGATCTATAGGGAAAGAAGACCCAAATTCTTTGGGTATCTGATTTGACTGTCTTGATTTCCTTCTGTATGCCTTCTAACCCATTTCCGACAGTGATATGGAGACAACTGATTTTTTTGTTCTCTTGGCATGGCTCCCTTTACGTTAAATGCCTCCTCAGCGTCTTTGTGCGAAAGGTGGAGAGGGGTTTAATACAGACAGCAGCTGCATTAACCTGTACAGAAATGCCCCTAATATAAATTAATCCAATTTACTATGAAGATGTTATATAGAACAGCTGACTCCTCTTCTTAACTCCATGAAGAGTTAATTATATTAATTCTGTTATAACTATATTGGAGGGGCTGGTGGCAGCTCTCAGTGCTGAGAAAGCATGTGATGACCATCTAACCAATTTCTCCAGTTATGTTCACCAGACTATGCTTTATGATAAAAGACAACATAGGTGCCTGTATGTGATGCATATACTGGAATATTGAAATGGGGTGTAAACATAAATTATACTGACTTTAATAAAGAATTATTTTAATTATCTATTTACAGGTTCAAACATCATATGTTCAGTGATGCAGAAAATGGATTTGACCTTCCAAAGGCAGTAGCCACAAGTGATGTTGCTGTCCGCATCTTGCACACTCACTATGATCATATTTCTCCACTACAACATGTTCCCACACTGCATCTAAAGGTGGATGCTCCAGAAAGCAAACAAAAAATAACTCTGTTTAATGATATGAAAGAAGAAGAAGAAGAAGAAGAAGAAGAAAAAGAACAAGAGAGTGAAGACCACCTAATAACTGATGGAAGAAAGGTGAGAGATAAAAGGTACATCCTGTCAGTTGATGCCCCGCTGCATAATATTGGCACCTTAACAGATCTTTACATCTCCCTTGTGCCTAAGAAAACAAAAAAAAAATCCTTACAGTTTCCCGTTTCCTTGTTAATTAATTCATCCTCTTTGGAGAAGGTCTTGCAATTCAGTTCCTTATAATTAGTAATGGGCCTAACTCAAAAATACTAGATGTTAAGTATGGATAATCCCTGAAAAGATAATGGAGCAAATCGTGAGGTTTTAACTTGAGTTTTATCTAGGTTTCTCTACCTATGCTACGGCCTCATTCCTCCAGTAAACTTCATGTATATCTCATTGAGGACGAGGACTTACTCATTCTCCTGAGATTTTCATTTTCACAGAGGAGCAACACATATTTTGTTTTTTATATAGAGTGCCATCTCTTTCAAAGACAACATTAAAAATGATACTGATGAAAATGAGAAGCTTGAAGAGGAATCTGATAAGAAATTAGAAAGCGTTAGCACCATTTCTGGAGGTAACTCAGATTTTACCTGCAGTGTTGCATAATTATATACATTTTTAAACGAGTGTTTAAAACGAGATCTAAATGATTTGCTTGAGAGAACAAATACATAACTTTGTTTAGAAGAAGTTTAACTATTTTTTAAAAGGAAAGCCAAAGTTGTTGTGACTGGTACAGTGGGTTTTAGTTAATAAGTGTATAGAAAGCTTAAATTGCAGTATTTTAGAGCACAGCATACTATAAAAACTAGGTATAATATGTGAGCATATAAAACTAGCAACTCTTTCCCATCCCTCTGTAAAAACAATAAAAGATGGAAATAGGTTGCACTGGATATTTTTAATTTGTTGAGATTCTCATTTAAAAAAAAAGTATTCTATTTAGTAAGATTTCTAGTACAGTTACTTTATATTGTGCTATTGAACAGAGTTTACATGGTCCTCATTATACACTGTCTTGCAGATATTATGATGTTTAATAATATATTTTTCATGCATTCTTTAACATTCTTAGTGACCTATATGATAATATTAGACAGTGAAAATCCTACACAATTTTCTCTAAGTCCTTAGAAATTTTAAAAAACAAACATTTATCATTGGAATGTTCCTTAAGAATTTTGGTAAGGAATTTCTTCTAATCCACCATTGCCGAGTCTCTAAGGATTTTTGTTCTGCAGACTGATAACTCTCCATCCCTTAGGCTATGTCTATGCTGGTGCCTTCTTGCGCAAGAATATCTTGCGTAAGTATACTTGCGCAAGATCTCTTGTGCAAGAAAACATCCACACTGGCCAGAAGCGCAGCGCAAGAATGCTGAGCTCTTGCGCAAGAAAGCTTGCATGCTGGCGGGACACCCTTATGCAAGAACTTGGCTCCGGAACCACTTCAGCCATGTCAAGAGGTCACCAGTGGCATCTGCGGGCGTGCGCTGGACCCCCACTGTGTAACGGGCTTAAAGGGACCCCTGGAAGCCCGCGGTTCTCTGCGGCTGCATGCTGAGGCACCTCACTGAGGCATCCAGAGCCACAACCGTGCCTTCCACCTCAGCTCCTGGGGAAGTGCCCCTGGGCACCATTGCTGCCTTGGTTCCAGCCATGGAGCCACAGGAGGACTCCACCCAGCAATGTCCCCTCATGGCCATCATTGAGGCTGTGGAGGTCCTTCTGCAGGGACCCACACTGATCCAGCAGGAACTGGAGACTGGGCAGCACATGCTGGACCAGATGAGTGCTACAGCTGCACTTGGGCACCTCCACCCCACCACTGACAGGCACCTGTGGAGCCATGACGCCAGTGGGGACTGGTGGGAGTGCCTGGTTCTGAGACAATGGGGCAACCAGCACTGGGTGCAAAACTTCAGGATGCGCAGGGGGACATTTCACAAGCTCTGCACCTGGCTTGCCCCTGCGCTCCAGAGGCAGGACACCCACCTGCGCCTTGCCATCCCCGTGGACAAGAGGGTCGCGATCGCCCTCTGGAAACTGGCCACCCTGGACAGATATCGCTCCATGGGGAACCAGTTCAGGGTGGGCAGGTAAGGCCCTCCATGGATCTCAGACTTGCCCTGGGGAGAGGGAAGGGGCCAGACAGGAGGTGGGGGGAGAGGCCGTAAGGGCAGGGAGAAGCCCCGCACCCCGGGGGTCATTCTGTCCCTCCTGCACACAGCCCCGCTGGTGGTGTTGGGGAATCCCCCAGGGGGTAGAGGGTCCTGGCCTGTGTGAGGTGAGGGGCCATCAAAGGGAGGGTGAGCACACCCCATGGGCCCATGTACCCACCGTGTCTCATTCTGTGCATTCCCTGTGCTCCCATGTGCCCCTCTGCAGGTCATCCGCGCCATCAATGATGTGCTGCTCCAGAGGGTCATCCACCCCCGTGACCAGGACACCACCATCACCGGCTTCACCAGCCTGGGGTTCCTGACCTGTGGGGGAGCTATAGATGGGGCCCACATCCTCATTCGGGTGCCAGAGCACCGAGTAGCCCAGTTCATCAACCAGAAGGGCTACTGCTCGGTGGTGCTTCAGGCGCTTGTGGACCACCGCGGCCGGTTCCAGGACATGGGGTGATTTGGCTGGGCCCACAACACCTGCATCTTCAGGTACTCAGGCCTGTGCCACAGGCTGAAGGCAGGCACCTACTTCCCCCAGCGGGACTTTACCATCGGGGCTGTCAGGAAGCCGGTCTGCATCTTGGGGGATGCAGCCTACCCCCTGATGGTCTGGCTGATGCGGCCATACACGGGCCAACTGGACCGTAGCCACGCCACCTTTAACGCCCACCTGGACCGGGCCCGCAATCCCGTGGAGTGCGCCTTCGGCCGTCTGAAGGCACTCTTCAGGGGCCTCCTGACCCGCCTGGACATGGGGGTGCAGCACATACTGGAGGTCATCGCAGCGTGCTGTGTGCTGCATAACATTGAGGGGAAGGGGGAAGCCTTCCTCCTGGGATGGATGGCAAGTGAGGGCCAGGCCTACCTGGCAGACCAACCGCGACAGGGTCTGAGTCCGGGAAGCCCTCCGCATGATGCTGGACCAGGCCCCACAGTAGGCCATGCCTATACCTTGGACCGCAGGGCTGCCCCCAAACCCCCACTCCCCCCATCACCACCCCGTCTCACCACCCTTCCCTCACCTCCCAATAAATAACATGCACTTAGTTAACATATAAA
>CM057845.1:107967347-107985121 GCA_030068395.1 Apalone spinifera | reverse complement strand
TAGATGATCAAAATGGTCCCTTCTGACCTTAAAGTCTATGAGTCTATGAATCTGCTGTAGCACATTCTGAAATTCAAAGATGTCTAAGTTAACCTACTGAAAACACCAATTAGGGATTCTATTGCTCACTTGCCACTCTGCTTTTAGGTATCACTTGATTCTGTATGTTCAAGTTTTCATCATCAAGGACCTCATGAGCGCGCTAGTTCTTGAGCAAGAGAGATGGGCTTCAAGCCCCATGGGAGATTTTGGATCCACTTACAGAAGCACATTGATACCTTTAAGTTTTTCCATTGAAATGTTAGCATGTCTGTCATGCTCTCCTCTTCCCCCCCATATATTATGGAAGTTGACTTGTGGATATGAATATGCATAATTCAAAGATGCTTTAAGCAAAATGCAGCATGTGACAATCTGCTATTTCTGTGCATGTTGTTCTTGTATATGAACTGTCAATCTGGTCATAAAATCTAGATGTGCTAATGAGGGTCATTAGTGATACTCCAGAAACAATGTTTGGTACTCACACCAACCACCTCTGAATAGTCTTGTATTTCCTGTAAGCCTGGATTGTGGTTGATCCTGCCAAGACATGTGGCCAGGTCACCTGATGCTGGAACCTATTTTTCATCTTGTACTTTTCCACTCAAAGTGAGAAGTTTGAATTGAACACAAAGAATTCCTTCTTTGGGCAAAGGGGACAAAAAGGTGGGAAACCAAACCATAGGGGAGTTGCCAGACTGCTGGAGATATTCCTCCACCTCCTCCCACCCCTCAAGATGCTTACTGGAAACACCTAAGACTGAACAGGGGAAAGGATCAGACTCAAGCTAGAAGGCTGTCTAGCTTGTGGAAAGTTACAAAAACTACTGTTAGGGTAAGAATTTGCATGTAAGAAGTTTTAGTGTATTTATTTTGGCTTAGTAATTCCCTTTGATTTGGGTTTTCACTTAAATCCTACTTTTTATACTGGATAATAAAAGTGGGGAGAGCCACAGCTGTGCATCTCTCCCTTTCGTTGACAGAGTTCAGAAGGATCACTCAGTGTGTACGTAAAACTTTTACACAAAGAAAGACTTATTTGGAGTTTTGGTCCCTTTTGAGGGTGGTGTTCCTGGATGCTATCAAGTCCCCATGGCTGAGCTCTCCTGGAGCTGAGTTGGTCCAGTGTCTGTATTGCTCTGCTGGGGAGCTGTCATCCCTACTCTGCCTTGGCTGAAGGAGTTCAGAGCTTCTAGTACAGCAGGTCAGGTGTTGGGGTGCCCCAGAGGGCAGGTAGGTGGGCTCAGTGGTATGATGAGCACTTAAGGTGAAAGCCCCAGAAGGACCTCTGATCTAACCTGTTATGTATTGGATCAAGTTAGTTTGCTTTTTTGTTTAGGGAGTTAGAGAGACCAACAGATACAGATTTCATGAGGATATCCAGCACCAGTGCAGTCCCTGTACAAGACACGCAACTTTGTGTAACCCCCCCTTCCCCCTCCCCCAAAAAAATCTGTGGTATTGGTACCTTGAAGTTGAGAGAACTTGGAAGCTTTTTATTTGCAGATTCATCTGTAAAGAAGGAATGGTATTGTAAGTAGATTTTTAAAGATTGTCATTGAGGAAGAGAGCCAAGGAGTCTGACCATCTGCAGGTTCTATTTAAAGCACATCAATGGGGGAGCAGGAGACACCCAAACAGCAAATGTCAACAAGAAATCAATGTTGTTGGATGTCTAATATCTTGGGACCAACATGGCTATAAGCAGGCCCAGCAATGAGGTGGGTAGGCAGGCAAAGGAGGCAGCTGCTTGGGGCCCAGTGAGTTAAAGAGAGCCCAGACCTCTCGGCACTGCCATCACTATAGCAGCAATGGCCAGAGCCCTTAACACAAACAAACAAACAAAAACAAAAGAAACCACCACAGCCCAGGCAGTGCCGAAAGGGTGGAGGAAGCTAGCCTCCAGTCCCCACCCCTGACGAATCCCTGAAGCCGGCCCTTTCCATCTTGCCCAGGGCCTGGCAAAGTGTATCAGCAGCCCTGACTAAGGCAGGTCAGGTGATCGCCCATCCATTGGGTCTCTTTAAAAAAGTTATCAATACATACTGGAAATCTCTACTCTTGTATTCATTAGCTCAAAACTAGCTGAACCAGCCAACATTTCACATTACTGCCTGCACTAGAAGGAGGGATCACTTCTGCTGGTCTCATTACCAATACCTGGTTAAAAGCTATGTTACCCTTAACAAGTTAAATCTTTGTTCTTGAAGGATGGAGTACTCCTGGGTGCCACTTTTTACTCCTTCCTTCTTGGCCAAAGAACTTCTGCAAGGATTTCTGCATTGTGCCACTAAGACTAGGATCTCTTAATTTTAAAGAAACGTGTTTGACTTTTCAATGCATCAAGCACCTCCAAGTTCCACTGAAGTCTGGAGAATTTGGAGCTTCTCAACCTCAGGCCTCTGAAGATTGGCCATATGTACATTAAAATGAGTATCCAATTTGTAAGTTACTGCCTACGAGATTGGAGTCCATCATCCTACAGCACCTTCAAAAGAGGCCTACTCCTCCAAAGGTGAAAGGGTAGATGCTTACAAGTCTGAAGCTATAATTGCTCTTAAATATTTCCAATAATCAGAAAAGTGAGGACAAGCAATGTTTGCAGCTATACATTAACAGTTCAGTATAAAACTTCCTCATGAGATAGAACATTTATGTAGCATCTCCCATCCAAGGGGGTAAAGCAGCTTTTATAAATACACATGAAAGGGCTTAACAGATGACAATAATTTAGAAAATGAAAAGAAAATATGCTGAGATTTAGCAATTACCTTGATCCCCAAAGGAGCTAAAGCATCTTTCATTTTGGAGCAGGACCTCTTTTAACTCCTCAAGTTCTGCATGTTCTTTTGTATACATGCGTTTCAAGTTTTCCACATGTTGAATCATCACTTCTACAGCCTTACTGACCCGGCTCTCCTAGCAAAGTAAACGCAGTACTAAGTCAAAATAGTTAGTTCTTCAGAGCATGGAATTATGCGTGGAGTAAAAGCCATCTCCAAGCAACGAAGTAAAAGCTTAGAATGTAACATAATTCTAAGTTACGACTCTTCATATCCATCTGCGCCACAACACTCTTATCCAGGATCTCACCTCATGTCTTCAGTACAGGAGCTTCCTTCTCTCTGACCTTTGTATGTCCATGAATAAGGTGTAAAGACCGCCCACATGCTTTTTAAGACTATTGTTCTAATATATTTTATACAGTACACAATTTAAGTTAATTACAAACAACAAGTGGAATCTTTTAAGCAGCTCTTGACTCAAAGCTTCCTTACTTTCACATAAGAGTAGTAATTGAATCAGATTACCTGGTTAATGGCTCCCAACATCTCTGCTCTACTAGCAACTCTGGCAGCATACTGACTAAGGGACTGCAAGCTTTTCTGCAGCTTCTTAATGATCTCCTGTGCTTGGTTATCGTCTTCACACAAAGGTGCTAGAGACTAAAATTCATTGGGGGGGGGGGGGGGGGAGGAGAGAGAAGCAACCATGCAGATTATTAGTAAATATGTGAGATGCCATTCTAGAAGCTTGTGGGGTGACTTAACTCAGTAAAGGGAGTGATCACACAAATGGGATTCTGCTTGGACATACCTGTTTGCATAAGCAAATATACTAGGGCCAGATACTCAGTTGCTGTATCTACATACAGCACCACTGGAAAAAACAAAGGAACTATGCTGATTGACATCAGATAAGCACTGTAACCGTGACATTTACCTTATGGTTTTATCTGCTCATCATGAGCGCTCTCGGAACAGTAGAATTTCCTAGTTGTTACTATATAAAAAGCTCGTTCGTGTGTGTAAGAGACATTTAAAAAAATAGTAGTAAGAACCTCAATACTGAACAGAAACATTTTTGACTATAACTTCTATTTTGGATTTGATCATATAAAATTCCAGCTAAAGACTTTGTATACACTACTACTTAGGTTGGTGTAACTTGTGACACCAATCTAAGCGCCTGGGAGAGGGGGGCGAATAGCACTACTTTATCAAGAGAGCGGCTATTGCCACTATTGGGGTTGGATTAATGGAAGAGCTCTCCTCTGTCAGCATAGAGCATCTACCTTAGAGAGTTTACAGTGGTGATGAAAGCTCTCTAGTGTACCACAGCCTGCATGAAGTTACTGTAAGCTGGGTGTGCAAGTGGATGAAAGGCTGCACTCAGTAGTTCTGGTTTGCACTTAAACTGGGAGGATGCAATAAATATTTTTATTAATTACAAGGGAGTGAATGGTAAAGTCTGTGGATAACACCATGCTGGAGAGGGGTCGCAAGTAATTTGGGAGGACAGGATCAAAATTCAAAGTGACCTGGACAAATAGGAAGACTGGTCAGAAGACAGTATGACATTCAGAAGACACACACATAAGACATTACCCTTGAGAGGGTTCGTCTAGACTGCAAGGCTATTTCGGGATACCTCTGGCCCTGCGTCCAAGGAACACGTCCACTATTTCAAAATAATTTTTGAAATAATGGATGCGCTATTTCAGTATTCCTGTAAGCCTTGTTCCATGAGGAATAAGGGATGTCTTGAAATAGTGCTTTATTTTGAAATTTGGCGCTGTGTAGACACGCCAAATTTAAAAACAGCCTACTTTGAAATAAAAATCAAAATAAGATACGCAATTTGCGTAGCACAAATTGAGTATCATGTTCTATTTTAGAGTGCAGTCTACACGTACCCAGAAGGGAACCCGCCCCCAAATGCGCAAAACTAAGATGGGGGAATAACTGGCTAAGCAGTTAATAATGCTGCAAAGCACCCTGGGGGTTATAGTGATTAGAAATTAAATAGGCAACCATGTGATGCTGTTGCAAACACACACACACACACACACACCCCCCAACCAACAAAGCAGCAACACAACCCCCCTCCCCACACACTAACATTCTGGGCTATATTAACTGGGATGTTTATGTATAGCAAGGGACTCAATTGTCCCACTCTGCTCAGCATTGGTAAGGCCTCAAGAGTAGTTGTGTCCAGTCCTAGGCATCACAATTTAGGAAAGACACACATTGAAGAGGCCCCAGAGGAAAGGAACAGAAGTGATAAGAAAAGGGTTAAGAAAAACTTGTGCTATTTAGTGAAAAATGCAAGGATTCGCCATATTTAGTCATTTTTTCAAAACAAACTAAGGGGAAAGAGAAGCCATAAATGTATTTGAAAGCTTATAGGCTATTATGAAGAGGCCTGATCAATTATTCTCCATGTCCTACCCTGAAAGGACATGTTGTAATGAGCTTCATTTGCAGCAAGAAAAATGTAGGTTAGCCACTAGGCAACACTTAAGGACAGTAAACACGGAATAGGCTTCCAAGGAAACTTGTGGGATCATCATCATCACTGGAGGTTTTTAAGAACAGGTTAACCAGGCACCTGTCAGGGATGGCTTAGGGGTACTTGGTCCTGCCTCTTGGACTTGAAGACCTCTTTAGGTTTCTTCCAGATCCCTATTTCTAAGATTAAATGGATTGCCAAACCGCTTGCCCCTCCCTCTTTCCAATCTCATTCATGGCTAACCTCCACCAGTTTCATCCCATTCACGATCTCCTTTTTCAAGTTTTCTTCAGCCAAGTCTCGGGACCTTTCTTCAAGCCTCACTCGCTTATCCAAGGTGAACAAGTCACATTTAAAGCCCAGGGACAATCTGAGAAACTCTGCCTGTTATAGGGGGAAGAGAAAAAAATCATGATGGAGCAGACAACACAGAAGTCTGTTCAAAATGGTCACTTAAGAGACTGCAAAGCTAGGAATGACTGGAGTCATCGTAGGAGATGCCACTAGTTCTGAACCTGACTCAAGAGGCTTCAATTAACCCTTCCCCCATTTTGCAAGTCTTCCCATATCTATTGTTAGGTAGTTTGTAACTATTCTGTTGGCAAATTCTCCCCCCACATCCACAACAGTTCATCCTGTTTGGGGAAGGCAACAATAATTCTGGTAGCATATTCTGTTGGGTTGAAGCTTGTACCCAGGCCAAAACCCTCCCTCCCCACACACAATGACACCCGTAGAGAAAATTCAAACCCAAAGTTTTATGTATAGTGGCAAGAGAGTGTATTCATTTTTATAACCTTCTTCCTCTGCTATAAAATGAGCATTTTCTGATCAGCAGAGTTCAGCTTCATTCTCTGAATGACACGGGGGCTTCAGTTGTACATAAAAGTCTGATAACACTACTGGCATGGATATATTTACCCACGCCAAGTATTACGTGGGAGTGTGTTATATTCAGGGAAGGGAGAAAGGTCGTTTGAGCTGCCTCATTTGTGTGTGTAATGCCCATTTAGGGTGCGTCTACACAGCAGCGTTATTTTTTAATAACTGACATTATTCCAAAAGAACATAGTCTGCGTCTACACTACAAGCAGTTATTTCGACAACGTCAGAATAACGTTGAGCTCGAGGATTTCTTACTCCGACTCCTGTAACCCTTATTTTACGAAGAATAAAGGAAGTTGAGGAAGGAATGCCCTCTCTGACTCCCTGCTGTGTAGACAATGCCAAAAGCTGAAATAAGCTATTTCAACTTAAGCTACACAATTGATGTAGCTTAAGTTGCTTAGCTTATTTTGGCGTTAGCCCTGCTGTGTAGAAGTGCTCTTATACAAAAAAAAAAAAAAACCACACACACAATCCATGGACTACCTTGAAAAATGCTCTACCTGAATTTCAGAAAGGACCTTTAGGGGAAAAAAGTTCTTCATTCTGAAATATATTTCAGAACATGAGTAGTCAAGACTTACCTCCACCTCTCTCTCGTTAGAAGAAATGCTGTAGGAGGAAAATGAATAGTTACATAAGCAGTACATAATGTTAAGTTAATGCAAGTGGGTATCTGATTACATGAGATACATACTTGTCATTTTGTTTGGTTTTAGTCATTTTAAGGCCAGTCACAGGGAATTCTTCTCCCACTGATAATTAGAGACAAAACAAAAATTTTAGTTGTTAGTTTGAGGAATAAACTCCTCTTTAAGTCTTTCATAAACTTTAAGAATCATAATCCAATTTTTCCCCTCTTCTGACTGAACTTTTAACTATTGTCTGGAAACAGAAATAGCATCAGTGCGCATTAGAACTAGGTTAAAATTCAGCAAGGCAGTTTGTTAACGTTACCTTCCATTATCCAAGCCCCCAAAAAGGCATTCCTTGTTGATTAGTTTGTGGCCTGAACCGCAACGTCCAGATCTGAATTTGTAGTAGCTGGATATTTGGTTTTGGTCCTCACTGCAACCTCCTTCCCTTAACCCACTACTTCAAGATGATTAGCATTATAGAAGCCATCCAAGACTCACTATTAATAGTTCAGTAAGAATCAGCACATGGGTGGGGACAGTCCCGGCTAAAAGTAAAGCACTTCTAAAAAAGGAAAGCCAGACAGCTTTTAGATTCTTTCAACTCCAACAAAGGCTTGGGTGGTGTCAGAAGCTGCTTAATATCCCTACTGGAATAGAGGCTGCAAGTATCATAACTAGCATTAGGATATCATTGAGTATAGTTAAAAACTTGGCCCATTTTGATATCCCTTAAAGTTCTTCCTGTTCAAGGGACAATATGGCTGGATTAGACCAGTGGTGGCAGGAGTGTCTTTGTAGGGTAACATTTTGTGCCTTTGTTCCTCTCCATTTTAATGCCTAATGACAAACACTTTAAAGTTTAACATAACATTAACAAAAAACCCCCACACCCCCCCAACATTGTTTCCCCTCTCTAAAACTAGAGTATAAGCAGCACCTCATACAAGGTGAAAACACCCACCATGTGCAGTTCATCATGTCTTTACACTAACATTAATCCAGAGTGTTGGCAGCTGCCCATACCCTGGTAGGAACCTAGGATGTTCCTGTCACCATGGTATCAAAGGGCACCATCATTCCTGTTACCAACATGATCTGCTTATCTTCACACCCAGCTGAAAGTTACAATTTTATTTTCTTACACTGAAAACTGTGTCCTCATCCGGTTTCAGAGGGTTTGTTGTATTACACACACTTCAGTTTTTCCTCCATCTTAGTTAAGTGATAAGATGATCTATGCCATATACAAGCAACAGTCTGGTTGTCCAGCAAACACACAGAAATTAGGGCTAAGAACATACATGTTTTGAGGTTTAAGATCAAAGTGTTCTACTGGAACACTACCCAAGCATGCTCATTAACATGTTACATGAAGTGGATTTCAGTGAGGGCAGCTTACCTTTTTTATCAGAAACTATAGCAGACCCTTGTCCAGTCTGCTGTTTAGTAGCTTTCATTTCCCCATTGATCTCCTAAATGTGATTAAGAGAGTAATTATACAAAGTGAACGGCCACAAGTACCTTACAAGATGCCCAGCTAGGATGGAGGGACTCCAGTTCCCATTCACCCATGGTAGGACTAATTAGGTACTTTATACTGCTGCTACAGGTGCCACCCTCACGTATGGAAACTAGATCTCAATGGACTTCCCCGCAGTTGAGCCTTCTCCAATGAAAGCCCAAGTTACTTTGGAAATAAGTCATGAAGTGCCATTATCTAGAACTTGTTAAGCATTCTAGTTACGATGCTATATTAGGAGATGGAGAGAATTTAACAGTAGCCCTGAATGAGGAAGGGGGGGGACCCCAAACCAAGCTTGTCTCATCTGGCCTGAACCCATGAGAGGGAAATCACTGGATTGGATCCTCAGCTCACGTAAATCAGCATAGCTGCCTTGGCATCCAAGTGACACTGGCCAAAGCACTAGTGGTGCAGTACCTGGACAGGGAGCCCAAGCCCAGTGGTGTTTACCCCTTTTATTCTTACTAGGATTCTTAGCCCGGGGAAGAGAAGGGGCTTGGACGTGCTGAGCCACCTGTTTCTCCAGCATTGTTCTGCTAGTCACTCCACGCGTCACTTCAGCATTCCCTGCCTTCTCTTATGGCAAAAGAGAATGGGCTGCACCTGGCAGCATTCCTAGAACTTTAGCAAGCTAACCAAGCTCTTACCGGGTCTAGCTTTAGTTCTGTGTCAGGTGTAGTTTTGTGATGTTCCATGATGGGGCAAAAATCCCTTTCGTTAGTCAGATCAGTACCTAGAGACGCCAGAAAAAAAATGGATGTAAAGATTTCAAAGATGAACAAATGTTACCCATTAACTAGATTTCTAAAGCAGAAACCACCACTGCTCTCCCATAAAGCCTCTGGCAGGCATTCCCACAAGAAAATGCAATGAAGAAAAAGGCCTTTAAAACCTAGCGGCACAGAGTGCCATAGAATAGAGGCAGCACCAGTAGGCCCATTTCTTGAATCAAAGCAACACAACCCAAAGGGCTACAGCTTTGTATTGATCAGTCATACTGGTTGCAGCTGCTTTGAGGTTGCAAGACAGTTCCTATTCATTCCGTTTTCCAGAACAACTACTTTGGGCTGAAGCTTGCTATGCTTTGACTATTTGATTGTGTGTGTCCGGGGGTGGGGGGGGTTAGAGGGAGGTAGGGCTCTAAAGTGAAAAAAAAAAGTCAGTTTAGGGTTATAAGAGCACAGACTTATTTCTGATCTCCCATGAAGGAGGCTAAAGGGTGTTGGAAATTGGTGCTCTGCTTAGCATTCCAGGATGTGTGGGAGGAAGCTTGACCGATATGATTCTGTTACTGCCACTTAGAGGCCTAAGGAAGTGGGGTTTGCTCATGACACTCTGGCAGCATTCCTAGAACTTTAGCATCTATATAGTTGTTAATCTCTAAGGTGCTACAGGACTCCTCGTTATAGAAGCTTGAACGTACCTTCATGTTACAACACATTTGCTAGATCTTTCTTTGACAAGCTAGAGTGTCTGAAGACCCTGCACCCTTGTCCAGTGGGCACTTTGGTGTCTGAAGTAAGCTGTGGTGCTAGAATGTATAAACTTAGCAGCAAGGGCAGCTTATCGAACTCCAAGGACTGAGCGCTACAGGTCAAAGGGCAACAAACTAGTGAGGCCAGCAAACGAACTCCAGCCTAAACATCATACACCACTGTAAGTGCCACCATCAATCATTTCTAGCTTTTAGGATGTTACATGCCTCCGGGGTGAGGCTGCTGAATTTTCAAACATTCAAATAGGATTCAGGAAGCTAGACCTAATGCAATACTAAGTTTGCATAGCCAAGCACGCAAAAGATTAGGCAATTCCAAAAGTTAGTTTCTCCTGCAGCAGCAAGTCTGGCCGCAGTGCATCTCTTAGCCAAATTATTAACACACCAGTCTTTTAATACAAACCAGAGACAGGATGTGAAACAGCCAATAGTGTTGACTTTCGGAATTTTCTCTTTTACACTGAACACACGCTAGTAACAAACTAGTCACCAAAACAAGTCAGTCTTACAAATCCTACCTTATTCTTTTGAGGCGCACTAGATAGGTTTGCCGCTACTGAAAGCGACAGGAGTGATCCACCAATAACCTTCAGTCTCTATTCATATTGGAAAGACATTCTGTATAAGTAGTCTAGGGATGCCTTATACACAAGTGGAGTTCTGACAGCCTAATACAATGGGAAGATGCAAGACAAACTGGATATTGAGGTTTCAACTAGCACTCGTAGGAGCTACACTATGAGCACAGCTCTACTGTCCTACCTCACACCAGCTCAATGCTTAAAATTGTGTCATCTCTATGAGTCATTGATAAGCCAGCCAAGTGAACTTTACAGCAGTGCTACTTTCTGAAGCCAAGCTGATCTCTTTCTCTCCCCCACCAAAAAAACCCCACCAAAAAACAAACAAACATACATTTATGAAGGTAATTAGAAAGAATACTCATGAAGAAACAAATATCTGAACTCTAGACTTAGAGACTTCAGAACCCAGCCCAAGGGATGATGAACATTCAGAAAAAGGACATCTCTGGAGTTAATTACCAACTAAATTAGCATATTCTAGACAAGTGTTTCAAATTAAAAATATTGAACACACTCTGCTATTCTGTGCAGTGTACTCTAACTCAGCTTTTATTAAGCATATGGTCTGCATACACGCAATTTTCCTTAATTTAGGGTTGCAATGCACTCAGAGAAAAGTAGGGCCTTTTGTTTTATTAAGTGAAGGAAATACATTTGGGAAGAGGGGAGACAAATGGTGCTTGACCTGCTTTAACGAGAACTCACTTCTCCAGCCCTATTAAAATCTATGGTCAGATAAGGAAAGATTTTGAAAAGACATAGTCGGGGGAAGTGTCTGAACCCTTCATGCACTGTCCCCTCCTCCAACCCCATTCTCCTCAGGTTTGGCACCGGATTGACAGATTCCCTTACACTAATCATGTGACAGTACTTTAAAATTTTGAGCAAATGAAAGATTCTGAAGAGCTGCAGGTCGTGTAATGCTTGCGAGCAGTGCCTGACTATTCTCCAGCCAGGGCTGGAAATCACTTTGACCAATTCATTCTCGGTGCCCTTTCTTGTAGCGTCTTAAGCCCTAATCCTGCAATGACCTCTGCCCTGGCAACGGCCTCCACTTGGGTAGAGCCCCAGTGAGATCTGGAAGCAGCTGCAGGCCAAAAGTTATTATTCTCCACATATTGTCTACTTAGACATTTGTGCAAAACTCTTACTCAACTTCCTCACTTCAAAGAGATAGGTTGGAAGCAAGCAGTTTCCCCATCACAATACCTGATACATCATCATTCAGATCCTTATCATCCGGTTTCTTCACGGCTAACGTGGTTGGTGTGTCTTCATCTTTTGCCCAAGAAGCCTCACACAAGTGTCTCCCCCCAGGAAGCAATTCTGTAATAGGCAGCAAGAGAACTTACATTACTCCTAAGTTGCTGCATATACTCAAGAGCATCTTAGTCAGACCTCTCAGACAAAAGCACAGATCAATGCGCTTTCATCTAAGGATTTACCAGTTGACAAGAGGCTCTCCGAAGAGGATGTAATAGCTTCTTCTTGGGATGATGTTGAAGGTTCACTGCCAAAACAGAAAAATACTTTCAGACACTCAGTCTGCTGGGCCTGGGTAAATGTATTTAAGAATTAAATGCATCCACAGAAACTGACCTGGACAAGCCTGTGTTATCTGATGTCAAAGGCAAAGCATCACTATCCTTAAGAAAAGAAATGTTAAATAGTTTTAGCATTTATACTTGGAATAGCACACCACTTCTTTTGTGAAGCAAATCTACTCTATACTTGAAAGTTTGTGTCTGTTCAAAAACTCCTCCTAAATGGTTAAAAGCTAGGACCACCAGATTCCATATACAGCTTCCTCTTACTCAAAGCAAGGTCCGGGTTTGGTTGTGCCCGGAAAATGGGGTATGTCTGGAATCATATTGTTTTCCAGAACATGGAAAGGGAGGGGGGTCTGATAGGAGAGACATTTATATACCACAATGACCACGGGGGGGGAAGATCTGCACCAGGAAAAGTGACCAGGCAGGGCTGGCACTCTCCATGTTGCCAGCCATTGGTAAAGTGGCCCCTCTGCCCCAAATCTCTCCTCTCCAGCCCTCTGCTGCAGTGCCAGATCATAGGGGGATGGGCAGAAAAAGATAGCAGTGCCCCACTGGGAGCACTCGCCAGGACCAGACAGTGTAGCCCTCAGTCTTGCCCCCTTGAAGAAGCCCCACTGCCTGCCTGGACCAGGAACCATATTGGCCCCTCTGCTCAGGAGGAGCCAGGGCTGGGTACTGTGGGTCAGGCACCACAGTCCCCACTCCATCCCCAAAGATGCTGGCAGATGCAGTGCTGTCCTCGCTGCCATGGGTGGCCCCAGTGAGCCCACACACACACACACTCCTCCCTTCCTAGACCCTTACCCTGACTTGTGCGCACACACTCCCCATCGTGACTCAATTCCCTCATGCACACACAGACAGCCGCCTGCCCTGCAGAACATGTGCAACACCAGGTAAGTTTTCTAGTTTATAATATTTGTCATCTCAGAATAAAAAATTCTTTTAGATGCATCTAAAACTAGTGGTATGTTCATTTCAGTAAACAGCAGGTTATTTTAAAAAGTTTGCATCTTCCCCCTGCCTTTTTGTCCCCCCCAGCCAACTCCAGATGTATAGTGTGTTTTAATACTGTTATTTCTGGGGAGGGAGGGTAATTATGTTTTTGTAGTAGTAGTAATTTTGGGGGAAATCTGTTCACATCTGTATGTGTTACAATCCCCCCCCAAAAAAAACCCCCCATAATCCTGACCTTAAAAATCAAGGTGTGAAGGTATTTGGAATAAAAGTGTGTTGCTTCAAAGAAATGTCACCATGCCAGATTTTTCCTACTTCCTACCACTGTGTCTCAGTCCACTTCAGAAGAGATAAGTGACAATTTAACAAAGCCACTTGGTTTTTCCTGCCATTTGTTCCTTCCACCAGTTTCATTGCCTTGCTCCCTATAATCCCTTCCAGAGATCCAGAAAACATTAGAAAAAGATGAGCTGAATCAGTGTTGCTTCTAAGAGAGAGACAATGATCATAAAAGCATTTTGCTTGGGTTGTATTCTATGCTGTTAATGAATATTTACATTCAAGCCTCCATTTTTTAATTCTTACTAATAGCAACACTATACCACAACTAACTGTCCAGCAGATCTTAGAGCAGAAAGGCACTTACTTTTTCACAGTAGCTTCAGTGACCAATATAAAAAAAGTCCCAAAACACTTTGTTTCATCATTAAGGGCCAAATTATTTTCAGTTCACTTTGTTGCACTTGGGTGACAGACTAGTTTGGTCCCAAACTTGAAGCACTTGACTGACACACAAACTGAGTTTTAAGAAGTCAGTTCTTGGACCACCACCACAGCAAATATATTTTACAGCTACCTTAGTTTAGCATTTAATTATAAGAGAATACTTTTAAATCCCAATCATCAGTAGTTAATTTGGAATTTTAGGGGGTTTGCATGGCCTTTTATTGTTGCTCATCTCTGGGTGTCTAGGTCAGACATTTGCTTTAAAGTGAACGTGACCAAGACTAACAACACTATTAAACTGGATCTCCACATCACTCTGGGTAACATCATGCATCCCACCAGATTTTGTTTTTAATAGTATGTATACAAGAGTGATTTTCATGGTGCATGGGGAAGGGGAAGAGAACAGCGGCTCTTACAAGTTTAATTTTAAGAGCGTCTTGGACAGTAGCTATATAATAACAGGTAAATAGTTAGTGTGCCCCTTCAGCATCTTGTACCAGCAAAAAGGATCTATAGCATAGAAAACATAGGCTTATGAGGGAAAAGTCTAATTTCTCAAGTGAACGGCAGTCCAGCCCACTTCTGCAGAGATGTAGTTCTCCCTCTGCATAAATATAGAAAAATCCTACTGCATAGAAATAATGAACACTTAATTAAATGAAGGTGAAGGAGAAGTTTAATGAGCTTAATGACCAACAACCTGGGCAAATATTAAAAGGCAATACTTGGAGTGGAGGGTAGTGTGTGGAGGAGGGGTAAGTCAGAGCACAAAGATAGGTGCTATGACTTTGACAACCTCCTCTACAAATACTTTCTCAGGGAAATGTAAAACTGAGGGTTACTAATATGTACATGTTACAAAACTGAGCATGTTCAGAAGAGAAGGACCTAGCAGTGAAGTGAGGAGAAATCTTTATTAACTTTCTACAGAAAAAGACTCCATGAGCTTTTAGCTGTACAGCCAGTTTGTCTGCTAACAGTTTTCTGAAGGGATAAGTGATTAGGTCTTCAGTCTCACTCTTGAGGGCCTAATTTTTAAAGGATGCAAAATGCAGCTGATTCTGAAAAAAGTACTTCCCTTTCAAGATGCTCAAGGTGGGCAACCAAAAAAAAGAAGTGTGTCTCTCAAAAAAAAGCTGCTATCAGAAACCAGCAGTGTGTATATTCAGTTTCCTTCCTCCCTCCAACATTCAAGTAAGGATCGGTGAACAGCATTCAGCTCAGTCTGCTGTATATTTCTGCATGCAAATCTATGCTATTTATATTCTTATTTGAATTCTCTCTCAGGCTTAAGGAACCTACCGTGCTTTATTTTGCTCTGGGGGTGGGAGCAGTAAACTGAATGGAAAAAAAACCACCCACATAACCTACAAGATTTAGAATGTAGTACTACCTCAAAAATCAAGAGAGACTGACCAAAGCAAAAGACAAGCCCATGCATAATGCAGGAATACATTCGAGCCTTCCAAAGCAAAGGAGAACTCAAATCCATTCCCTACTTTTCATCCACATTTCAAGATTTTAAAAGGTATTAAGAACTGTTGAAGCCGCTGGCTTGAAGAGTTAGAAATTTTTTGAAAGATTGGTGTAGGGCTTCTCTAGAACACCAATCCATTTATGAGGGAAGATGCCTGCCTTTAATTGGTTTAAAAAAAATGCACAGAAATTCTAGCGCAGCAAGGTAATGACTTGCAATAGAAACCCAAATTCAGTCTGTTATATGTAGAACACATGAGATTACATTAGAGTTATCCTCTATCTTCCAGGCCTACTTGTGAGGAAATATTTGAGACTGCTATTTAAGGTCCATCCAGATACAACCCTGTGTTGTAACAGATTTTTGTTGAAGTACTTCTTGCATAAAAGTTCACAGAATTTCCAGCAAACCGATATGCATTTCCTTGGAATTAAACACTAGCTCTCCAAAGAACTATGAAGCCCCTAGCATAGATTTAGATTCACACAACAGCTCCCCACAGCGGAGCTCAAACTCACAGCCCATGGGCCATACACAGACAGAGCATGTTTCACAATCGAGGCATGTCTTTACCTATCCCCTAAACCCTGCCACTCTCTCGGCAACCAACAAACATACTTCAACCCCCAAAAGGGTAACTGACAGAGGCGGTGCCACTGTTGTTTCTCCACCACCTGAGGCTAAGGATTATTGCAACTGGCTGGGCCACTCTATATTGGGCAAGTCTGAGGTCACCAACTCATGTATTGCAAAAAAACTGTTTCACTATTAGACTAGATTTGGTTGCACTTTCACTTGATGGTAAGGGGGCAGGCAGTGGCATTGTATTAGTTTGGCAGGCCAGGTGCAAGTTTCACTGAAGTCCAAGGACATGGTTCTGCAGCGACACAGCTCTTTTCTGTGATAGTCCATAGACACAGCTCATGCCTATTTCTAATTAACAAGACAGTTAGGCAATTTATGGTGTGGACTAGAATAGAAACTAAAGTTGGCTCCCAGCAATAGAGGTGAGAACTGAAGATTTATTCAAATGTTCATCAGCCTGTCGCACTTGTCACTTTGTGCGACAGAGGACCATTTGCTTGACCTTGCGACCCTCAGTTGCAAGTGCTGACCGGACAAACACCGTTCCATTGAAAGCTAGGTGCAAAGCTGAGAAACACCCAACTGAGTAAAGCGTCAACCACTTCGTGTTTCTAGAGCAAAGATGGATGTTTGGAAGATCAGTCTCACATTTTCACAGAAGACAGACAATCTAATTGGATAATTAAAACAAAGATGCCTGGTAGGGTTTCTTTTGTTTTGTCTGCTCCCATTCCCTCCACATACATACTCTGTAGGCAATAGACCACATTCCTGAAAGAGAGAGATCTTTAAAAGGAGTGTTCTCTATTGAATAATGAGGACTCAGAGCTAGAGTATGGGATTTAAATACTTTTAAACTTTGGCCTCCCTTCTTACACCACAGGTCATTTCTGGAATGTTTTATTCCAATCACAGCAGTTAAGAGAGACGCCAAAGGGGACTGTCCCAAAAGCCTCCCTAAAGAAAAGTCAATTTCCCAATGGAGCAATGCCAATTTACAGAAGGTCTGGTCCATCATTGCTATTTTAAAGTCAGTGCACTGTGACAAGTAAATGCCTACAAGATCCCAAATCCACATTCGAAGGGAAGATTACTGCTATTTAAAAAAAAAAAAAAAAAAAAAAAAAAAAAAAGAGACAGCACTAACCTCAGTAAATAGAGTGTCCATTGTAGTGGAGGAAGCAACAAAGTCTGTCAGAGTCTGGTTACCAACAGAGCGTATCTTCCACCTGGCAGCACATATTTTATTTGCATATTGCAACAAGATCACATTTCAATGTTTTGCTTTCATTACAGGTACATAGAAATAAGAGTTTAAGTTCACCACAGCGTCTGTGTGGCAATCGCCGCCAATCCCCCAGGCATACCAGAAACATGAAAGTAACGTTGAAAGATTGTAACAGAGAATCACAGGAGCTGCGGACACTTGCAGGCACCTGTTGGCAATGCAAAGCTTGGCTTCTTCAGCCACAGCCAAATCTCTTTTTAAAATTCACTTCCAGAAAGGGAGCAGTCAGAGACAGCTTTAAGAGGAACAGCGTGTTATACCAACACAAGTACAAATGCATTGGTGGTGGTTGGATGACCCTGTAAATTATCAATTTCTAGTCACAGTTAGGAAGGATGATCTAGTGGATGGCATATTAGTCTGTGACCTGCTTTTCAGTTTCAAGATCAGCCACAGGCTTCCTGTGTGACTTAGGCTACCGTGTGCCTCAGTTCCCCCACCTGTAGAATGGGAATACCACCTCTGCACCTCACAGAGGCATTGTAAAAAACACTTATTAATAAACATGAGGCACTCTGTGTGTTCCTTTTCACTGTCAAACCAAATACATTCTCAATTAGTAACCAAATAAGGGTAACATCTCATTTTCTGACAACCATGCTACAGTAGACTTCTGATAATCCAGAATCTATGGGACTTAGGTGGTGCCGGATTATCAAATACGCCGGACTATCAGGAGGTACTACAGGAAGTCCCCGGGTTACGTACAAGATAGGGACTGTAG
>CM057845.1:107946032-107967247 GCA_030068395.1 Apalone spinifera | reverse complement strand
TATACATTATATACTGTATATAAAGTGTTCTTAACCCTTATTGTACATACTGTAAACAGTATACTGTAATGTTTTAGTTTTTTTAAACCTTTTTGCTCAGTTCAGCTGCTGCTGCTGCTGCTACCTTGTGACTCATTTTTTGCCGAAGCTCACTCACTAGGCTCTTGCCATTTTGATGCCGGACTATCAGGAGTGCCGGACTATTGGATGCCAGACTATTGGAGTTTTACTGTATATGGTTAAGCAAGACCATATTCTTGAAGGTCAACAAACAGCAGAAACAATCATAGAACAGCTGGAGAGTGTCTGTCTCCATCCTCTCCCCCCCCCCCCCCCCCCCCCCCCCCGGCTGCAGTCTGTGGTACATCTCCTCCTCTCCTCCCCCGGTGGTACATCTCCTTCCCTCCTCTCCCCTCTTACTTGTGTTCCTCCAACATCATGTCCAGAGTAGACCCATTTTTCAGATCCTCTTTTTCAAGCCTAGATTGAGATTTGGTTGCTACACATGTGAGATCGCTACTTGTGCACACTCTTCGATTCAGGTGTAGGATTTCCAAGGCCAGAGCATCTGTTAACAAAGATATAGACTTGGAAATGAGAGGTGTGTCAACATTGAAAGTTAATAGTCAGTTGTGTAGATTTGGTTCTATCAACACAGGTTGCCCACACCTTCAGAGACAATAAACCTGACTATATACGTGCCCTGTTTCAGTCACTTGCAGCTTTCATAGGTGCTTAGTAAAAGCTTAGGGAGCCATAGAGAAGTACAAGCAGACTACAATTGGGAGGATGTAAATTAGTAGAGTCCATTTTAAAGGGGAGCATGACCAGCAATCCAGGGTTGGCCAGTGACCTCAGAGTCATTTGCCACACTGCAATGCTAGCGCTTGGTCTCTACCTCTCTCAGCTTTCAGATCTGGCATTTTGAAGGGAAGCGATGAGGATGGGAATGTGTGGTAGGCAAGGCCACAGCACATACTGTAGAAAGCAACTTTGTGCATTGCAGACTGCAGAAATAAAACCGTAGTCCCACAGAACAGGGCCCAGTAGGGAAAGAAAAAGAAAGGGCGGACTTGCAGATGCTGCATAAAATGACATCTCTACAGGAGCCAGCACATCGTGGCATTATGAGAAGGTTACTGCCTAGATGGACGCACATTTGAGGGACAACATGGCTTGGACTCAGGTATTGGCTAAAGCTTGGGATAAGTCAAGCGGGCAAAACTGGGATGCTAAAAGCTCGTTCTTTGAGGCCACAGACCTGGCACATACAAACTAAGTTAAACTGCCTCGTCGTTAGCACTGGAGACTGATGGTACAGCCATGTATTGCGTGTAAGAAGAGCTCTTCGGTTGCCATTCCCCACGGTCTCTCATAGGGCTCACAAGGAGCACAGCTGTTCTTTCAGTCGAGAGGCCAGTGGAGCCAGCCAGACAAATGTATATTAAGTGGTCCACTGGCATAATTTATACAGATTAAAACTAGTGGCAAGTTTTCACCATAGTGAGTCAGGCCAGATTCATACCAGGCAACAAATGCTTATAGCAGAGAATAGCAATGTTTGAGAGGTAAAACAATTTCCACTGTTTAATCCTTTGCTATGTTATATTCAGCATCATGTTACATTATAGAAGAGACTTTTAGGTCATCCACTCACTACTTCTGTGCTTCAGAAGATAAGGCCACAAAAGGCAGCAAAACCCACAACAGCAGCCAGCAGATCTTACCTAGCAGAGGTGTGGGATACCAGCATGAGTATCCCAAGGAGAGAGTCTGGGGCAGTTCCGTGCACTGACCTGCTGCTCGGCCCCCAAATCGCTTGAAGCAGAAAAAGTGCTAATTGAAGAAGGGAAAGTTTGCCGCAGATTATTCCTCATTGTACTTACAACAGGGCCTAAGATCAGACAAAAATAATCCCACTCTGCTAGGTGCTGTACGCACAGAATGCTAGACAATTCTCACCCTGAAGTGCTTACAGTTTAATAGACAAAACCCACAGGAGCCAGGTGAGACGGGTACAAGACACAAGCAGAATGGACAATGTGGGCGTGGCAGGTGCCGTGTTTTTGGATTAGTGGATTTAATTAGGAAGGGACAAACTAATTGGGCAGGGGGCTGGACTTGATGACCTCCTGAGGTCTCTTCCAGCTCTAGGATTCTAATTGGAAAGTGAAGCAAAAAGGAAGGGGACACTGAAGGAGAGGTAAGCAGGACAGGACAGGGGAGAAGAGGGGAATGAAGCTGAGCTGAAGATCGTTAGGGTTAGAGCAAGGAGGGAAAACCACCACCGACTAGTCAGCAAAGGGCAGAGGAAGTCCAAGTGAAGTCTGTAGAAAGTTGACTGAATCTCTCTTCTTTGACAGCTTCTGCAATGGCTCTTACAGGCTTTCCTCTGCAGTTCCTCCCCCACCCCCAACCCAGCCAGATCCCATAGTGTGGAGGGAAGGAGAAGTACCACCTGGTCCTAGTTTCCTTCAAGTCGTAGATGCTAACGGTTGTTCACATGAGGCCTCTTGCAATCAAAGACCGGTCAAATAATCAGTATTGGAATGGATTTATGCAGCAGTAGCTATTCATCCATATGGGAGGGGAAGGAGAGTATTATTTGGCATGGTTTGGAAACAAAGTGTCTGCATTTTAATGATGAATTTAGGCCTTCTAGTTTCTAGAGCTCTAGTATGAGTTTCAGCAGAGCGTCTTCAGCTTCTAGTCCTTCTGAGAAGGGTCATTTATGAAAAACCTGTGCTGTACGAGGTCCTCCCCCCCAAAAAACAGCAACAGAAGGCCATATTTTGCCATATGTTTCACACAAATTGAAGGCAGGGGCAGTCATTCAATGGAAGAGCCAACAAAGTTTAACTTCGCAAAAACAAAACACTACCAATTTTTGGCATAGCTGTGATAGAATCAGTGTTCTCCCCTCTCCCATATGATGGGGGGAAAAAACAAACCAGGACTGACAGTGGCCAGAATCTCTCACTTACCTTCTCTTTAAATGTCACTTGGTTTAAACTGCACAGTGGATTGCAGTCAATAGACTCCACATCTATGCAATTCTGTTGGCAATAGGAAGCTAGTTAGGGCAACCGAACAGGGAGAGAAAAATATACACTACTGCTTACAGAAGCCACATGGTTGTTTGCAGAGGTGATTAATATCCTTATACTGGAGGAATGCTCACAATTAAGCTATCAGAGTATTTCCTAGTTTAACAAATTCTGCTATTCCTTCATTTTATAAGAATTTATCTTTGCAAAAGCATGATTTTGCTCATTCGAGTTGTCTCTAACTCGCACATGTGGATGTGTTTATGGAGAGAGCTCTTAATTCCCGAGTAAATAAGATTATAGTAGGGCTGGGAGGGATTTTCCAATTGAAAGACACTGAAAGATATGAAGGCAATGTCCTTTTAAGCACATGACCACCACCAACAGTTATTGACCACAAGTGTTGATAACACGCTAAGTACTGAACCATGCAGTGACAATGTCTGGCCTAGGGAGCTAGAGGAGGGTAATCTGAGGGGCACATGCTGATATGCCTGCAGTGTGCCTGTCAGTCAGCACATTTGCACAAATTAAACACGCGCGGGGCAGGGGAAGCAGCTTAGTTTTTACAAACGGCCCTCAGATTGGACTTTAGACAAATTATAGATGGACATTCACTCAGGTGTCCTCTGTGCCATGACCATGCTTTCTTCCACCACCAGGTGAGAAAATGGACTTCATACCTGACACAGCAATCCACAAAGTAGCCCCTTAAATAGTTTCTCTCTCAGTGCATTAACAGTGGCTATGAAGAGACATTTACATAGCACAGCATTACAATGGTTCTTTAGAATTTACAATGCAATTATGGTTCCTTTCGGCCTTGTTTTGGCCCATTATGAGCAAGTTAAATTGTTACTGAATGCTATTTGTGCGGCAATTTGCATGTATTATCACCATTTTTTAAACAGAGCATGTGAGAAACCATATTCCACTCTGGGGGAAGACAGTGAAACTGTCCTAGCCATTGCTCTATTTTTTCCTATATTTGAAAAAGGAAGGGATGTATCTGGTATCAGAGTTGTTTTTAAAAGAATTCAATAGCACTCTGAATAGCGGTTCTAACAACCAATTCCCCCCTCTCCCCCCCGTCATAGGACTCTAGGTTTATGCCTGTGATTCCATATCACATGAGACAGTATTTTGGTAGTTTTATTTTAGTTTCTAGAACTGCACATTGAAAGTGCTCTTAAGAGCAAGGACAGTCCTTTTATTCAGTGTCTCTACTTCAACAACTAGCACAGAAGCGTGCAACCCCTCCCCCCTTCAGGCATTAGTGCAATACAAACAGTTAATTTCTATGTGGTTTGCTTTGTGCACCCTTGCAAGAATACTTCAACAATATAAAACTTGTTTTTCATTTCTCTTCAATGGAATTAGAATCCAGCTCTCAGTTATAACACCAGTTATTCCAAAATAATAAAGAGCATGTCTACACTGCAAGCCATTCTTTTGAAATGATGGCAAGCTGGAGGACTTTTTACTCAAACTCCTGTAACCCTCATTTTACGAGGAGTAAGGGAAGTCAAAGGAAGTGTGTTCTTCCTTCGACTTCCTGCTGTGAAGACAGCGCCAAAAGCAGAGTTAAGCTATTTCGACTTCTGCTATGCAATTGACGTAGCTCAAGTTGCTCAGCTTAATTTGACTTCAGCCCTGCTGTGTAGATGTACACCCAGTGGCCATATTGGCTTTATCACTTGTGGTTACTATAGCTATTAGTGCTACATTAAGGTACCAGAGTCATTTTTTCTGAGGTTACTCATACCAAGTAGCTCTTTCCTTTACAAACAGTTCCACTGATTTCTGTACTGTGTCCTTAGCATTGCAAGCAGGGGGACTACTTGCGGAGTAGCGTACTCTGCAATGTGAGCAGAGATGGGAGAAACTGGCCTTAGGGAAGAAAGCAGACTTGACTGACCGCACAAAAGGGAGTCCACGTGAAAGGTACATTATACCAGCAATTTTCTGCCCATAACAGTGTTAAGATGGTCTTTAGAAAGTACTCTGTTCAACAAGAGGCACCCCAAATCATTTTAAAGGACTTCTCAAATGGTTATGCCAATATAACTCCATTAATTTTATGTACGTTAGCTGGGGAACTACCCTCGCCCCCGTTTCCCCCCCCCCCCAGTGGAATAATTTGCATTTGTATGTTTTTTCTTGGTAGGTTCTGGCAGGAGCGTAATGCCAAAAGATAAAACAATTGCCAGTTTTATACCTTTTCCATGCAGCTAACAACATAACCAAAGGGTAAACATGCAAATGCAGTTGCTATAAAGGAATATACCTGCAGCCTGTAAAACCATCTTGGGGATTTTTTGTAATACTAGGGCATAATATTCTTAAGGCACAAGTTTCAGCTAAGTGTTTAGGAGCATGCCTTGGCCTCAGCTCAGCATTGTCTTTCCAGAGGGTGGCACTGGATATATATGCACACACCCCACAGAAAAGTAGAGGTAGCAAGGAAAGAGGGTTAACTCCCAGTACCAAGGTGAGAACAACATCTTCAGTGATGCTGCTCCTAACACCAACTCAGAGGGAAAGCGCCACCTACTGAGTCACCAACCCTGCATCTTGCAGCCCCCTGGAATTTCGGTTGGAGGTTTCTCTCTGAAGGGCCAGTAGGTCTGGACCTGGCTTAGTTCAAGACCCCTCTGGATCACTCAACAAGGAGGCATGACTGTGGCAGTCTCAGGAGAACGGTCAGTGTGCGTTCTCTCACAAAGGTCACTATCTAGCATGACCTCATTTGATTCTGCCATTATCTAACTGTGGCACATGATTTGCTAGTGCTACAAGTGAATACGAGACAAGTACTTACCTTCCTGCTCTTTATGTTTTTCCTCAAGTGTCTGACAAGAGCTCATTAATGTTGTATTCATAGCCTGAAGGTTTCTCTGTTCAGAAATGGCTTCCTCTAGCACGCACTGCAAAGATCTGGCTTCTTCCCAGGCAGAATGAAGTGCCCCATCTCGATCTTCAACCTGAGCACACACCAGTAAAACTTCACAGCCCTGACTGGCACAAAAAGATCTCTACAGTTTCATTTGCATGAACAGAAATGTTTCTCAGGAAGTGATAAGCCCCTTCTGAACTTCTGCATTTGGGTGGACGGTATAAAAGCTATTTTTGAGTTTTTTAAGCCACCACAAATATGCAAAGTTGCCTCTTTCATCAGCAAGCTGTTGACGCCACCTCCTCTGCTTTTACTTCCTCTGCAAGTCACAGTTTTGCAGTGCGACAGTTCAGGAAACCATGCTTGGTTGGAATATCTGCTTACAGAGGCATATAGAGGCATAGCTTTCTGGTGTGTGGAACACCCTATTACTCCCCTACCTGTTTGCAGGAATCCTCCAATTGTTTGGTAGCTTCTTGGAGCTGCAAGCCAAGAGCATCTGCCCGTCTGACAGCTTCTTCCTGCAACTGTTTGACAGCCTCTAGCTCATGTTGTCTGCAGCGGGCAAAAAAGCAAGACACAAGCAGTCCCTGACAGTTCAGAAAAAACATGCTGGGAAGTGAGATACCCATATGCTAAGAAAGAGGCCACATTCCAAGTTAAACTATTAAAAAGCTTTAACTTCTCAAACACAACACACAGAGTTAGAGATTAACCAACCATGTGAACAAGCCTAGCTGTACTGATCTGACAGATCAGAAGTGTTCCTACCCATCCAAACCTGTGCAAATGCTATGCAAGTCCTGTATAGAGGAACTCCAATGTGGAAAAGGAGTAGGAGTAAGCTGCACCAGTACTACATTTTATTTTATATAATCATACCATCCATGTGGGCATTTTAGAGAAAAGTGGTAAGAGGATATTAAGTAAATAGCATTAGTACCAATATCAGAAGTTGACCTTGCAGGCAGAATTCACTACAGTTATATAGCTTTGATTGGTCAGTCACATGGTACTTTAAAAGGTGCTTCAGGAAGACTACAGCTACCAATGGAAATTCAGCATCTTCCTATAATAGACGGTGGCCGATCAGTGACCTTCAATAGGCTTATTTTGCATTGTAGAATAGCAGGGCTGTATCTAAACAGACCTTGTTCTGAATTTGCTCCTTCTGTTACGGCAGCAACCGGTGGAAGTTTCAGGTATCACCATTTTTAATTGGAGGGTCCTGAGCTGGGCACACCACCAGCAGCTGGCTTACACTAGCACTCCACCAATGGTGAGAATCAGAAAGACAAAGACGACTAATTTGGGTCAGGTAGACAGTATGCTCGCTCAGCACCAGCAAAAATATGGACTCCAAGCTCTGAGGGATTAAGTTGTGTGTCCAGACATGAAAGCATAGCGAGGGTATGTTGTACATGCCAACTCTCTATGTAGAGATAGGGAATATAGAAGAGGCAGGCTAGACATTTTTCTCAAGAGGATTTGTGCATGTGTAGGGAACAAGTTACACAAACTCACCTGGGTGAGAATTTGATCAGCTGCCTTCTTGAAAGCCTGATGTGAGTTTTACAGTGGTGTTTAAACCCATGCACATATCACCAATAAAATGAGAATAGGGATGTTCTTTCCTAGCCAATATTCACCCATTTCTTCTATAAGAAAATAATTCACTTGGAGTCCAAATTTTTGCCCTGACCACTATGAAGTCAAGGCAGGGAGCTGCCCTGAATGAGAAATGGTTCTGTCTGGTGTAGAAGGAAGTTTGTGTGCCCATGTCTGACAGACCATCAATTTTGTACACAGCCAACAGTTCTGCTTATTTAGTGGTTGCACCTGCATAATATGCAGGTTTTCTACTGTTTAGTTTGTGGTTTGCCTGGTGTTTTAGAAGAGCTTCTAAAAAAGATGCATTCTTACTTGGTATAGAGATAAACTCACATATACAGATGTACTCACAAAGAAGCATGCGATTAGTTTTCAAATTTTTGAAGTAGTCTTGGTCTGAGTCCCATCTGTCATTTACAGGGGGTAGAAGGGTGGCCCTGGGGTGGAGGGGGAGGAGGGGAGAGAATTAGGACATACCTGGAAGAGAGTTCTTTCCTGAAGTGAAGCTGCTCTGTTCTTAATCTCCTCAGATTTCCTGCCATTCTAACAAACTCTTTATCCAGGGATTCTCTATGTTCTTCTAAGAGATGGAGATTTTTAATCCAGTGATTTCGCCTCTCTTCCAGCACTTGCTTGAGGTCCTATTCATTTTTAAACATTAAAAATACCACATTAATGAGAGAAGTGCAAAGTTTACTAATCACGTTAGTACTGTACAGGGACTTTGGTCAGCAGAGTCAGCCTTTCCCTATTCCCCCATCCTTTAACAGTCTAATACATCTCTGTACTAGACTGCCAGCCAATGTTCCCTCTAAATGGAGCACTTGGGCAGCCACCCAGAAAAGATTCAAATGCTGCCCTGTTGATTAGAAGAACACCCACAGCTGGCAGCATGTGTTTCTACTGGTGGGGCACATGATTTAGTGCACGTAACATTTATTTTGCACATGGATGGAAAAAATTAGAGGGAACATTGCTGCCAGCAGTAAGTAAAGAAGGATGGACTTCATGCAACATTGAGTAGAACTCAACTCAGTTCTTTGAAGAGGAAAGATAGGTAAGCACATGCTACATAACAGTGTAATCAGTACAGCTGTTTGAAAAGTGGATTTTCATCCATTTTTCAAAAAAAAAAAAAAGGATTTTTGCACAGAAACCACCTCCTTCAAAATCATCCCTTGAAATTAAAGACTTTAGAAATAAGTTAGGGTTTTTTGAAGTCTGAATCCAATATGTTTTCTTTTGTTCTAACATGCCTCCTTTTGCCAAGACACGACAAAATGTAGCACCAATAATAATTTCCAATGGTTCCAGGAAATACACATTTGTTCCACCAGTGCAAGACAAGGATATAGAACAGTTTGACAACCTCCTGAAAGAAGTTCCACTTCAAATAAGCAAGGAAAAGCAGGATATATTGGTGGCTGTCGATTTGCTCACGTTCAAAGAGCTAACCTCTGAATTACTGAACACTGGGGCACGGCCAGCTAGATGGGCTTGTGTGGATGAAACATTTAATCAATCAAGAGGAAAACAGAGAGAATGAGGGTGACTGTGGCGAGTTGCTCCTCAGACAAACTCTGAACTGTTGAAGGCTTTCAACATGCAGCACTTTTCACAGCTAAAGGGATGTGGTGCCAGAGTCTACAGGTCGCTTTGGGACATTCTGACTGAGAAGCAGAGCAAATTAAGAGTTCTTTCACCCAAAGATAGTGAGTTTATCCATTCCTAATTATTTTACAAGTTGATATTTTAAGTAGAATGCACAGATACAAAATACTACTGCAAATTTAGGCCAATTGCATTATTATTTGCTTAGCAGATGCCCTCATCCAGGGAAATGTACAGTGCATACAAAGTATTACTTTAGTGCAAGTATCAGAAGTAATTACAAATAAAAGTAAGAGGCTGTGTATGTTATGGATAGATTTTTTTTAAAAATCTTTTTCATAATTTTATAATTACTCAGTGCCCATGTGATACAATATAGCAGTAGGCTACAAATGCAGAACAGAGCACAGGTGGAAAATGTACAGTACCGATTACTAAATACTGTAGCAACAACCACCATACCTCCCATTGGTACAATTCTAGGTTATTAGCATGTACTGCAACTATTTGAGGTATCAGAAGCAGCAGCTGCCTTTGGTGAGATGACGCTACCAGAACAGCAGTAGCCACATAGCAAAGGGCACCGATGTTTTACTACTAACAAGTGTGCACTATAGTTTCTTTTAGGCTATAATTCTTTTTCAGCAATTGTTTATAACCCTGGATATAGAAGAACTGTTTTAAGAGAGCATGTGACATGCTCAGAGATCTGTACTGGTTGCCTGTTCATTTCTAGGGTGGTATGTATAGCATGGATTCCAATCTGGACTATTTGAGATCTGATTGCTTGAGACCAGTCTCCTCTTCGTGAGGCCAATCAATGCATGGACAAGGTGCATTCTCTTCTCTCCCATTTGAACTGGGGTGAGGGAAGAGCAGGGTGTGTATGTTCCATGAAGTCTTAACTGAACTCACCAGCCAAAGTCCAGTATATTTATCTGATCTTTCTCCCTCCCCTCCACTGCTTCTCAGTTGGTTTGAGTGAGTGCAGACAGGAAAAAACCTTTTACATCCTGTTACTACTACAGGTTATAATTTGAGGACATAAGGGTTGCTTTTCATGTAAAAGCCTTCTGAAGAGTAACAATTGTTTTCTTCATGTTTGTGGCTTTCAAGAGGAAGGGGCACAGAATTAAAGTGATTAGTAATGCTAACTTAATCCTTGCTCTCGAATAATGACTTGCAACAATTATTGTGAAAGAGGTAACCACAATTCAGTATGTTTGTTCCTTTCTGAGGTGGCTCCTGAGTAAGACTCTCTAGATATATTGCAATAGCTTCAATGTAAGGGCTAAGCAAGAGAATTAAATGATCATGTCAAATTTCTAGAGAATCTCCTATTCAGAAGCAGCAGTATAATCTATACCCCTGCCCACATGTGGTCTACTTGAGAAGTTTGACATGAGTCTAAGAAACATATGTAGTCACCTGCTTTGAAAGCACCATTTTTATACTGAGTGCTATGTGTTAACACTGGATCATAGCCGAGCCCTGACCAGCTCCTGGTTTGGGTGCATCTCCTACACAAGTCACAAGAAGTGACTGGGCCTTAACACCCACATCCTTTTTTAAAGAGGTCACAGAACAGATGGGCAGTGTTAGTGGGACTTAGAACAAGAATGGTTGAGACATATGTGGCATATGCTTAGCTTTCTGTCAGAGAAGGACGAAAAGGTCATTATTAGAATTAGCAACATTCACTAATTTTCTTGGTATTTGGGGAAAAAAAGAGTCTCATTTTCATTTAACATTGCCCATAATTTTGACAAGACAAACCCCCCAATTGGGTGCTCAGTAAGAAGTGTTTTTCTTTGTTGAAAAAAAAGTAAAAAAAAAAAACCAACAAAAAACTTTTCCCATGATGTTTTGCTGGGGTGGCTAGTATGCTAGGCAGGGGAAGGCATTGCCTTTCCAAACCACCAGCCTGGCCCTACCCACATTCTGCCCTCAGAATGCCTACTGTAGGCATTTGGGGGTGGGCTAGCAGAGTGTTGCTACCCCCACCACTTGCCCTCTCTGTGCTCCGGGGCTGGGGCTGTACTCCAGATCAGGGAGGCTAGGGCCATGTGCCTCCCACCATTTTCCCCTCCCCGTGGTGATGGGGAGCACGTGCAGTGTGCTGCCCCACCTCCTTTTGGGGTTAGGTTAGTTTAACTGTCAATCAGGGGCTGTGGATTTTTTTTATGCCCTTAAGCAATGTAGTTATACTGACTTAATTGCCTAGTGTAGACGAGGCCTTAGTTGCCATAGCCAGAAAGGTAGAGTCATACTAACCTTAGGCTTGTTTTTAATTGTGTGTGATTTAGGCTATGAAGTAGGAGAAAGTAATATTTAAGACCTAGGCTAGCAAGTACCTTTTGGCCTCAGCAGTAGGGATGTTAAATTTCAATTAATCAGCTAATTGAGTAGTTGATTGACTATCCATCTACTACTCGATTTGTCGATAAGGCGAGGGGGCATGCTCACTATCCCACTGCATCTCTCCCTGTGGGCACGAGTGGGACTGTTTCCTCGCTGCCCCATGCAGAGACGGTGATGGGGGAACTGGCTTTTAAAATGGCTCCCCTCCAGCACTAGCTAATACTCCCTCTCCCTCCCCCCGCTGCCTCTCTGATAGAGGCAGCAATGGGGGAAAGCGACTAGTTGAGTTCCTACTTGACTACCCGATAAGCATTTGCTTATCAGGTAGTCGACAAGTTACTTACATCCCTACTCAGCAGTGCTTTTAAAGGAGTTTTTACTGAAGATTAACAATGGAACCAATAACTCCCCAGATTATGTGAGCAGGCACACCCTGGGTGCACTGGCTTTTGAGAGAATCCCTTTCACATGAACTGAAAGGAGACTAGGAGCACAGAAGTGTTGTTTAAGGTCTGGTGTGACTGTCTACTGCAGAATTAGCATGCTTCAGTGAGCAGGCAGTTGTGATAAGAAGGGAGAGAGACAACTATTAAGCCAAGTCTAGACTAGAAAAAAAACAAAGCCCTATGGTTCAAACCTGCAGTAGGAGGTCGTCACAGTCTGTTTTTGCTGTTAAAAAGCTATGATTATCCCTGCTAGAATTCCATTGATTTTAGGGATCAGTTTGGCCAACATTAGCTCACTCCTTTTATACATATTGTGAACAGTCAGTAATTTTTCTACTGCAAAGTAGGTCTAGTCCACACCAGAAAATTAAGTCTAACTACATTGCTTACCCGTGTGAAAGAGCCACAGCCCAGAATGATGCAGTTAAACAAACCTCGCCCTCAGCATAGACTGTGCTAGGCTGGTAAGAGCCCTCTCAACCTAGCTATCATCTCGGTCTGGGAACCCAACCTACAGAGAAGTGTGCCCAACAACTTTTCATGATCCCTAACCAGGTACTTACCGTATTTATCACAGTAAAAGAAGGGGGAGCATATAGTGCATTGTGGGATATGCAATCTGGCCAAGGAGCCTCAGCCCCAGACAACAGTTGCATGACATATGTTTTTTGGGGTGGGAAGCACTGTAGTGACAAACCAAATCTCTGATTTGGAAATAAGTTAAGATTTTTGGCTACGGAGCCATTTTTTCCCCACTGAAGGATCCATTCTCCAACCAGCTGTAATTAAGATGTTTTAACTTTAGCATAGTACACCTAGCTTTCAGTATGGTATGCGGAATAGGAGGAGCTTTATATATTATAGAGCAAGTACACCGTTCAATACACTTTTCTCATGAAATTCAGGCAGGTAAAAGTATAGCCACAAGGAAAGGAGACTACAGTAATATACCAAAGACGAAAGGACAAAATGAGGAGCACTAGGGTGTAAAATGGAGAGGTTTCAATTGTTTAAAATATAAAAAAAAGTCACCCCATCCTTTGATAACCAGGAAGGGCTTTCTAATTAGTTCCATCCTCAAGCCCCCTCCTTGGTGTTGAAGTGGAAAAAAAAAAGGTATCACTTCAGAAATAACATGGGCTAGAAAAGCAGGCTTACTTACTGCAAACTTTCTTTCACAAGTCTCCCGCACATTCACCTCAGGATCTGCAACCCATTGCAAAGTGGTCACAACAAGTTCTTCTGCTTCAGAGGCTTCCTCTTGCTGCAAAGTTACATATTAATGCTTCAATTACTTACTGCTACACAGCGTCACCTAAGCGCAATCTCAGGCTAGTAACTGTAAGAGAGACTTCTCTCCAATAAGCGATACATCATATGAGGAACTGGCAGGAAGCACTGTCTGCAGATATTAGAATCCAACTATTTGTCTAAGGGCAAAGGAAATTGTTGTGACAGTTATTTCAGATCTCAGTTATGCATCGACTTGTACACCATGCACTTATACAGCATAGGCACAAGGGGCCATAGGTAATTTATATCTCTAGTTTACCCTTCCCTTCACACAGATTCAGCATTACAAACCTTCCAATATAGGAGGCTAGGCCAGGGCAGAGCCCTAAGTGTGCATGTCACTGGGTTATAGACTAGCCACCACAGCAGAGCCAGTGTAGCAGGGGTAGGAATGATCACTAGGGAAAAGGATGAACAGATTACTGGTACTGTAGTAAAAGGGGAAGCAGGGGGAAATCACAATTTGGTTCAAGTCAGTCCCTGACCTGTTCCTGGAACAGCGCAATTGTGCACTTCCCCGACTCAGGTCTTATGGTAAGTCCAAGGTTCTGCTCCAAAGGCAGAAAGTGAGTTTGACACAGGGAATCTATTTGATGAGTGTTTTGAAGTTAGAGAAGCCTTCAACTATTAAAAAGCAGAAGGATGTGCCTAGGAGACCAGGGTTTCTATCAAATGTGGAACACTAACTACAGGATGTTTTGACAAGGCTAAAAGTCTGGAAGAGTCCAGCATTCCTACAATTACTTATGCAATGGCCTACCAGTTTTTGGATGATTGCCTTGAAGGTTTCTCCCAGTTGTTCAGGGCCTTGCAGTAACAGTAGCACCTCTCGGTCCAATGTTTCATCCAAAGCGGCCCAATGACTTCCAGTGACCTAGATAGGTTTTAAAAAGCCAAAAGGAGGTGTCCCTTGACTCTTTCTATTATAAATACCAGCCCCAGTGACACTTGGAACTTTCAGAAGCATAGTGTTGTGTTTACCAAAAGGTCAGAGTTAGAGAGGGTTAAGCCTATCAAGGCTACAGAAATGCATCAGCATTCTAAAGTCTCCTTGACCTAAGTTATTAGAATCTACCTGAGTGAATTAGATTCTCCTACCCTCCCCACAACCTCCCAGGCTATTAGGCCTCCTGGAGTCAGTGACAGAAAGGAGTCTTTACTTGTTTTAATAGGACCTCACCTCTTGCTATTAAGCTTTGACAAGACAAAAATCTGACACAGTATTGTGACTTACTACAACAAAGGCTACTGGGCAAACTTCTGCATAGGGAAATAGTTTGCTTTCCTGGTTAGTTTGTTACATTACTACCTAGCTAATTATTTCTCATGCTTTAAAATACATAGAAGGAACCATGCATTTTAACACTGCTTTGTATCTCCCTGCAGTCCTTCTCTGCCATCTTCACCCCTCAACTGGTTGTTGCACTCAGAAAGTGGTAACATGAGCAACAGAATCCATCTCACTAAGCTAGCACTCACTGCTATGAGGAAGGCTTTTAAAAAGCCCAGTGCTTTTTTTGTGACAGCATGCCCAGGCACAACTTTCCTTCCCCCTGCCCGATTTTGGCACAGCCTTTTGGCACTCAACAACTTCCCCCCCGGAGTACCGGCACCATTTTTCTTACAAAAAAAACCCCCACAACACTGAAAAAACCTAACTGGACAAACAGGTCATTGTACAATCTATTGGGACTATAGATTTTTGTATGGCATAGCAATGATCCCCTTTAATATGGTTGTGTACCAGTAACAGAAGCACAAGCCGCTCCTGTCTGTAATATGTAGGGCAGCAAAAGGAGGACAGTATTCATATATATATTCATTCTCTCTCTCTCTCTCTCTCTCTCTCTCTAAACTGCACTACACAGCACAGAAGCTGTCCCACCCTCCTCTCCCCCCCATAGCTTTTTCAGAACAATGGAAAGGTAAGGGTATTGGTTGTCAGATCTCACACTCTTATCACTAGGTTGGTTCAATTCCAACCCACATTGGCAGGAACCAGAAATGGCTGCCTTCAGCTGGCTTTTCAGTCTGGTAAGTTAGTATTCCCAACTTACAAGCACCCAGTAGAGTTGCATTAAAAAGTGGATTTATCAGTTGTCTGACAACTGGAACTGGGTCAAATGAAATTAGAAAACTGTAGAAAAAAAATTGGTAAATAAGAAACCCATTTGGTGTCAAATGAAACTTGCTCTTCTGGAAATATTGTTTGGTGCATTTTTATAGGGTTAGATTTACAAGAAGCTGGAGGAGGAGGAGGACGAGATCTGCCCATTCTCCTTACAAAACCTTTATCCCAGAGATTAGGGTGCTCATTGAGGGTGTGAGAAACGTGGGTTCTTTTGCCTCATGTAGAAACAGTATTTGAAGTTGGATCTTCTGTATTGTAGGAGAAAACCCTAACCATTGGACTCTAGGATATTCTGGTCCAAGTCTCCCTCATTCTCTCCTTTTGAATGTTTTCCATTTTTTATAATGAAATAGTCATTGGAATAGGGACTTTGAGGGGATGTCTACTCTTCAGAGAAGATCAAAGCTACTGCAGTCGATCTTCCAAGTTTCAAATTAGCGGGTCTAGGAAAGACACACTAATTCGAACTGAGAAGGGTACTTCAGTCGATGCCAGTAGTTCTGTTTCCATGAGGAGTGAGGGAAGTCGAAGGGAGAGTGTTTTCTAACTTCCTGCAGTGTGATAGTGCCAAAAGCCGAGTTAATGTACTTAGGGTTCAGCTATGCAATTAGCATAGCTGAAGTTGCAGATTTTAATTTTGATCTTATCCCATAGCATAGCCCCAGCCAGAGACAGTCCCCTTAGTATGGTGGAGAATTGTCAGTCTATGAGACACCTACTTTCCTTGGCCTGAACGCTATTCATAGTCAGAGACAATTCAGAGTCACTGAAGCTGACCAGGAATAGCTATTGGACTGCCTTTTCTTCCTCCTGTTTTATGAATGGAATCGAAGTCCTGAAAATAAGTTTCTGGCAAAGCTATTTGTTGATTTTGCATCCAATTCACAATTCCAGGCTGACCAAAGCTGCATTTTCTAATAAACTATTTGTGCAAGTTTGTTTGCCCAGCTCAAATCACATGTTTTGACCACATTACGTAAATCACCATACAACTGACACTTACTGACAGGCTTAGAGAGTCACCAAGATTTAAGTAAGGTTGGATGCTGGACAGACTAACCAATGCCTCCCCTTCCTCATGGATCTAGTCCTACTGCATGTGGTAAGTTCTAGCACTGGCAGTACTGATGTGGTGATTTGTGGACTTCGCACTCCAGGCCTATTCTGTTCATAACTAATAACGCCTCTGCGTATAACTGACAGTGATTGAGTCATAAGGATCTTTCCCATATAGCTAATAAGTGATGCAATAATTCAAAGTATTTGAACTTAAAGTTTCATACCTCTGAAGACTGTTGAGCAAGTTCCAATTCACTGTGCAATGAATTTGTCCTTTCAAGGATGCTGCTGTTAAATCTGTGTATTAACGGGAAGTATATGTCATTTCTAAAAGGAGGGAAGGGAAGCAAACAAGGTTAAAAATCCAGGTTTTTCCCCCCTAAGAAAAAGGAGGGGAAGAGGGAGAGAGAGTTTTACTGGACTCCTAATTCAGATACTCACGAAATGAGTTCTTGCTGCATTTGTTGCATGCTATTCACCAGTTTATTTTTTTCCACTCTTAAGGCCTAGAATCACATCCAACAAAGAGCAAACTCATAAGTTCACACGCTATATAGAAGAATTTTTTTAAACCTGTATGTTCCCTAATGCTCCCACAAGGAAAATACAGTACTGTACCTCAATTACAGAGGAGTATTCCACGATGGTAGATTTAAGTTCTTGGATGGCCAAGTCTCTCTGCAAAGGTTGAGGACGACGGAAGTTAGTGGCACAGAATATAATGGCTAGCATGCTGAAATGAAGTTACTGGCATTACTTCCATTACATACTATACAGATATTCCCTTGCTTGACGAGTTAGAACGATAATCTGTTTGAATTTGAATTGCACTTCAGGATGTTTCAGTGCTTCATAAAGAGGTGAGAGCACTGCTATTAGAGAGAGAAGGGCAAATCGAGGAACGTTTCATCACAATTTTATACATTTGGTTGATTTTTCATGCCTAGACAAACAACAAATAGTCCTAAGGCACCTTAGAGACAAACAAGTTGTATTTATTTATAGAGAGAGAGAAAATCATGAGCTTTCATGGGCAAAACCCACTTCCTCAGATGAGTGGAGGAAAAAAAGAGAGGGAGATTGAGGAAACCCTAAATGGGGAGCAAAATTTGGAGAACTGCTCCCCTTTAGACACATCCTCTATTCACATTCCTGAAAGTCAGTGGTGTATTTTGTCTGGTACTGATTTTTTTTAACCTACATTTTATAGATGCAAGTAATATGTAGGTTTTATTTACACTCCTACACTTAATTTTCAAAAACTTGTGTTCTTACAACTGTGGATTTTCTTTTTAAAGTATAGATTAACAAAAATACCATGTCAAGTACTAGTATCTCCCATTCTCCGCTCCATCCCCCTCCCCCCGCCCCATTTAGCCTATTTCATATACTCTAAGAGCTCTTACAGGAACTCAGATGGGTCCAAAACTGAAGCTAACTACTGGCTGTAATAGAATGCAAGATTATTATACTCTTCAGCTACTAGGTGGCACTATGTGCAAGATACCTTATTTAAAAGAACCTCGGCCATACCTGCCAAAGCATCTTACGAGGAACACATCTGGTGTGTATAAACAAGCTACATAGCCAGTGTATATCTGGTACAGAACTGTACCACTACAGTAACTACGCTCGTGAAACTTTGGTGGCTTGGATAAACTGAAATTCCAAATTTATATCACAGCTGGTTTCAGTCTTAAGGCTCTGTTCATAAACATTATGCAAATCTGTCTTCCTTAGTTCAGATCTCTACAGGTGTGGGCACAGAGAAGAGCTACACAAATGCAAAATCAAATCAAGTAAAGGTAATGTTTTAAATTTCAGGTTTAAATGTGGAATTCGTTAAAGTGGCTACTTACTGCTTGTTTATATGGCTAAGCATATTTCAAAGATCGATTAGTTACATTCATAGTTCATACTCGGGAGCTCAGCTACAGAGCATTCCTTAAAGCAGCAACATGAAATATTTTTTAGTACAAATCATTGCCCCTTTTTACTATTATTTTAAAACTGCCAGAGTACTTATTAAGGGTGATAACTGGACTGGGACCCTATGCACCAATGAGCAAAGAAAATGAAGTTGCTGTAAAAATCTGTTTTAAGCCTTTAACACTGAAAAAAAAAGTTACCAAAAACAAAACAGTAGAGTTCAGTTTAACTTTCATCGTCACACATTTCCTGTGGATGCAGCCTGGGAGAAAACAGTCATGTTTAACATGTTGTTATAGTTACAGTTAACTGTCTTTCCCCAATACCTTTCATTTTATGCAAATGGCAACATAACAGTTTACTTTGTGATTAGTACAACTTCCTGCAAGTGTCAAGGTCGCCAAGCAAATCATAATTTTCTCTAATACATTCCTTAACCAAATTAACAATTTTTGCAAATTCCTCTGTGGATTGCCCCTGCAAGAGTACTCAACCCACTAGACTGCATTCACAGTTCAGTTTCTATTTGGTCAATTGACTGGGTGAACATAACTCGTAAAAAGAACAGATGGGGGGGGGCCAGAAACTTGAGTCTCAGGCTGTGAATCAACACAATTAAGGATATTTTAGAATTTTGTCTTTTCCATTCGGAGCAACAAATAACTGGCTACTGCAGTATTTATTGGGTAAGTTGCCTTTTAATTGGAATAGTTTTTGTCACATTCAGCACGTATGTGCACTCCTTGTCATAGAAGTGTTGGTAGTCAGAAAGCTTTTGGATCCAATACATACGGACCAAGATTTTTTGAAAGGCATCACAGCTTGATTTTAGAGGCCAAAAGGCATCCCCAGTCCTCAATATTACATTTGCATTCCCTATAACTAAAACTGGGTTTTAAAGAGATGCATCAGAGGGGTAGCCAAGTTAATCTAACAGGGAAAACTTAAACAAAATAGTCTAGTAGCACCTTAAAGATTAACAAAGATGCAAGTTGCCTTGTTTTACCCAGTTCCTAGAAGATCATTTGTTGGGCATACGTGTTTTTTCCCCCACCTACTTAAAAAAATAAATAGCCTTTCCTACTCTTTTTGCAGTTTCCTGGCTATAAACAGACTCCTTTAGGACCAAATTCCAATGCCCTTACCTATTTTGAATATCTATTCCATTAGAATAGTACCAATAAAGTAATGGCGTATGGTACTACAGTACAGAAGAGTATTAAAATATAATAAAAGGATTTCATTAGCTTTTCCCATAAGTTAAAGTGTTCAAAAATTTCAATCAATACATTCAGGCCACACAAGCTACCAACCTTTAATAGACTTGCATCTTTATTCGCCACAGTGGTCTCAGAAACATGCACCTGCATCTGAAGTGAGGACAAGAGGAGAGAAAAGCCTTTTATTGACATGAAGATTCAAGCGCTCTACTACAATTTTAGCTGCATCAGCTAATGACAAGGGGAAAACTGCATCATAAGTATCTGTAGTGACCCAAGAACTTCTTGATGGCAACTGGATGCAGAGTGGCTAAAGCGTCTCAAGACTCCAGTGTACAAATTCTAGTTCATCCCAGAATATCATATTGTGAGGTCTCAAATGAAAGCCAGTATCATACTGATCATTATTATCCACAATACTTTTCACAAGTCAGAAGTTCCGTCCATATACTGAAAAATATGTTTTTTAAAGTCTGCATCAAGATTAGTCGTCACCGGTAGAGTTAAAGAACTGATTTTTCTCTAGTCAGAAGGTAAGAAATATACATCTCTCCAAATGAACTTCATGCAAAGTGAAATGTTAAGAAAAAGAAGTGAAGTCAACAGGAGACAAGCACACAGAAGAAAAAGCAGGAGGGAAGGGGAACTGTCCTGTCAGTGAATGAAGACAATGAACTTGGTGGAAAGGAGGGTACTTCTAGAAGGCAAAGTTGGCTGTGCATTATCCTGCACCTAGGAAGTAAAACAGACAGCACATTTGCATTCATGAAAGCAGGGTCTCCACCAGCCTGGACTAAAAGTGCTACAGAGGATTGGGAAAACAAAATTTAGGTAGGAAATTAATTAATCTCTTAGCTAAATGTTTGTGTTTCACATATAGCCACTTATTTCTCATTCTACCGCAAGAGCTCCGGAATCTCTAGTCATTGACAAACATTCTCATTTTCACCATATATGTCTTTGTGCCATGGCGTAAAGCAGAGCTCTGGTCCTGAGTGGAGTCAAACAAGCCCACACCTACATGAACCACTATAACTCCAAGATCCTTTTCAGCCCTACAGCCACCTACCCAGTTATTCCCCCATTTTGTAGTTACACATTTGACTTTTTTCTTCCTAAAGTGTTGTACTTGGCATGAGTTTTTATAAAGGTCATCTGGCAGATTTCAGACCAAGTTCTCCTATTTGTCAAGGCTGTTTTCAATTATAATCCTGTCCTTCAGAGCACTAGCAATGCCTCCCAGGTTGTTGTATACAATTTCCATTATTTAAGTCATTAATGGAAAAATTGACTACAAGCAGACTCAGGAGTGATCCTTGTGGGACTCCACTAGCTACTCCTCCCTCAATTTCATAGAGAGCGTGTGATAACTACTCTGAGTACTAGCCGCACCACCCTTCCCTAGTTTTGTCAAAATCCTTTCTAAAATTGGAGTTTAAGTGTACAGCTTTCTCCCCATCTACTAGCCCAGTAGTGGTCTCAAGGAAGAAAATTAGATGGCTCTGTCAAGAACAAAACATGCCAAACCAATGCTGGCTATTATTTATAAACCATATTATCATAGAATACTAGGACTGGAAGGGACCTTGAGAGGCCATCGAGTCCAGTCCC
>CM057845.1:107924462-107939745 GCA_030068395.1 Apalone spinifera | reverse complement strand
CCCCCCCCCCCCCACAACCAACCACACCAGGCCTTCAAACTATATTATACTTAAGTAATCTTATTAGTGGGGCCATATTCAATGTACAACTGTTCACAGGATAAAGAGGCATTGGCATCTGATGACTGTTCATGAGAAAGTAGCTAATGGCAACTTGTAATGGCAACTTGTACTGTATGCTGGGAAAAAATTATGTTTCTAAAAACTGACTGTAGTGAGAAGTCCAAAGCTAGATGTGTGCCTAAACTGGATCTTCAGATGAGGACACAATTTTGAAAGGCAAGGTGAATGCAAAAAACACCCCCCACACAGTGCTTTTTCAGATCACTAGGTATCAGAGTGCTGTTCATCAGTGGAATCCAGAGATTAGTAAAAAACCTAACAGAGCTAAGGGCGGCGCACCCTTTGAGATGATACTACTACTTTTTATATGAATTATTTAGGGTATCAGATGTGGAAAGAACTAGAACAAAACTCGCATTGCTAATCCTCAGTGAATATTAGCAAGCCAAAGTTGATTTGGCAAATGTTCAGTATAGCAAACAGTACAAGAAGAATCAGTGTAAGTTTCAAACAGGCTTATGAACAGCATATGTATAGAACTTTGCTTACGAGTAAAACCCATGTTAATGTTAACAAGGTCTGTGTAATCATGTTTTCGCAAGCTCAAAGAGGGTTTAACAACCAGAGGTTCCCAAAGCAGGGAGGGGGAAGGGACACATGAGAAACTTATGGGAATAACCTTCACTCCTCCCCACCCCCAGCTTATTGTACATATTAAAATCTGGGCAGCTGGAGAGTGGCAGCTGCTGGCTCAGCACTCAGGTGCGCAGGTAGCACTGCCACCAGCAGAAGCTGAGAAATAAGGGTAGCATGGTATGGCACTGCCACCCATACTTAGTGTGGTTGCAGCACTGCTTGTAAAGCTGGGCTCCGAACCAGCAGCTGCCACTCTCCTGTCTACCTTCAGAGCTAGGTAGCCAGAAAGTGGTGGCTGCTGTCAAATAGAGGAGGCATAATCAAGTAAGTAAGAACCGCTGCTAGCAACAGTGCTAAGAATGCTCTTTGAACCATAATCCACTGGTTCAGGAGAGAGTTGTGGCCCTATTAAATCTCGTACAGGAGTTTAAGAAAAGGACTAAAACTTACAGGTCTCCTTTGGACATATCTCCACCTACGGCTTCTAAACTTCCTGATGTAATGTTTATCTGAGCAGGAGTTCTTTTTGCTGAAAGAGATTTTTTTCAGTTTTAGTTTCAGAAAAAAAAAGTCAAGTATTTCATAGTAAGAATGAAATATTCCATACCTGTTAGAATGCTTTCACGCAATTTAAAGGCAGGGTCTTCTGTATTTGTGGTTATCTCCTTTGAGGTATCGTCCCTGAAATAAACCAACTCAAAGTAACTCAAAATATAGGTCAATTCTAGCCCTCCCACACAGCATATAATTAACACTCACCCTATTAAAAAAAAAATACAAGTTCCTTACTATACATGCCCCAATAATATATTCATGGGGTACGTCTACACTGCACGGCTATTTCGGGATACTGGAGGTATCCCGAAATATCTACCCCTCATCTACACAAGCTGCCCGTTATTTTGAAATATTTTTTGAAATAACAGGTGTGCTATTTCAGCATCCCTGTAAGGGATGGTTAAGGGACGTTTCAAAAATAGCATGTTATTTTGAAATTTAGCACCATGTAGATGTGTCAAATTTCAAAGTAAGCTATTTTGAAATAGATTTGAAGTAAGATATGCGCTTTGTGTAGCTCAAATTACATATCTTATTTCGAGTTTAGGGTGCTGTGTAGATGCACTCATGGAATACTAGAGCTGGAAGGAACATCGAAAGGTCATTGAGTCCAGTCCTCTGTCCTCATGGCAGAATCAAGCACCATCTAAATCAGTTTCTTAAACGGTGTTCTGTGGTAGATCGGTGTGCCACAAGGCAGGTTTTTTTTGTGCACTCAATAACTTTCCCCCAACTTTCCCTCCCTCCCCCAACAAAGAATCCTTGGTGTTTAAATTTAAAAAAAGGAGTTATTGTTTGGTGTTCCTCGGTCTTAAAAAGTTTAAGAAACACTGATTTAGATCATTCCTGACAGAAATCGGTCTAATCTACTCTTCTTTTTTTTTAAAGTAGTCTACAAAATAATGGAGATTCCACAAACTCCCTAAGAATTTTATTCCAGTGTTTAACCACCCTGACAGTGTTTCTTAATGCCCAACCTAAACCTCTTTTGCTGCAATTTAAGCCCATTGCTTCTTAACTTTTGAAGATAGGCCAAGAAAAAATAAATCTCCCTCCTCCTTGTAACATTAAGTACCTAAAAGATGATGTTCCCTCTCAGTTTTCTCTTTTTCAAACTAAACACACCCAGTTCTTTCAATCTTTCCTCATAAGTTAAGTTTTCTAGACCTTGAATCATTTTTGCTGCTCTTCTCTGCACATTCAGGAAAGATGTGGACAAATTGGAGAAATGTGATACGCAGAACTAGACAATAGTCTAGCTGAGACCTAATTCCTACTCCTTAAGATAGTGACACCTTTGATTTCTTACTCTGTTTAAAAAAGTTACGTCGGAAGAGGTGGGGTCAAAAGCCACCCTGATGTCTGTAGTATGATCCCCTGATGCTAACATACACCCAGTGTATTAGCACTGCAATCTGAACAAGTTATTTTATGGTCTCATCTTGATATAAGATATGTTGTGAGGTTAGAAGACAAGATAGTCAGACTGTTACCATTTTCTTTTACAGTCTTCAATCCACTCTTTCATGATAGCATGGTATGTTTCCAGGTCCATCGAGATGTCCCTTTTATCAGGATCAAGCATGTTGCATAGCTCTTCGAGACCACTGTCTTCTGACCCCCGGCTAGTTGTATGTCTCAGATAATCAACTATTTTGGAAACTGCCACTTTTCCTTAAAGATACAATCAGTCTTTGTACCAGATTTTGAGTCAAGATGATTGTACACAGGCAATACATTCTAATAAGGTGATTGGAATACATTCCTAGCACGCCTGAATCTAAGCAGTAGCATGTACAAGTGATTTGTGGAGCTCCAGAGTAGAACTACTTTTAGTGTGACATGGAAAGGCAGAAGTCACGTTAAAGAAAGTAAGTTTCAGAGCTTATATGAAAAGAGAAGATTTCTGAGATAAACCCCAAGCCCAAAGCAATATTTTTGTAGACAATAACGAGTTGGGATTTTAACCCACTAACATATTCATCTGAGCATTTTCCTTTAAGGAAGCAGTGCAAGTCAGTCTTTTCTTCTGTTAGGCAATTCTATCCAGAGCCAACAGGCTAGTTACCTTCCCTAGTCTCTACTCCTCCCACCAATTTAAAAAAAAAAAATACATCAAATTTCAACCAAATGTTTCTTCCCACAAACATTTGGTCACAGTAGCTATTTATTTAAAAAAGTGTACAAAGAAATGTAAGTAGCTCTAAATACAACAAGGGGGCAAGCTAAAACTTCTAAGAAAAGACTTATTACTTCACTGATAGTGTTACAATTCACATTTTTATGAGATCTTTCAGATGATCACAAAGTGTTCTACAATTATTTTTTTGCCTCAGGTTGGCAATTGCATCTGTTTCCCCCATCTGTAAAACAAGGGCAGAGAGAGGCTAGTTGACTAACTTTGCCATACTAGGGAAGGCCAGATCCCCATGCTACTAATCCTTTGATTTAGCCATGAGACCATCCTGTTTCTATACATACCACACAGATTATATTTTCTTAAGAGATTCTAGTAAAACCTGAAGCTTGAAATTCATTGAGTGAAAGGCAAAGTAAATGGGAGGTGAGAAAAAGTTGAAGTACCTCTGCGTTCCGTGTCACAGGCACAGAAGATAGTGGTCAACAAGTCTTCTTCACAGATTAAGCTCACATCATACGTGTTGTCAGCTTTATTCACCCATGATAGTCTCCATCCTACAGGGGATAAACAGGTTGTACTCCATCTAATTCTCTTCTAGTTACTATGACTTAGCTACATTTGTTTTTACAACAGTGTACATTTACATGTCATTCCCAGGGTGTCATCATCTAAACAGCATGCCTTTGATCTCACAGCTAACATCAGGCAGACCCCTGCACTTGTGCATAGACCTATTGAAGTGAACAGGGCCTTTCCATGCATTTTAACTGGTAGATTTGGGAACCAAACATGGCTATGCTGTATACTCTCTATGCACAGGGACATTGCGTATGAAGTAGGAGATTCTAGACTAGGTCTTCATAAAGAGAAGAAAGATCACAGGCTCACTGGGTCCAAAAGCCCCCGCAGTGCTGAATTTCAGGATGTTTTAAAGAATTAAGTTTGATCATTTCAGACAGCCATCATTAGGCAAGATAGGATTTGTGGTTCGTGCAAAGAAAGTTGGCTATTTGGTGTGTTTATTGGAAGAGTTTACCTCTTTCACTCAAGGACAGTCTCTTCACCACAGGAGACTGGAACGCAAAACATTCCGCCTTTTGGACAGTTGTTAAGAAAGGCAAGTTTGGACTTGATGTAAAGTAGTTATCCTCATAAGGCAAGTCTTTACATTGGATATTAGAAACTGCCCTTAGCGGACCCACATGGAAGTTAGTCTCTCCGATTTTGAGGTCAGAAGGAGAAGTCTCAGTTTGGCACGTGGGTAGCCACACCTTGCCAGTCTTCTCTTTATTTTTGCCAATAGAATAGGTTGCATTGCCAGTGCGTAAGTCAGACATGTGTCGTCTGGAGCTTGTGGCCTGTGGACATGGAGAAAAAACATTGTCACTACTGGGGCTTAGGAAACATGGCCCACTACTCTCATGACTTTTAAATGTCCTTTTCTTCAATATCTCCTCTAAGTTTTTCTTGATGTTCGTTTGTGGGCTGTCAAAGTTCCTAGACTGAAACTTTGGAATCTGTAAAGCGGGATTTGAGACTTGGTCCATCATCTGGATTGTCTTGATCCTTCGGCAAATGCTGTCCACAGGGTTATGATGACGTTTGTTAGTTCCATTTTCAGAAGGCATCATTGATTTCCCTGTTCAAAAGTGCCTGAAGGGAAGAGAGAACACCTGGAAGTCAAATATTGAGTTAAGCTTATTCTTTTCAGCAGTCTATAGACTGCAGGAGAGAATTGTAGTCTGAAAACTTGGATAATATTTGAGCATTTTCTTACAAGTCTTACGTTAATCTTAGTTGAAAATAATTAAACTCAAGCTAAAGATTTAAAGAAATTTGACTCCGTGGTTATTTTTAACAACTAACATTTTTATTTCCAGAAGTCAAGTCTTATTAAAGTTTTGATCTTTAAGGAGATGTGTTTTATTTAGGGCACAACTGTATTTGCCATATAAGCACAAGTACACTAAAAATAAGCAGAATAGTTATTCAGGAATTTACAAAGTATCCTTTAGGATTTCCTGGACATGTTCAACTTCTGCTTTTATCCAGTAGCATGTCAGACAATTGCAGCTATACTTGACTGTTTTGACTTGGAACTAGTCTACATCGCAAATTCTTAATTTCATCCGATTACAGCAAGTTCCCAGAGTTTTAAATCAGGTTCTCTCATAAGACTTGACTATTTAACATTTGCCAGAGTTCTAAGTGGCCTTGTTCTGGTACAACAGGAAAGAAGAGAGAGAAAGAGTGGTCTAGATTAAGCATTTTAGGGGGCCAAACGGAACATAACCTGCCCACTCACAGACAATTGCTACGTTACAGTGCATTGAGCAGTTCTAAGAATTCTGAAGAGATTAGTAAAGTGCTTTTCTGAAATAATCCTCAATTTAAAAAAAAAATGATATTTTGATGTAAGGTGAATCCCTTAGGAGTACCTGAGGTCCTCCTCTCCTTCCCCAGTCTTCTGCATAAAGAAAACAAACACAGCTACTTTCTTTTAAATTCTAGTGAACAGCTAATAGATCTTTATATTGATTTGTTTGCAGTGTAATCTTCAAGAGAAAACGGGTTTAAAAAACCCTACAAAACATGTGTGTGGGGAAATTAATGTGTTTGTAGAGAAAATGAAAGTTATGATTTTTTCTTCATCATTCCTAGCCTAAGGCAGTTCCGGGCTTTGCAGGAGCTAAAAGTCTCCAATTCAAGCATCAGATTAGACTTCTTTATACCATTCACAATAGGTTGAACCTCTCTAGTCCAGGACTCCCCCGTCCAGCAACATTCATGGTCTAGCATAGTCAGGGACCCCATGGCTGCTCCAGAGCACTCACAGAGGGGAAAAACCAGCATAGCAGGAGCAGGACCACATATGTTGCCAGCAGGGGAAGCATTGAGAGCCCCTGTTCTAGTAAACTCCCTGGTCTGGGACAAGTCAGGTCCCAAGAGTGTTAGACCAGGAGGGCTAACCTTTAGTCTATTTATTACTATCCTTTCTTCCCCAGACTAAGCCATCTTATTCTTCCCAGATTCTGTTTACAGGAAAATTCACCTAGGTTGTCATCTATCCTCACAACTTTCCCTATCTTCCACCTCCTAGTAATTCCTACCACCACTGGTAAAATACAGATAGACAGTCTAACATGCCCTTCTTTGGGCAGTTATGAATTCTTCTCCGGCCGCAAGTCTGTATGTTGAGCTGGAGGTGCAACTTCCACCCTGAGACGACATCCCTGTGCTAGCTGTGAGCAAACTAACATGCTTTAAAAAAAACCACACAAACACTTATCCAGCTGTGCCAGGCATGTATTTATGTGATACAGGTGCACCAGCTGTGCACCTACCACCTCACACAGTCATGGTTACACTCAACTTAGCATGCTCATGCCATTAGAGTGAGAGCAAGCATGTCTGCTTGGGCTGGAAATAGTGTACGCCTCCTGACTCTCTTGCAGGGCCTCTCTCAGAAACCATGATGGGATCTTGCATGACAAATACCAGCAGGTTTCTAGACTGAATTGCAAAATTCAGTTTGCCTAAGAGAATTAAAGATCATTCATGTTAGTGACAGCAATTCAGACAAGTACATGAAACAGTGGATTGGCTTATAAATCAGCCCTTTAGTCTAAAATTGAAGCTCTATGATAATCTTTTAGGTGCACCCTAAACTTACGTTTAAGATAAAGTTTTCCAGGATCAAAGACAGGGGTAATGGAACAATTTATATAGTGGGGGTGCTGAAAGCCATTGAACCAAATGGTAAATATTGCATAACACTGGTTCTCACACTCTTAGCAACCCAACAGCTTCCATTTTGATTTTAAAATTTTCCACGGAGCCTCAAGGTCCACTGATTAGCCTCAGACCCTGATCCCACTCCACCCCTTTCCCTCAGGCCCCATCTGTGTTCACCTCTCCCCCAACCACACTCTGTCCCTCCTCCCACACAGTTCTGTGACATGCAGGAGGTACTGGGAGGGAGGGAGCAGAGTTGGTCAGCAAACCCCTTTGGAGTAACCTCATCGCAGACCCCAGTTTGAGAAATTCTATTGCAGGGGCCAGCAAAGGGGCCTCCCTGGGCCAGAACCAGCCTGCCAAGTGCATGGATCCAGCCTGTGGATGCCCTGCTTTCCCCCTACCCCCAGGCCAATCAGACTGGTCCACTAAGCCTGTGCACTCCTTGCAGGGCAGGGAGCGGGAGTGACAGACTTCCCATGCTCCTCCCTACCCCATCTCCAGGCCTTGATTGACCAAGTAGTGGGGGGGGGAGGGGGGAAGCATAGGGCAGTAGGAGACTTGGCACAAGGCAGGGCAACCCAGGGCCATTTCAAATGTTAGCAAATTGCCCCCCCTACCACCCAAAATGATTGCCCACAGCTGCCCTATTGTATGTGACAAATCACCTCAAGCCAGAACTTCTGGCTCCTGCATCTATGACCTAAGGTGTTTAGGCACCTAATGGTATTATCAAATGAGACCATGCTGGTTAAGTATCAACTCCCACCAAACGTCATTCTTTACTTGATAGCCATTTTGGCTACTCAAAATATAGTGTCACCTTAAGAATCACAACAGCTACACCATGCTAAGCAATTTTCTCTCTCCATAGATAAGAGGCAGGAATACTCTAACTATAAGTCTTATACTAGAGTGCCACTAGCAAGCTTTACTCACCTTAATTTAGCAACACCTGCAACCTGTTTTTGAGCATATTGAAATAGGCCTTATTAGCAAGAAATGGCACATTCAGAAGACAAACTATTCTAGCAAATATTTTAAATGAGGAAATAATAAACAGGCTATTTGAGCATTAGTTAGTTCCCTTTTTTTAAAAACTATAAAACAATCCTTTAAAGCACCTCCAAATTTGAAGTCCAAAAGGTTTCAAAGTGCTACACAAACACAACATTCAAAATACCAGTTACAATATCTTGGGCAACCCTTTTAAATCTTGACCAAGTCAGTTTGAAGCCTCCCCCTAGAGGTTATTTTGTCCATATTGATTAATATAAGTAGTATCTTTTACTAGTTCACAGGTAGCCTTTTAGCAGACTATTTCAAAAGAAACCTAAAACAACCATGGTTCTGATGAAAAGTAATGGAAATACAATTCTTGAACCTATACCTGATTTCAAGAGGTTTGTTCAAGAGACAAAACCATAGCATTTTCCTATTGTTTTAGCTAGAAGCCTTTGGAAAGATTTGAAGTTTCTATCTTCTTACCAGATAAGATTGCCAATATCTGACAACAGAAGGCAATTTTTAAGGAGAAAAGATTAAAAATATTAGTGTTATATCTAAATCACTCATTAAGAATATTAAATTTGCAAACAAAAATCAAACCAGAAGTAAAGGGATCTGACTTTTATAACCTCAACAATATTGTGCTTAAGTATCATTTCATAACAGTCCTCACAGAAAACCTTTTGATTACTTCCTACTTACATACAAATGGAAGGGAAAAAAATTCCACTCTGCTGCTTTTAAAACCTGAGCAGGGCACCAGAATCCATTTTAACTATCCCACTAATAAAAGCTAATTGGGATGATTATGTCTGTTTTCTAGCAATACATTTTAAGAGCTAAATACAGCGACCTCATTTGATAGAAATCAGCTTCAAAGACACACCTACTACGGTCTGCAATTCACTCTCAGGGGTTAATTTTGATTAAGTTTAATTAGGTTTGTGCCTGCATCAATTTCCCAATCTGTGCCCCTTGCTTTACTTCCAGGTGCTTCATTCCCCTGCTAAATGAAACCATTTGACCTTCTTATCATTTCCTACAGCATCTAATAATTGCCTTATGCAGCCCTCAGTTTTGGAAATATGAAAAGAACAAAATAACCCATTGCAGCCTATGTTCCTCTGATACTGGGGCAGTTCTGTATCCACTGAGGAGTTACTCTGGTCCTAAGGACCTTGGGCAGAGCTTGTAATTTGAGATCTGCACAACTCATCCAGAGTTTGTACCTTTCCACCAGGTGACTCTTGTTGGGGGCAGTTTCAAGGAGGCCAAAGACTAAATGAGCATGGAGAGTGCTTGGGAACTCCTCCTGCATTTGAGATGAATCCTCCGAGGCAAAGGTTGCAGCTCATTGGTTGGGCAGTACAGGGGAAATTTGATCTGCTGCTTTCCATACCATAGCTGCTCTGTGGGCAGAAGGTTCCACTACCTTTCAGGAGCAGGAAATGCACAAGCATAACATGAACTATGAACATAGCAGGATGTCAGTTGTTTGCATTATGACTAAGCTGAAAGGAAGTACTTTATTACAGGGGTTCCCAAATGCTTTTCCCTGAGACCCACCTGCCGTAGGCACTAAGGCCCCCTATTAACATGGAGTTGTCCAGATGTACTCCTCCCGGGAACCCAGCCTGTAAGAGAGAATGTGGGCCTGAACTACTACTTCTATACCGCAGTGCATGCTGATAAACTGCATTTTTCTAATACATTATAGAAATGTTTCAAAACAAAAACGTGCAAGTCAGTTCAACACAACTCAATATTCTGATCTGAGTTGAACTAACCCAAAACGAATATTTCATTTCAGCTTTCCCCATGGAAAATCAATATTCTTTGCCAAAACTGAAATTGTCCTGTGGAAAAACTTTGCTTTTGTAGAAACTGCATTTTCCATTGGAAAATCATTCAGAAGGAAAATGCCTGACCCAGCTTTATTGCTCTTCATAACCCAGGAATGTCTTAGGCTGCGTCTAGACTGGCATGATTTTGTGCAAATACTTTTAACGGAAAAGTGTTTCCGTTAAAAATATTTGCGCAAGAGAGCGTCTACACTGGCACGGATGCTTTTGCGCAAAAGCACATATTTTGCGCAAAAGCATCCGTGCCAGTGTAGACCCTCTCTTGCGCAAGAAAGCTCCGATGGCCATTATAGCCATCGGGCTTTCTTGCGCAAGAAATTAACGTTGTTGTCTACACTACAAGAATACTTGCACAAGAGGGCTTATCCCTGAGCAGGAGCATCAGAGTATTTGTGCAAGAAGCACTGCTTTTGTACAGTACAAGGTCAGTGTTCTTGCGCAAATACTCACGGCCAGTGAAGACAGGCGGCAAGATTTTGCGCAATAGCAGCTGCTTTTGTGCAAAATCTTGCCAGTCTAGATGCAGCCTTAGGGCATGTCTACATGGCAATAAGAGACCCAGGGCAGGGCCACAGCTGGCCCAGGTCAGCTGATTCAGGCTCATGAGTCTTGGGCTGTGGAGCTATTAAGTAGCAGCATAGACATTCAAGTTCAGGCTAGAGCCAGAGCTCTAAGGCTACGTCTACACTACAGCACTGTTTTGGGATACCGGAGTATCCTGAAATAGCTATCCCGCGTCTTCACAGCCAACCTGATATTTCTAAATATAATGGCTCACTATTCTGACATCCTTGTAAACCTCATTCCATGAGGAGGAAGGGATGTTTCGGAATAGTGGGTTATTTTGAAATCTGGTGCTGTGTAGACAACGCCAAAGTACAAAATAAGCTATTTTGAAATAAGATAGAAATGAGAAACACAATTTGTGTAGCTCACATTGCGTCTCTCATTTGGAGCTACGGTGCAGTGTAGACACACCCTGAGAGCCCATGAAGGAGTGGTTCTCAGGGCCTGGGTTCCACTGTGAACCCACATGGCAACACTGCTATTTGTTGGTCCATAGTCAGGGGACCTAGTAGCCTCACCAGGCCACTGGGCAAGGAAGGGGTGGGGCCTCAGGCAGAAAGGGTGGGGCAGGAGCAGCCAGCCCTCAGCATCACTCTGTGGCATGCCCTTTCCCAGTCCTCAGCACTGCCTGGAGTGCACTGTGTGGCACTCTGGTAGTGATTTAAAGGGCTCTGGACAGCAGTGATGGTGGCCAGGAACTCGAGGCCCTTTTGAATCACCGGGCACTGGAGTAGTTGCCCTCTTTGCCCAACCATCAGTGGACCTGCCTTTTGCCAAAGTCTTATGAGCCCACGTAACTTGATCTCACCCCTGAGACTTGGTGCTACGGGTTTTTTATTGAAATGTAGACATATCTTTTGTGGCCATGCATTTGAGGGCATGCCCCAAATCACTGAAAGATTCTTCTTTTCTATTATCTCCAGTTGTTGAAGGCTGCTCAGTTCAGCTCAGGGTCACTCTAGAGACTAAATGGCATGCTTGAAAGAGACACGTCACAAGGGTTACCACTTGTCCAGTATGTGATCGGCCTGGCTCTTTTTTTATGAGTTTGCCAGTTGTGAGAAAAACAATTTAATCTAGTGTTTTACTAGGGCTGGCAACAAGGGGACAGTTACAAATACTCTAGGTACAGTGGCTTAACTAGCTGCAATTTAAGGTAATATAGCAGCAGTGTATCTGGGCCCTTGGGGGAAGAAATCTGCTGGCGTTTTAGGGTTCTGCGGGCCTAGTGCCTGCATGCCTCTCTGGTTTGGTCTCTTCTAGAGCCCAGTAGGAGCCAGTAGGTGTTGAATCAGGATCAGTCTGTGAGGTGTCTCGTTGGGGCCCCGACAGGTTTTCTGTACTGCCCTGACTCAGTTACAATAGCCACCCGTTACAAACTTATCCGGCTTTTACTGCAGCCTACTCTGCACACTGGCCCCCAGCAGCCTTCCTGCCATTCAGCTTCCTTTCTGCTTCCAGTTTCCATTTGGCCACTGTTTTCTCAGAGTGAGCTTATTCCTAGGACAGAGGTTTTCCTCATAGAACTTCTGCCTTCTATCCCTATGGACCCGGGAGAGGGGCGGTGCCTGCTTGTTCCTCTGGGAGGTCAAAGGTCAGAAGGGAGGGGCTTGATGGGAATAGTAGTTTTATGCTTACCCGATGGATCATATTTGTAATGAGGCAAATGCTCTGGAAAGTGGATCACAAACCTGAGTAGAAAGGCTGTGCTACAAGGACACTTTTCAGAAAAAAGGGAATCCTTGAGTGCTTTAATTACATTGCTGTCCCTTGGAATGTCTGGCACACCTGACCTCAGCAGCCATCAGACCTCTGGAACTATTTTACTGTAATTCCTTTACAGTGCAACACTGTGTCTTGCTTATTCACCAAGGGGCAGTTTGTACAGTGATTGTAAATACAGCAATCAAAGAACACAGTTTTACCAACCAGCTCATGATCCCTACTTCTCCCCTCCCCTTTGCAATTGGACCAGATTCCAAATCCTCTGAAATTAAGGGTCTTTCTATTAACTTCAGTAGGTTTTGGGTCAGGACCTTTGTTAGAAGCAATATTATTCCACTAAAGGCTGCTGTCTACACTTTAATTAGCTTTAAAACAAATTTATCTGACCTGATTTTTAAGACCAGTTGGCTCCAATAGATAGACCAAGAACTGATTACAGGTGCACAAGGATCTAGTTTATACCATAGCTCCAACTAATTTAAAAACTGGTTAGAATTTTGAAGGACATTTCCTGAATGTAGCCTGGGAAAGTCTCTGTAGGCTTGTCAATACTAGAGAGTTAAACCATTTGTACAAGACCAGTTTGAGCAAAAAGGTATAATATGCCCACCATCGCCATGCTGATTTGATTTGAGTTTGGCCCTGCAGCCACAATATGACTCAAATAACCATTTCAGCTGCTGACTACCTCTCCCATAAGTACCAACTCAGATGGCATCATTCTGGAAGCTTTTACCAGTCACTGTGGGAGGACTAATGGAATTACTTAAACTATTTTGTTTGTTTTCTTTTGAAAGAAGAAAGGAAAACCCTTGGGAACAAAATGATCAGGCATTAAAATGAGTTTTATTTAACTACACATCTGGTTGCCCAATGCATTGCTTATGGGTTGATTCTCACCAGATAAAACCAAACAAGTGGCGTCTACTTTAAGAACAGAATCAATCTTAACAGCTCCCCGCTTCTGTTTCAAATAGCAAATTTTTAATATTTGGAAGGTATAAAAAACTTTTTTAAAAGCTTCTCTTTCACAAGAAATCCTGTAGCTTTCATGAGAAGAAGTAAACACATGGTTTAAAACAGACTATGTGCTTCCTGTATTGTAGGCAAGAGTAAGTTTCTAAGTAACTTAGAAGCCTAAGTTCAATTTTCAAAAGCAACCTAGGCATTTAAGAGCATAAGTCTCATTGAAGGTCAATGGAATTTATGCTACTAAGGCCCAGATCCTCAAAAGGTATTTATTTAGGTACCTAACTACCATATCTGGGCATAAATGTCTGGGTCACTTTTGAAAATGTAATTAGGTTCCTAAGTCACTTAATATGCTTTTGAAAATTTTACTTGATGTCTATAGCCTGGCCTTTTTTAAACAAAAATGAGTCTAGTGAGGAAAAGCTAAATTGTATTATGTTTTGCAGACCTCTCTAACTGATATTGCTTGACAAGAAATTTTATTAAGGTTCAGCAACAATACTCAACTGTCCCATTATCTCTCAGCTCTTCAATGATTTTGAGAGGTCACTGTCATTTGCCTTGGTCCCAGTATAGCCCACTGGTTGCTATCAAATGTCACTCAGCACCAAGCCACTTGACAGCATTTCTTCTCTGGCTCCATGGGTAAGACTGTGTGACAAATGGACTACTCAGCCAAGAGGGGCTGGCTGGGTGAGTAACATTTAGCGTGGTCAATATCCATGTAGGTAGTTTTTTGACAAAGGCAAAAATCTTTTCTGCCAGCTTCACGGGGGTGGATGCAAAGGTCAAATGACTCTGTGGCCTTAGGTGCTTCTGTCATTGCAGAAGCGTATCTTCTCTAATATGTGTTCTGTGATGTTACGTGCAATTCTTTATCATGCCTGTTTTATTCTGAGCCAATGAATACCACAAGAAGCACTTGCATATTTCTTCAGATTTGGTGGTCAGCTAACCTTTTCCAACTTGTAAGTTCTTAAAGCTACATTTTTGTAGCATTCAGCTTCTTGCAGAGAGATTTTCCTGCTATTTGGCTTAAACTTTCCCTTCACTAAAAGGAATTAATGTACTCTAGGAATATCACAATATAATCCCTTGAGGAACATACTGACACCTAAACAGAGGGACAATTATCTCCCTGCTCTTGTATGTGAGGCCTTTATATAAGAAATACTAAGTTGCACACTGGCTTTTCTGAAGTTTATGGTCACTGCTTATACTGTACTTGTACCCCCAGGATGGTCAGTACAGCCCTTTTCATAAGCCCAATGGACAAAGGGAAGGATGGTCTTACAGCTAAAGCACTAGACTTGGAATTAAGCACTAGATCAGTATAAAGTGCTGATACATCAAATAGTCAAATAGTCAAAAATCACAAATCAGGACCCCAGAAATATAAGATTTACCCCAAAATCATGAGTTTCTTTAAATGACACTTTTGGGGTGCTTTTCTGTGTCTTCGAGTTTCTGAAACCAGGGAGCACTCTTCAAATTATCAAGCTTTTCTCCCCAGTCATGAGGACTAGAAACTGTTTTTGAAAGAATGAAAACTGAAATTTTCCTGTAATAACATGACACAGGAGCTGGGGGGGAGAGGGGTTTAAAAATAAACCACTATAAATGCATCAGACCAGTGATAAAATCATAAGAACTGGCAACACTATCTTAGGAAGAGGAGTATTGAGTTGTATGACTTTAGTATGTAGGAGCCCCATCCTGGGTCAGGAACTCACTGTGCTAATCCCTGTGGAAACACAAAAGAAAAAGAGGGCCTCTGAGGGCACAGCTATACAGCAGTGCTAAATTCGAAATAAGCTATGCAATTTGAGCTACACTAATTGTGTAGCCGACTTTTGGCATTGTCTACACAGCAGTTATTTTGAGATAGAGCACTCTTCACCCTGACTTCCCTTACACCTGGTATAATGAGGGTTACAGGAGTAGGACTGAGACATCGTCCAGCTCAACATTATTTCGACATTATGTCGTAATAACTGCTTTGCTGTGTCTAGACTGG
>CM057845.1:107900430-107912689 GCA_030068395.1 Apalone spinifera | reverse complement strand
AAACTTTTCCGTTAAAAGCATTTTCGGAAAATCATGCCAGTGTAGATGTAGCCTTAGTTTGAGCCTTCACTACCATCACACGATCAAAAGGGGAAAATGTTTGGTAATCTTTAAAATACATCATGCTGTTGAAAACCAGCTCTAATATTCTGGGCAGAATGAAAACGAGTAAGCCTACAGGTATGAGCAGTAGATCACACTGGCCCCTGTAGGAAAGGGCACTATCCATGCTAGTTTCATCTAGAAAGTATTCTGCTGCTATTTAGGCACTTTGTTACTGAGGGGGAATCAAAGACCTTGCATGACTTTGACAAGCCAAGGTCAGGTGTCCTAGACAGAAGGATTTTTGCCAAATCAAAGATTCCTCCCCCCCCCCCAGCCCCCACATCAGCATCAGCTCATTCTCATATGAGTGAAACTTGAGCTAGCTACTTTTCATCCAATTGTTCAAGAAGCTGGCCAGTTGAGTGCAGTGTGTGAGTTTGATGAGATTAAACAAAGAGGTGGGTATCATGGGGATATTTTTGTCATCTGACACAGCTCACTATTTTCCCTGGAGGTGTCATATACAGAAAACATGACTAAGAGCAGTTATAGGCTTTAGGCTTGTGTGAACTTACACATTTGGGGGGGGAGGGGGAGGGTCTACACAGCAACCTAAACTCGAAATAAGATATGTATTTTGCACTATGCAAATTGCATGTCTTATTTTGATTGTATTTCAAAATTTGGCACATCTACAGAGTGTCAAATTTTGAAATAAGGCACTATTTCGACACATCCCTTAACCCTCATGGAACGAGAGTTACAGGGGTGCTGCAATAGTGCACCTGTTATTTTGAAAAATATTTAAAAATAACAGGCACGTTTAAAAGACAGGATTGATATTTCAGGATACTTCTGGTATCCCAAAATAGCCCTGCTGTCTAGATATACCCTGGAGCATGTATGTTACTCATTGCAACTCTGTAAGAACAAACCCAGAAAAAAATTAGTTGTTTTAAGGCAGTAGGGGTGATCCGTAAATTTCTGACTTAACATGTCAGAAAATGTCCATTTGTCAACACCAAAAGAGTTAGAGTCCATTTTGATGAATTTCTGCTTAAAAAAAAATATCATGGAGAAAAAAAGTTTCAAAATGCCCCATTTCAATATTTTCCAAATGAAAAAATTCCATTTTCCAATAACTTGTTTGGTTTAGTAATTTAAGATATATTTTTTACATTTTTGTTATAAGTTAAGTCAAAATCAAAATGGAACATTGTGAAATGATCAAAACAGTACAATTGATCCAATATGATATTTTTCAAAGTTTTGGTTCAAAAATGTGGTCCAGATTTTGATTTTTCATGCTAGGTCAGAGGGAAAACACTTTTCAAAACCTTGAAAATTCTTGTAGGATGGGAATCATGGTTCCTTTCCTGCTCTGAAACACAGCTCCATTAAGTCAGCAGCACATTGCGAGTATGTACCAACAGAGTGCTCTCCTAATGACACTGCATGGGTAGTTTGAGGAAAAAAAATTACAAGAGCAGGGAAGAATATTCATTTTGAACGGTTTTATGGTGAAATCCAGCTGTTCTCTTCCCCCACTCCCTTCCAATTCAGGAAGTTTTCAAAATAAAATGGATATTTACAGTGTAATATAAATGGCTTTCATCATTCTGCAATACAATTTCCCATGAAAATATCTTGGTTGATTTAGTTTTCTTTATCACCACAAGGCAGTGACTGATCGGAGATGCACATTTATCTTTGTGCCACACAAACCTGATGTTTTCTTCTAGCATCAAAGTTCCATACTTCAGAAGTAAATCTCAATGGAGCTTTATGTGCTTTTAAAAATCCTTTAAGTATCCGGTCCTTAGGCAGTTAGGAACCCAAGTTTCATTGTAATTCGCTCCTAAGTGACTGATATCTAAACATATTTAAAGTACCTCATTCTCATTGAGGATCTGGGCCTAATTCTCTTTTCAAAAGGGGACTTCGGTTCTTTTTAAAATTTTACTTTCACAACTTACTATAACTCATTTACCCTAGACATGCTAAATCAGTGTTTCGTAAACTGTGTTCTGCAGCACATGAGTGTGCCGTGAGGCAGTTGGAGGTGTGCTGCAGAGAACAACAGAATGCAAAATGGCCACCTTTAAAGGGGCAGGCAATTATTTTTGCTCTATAAAACTTTCCCCCAACCTTTCCTCCCCCTCCCCCAATAATTCCCTCCCTTTTTGACCCGACTTTTTTTGGGGGGGGCGCTCAACAAAAGAATCCTTGGTGTTCCTCAAAAAAAAATTGTTTGGTGTTCCTCCATCTTAAAAAGTTTAAGAAACACTGTGCTAGATCATAGAAACAAAAGAGAACTCTACAGACAATGCACTCTTGGCTTGCACGCTGAACTGAATATTGAAACAGGATAAGTTAGGGCTGACTAAGGCCAGTTTACACTACATGAGAAAGTCAACCTAAGATACACAATTCCAGCTACAAGAATAGTGTAGCTGGAGTCAATATAGATGAAGTTAAATTTCTGTGGTGACCCCACTGCAGGAGGTGGATCGGAGAAACTCTCCGTTGACTTCCCTTACTCCTCGCGACACCCTGGAGTACCAGGGTTGATGGAGGCAACATAAGCAGTCGATTTAGCGGGTCCTTACTAGACCCGCTAAATTGAACTTTGGAAGACCAATCTCGAGAGAGTTGATCACAAGGTAAATCTGAGGAAAGCACTACTCTCTATTTCAAGTTCGCTCTTATTTTTTTGGTGTAGCATCTTTCATTTCAAGGGTTTTGTCAGATATTTTTAAAGGACACCCTCTCACATTTGGTAGACAATGCACAAAAGGTGGCCCATTTGTTTTCCCTGCATTACGGTTAGAACAATTAGCCATTTGTCTACTGACTAGAGAGCTGTACTAGGACTTCAGAGAACTGGGTTCTGTTCACAGCTCTGCTGTCTGGTGTTCCTGAGTGAATCATTGCACCTCTGTGCCTTTGTTTCTCCTCTTCTATTCAGTCTATTCAGACTGAACTCTTCCAGGCAAGTACACTTCGTCATTACATGACTGAACAAGGTCTAGCCCAATAGTGCCCTGACCTCATTTGGCTCTGGTAGTGCCATAGCACACTCAACTGTAGGCACTGCTAACTCATGTATTTTCATAGGGGTGGTCTTGGACTAGAAAATTCAATGACAGAGAGTTCAGCCTTTAAATTTAAATTTTTGAGACAATGCTATTCCAACATAATATGGCATGTGGATTTATTCACAGAGGCAAGGAATCATTTCCAGGAATTTTATCACTTTCTTGAGCCAAGTCACATGAATGTATCTCCCCAACTTCATCAACATACCTCAGTGAAGAGGGGGGAAAAAAAGCAATAAAATGTAGCATTCGAAAGAAATCAGAAAAACAAACCAGTCAAACAAACCAGTCTGCTGTTTTTTGTGGTTCTAGACAACTCCACAGGCATTTTCATATGAAGTCATCTTACAAAATACCACCAGATATTTTCCCCACAAGTAGCATCAAGACATTTCTTTTCACTTTGAAAAAAATGCTTAAAGTGATGTAGGTTTAGAACAGGAGAGGAAAAAAACAGCCATTTTCTTAACCATGCCAAGGTTTCCCCAGGTAACAATTTCATTAAAATGTTCCACTTCGGGGCCAAAGGTGGTGTCTGTTTGCTAGGGAGTGGAAGGGATAGAAGGATGCATTCTTTTGTAGTGACTATAATGGACCTGTCTTCATGAATTACAAGTAAGCTCAAATAATTATACAGACAAAAATATAATCTACAGTATGTGCAATCTAGCTTAAGTTATCACACAGGGATTGCCACATCCTCTAGGTTAAATAAGGTTTGAAAATTCTCTTCTACTTCCAAGGCAGAGAGTAGAATTACCATTCACTTGTACGGTAAAATATAGTTAGGTTTTCAAACAGCTTAACCCAAGTAATGCTTATTTAAGGTTCCCTAACCACACTGCACTGTCCTTAACTCAGAGAGATTGACTAGCCTACACTTGGATGCTCTTTAATGGATGAAGACTGCGTTGGGATGACAGCAAAGGAATTCAGTTCCTATATTCTCCATGTTGCTTTTTCTTTCCTTGTGGCAGTATTCCGAGGGAAAAAGGTGACTTTATGTTTTGCCTGTCCCTTTCGGCCTCTTCCTCCTCGTCATATCTTTCATCCTCATCTTCGTCCTCCCCTTCGCTATGATGAGGGCTAGAATGTTGAGACACGGAAGGTGATGGGGGCACTGATGAAGGCCGAGGGTATCTGAAACCATCTGTCTGCCAGAAACATAAGCAAGAAATAAACATTACACTGTCACAACTTGTTTGGTTATACTATGTGATGGTAGGTCGAAGTATCCACAGGACCAAGGCAAAGATGACGTATAAGTTAATGAAGGCTACACCTGCCCCATACACCAGACTCAGATTCCCTTAAATCTATTTACTGCGTGTGTGATTGGGAGCCAAAGCTGATGTAACCTGCATAGAGAAACCATATGAAAAAGCAAGCAAAATGTAATAGATGAGATTCCTATCTGCTGTGTAGCTTACATTAGGGCCAGGTAGACCTCCTAAGAGTGCAGGGCATGTCCTTTTCCTTCTCCTCTGGGGACCATGTGCCAATAAATCACTCTCAGTCTGGGCCTGCAGACCCATATTGATACAGCAGGGGAAGTAAGCTGCAGCCCATAAGGAGTAAAGCAGTAGGTATGTGCTCCTTGCTTGACCAGGAGCTCTTGGAAGAATACTGGGGCATTCCCATTGCAACTTGTTTTATTCCCAGGGCCATGATCTAACCCAAGCATCTGTGAATTTAAATACAATTTTAACAGGAAAAGTGCATATTTTTTCCCCATCCCCAATCTACATAATTTATCAAACCCTACAAAAAACAACTAACCAACCAAACTTCAGTTTCAAACAGATTAAAGGCCATTCAAGAAGTGAAGCCTGTGTCAGGTCTCTGTTGTGCCTGTATTTCACTACAAGTGCAATATGGGTTGTGCAGCTACTTTCAGGCACACTTAGCTTCTCCCATTATACTACTTGAGCTTCAGGGTCTGGCATATTAATCCTTGGAGATTAATCCGTGAAGAATAATTTTTAGTAGCTAACAATATGGATTATATGCAGAATGCCCTTCTCAGCTGGCAGTATAATGTAAAGCTTTAGCACCATTATAATATGACATCTAAAGAAAACTGCCTCTTGAATAAGATATGGTACAATCTTTAACCCGTTATGTCTTTGGAGGAGTTCAAGGCTGGTTTTGCCCACAGGCGGAATAGCATAGCTAACTTACTGGAACAGCAAGGCTGTATCAGAAGTAAGCTCTAAGATCTCATTGCAGATCTAGGCTTCCAAAGTCTTCTGTCATGCTCTGACTCTTAATAGTCTGGAAGGAATTCTAAAATAAGCAGTCCAGCTCCCTAACATGCTCATTCATTTCAAAGCATTGAACCTACCTCGCCCTGCAGCAGCTATAAAAATTTAGCAAAATACAAAAACAATGAAGTAGAGCAAATCTAGTTTTTGATGAGGCAAAATCTCAGAAGTATCAACTCCTTTCCCTTTTTAAAATGTCCCTTTTTCATAAATCCCTATTTCAGTTGATGTGGTTTTCTATTGGGCATCCAGACACTAGTGATGTGAATGTTTATCCATTTGACACGATTAACCAATGAGCCTGGGTTCAGCAGTGAATCCTAATGGTTACATACAGCACTTCCCTGCTGCCTCTGTATCAGAGATGGGGAAGGGAAGGGGAGACAGCAGGCAAGCACTGGCCCCCCACATGCAAATGTGTAAATGCTGTAAAATGCAGTGGTTATACATTTACAAAAGTTAACATTTTAATGCCCCTACCATACTCTCTTGTAGCAGAATTTGACTGTAATAAAACATTGAACTCAACTAAACGTTGCTTGAGCTTAAACCAAATATTGTTCATCGGGCTTTTCTTTTTCTCTCTCAAGACAGTTGTTAAAATGCAGACTAAAATCACCTATACTGATAGACATACCTTTGGTGGAGCATTTGGTTCCATCTCAAATTTATCTGGGAAAGTTCTGCTCAGAGCCAGGTGTCTGGCATGCATATAGTACTGCAAAAAGAAAACAAATCTACATGTACAACCACCTCATGAAGACTTGGGCACAATTAGGCAGAGAGAGGAACAGGAACACTATTATCTTCTCAAAGATGCTGAAGAAAGACTGAATGGATCCTTAATTAAAGCAAACCCAGCTGGGATGGCCCTTGTGAAACTATGAAAACATTGCACTGACATAATTGATCAAATTCTGAGAGATTTATATGGGGGTAACTGAACAGAATCTGCTTCTTTGGCTTCAGTGAAGATACACTCTTGGGTGATTAAGGAATATGAAATGGCCTAGGGCACCTATTTAAACCAGTCTATCTTTCTGGGGAGGTGGAGGCATTTCTTTTATCTCTAAAATAGAGCACCCGTTTATCTTTCTGGAGTAGAAATATATTATATATGCTCATGAATGTATTACTGTAACACATCACACACATTAAAACAGACTCCTCCTTCAAAATGAATATAGGTAATCATTATAGGAAGCATAGATTTGTGACCTTGACACGGTTTTGCAAATTCAAAAAAGTCTCAGTTTGAAGTTTAAAAAAAAAAACACCAACCGTTTTGCTCATTCTGGGGATCTACGCTGAAATGACAATTTACTGTAGCAAGCTGTGATCCTGTAACGCAGGGGTGGGCAATAATTTTTGCAGGGGGGCCACTTAATGAACTTTGGTATATGGTCACAGGCCAGCTCCACCCTCCAAGAGTGTGAAGCTGGGGGAGGAGGTAGTGGGGCTGGGAACTAGCCTCCCTGCAGAGTTGTCTGGGGCCGGAGGCCTTGAAGTAAAAACACAGCAAAGGGCTCCTGGCCCTGCCACTACCGCAGTGCCTGGCAGCCATCCCAGGTTGCTGCGGCTATTTAAAAGGCTCATGGCTCCGGCCCTATCAGGGTAACGCTGCGATTGGGAGCAGTGAGCTATTTAAATAAGATCCTGCTGACTGAGCTACCACCTGTAAATTTGATGTCAAAGGCAGCAGGATATAAATAGAAAGCAGCCAGATACAGTGGGTGGACTGGATCAAAGTGTTAGGTGGGCCGGATCTTGAGAGATCAAGGCGATTCTCTCAGGTATGCGAGTAAGCGGGCACTTGAGCACATGCTTAACTGTAAGTTAAAAGGGAAACTTCTCTGAAAGGGACTTTGGTGCTAATGACAACAGGTTCTATCCCCAAAAACTATGGTGGTGGAAGTGTGTTTGGACCAAGAGTTTGGTATGCACCCCTTAAACACATTCACATACCCTGCCTAAGTATCTCCAGTCTAGTAGATCTGAGAGCCTCTCAGTTCGATTTCTCTGGATAATCCTCTGGCGCCGTGACTGCTGGCAAAATCCATACAAGAACTGAGTCAACTGGTTACACGATTCATCGGGGGAGCGGAACCTCCTGTCAACTATGTAAATGCCTGAGGATGCAAAGTTGCAGATGAGCCAGTATAGAAGCAAGCTTTTGACTTAACATTACAGTTTATTTTTCTTTTAAGTATAACAAGTAGTCAACTTTCTTTTTTAATAAGCGGCCCAAGGAATAACAAGCGTTTTCATTCTAGCAGGATGTTTCAGCAGCTGCTGAGCAATGCTTTGAATTTTTTTCCTTTGGGGCTGAAATTTGGCAGATCTGTTCTCAGCTCAGGAAGACTTCTATTGTTTTCAAGTCTGTCCAAAAATGGTTCTGGTGCTCGTGTGGTTAAAAAAAAAAAATCACTTTTCCATTATTAAAAAAATTGCTACCTTTTCTTGAATGCTTGTGGCGGCTTTATGGTATGAAGTGAGGGTGGTGAAAATTGACAGACAAGAGAGATTCCCAAACACACAAGGTATATCTTCTCTGTAAAAGGCGGTATGTTTTTAAATCAAGAAAGCTAGCTTAACTTAGCTATTTCAATGTAAAATCCTAGTGGAAACAATGTACATGTAATTATTACCTCAATGTTGCTAGTCCAGGTCAACACTATCGTCCACATGTGGTTGAACATGACTTGCAACGAGGTTAAAAAAAAATAAAAAACTATAGTATTTTGATGCCACTAGGATTTTACAGCCAGACAGCTATCTCCATGTAAATAGCAGTTTTTTCAGTAGAGACATAGCCATGCGTATGCTTTTTAGAATTTGTGAAAATTGGTTGTAACCTGTGAGTTTGTCAATACAACTGTGCTCATTAAATTCTGTAATACCATCTTTTTAATCTCATTCTAAATACCAACTTTTTGAAGATACAAAGACACAGCCTAGCTTTTAAGGTATTTAGACACCAAACTTCCATTCATTTCAAGGACCTGGGTCTTCATTCTCATTTCTAATCCCAGAATCATTGACTCAAGAATTGGAAGGGACCTCAGAAAGTCATCAAGCCCAGTTCCCTGAACTCCTGGCAGGACTAAGCACTATCCAAACCATTCCTAACCAGAATTTGTTTAATCTGCTCTTAAAAATCTCTAATGATGGAGATTCTACAACCTCCCCAGGCAATTTATTCCAATGCTTAATCACCCTGACAAAGTTTTTCCCAATGTCCAGCCTAAACCTCTCTTGTTGCAATTTAAGCCCATTGCTTCTTTTCCTATCCTCAGAGGTTAAGGAGAATATTTTTCCTCCCTCCTCCTTGTAACAACCATTCAGGTACATGAAAACTGCTATTATGTCCCCATCAGTCTTCTCTTTTCCAGACTAAACAAATCAATTTCTTTCCATCTTCCCTCATCAGTCATGTTTTCTAGACTTTTAATAATTTTTGTTGCTTCTCTCTGGACCTGCTCCAATTTGTCCGCATCTTTCCTTAAATGCGGTGCCAGAACAAGACAATGCTCCAAATAGGCCTAATCAGCACACAATGGATGGGAAGAATTACTTCTCTTAGAACATGGTGTGCTTTTTTCTGCAACAGAATCACCCTGTTGATTGTTGATTGTCTACACAGCAATGTTATTTCAGAATAATTGACATCATTCTGAAATAACATAGTGCACATCTACACGACAAGCCTTTATTTCAAAATAATGTCAAGCTAGAGGACTTCTTACTCCAACTCACGGTAACCCTCATTTCCCAAGGAGTAAGGGAAGTGGAAGGAAGAGTGTTCTTCCTTTGACTTCCTGCTGTGCAGACAGCGCCAAAAGCCGAGTAAAGCTATTTCAACTTCAGCTACTCTATTGATGTCGCTGAAGTTGTGTAGCTTAATTTGATTTTTAGCCTTGCTATGTATATGCACCCCTATTTAGTTTGTAGTGCATGCATTACCCTTAGATCCCTTTTTTAGGTCCCATATAAGACTCCTTTCCATTATAAAAGTGCTATGAAGGGGCCTTACTGTAAATATGCATCTCAGTTTAGTCTAGTCAAGTTGTCCTCTCTCTTTCATGAACTCCACAAATTGTTGCTACTATCCCAGTAAATCCATTCTTAAAGCAGGGGCAGATTTCCACCACTTCCTTAGAAAGGGAGGGATGGAAGGAAATAGTTAAATTGGAAGAAAGTCTAACGAGCTAGTTAGGGTTGGGGAAGACAAAAAAAAAAAAACCCCCAAAAAAACAAAACAAAAAAAAAAACCCAAACACCAAACAAACAAACAAAAAAACCAACACCAGGAGAGAGAAGAACTGGAAAGGTTTTGTATTAACACCTAAACTTTCAATCCAAACCAACTAGCTGAACTTTGGGGTTTGTCCCTCAATTATATGTATTCAGAAAGGAGAAAAAGTGCAATAGGCAGAGTCACAAAATAGCTAGTTAGTTGGGTTCCTAAATCTGATGAGTTTTGAAGTACTGTTAACAAGCTCACCATATGCCGCTGGGTCAGATACATGCTCCTGCATGAAACAGCCAAATCCAGAGAGGTTTGTGGTCACACTGGGAATGCCCATCACAGTGCACTCAGCTACCAAAAGACACATAAAAAGGGACTGTCACTGTACTTTGCTTGGTTTCACGTTGAGTGAACAGAAAATATGAGGATGTAGAGTCCTGTCAATCTCAGAGCTGGTTAGAAAACTCCAGTGAAAGCCATCATGATTTTTGCACTGACCACTTCCCCTGCCATCCACTACTGCCACCATTTGGACAGAAAAGTTCAAAGCAAGTGACATTTTTGATGAGAAATAGTTTTTTTTCTTTCACTTTTTGGAAATAAATATTTTCTAGCTAATCCTAATACAAACCCTCTATGAGCTCAGTGTTCACACATGGGAGCCTAAATGCAAATGATAATCTCAGACTGATAAAAGAGATCTAATTTAGGATTAGGATGAACCTAAAAATCCCCCCAAAAGGGTCTATTGTTCTTCTCGGGAGATTTATATGGATAACCCATTAAGTCAAGATGAGAGAAACCACTCCCTCAAACTGAGTGCCAGTCAAACTTTTCTGTGTGAGGCTAATCTAATCTCATTGTGTTTCCGTACGTTGGGCTAGTCTGGGACAAGAGGAGAAAGGGCTAAAATACAACCAAATAATTGTGAGCCATTTGGAACCGGAGACAGGAAGTATTAAAAGTTGTATGAGAAAGCTTCATCTTGTGAGATTTCTACTCCAATTAATTGGCTAATGACAGATATGCTTCAGATAAGCTCTCAAACTTTCAGATATGCATCATAACTAAGGGAGATATTTTCAAGGGCACGATAGAAGTGAAGGACTTAGCCTTATACTCTCAAAGGTATTTGAGCCCACTGGGAGTTAGGCACCAAAATATTTAGCAGATCTCGACCCTAAATTATAGGTTGAAAACCTGACTGCCACTGTGCCCTCAAATATCTCCCCCTAAACCTATGAGGCTTATCTATTACTACTTGTAAGTCATTGTCATCTTCTTTCTTGCCACTTCTCTATTTGGGGTTGGCAATTTTTATAGCCATCTTCCAAAACTCTTGGTCATATGCAGCCTACCTTGAAGATTGGTCTCCGAGAGCTCCATTGATATTCAGTCCACGTAAAGAACAATGTTCCTCTAATCTTTTCCATCCACGTGCAGAATAAATTTTTCATGCACACCACCAGTAGAAACAAAAACCTAGCTATGGGTGCTCTGCTAATCAGCTGAGTGGTATCTGAATTTCTCCTGAGCAGCTACATGAGCGCACAGCTTACAGAGAACACTGATACTGAGTCCCAATCTCTATCACTACTTGTGTTTGTGGGAAATGCCAACAGAAATATCTATCAAATTGTGAAAATTAGGACCAGGTAATGTAAACATGCATAATACCATTGAAATTGGTTAAGTCAAATTACACCAGCTGAGAACATTTTGGCTTCCATCTATTTTTTGCCTCGTTGTTGCTATATATATATATTCCTCCAGATCTCTTTTTTTTTTTTAAATGGGCACTGTTTGATGTCACCATACAAAAAACGGATTTGCCTTCTAGTGCTACAGCAGACAAAAGGATACATGTGACTGTGGGAAAGTCAGAGTCCAAAGCTGGGACATCACTAGGTGGTCTTTGGTTAACAGAGCAATGCCAGTTGTAACAGTTTATAACAGCTAAAAATCTGGTTTAAGAACTCTGCCAGCAGCTGAAGCTTTGTAACAGAGGAAATAGAGTTCAATACTGTAGAAGCAGAATGTCAAGCTCCTCCCACTTTCTAAATGCCCCCTAGTGGCAAGATGCATATTAAACATCTGGCTGCAGTCGACCTAAAGATTGCTTACCTGGAGTGTAACCCCATGGCTCATAATAGGATGGAAACACCCCCAAATGGCAACCTCTGACAAAATCTTCATAGTCCATGGGTAATAATGGACTTGTTGAAGACAGGAACTCTGGGTGTAATATCACCTGGATATTCAAAACTTACATTAGTGCCAAAAGAAAAATAAAACCAGTATTTTTAATTATAGAAGAGATCAAACAGTTAGTGCCTTCACCCCTAGCCAAAGCTTAGGGATCCGGACATTGCTTTCTATGTCCCTCCCTAATTCTATCTGTACATAGCCCAGTTTGAAAACAGTCATAATTTTGGTACTTTAATTTGTTCCTCCTCAACACCTGATCCCTCTATATCAGTGTTTCTTAAACTGTGTTCTGTGGTACACCGGTGTGCCGCGAGGCAGTTGGAGGTGTGCCACGAAGAACAACTGAATTCAAAATGGCCACCCTTAAAGAGGCAGGTGACTTCCTCCCCCCCCCC
>CM057845.1:107854099-107891060 GCA_030068395.1 Apalone spinifera | reverse complement strand
GCCTCTGTTTGTCAGAGGCTGGAGAGGGATGGCAGGAGTCAGATCACTTGATCACTGTCTTCGATCCACTCCCTCTGGGGCACCTGGTGCTGGCCACTGTCGGCAGACAGGATACTGGGCTAGATGGACCTTTGGTCTGACCCGGTACGGCCTTTCTTATGTAAGACATTTTGAAATTAAATGCAGTTATTTTCCCTGTCTCTTTACACTTTGTGTCTTAGTCAGCTCTACCAGTTAAATATGATGGGTATGCTTTTAGAGTCAATTTTTGGGCCAGACTCCCTTGTCTGATATAAATCCTTCATGTTACTTTGTTGGTGCAAAGGAACCAGCTGAATTGTCTGAACTGGGAATTCTCCTGGTATGAGTATCCCTGCAGGCATGCAACTAGCATAATTTTCTCCTACAAGTCTCCAAGCTTGTGTTACAGACAGCAGAAATTGCATACACTGGAGAATCTGGGCCTTTGTTTACAGTTGTTTTTTCTTGCTGGTTCTCTCTCCTGTCTTAGCACAAGGATGTTGGTTTTATGGGGTTGGATGTGATATTTGCCAAACTCCAGCGAAATATTTACAAAGACTAGAAACCCATTTTTTAATTTTAATTTTTAAGCATCTCTTAACATTAGTTGCATTTTTTTTCATTCAATTGCAGCACATCTATATTATCATCCTAACGTATGGTACCCAGTAGAAAATTTCAAAAGATGTTTAGAAAGAATATGTATTAGAAAAGGTCATGAACCAAAACCTAGGATGCAAGCACCTTGGACTTCAGGGACGTTTGCTTCTGTATTCTGAAGACATAATCCAGAGATGTTCATCCCTTACCACTAGAATGGGCCAGAGTGTTCTCTTGGTGCAGCTAAATGTGGTCAGTACCACTATCCTAATCAATTGGCCACTTGAGAGGAGCTAGCTTACAGCAGTTGGAGTGGTCCACAAAGTGGAACGCACATGGCTGAAAATTGCTAGAGAGTCTTGTATTACCAGCTTTTTCTCTGTGTCCCTCAGTATTCTTTTTATCTATTTGTGTACCAGAGGCATTGGGACTGGCAGGTGATTTAAAACAAGCCAGCTTTATGCCAGCTGCGGAGTCTCTTATATGGGGTGAATGCCTCATCCGCCTTCTTTAGTGAAGATACAAGGTCTCCTTGTGCCGTGACCTTAGCTTTCCACAAGGATCTGTCCCAACATACATTATCTTCAACATTTAACCAAGCTTTCAAACCATCATCAAAATGTTTCTATAAAATATTTCTAAATATTGTCATCAGATGCCACCTAGATAGAGACCAGACTCACTACAGTACATCAGTTAGAGAAGCATGTGAAAGGGAGTATTCCTAGATTCACAAACAGCACAGATAGCTTGCTGCTCCCAATTGGATTACCCTCAGCAATAACTGCAGACTGGACGTCCTCATTGATGCTTATCAGCAACACTTTTTGTTAATGTCACTATTCATTAGATACAGTAATAGAACTGTACAATGCATCACTTAAGCAATTCTGTCTCCTCTTCATTATGCAAGACATTAGCTGTAAACAGCATTAATAACCTTAGCTGGGTGAATGCCACTAAAACATGGCCAATGTTATCTCCCATGGAACCACCAGTAAATGGGACTAGTTTTGTTGGTGAACATATCAAGTATGTCCCTTCAGTCCATTGATTTCAATGGCTCAAGAAAAGGGGACTGGAAGGGATGTCTTGGGTCACTAAGTCCAGCCCCAACACACACAGGATACCCACCCCCGTCATATCTTAATGGATGATGGCAGTTGAGCAACTCTAGTGGAAGAGATTCTCCTGTGATCCCATGACTTCAAGAGGCCTGGCTTTAAGAAAAACACTAAACGTCACACAATCCATGAGAACGTTCTGAGAGTTGGCAATGCTGCAATGGAGTGTGCTAACAAGCATACCTTTCAACTTTTCCTCCATGGTTCAAGGAACTAAAATAGAAATCTGGTGGATACTAAAGGCTAATCACTGAACTGGTTTTAAATACACTTTATAATGCAGGGCAGCATTGAAGGGGCACAGAAGTTACAGCAGGTGGCATGAAGCAGACAAGAGCTCTCTACAATGAGAGATGGCACAGACAGACATTCAACACAACCCAGAAATCACCATTGAATGACAAAGATGCTGCTGAGTTTCTTTCTGTCTCACAAAAGGAATCAATTTCCAAGTCAACTGGATCTTCTATTTGCGCCAGTCTGCTGTACCTAGGTTTCTTGTTATGCTGAAAGTATCTTAGCATCTAGATTTTAGAGTCCCAGAGGTGTGGAAAGTTTTGCTTGAGCTGATGGTGGGGTTATCGTCCTGCTAGAGCTGAGAGACTATGCAAGGTCTCCCCAGACCTTTAGACAGTGACACAGTTTTAATACAAAGGGAAGTCATTGAGAATGAACAAACTTCCCCCCACCCCACGAAAAGCCTAATGACTGAGGTGTATAAACTGGAGACAAGATGAAACTCACTCCCCATTTTGCAGGCAGGCTTATGGGTTGGAAACCTCTTTGAACCCTCTGTGCAGGATTTAGTGGCTACTGGTTTCAGATAAGATATCCCATGGCCTATTCCAACAGTCTTTCCACACTGGTCTATTGGGAGCCAGTGAAGATGGTCACAGTGAACAGAGGGGGTCTCACTACAACCTGCCCACCTACCCTATCACTTCAAACAGCCCTTTCATGTTGTGGAGATTCTTGTATGTTACCTACACACTTGAGTGAATGTCTCACGGATAGAATTACGTGTCTGTGCACATGCACACATGTGTGCATTTAAACTATCTGCAGCTACACTAGTGTTAGCCAAGAGCAAGATAATATATTTGATTTCTAGGTGACCTTGCCTAATAGACTTTGCTTGAATCAGATAGTTGGAGCGGAGCCCTACTTGAAACTAGTGATAGTGCCTCTTCACCAATTACTATCCAAACTCCTAGGGCCCTCGTCCTTCATACCACTCTGACAGTGTCAAGGGTCCTTAAAACCCTCCTGAAAATATTTCCTGTGCAGGTTGCCTCCCCAAACAGACAGAGATGGCATAAGCATCTATGCTGGCCTTGCTCCCATTCACTGGTGCAGGAGGCACATTGAGGGCAAGTCAAGATAGCAAGGTGCTATAGCACATTGGACGACTTCTTTTCCTTGATTCCAAAACCATGGGAAGTAGAGTTTAATTTACAGCAGCCCTGAGGTGGATCTGAATTTAAATGGAGCCAAGAGGAACACCGACTGCCCCAACAATATTTGACGCCATCTTTGCTCCTTTCTCCCCCAAGCACAGAAATGGTAAGACTGAGAAATGGGTCCTGAGCTGCCAAACTTCAAAGTTCCCAGGAACGTGCTGGGAAAAAGCTGAGCAGGATGCAGCCCGTAGCTGCCTTTGGTTGGGCAAAGCACTGGGACCACGACTGACAGGAAAGCCTATGAAGCTAAGCAAGGAAGCCATCATATTGCTATGCAACTAAAAACATTATAATAAAATAAAGCCAGATGAGATTTTTTTGTATGTGACTCTGGGTTTATTTTATCATGATAGGACTACATTTGTGTATACACACACACACACACACACACACACACACACGGTATCTGCTATTTGCATGTCCCAATTCTTACCCTCAGCAGGAAGTTTAATCTGGATAAGGCCTCTAGAAATATATCAGCTCCTTTGTTTGAATATTCATATCTCCCAGCAATGAAGAAAAACAAGGTCCTTGCAAGGTTGAAGTCAAGATGGCTGAAACAAAGCAAACACACAGAGAATGGTTCAATAGGTGATCAAACAAACAGAGAGCAATTCTCTAATCAGTAAAGGTCACTGACATACAGCTGCTGCCTTACTGACGATGATCATAAAAAATTAAGGGTTACCTGGAGTACTCCATGTTAAAGTAACCATTGAGCTCTGTAACATGCCCTTCTCTTGCCTGATTTCACAAGGTGCCAAGCAAAGGCAGGAATAAAATCTTGGCTTCCTATTGTAGCTCTCAGTCAGCCACTTGAATCAGTAGGCAACATTCCACCTCTGACAATCCAGTATTCTTTACAGCCAAGCCTAGCTGTTAAAGGGTCTGTACAACCTGATGCTAAGTTTGAAAAGTAAAAGCATACCCATAGAAATGGCCTCGGATGAACTCTTGGATCCTAGCCTTGTACATGGCATGCAAATTCTGAAACTCATGCATTGCTGAAAATTTCTTAATGTTTAAGCCATTTGGAGTAATGACATCTGGAAAAAGCAAAGAAAGGCAGAGACACACAACTTCAGGATTTGGGAAATATTTAAGGAAAGAACCAAAATACCATTAGTTGTCAATACGCGAAGATGCACTTCATTTGATTGCTCATGCTGGTGAAATGATATTTCTCTAGCTTTACAGCCTTTCTGCAGTTCATTTGTTCATGTCAATAAAAAGAAGCAGAAGACTATGGACCACATTCTGGTGTTAGTTGCCGTGGTGTAATTTCAGTATTACTCCACAATGTTCTTTAGAATTACTTCAGATTCGCACCTGGGTAACCAGATACCTTTTGTCCATGCCACCCTACTCTCTGTAGCATAAAAGTTGCTTGGAACCTTCCCCCCCCCGGAGAACTGTAACTTAACATGCTGTCAGCATGGAGGATTTGATGCTGGAATATCAGTGTTGCAAGTGGGGAGCACCAGGTGGTAGCCTGCCCAACTAGGGCTGTTGATAAATGCTAGAATTTAGCCTTCTGCTTGTATGTTACATCCCCTTCTCCCCACCATTTGTCTGGGTTTGCCTCTATCGACTGAGTTCTTCACACTACAAAGACTTCCTTTTACTAGATGTTTGGACATTGCATGTAGCAGAATAGGCCCCCATCCCAATAAGGGGTCTCTAGGCACTACTGAAATGCATAGAACTGAACAAATATATATTTTTAAAAGGCACCGCTCTTTAAAATATTTGATGTTTCTTCTGAAAAAAGAAATACAATAGTAGTTTGCACTTGTGTAGCTCTCCTCAAAACGTTTTACAAATAGATTCTGAGCATGCATGGTTCATTCTAGTCACCACTGGAATACAATCTCCACTGTGGAAAAATCCTGCTTGCTTCAATGAGAACTGGATTCAGTCCTCAGAGAACAGATAGAAGTTTCGAACAAGAAGCGAAGAGAACAGGGAGCCAGTCAGGAGTGGTCCTAGACCAAAATGGCACCTACGCAAGGAACATCTTTGATGCCCCCTTGTGGTTAAACTTTTGACTATCTTATTTTTATTGCATTTGTTGCCCAATTCATGATTTTGATGCGTGATTTGCATGCAAGGTTTATCCCCGTCATACGAAAAGGGGTAAGTTTGCAAACTAGATTCTCTAAATCTGTATTTAGGCCATATATAAGCACTTAAAAAAATCCACTGAGCTTATGGAAACTTAAATTTTAATAACTGAAATGTACTAATATCAAGAAATTGAACCTGTGCACCAACGTTGGGTGGACAAGTATTAAATAGTTTTACAACAGGTACCACAGCTTTAGCAAATAAATTCTAGTCCTTTAGTTCAAAAGGTCAATTTTCTTGCCTTTGCCCTCATGAATTGAAGCACAGCATCAGAGAGATCCAAAGACTGGCCAGTGACATTTTCTGTGATAAAAACAACAAGTGATATTAGTCTGTCATCAACTATTGCTGACCAAAAGTATATTTTAATGAACCTGAGCGGCACCACTGTGACTGGCTGCATTAGCAGAATCCTCAAAACTATTCACATATTAGGAAAAGTGTTCTTCTGCTTTTCAGCATGAATTAATTGTGGAACTCTGAACAGAGAGTGCTTCCCATGTGTCCAAATGTGATGGATGTTATCAAGTTTGACAGAGGTCTTTATCTTTGACTTCCAAACTTTCCTCACGCATCAGCATTCGGTGAACGTCCGTACAATTATTCAAGAAAGCATTTTCCTGCTTACTAAGGTAATAAAAAAAGATTTTTTTGGTTCTTCATTTATCCAATCCTTTCTTCACTAGACTGTTCAGCAGTGTCAACAAGCAGTCAAAAAGACTCCCTCTTGAATTTGTTTTCATAGCTTTCTGTCACCCTAACACTGCCCTCATAACCAAACTGGCTATTCTGACTACAAGCTTCCTAGAAGACAGGATCTTCTACCTGATGGCTGATGCCAAAAACAGGGTATACATCCTTTGTAGAACTTCAAAGAAAGTTACTGAATCTAACAATGATGTTGCTGCATTGGACACAACCAATTGAGGAAATGATAGCCACAATGCACAGAGAAAGTTCTTTGATTCAGTGCAAGGATGCTTGTTTGGACAACACTATTTCTTCCCTTCAGGCTTGCAACATTGTCGTGGCCTTGGCCACAGCAGTCCTAAAGCTTTTTTTTATTATTATTCAAAATGTTCATAATACAGTTCTATTGGCCTTTCCAGTACTGTAGAGTCATCCACAGACTGGAAACAAAAAAAGGTAATCCTTGACTTGTATGCAGCCATCTTTTTTGTCAACAAGCCTTACTATAAATGACTTCCATTATTAACGAAGTCCATTATTACAGCATAGTACTTTACGTATGGCAAGGAAGGTTAACACACTGTTTACAACTCAGTGTGTTAACCTTCCTTGCCATAAGGTCAATCAATTTGTTTTGAATTATTTTGCTACAGTAATGGACCATAGCTTCTTTACAAAATTACTTGATGTAGGTGCTCATGCATGACATTGTCATATTTCCCAAGAAGCCCTACCAAATTGAGGAAATTACTATTCTGTTCAGTGGACAACTTACCTGATGAGCCCCAGAAAGCCAAATTATATTTTGCAAGGAAGAGTAATTGAGATCAGACTCTTGAGTGTATTCTTCCAGTGCTGGACTGCCACATTAATAATGCAATGGTTTTCTACATCTAAGCATTTATTCCCAGCATCAACCTGGACTTAACCTCCATCCATTTGAATTAGGTGATTTTTCATGTTACTGGAGAGCATAAGCTAGATGATGTCAGTAAATGAATTCAGAAACCACAAGCAATGATTTGGCATTCCTGTCAAATATTTGCAACAAAGCCAAAACATTGTGTCAGTTGATTTTCAATAACTTAGCCAACGCCAGTTGTTTTTCACAACTCTCAAGCATTCTTTGACAGAGTGACTTCAAAAATTTTTGTTCTGCTCATTTACTGAAAATGTTGTATTCTCGATTTTGCCCAGCCCATTCAAAATTGTATGATCAATATAGGCAGAGTTTCAGATCACCAGCAATAAATCAGGATCTGATGTATTGAATTTATGGCATGCAATTTTCTCACTGCTCTTTCTGCTATCACATGAGGCTGAGTATTCTTTATCATTTCTCTTTTTTTCCCATTCATTACTTTTCCTATTGCTATTGCCAAAGCCTGGTCTATGTTGCTCTGTTTCAGACACTTTCCCCATCAAATTCGCTTCTTACTGCAAACTATACTTCAGTTCAACGTTTTACTTCCTATACTGAGCTTCTGAACATTTTCTCAGTGGGGGATAATGAAATATTTTATTTTCTATGCAGGGGGAAAACAGACACTCTTAGAAAGAGCAAAAGTCTATGTTCCATAGTCTTAGAAAAAGTCATTAATTATTGTGTGTTAATCATGGCAAATAAAGTAACAATATTTATTTTATATTGTTGCGTCGATAAGAGTTTGAAAGATGTCTGGTGTCTCAAACGTCCTTTATAAGTCACTACTTAAAACTCTTAAGATCTTAAAAACACAAGCACACTTCCACAATAAAACAAGGTTTACAATATTGCAGATGGGTTCTCACTTCACTTCAGCTTTTCTCATCTCGCACTGGCTGACTGGCAAAGCTTCACCCCATATATACCTAAAAGGGTATGCCTGACAATATTCTAGAAGGTTCAAGGAAAATGCAATTCTCAGAAAATCTGGAAGGCTCTGTTATGAAGGTCAAGAGCATTCTAGGAAGTCAGTGAAATGGAATCCACATACAGAATACCTGAAACACGGGACATAGAATATTTTTCCTTTTGGTTGCTATCAACAAAAATAGCACCCCAATCCTGATCCCCTCTTTCCCCCCACAAATCTGGCATCCCAGGTGACTGCCTGGGTCACCTAGCCCTAAAACTGGTCCTGAAGCCGTTATCTCCGATAAAGTCAATAACACTACACTGAATGGCACTAATAGAATTATGCCAATTTACACTAGCTGAGTATTTGACCCATCATGTGTAAATACAGAGAATCTGTAGCTATGCAAATGGTAATTGCCAGGTTCAAGTTTCTGGAAAATCTGGTTTATTGGATTTAGAGCATTCAAAAGTAAAACATTAGTATCATTGGGTGGAACCCGCATAATACAAGCGGACATTGTGTAAACACCTGAGCTTCGTCTACACTGCAGGGTTTTTGTGCAAAAACCCACAAAGCGTCCACACCTCAAGTGTGCTTTTGCGCAAGTAAATCAACAGTAAAATGGCAGAACAGAGGGCTTTTTGCAATATAGGTAAACCTCTTTCTATGAGGCATTACTCCTTTTTGCGCTGCAACTGTACAACTGTAGCGCAAAAGTGGCCATGCAGTGTGGACGCTCTCTTGAGCAAAAGTGCATCACAAAAGCGATGTGCACTGAGGTGTGGACATGCTTTTGCGCAAGAACTCATCTGCAAAAGATTTCTTACACAATCCCTGCAGCGTAGATGTAGCCCTACAGCGTAGATGTAACCCTACAGAGGGCAGTCAATGCCCCTCAATCTAGCAATCTCCACCTCCAATTCTAGGCCACTCTTGATGCTAGTGCCAATGTTTCACATACATTCACGTCTTATCTACTGAGCCTCTTAAGTCACTCTCCATCTCCCACTCTCCTCCCCAAAAGAGAAGTAATGAAAATAATGACAGTGATGCAATTTTAATGTTACTGGGGGTAGTAAATATTACCATTGTTACCACTTCTACCTAGCAAAAGACATAAAAGGCACTAAGCAGTGATTATTTAAATACATTAAAAAGAAAAAGAAAAATGAAGGAAAACACAATTCCTCTACTTAGTAAGGAAAGAGAGCTAACAACATCAAGCAGGCTGAGGTGTATAATGTCTATTTTGCTTCAGTCTTCACTAAAAATGTTAATAGTGACCAGATATGTAACACAATATTCAAAATGAGGGGGAAGGAATAGGTTAAAGAATATTTAGATAAGTTAGATGCATTCACATCGGTGGAACCTGCTGAAATTCACACAAGGGTATGTAAGTAACTAGCTGAAGTAATCTTGGATTTGCTAGCAATTATTTTTGAAAACTCAGAGCACGAGTGAGGTCCCAAAGGATTGGAGAAAAGCACATGTAGTTTCACTAAAAAAGGGACACAAAATGGATGTGGGCTATTCTAGACCAATTATCCCAGCTTCGAAAACACCTGGAAAGATATGGGAACAAATTTTTAAACAATCAGTGTGTAAGCACCTGTAGAAGCCTCAGGGATATAAGAACAAATCATCCCAAAACAACTTAATTTCCTTCTGCTGAAAGGGCTACTGGTCTAGTGGAGCGGTGAGAAGCAATAGATGTGATATATCCTGATTTCAGTAAGGCTTTTGAAACAGTCATGACATTCTTAGAAATAAACTAAAGAAATGCAGACTAGATTAAATTGCCATAAAGAGAGTCCACTGCTGGTTGAAAAAAAATGTTATTAAATTGTTCACCATCAAACTGAGATGATGCATCTAAAGAGGTTATAAAAGGGGGGCCGGCTACTATTCAGTATTTTCATTAAGGCCTTGGAAAATGGAGTGGAGGGTATGCTTATAAAATTAGCAGATGAAACCAAGATGGGAGGGATCACAAGCTTGTTGGTAAACTAATTAGGAATCAAAATGACCTTGATAAAATTAAAGAAATGGTCTGAATTCAACAAGATGAACTTTAATAAAGGCAAATGCAAAGTACATCACTTGGGAGGAGGAGGGGGGAATTAAATACTCAATTACAAAATGCACTACAACTGGTTAGGTGTAATATTACTGAAAAGAATCACAAACTGCATGTGAGTTAATATGATGCGCTGGCTAATATTGTTCTGGGGTATATTAACAATATTGTTGTGTGTAAAATATGGGAGGTAGTTGTCCCACTGTACTTGGTACTGGTGAGGCCTCAGCTGGGGTTGTGTACACAGTTGTGGGCACATAATTTAAGAAAAGGGTGGGTAAGCTGGAGAGAATCCAGAAGAGCAATAAAAATGACTAAAAGAAAATCTGACCTATGAGGACAGGTTAAAATAACTAGGCATGTTTAGTCTGGAGAAAAGATGATTGTTAACTGGTTGTGCATCAATATGAAAAATATGTTAAGGGAAGTTTTAAAAAGAATGGTGATCGATTGTTCCACATGTCCACTGAGAACAGAATAAGTAGTAATGGGCTTAATCTACTGCAAGTGAGATTTAGGTAAGATATTAGGAAAAAAAATTTAAGAGTAGTTAAGCTCTGGAACAGACGTCCGAGGGAGGTTGTGGAATCCCAGTCACTGACGGTATTTAAGAATAGGTTGAACAAACATCTGTCAGGTATGGTCTAGCTTTACTTGGTCCAGAGTCAGGGCAGGGGGCTGGACCTGACTTCCCAAGGTCCCTTCCAATCCTGCATTTCTAGGATTCCATAACTGCTTATAGCTAAACAGTTTGTATGGTATTGTCTTCTTGAAAAACTCAGCAGCAACACATTACTATATTCTCTTGTGGCTTAGTCTGTGGATGCCAATTATTCTGGTTTTTTAATTTGATTTTCAGGAGTGGCTAAAAAAGCTGACTCACTTCAGAGTATTTTAGCTATAATGTCCCTGGGCAAGTTTCAAGCTTAATGATCTACTGAAGGATTATTGACTTTTTTGGGCAGCCATTGTCCATGTGGATTTCACAACTTTAAATTGATCATAAGCCAGCAGCTTGTGACATTAATGATAGGCTGAAAGACATTCAAATGTGCTTGTGGCCTAAGATTCAGAGTCTACTAAAGCACATTTCACATCAACTAACATTTATAGCAGTACCTGTAGCCATTTATAATTAAGGGCCTCCGTTAGCCTTTAGTTACCAACCCTTTGGTGCAAGCCTGGTTACAAACACTTATTTAATATCATCTAATTTCATTTCAGCATGCAACTTGACAAATTTCAACAGCCTTTTAAAAAAAACCCAACAACAAAACCATCTCTCACAGAAGAAACCAAATCAAAATTTCAGGAGTGAAAGTCTCACATCAGCAAGGCCACTGTGCATGGAATTTTCCCTGGATTAAATGTAAACTCTTTTTGCTGGGTTTGCAGGCTCTAACCATTAAAGTGTACTAGAATCAAACCAGCAGGTTTTTTGAGCTCCTACAATTCAAAAAGCGTAGGCCTGGATGAGGGGTGGGCAATAATTTTTTGAAGTGGCCCCTGGCAGAAATGTTTGAAGTAGCCCCAAGCTGCATAGGAAGGGGTGGGACATCAAGTAGAAAGGGTGGGGCCAAGATACTTCCAGGTTCTCCACCCCCAGACAATAATTGATCTGGGGGTGAGGGAGTGCCTTTGCCCCCTCCCCCCCACATTCTCCCTAGATGCCCATGCCCCTGGCATAGGAGGAGACTTCCCACACTCTCCTCACCCAGGCCAAATAGGGCCTGGGGAGCATGTGAAGCCTCCTCTGCTCTGCCCCCGCCCTGTGAGCAGCGCGCTGCACTTCAAAGTGCCGCATGCTCCTGGCAGGACGGGAAGAGGCTTCGCATGCTCCCTAGGCCCTAATTGGCCTGAGGGTGCGGGAGCAGCAGGCCTCTGCAGGCCAGATACAGCCCATGGAGGGCCTTTTGCCCACTCCTGGCCTGGATTTTCAAGAGTGACCACTGGTTTTGCATGCCTCATTTTTTGGGTGCTCAGAAGGAGACATCTTAAAGGAATCAGAATTTCACAGAGCAGGTGCTCTGCTTCTTTTGGAAACTAGGCTCCTTTAGGTGCTTACCCATTCACATAATCTGTATAGGTTAGGGCATTAGGGCGGAACAGCAATCAATCACAGTGCCACTTCCTAATCCAGACCTATTTTATGGCCTGACAGGATTTCAATTTATGGGGCTGTCAATCCAAAACTTTCCATGAGCATTCATTCAAAATAAAATTGTACAAAGTAAACAAAATGATTTTTTTGAGATCGCTATTTTGTAATGTAGTCCAAGACAATTTTAGTATAGGTATGTTTGAAATGGCCAAGCAATTAATATTGGAAAATCATTTGCTATATAGGCTCCACAACATTTTTCAGGGTTTTTCTAAACATCAATGCCCATATTTGGAGCAGCATAGCTTTGTCCTCACAAAGTATTTGGTCAGTACTTTCAGGACACATCTGGATAGAAGTATTAGCTTGCCTATCCTCTACATACCAGGACATGCAATGAAATGAACTACCTAGCATCACACTTTGGTTTTGTCTATTCATGCCTTCCTTGTTTTAATAAAAACAGTATTACCATAGAAAAGAAAATTAAATTTAACCTTGTCTTCTTATAATCAAAGTATCTGTTCATCTATAACACTAACGTTCTACCACTAGTATCTAAGTGGTGTTGTAACATTATGTGGTGGAGCTTCAACCTATCAAAGCAAAGCAGCTCAGAGACTGTGTGTGTTGACAGTCAGAAAGTGTATTTACAGAATTCCCACTGATGCTTTCATCAGCTCAGCTGAACATGCGTGAGAGTTCTAATACATATAAAAGCTCCTGAGGCTTAGATAAACCTGTTGAAATAAAATCTAACAGTTCTGGTGGGAAATGAGAATGCCAGCAAATGCTAACCACAGTTATTCAAATGGTGCTCAAATAAATAGGTCTTTGGTTCCATTGGAAGTTAAAATTTGTTCAGCACCAGTTCAACTGACATCCAATGTTCGCTCTGGTTGTTTTAAGTGTAGCAAGGCTTCTGTGAACACCCCCCTCCTCTTGTGTCTGCCTCATCTTATCATGGACAGTTTAATCACAGCCAGAAGTTAGTATAGAAAGGCATGTTCAAGTCTTACCGGCTTTTCTCTTAAGCATGTGCTCGGCTTCTATGGCTGTTATCTGAGAAACCGTGGTGAAAACATGAGCACAATGTACAGACGCTCGTTCCATACAGTACCGGTGGTAAATCTGTCTGTCTCCTGCTTCTCTGTCTATATCAAACTGTTGAACAACAAAAACAAAAAACACTCATATGATATGCTACTTCAAACAATTTACCACACAGTAGATGAAAAAGTAAAATTCTTTGTCTCAAAGAACAAAAGAAGAAAATCCTGAAACTGATATTTTCTGGTACTTTAAAATTCCGTCACATCAATTTCACAAATATCATTTACTGCCACCTGAAAGGTATTGTCTTTTCATTCCGTTCCAAATCTGGTGACTTCTTAGAGATAGGCTCAAATCAAAATCCCAGAAGCAAACACCCCAAGTGCTGAAGTATTTCCAATTCAGATTCAAACTTGTAGCTGGCTCTAGTTTAATAAAGGACTTAACTAAAACTCTAGGTCTAAACATTCCATAATTGGGGGGAAGTACAAAGGTATTGAAGGTATGAATTTAAAAAGGGTTAAGTGGTGGGCACAGCCCAGCCTGACTGGAGCAACTTGCAGGGCAGCAGACCTGGCCAGGCTGGAGTGGCCTCCCACCCAGAGATCCCCGTTAAACTTAACTTTTAACTAGTTAACTTTTTAAATGCAACTTTACATCCCTAATTGAAGGGTGTGCGCTGTTTAGATGAGACAGGAATAAAGCTCTAGGTGGTGGTACTAGCATAATACAGCAACAAAACAGGAAACTATAAAATCAATAGGAAGTGATAGTATGGATTAAACTGAACCTGTGGGATTCGGGGAAAGGACTGTGAAAGCGCTTCTGTTGGCATAGGGTTAGGGCTCTGCTGTGGTCTGACTCAGGTGTGAATAGTGATTTCTTTAAAATTAATAGAGATTAATATTTTTGGGGATGTATCAGAGGGGAAGCCATGTTAGTCTGAATCTGCAAAAGCTGCGAGGAGTCCCGTGGCACCTTATAGACTAACCAAAGTGTTAGAACATAAGCTTTCGTGGGCAAAGACCCACTTTGTCAGATGCATGGAGTGGAAATTTCCAGAGGCAGGTATAAATATGCAGGCCAGAATCAGGCTGGAGATGACGAGGTGGATCCAATCAGGGAGGATGAGGCCCACTTCTAGTAGCTGATCTGGAGGTGTGAATTGCAAGAGAGGAGAGGCTGCTTTTGTAGTTAGCTAGCCATTCACAGTCTTTGTTTAATCCTGAGCTGATTGTGTCAAACTTGAAGATGAACTGTAGCGCAGCAGTTTCTCTTTGAAGTCTGGTCCTGAAGTTTTTTTGCTGCAGGATGGCTACCTTTAGAGCTGCAATTGTGTGTCCAGGGAGATTGAAGTGTTCCCCTTGATTCTTTTACGTAGGGACTGTCCAGTTTGGCCGATGTATATAGCAGTGGGGCATTGTTGGCACACAATGACATATATTACGTTAGTAGATGTGCAGGAGAATGAACTGGTGCCAACTCTGCCCACATATATACACTAGCAACACCATCACAGGACCTAACCAGATTAGCCATACTGTCACTGGTTCAGTCTCCTGCACATCTACTAACGTAATATATGCCATCATGTGCCAACAATGCCCCATTGCTATATACATCGGCCAAACTGGGCAGTCCCTACGTAAAAGAATCAATGGACACAAATCAGATATTAGGAATGGCAACATATAAAAACCTGTAGGAGAACACTTCAAAAAGCTTTTGCCCATGAAAGCTTATGCTCCAACACTTCGGTTAGTCTATAAGGTGCCACAGGACTCCTCGCCGCTTTTGGGGATGGTGTCTCATAAGGGGAAAACTAACTTCCCAGATATATATTGGAGAAGAAATGCTATAAATAGTGATAAGACCCAGTTATTCTTAGCTGTGATAGATGACAGTTTTCTTCATCAAATCACCACTGAACCAGCAAGTGATGCAATTGTAGACTTGGCTTTAGAAAGGAGTGAGGCTATCACAGAAGAGCAGACTAAGAAATAACCACAGATTGAGTGATCAAGAGTGGAGTCAGTTTCAATTAAATGGAAGAACAATCAAAACTAGGTAATCAGCTGTGGTTTTTAAAATTTCAAAGGACAAGGAAATTAAGGGAATTGGTTATAGAAATCAGCCTGACTGAAGAGCTCAAGGATTTAAATGTAGGGGAGACTTGGAATTTCTTCAAGTCGGCTATGCAAAATTTATCTGAAATTTGCATCCCAAGAAAAGGGAAAAAACCTCAGAGGGAAAGGCTCCAGGCCTAGCTAGATGAATATCCACCTTAGAAACACTAGGAGTAAGCAGAGAGCCAATTCAGATTGAAAAAGGGGTTGATCAGCAAAGCAAGCAAGCGTCAGAGTTGCTAGAAGTCCAGATAAATTAGATCTTGCCAAGAAATTAAAATACACGTTTTTAAGATTACATAATTAAAAAAGAATAAAAGATGAGCAGCAGGTTTGGCCACCAGGAAATGTAGATGGGAAGGAGATCACAGAAAATCTAGGTATGCCCCCAAAGCCAAATGAATACTTTGCCTCCATTTTCAATCCTGAAGATGATAATATGGGACATGGGCATGAAGGCTGTATGGCTGATGGAAGCCAGTGTCTAGAAACAAAAATTATCACAATTACCACATACGAGTTGGCAGAAAAACTAAAGTGTGTAATGGAAGGGACCAGATCATTTCTCAAATTGGAAGGGACCAGATCATTTCTAGCCCAGAATACTGGAAGAACTGGCACATGATATTGTTAGTTCAGTAGCAAGGATTTTTGCTACATCTACCTGTTTGGGGGTTGTACCACATGACTGAAAAATATCTAATGTCATGCCTTTTAAAAGAAAATTTAAAAAACCTGATCCAGGAATTGCAGACCTAGATTTACACACCTGTTGGTCTTCCCTCAGTTGTGTGGAAGATTTTGGCACAAATTGCAAAGGAAAGAGTAAGTAAATCCCTAGAGATACATAGTAAAGGGCTTGTAATGCAACATGGGGTTGCCAAAGATAGCTCATGCTAACAATTTCCTTCTTTGGAAAATAACTATTTTTTTTAAATAAGAGAAGTGAAGTAGTATATTTAGACTTCAATAATGTATCTGACATAGTGCCACATGAGAAATTATTCATTAAATTAGAGAAGATGGGGGATCAGCATAGGCATTGGAAGGTGGATAAGGCATTGGCTAAAGGGGAGAAGGCCATGGGTTATGTTGAAAGGTGAATTATCAGACTAGAGAGAGGTCACTAGTGGAGATCATCAAGGATCAGTCTTAGGAGCTACCTTATTTGTGTTAATATTTTTATTCATGATCTTAACATAAAGTGGGAGTGTGATAATGAAACTTGCTAATGATACAAACTTAGGAGGTATCAACACAGAGTCAGACAGGAATATTACACAGGCAGCTCTGGATGACCTGGAAGACTGGAGTGACAGAAATGGGATCAAACTGAATTGTACAGAGTTCAAGATCATGTACTTAAGGGTCTAAATAAGAATTCTGCTACAAAGTGAGGGCTCATCAGCTAGAAGTAACAGAGGAAGAGAAATCAGGGTGGGAGGTGTCTATCACAGGTCTATGAGCCACCATGTAAAGTGGCTGGGGAAAAGAATGCAATTCTAAGATGTATTAGAGGAGGCTTTTCTGGTAGAGAGAAAGATTTAGTGCCATTGTAGAAGGCATTGGTAAGATCTCTTTAGGAATACTGTGGTACAATTCCAGTCACCCGTGTTCAGGAAAAAATAATTTAAACAGTCATGGGTGTGGAGAAGAGCTACTTGAATGACAAAGGGAATATAAAGGCCTATTTTAATGAGGCAACTGGAAAAGTATGGCTTGTTTATGCTCACAAAAAGAAGGCCAGGAGGGGTAGTATTAATGCACTCTATAAATACATTACAAGGGGTAAGTAGCATATGGGGCAAAGAGCTATTTAAGTTAAAGGACAATGCTAGCACAAGAACAAATAGAGAAACTGGCCATGAACAAAGCCAGGCTGGAAATCAGAAGAGGATAATTAATCCCTAGAGGGATGAAGTTCCGAAACAGACTCTCACTTGGAATTGTGGGGTCAAAACTTAATTGGCTTTCAGAACGAAGAGGACAAATTGATACGTGCAATTGTATGAGGGGGTTGCTTGTGATGGGACAGACTTCAAAGTTCTGGGGCTCGCTCACTTTGTCTTCCTAAAGCTCATGCTTCAAGGTTTCATCCAGGCACCATCAGGGAAGAGATTTTTTTTCCTCCAGTGCATTCTGGGATGCTTTATCATCTCCTTCCTCTGAAGCATCAGGAATGGAGTTGCACCACTGGGCAGGGTGGCTCAGATGTAACTGTGAGCATTCCCTCTCAGGTTCTTGGCCGGTTGGTTCTTGCACACACGCTTTGGGTCTTACTGATCATCATATATGGGGCTCGGAAGGTTTTTTTCCCTCCAGATCATTAATGACCTGGGAGCTGATCACCTTCCTCTACCATGTGACAGTGAGGGCCACTTGCCAGGATCATTGGAGTATCTCTCACTGAATCATTTCCCTGACATTGTGGGAGGGAGCACCAGCAAAATTAAGTCTCTTCTATTCTTTGCCTGTGGCACACAATAGTCTAGTGGGTCTCATTTAGACTACGTCAGCACTTTACATTTATTGTTCACGGCTGCTTAAATCCATCCACCCCATGAACAACAACATTTTTTTGCAACAAGTGCACATGGGAACACTGCTTTGTCGGCAGGAGCACTCTCCTGTCAGAGTGAAACCTGCTCATTGGGGATGAAAGGATTTTGTCAGCAAAAGTGATGACAAACAGCATTCACAGATGCTGACTTTTAATGACGTTTATCATTAAAGCAGTGTAAACACGCCCTTAGCTTGACCTCATTTCTGTTGTTTTCTGTGATATACCCATTAGATTCCCACCCCCACCCCCCCATTCAGGCCTTAAACTCTGACTCTAAATCCAGATACAAACTACTCAGCTTCTCACTGTCTCTAATAATTATGTTCTTTGCACCTAAATTCCCAGCAGCAGTTGCAATCAGATATGGTATTCTTTACTTTCAGTCTTGAACAGTTTCGTGGTTTTGCTGTGTAGTGTGAAACAGCTCATGATTTCCAGCCAGAGATGGATGTTGCAATTTCTGTGGATAGCTTACAGATCAGTCTGTCACATGAGAGATGAGACACACTATCTAATAAACGCAAGTTATTTCTCTTGTCCCTAAAATTACCGGTGCAATTATAAGGGCTGCTGTGACAAGAAGATGATAGACGCAGGAAACATTGGCTCAGTTAACAGTAGGATTTGCATTGAAGGAAAATCAGATCACTATAGAGCCAATGCTTAAGAGTTCAAACGGGCACCATTAATTTCCCACTACAAAAGCCAAATCTGTACAATGTAGTCTAAAAAAGCTTAGCTCTAATTAGGTGTCAATGATTATATGGTTTACAGTTAAAATACAATCCTATTAGTCTTAAATTATCTTTCGCTACTGGGAATGCCAAGGTAACCTTCTTAAGGTTAATGGCAAAGACCCGGTGTACACTGCTTTTACACGTATTTAATAAAATACTGAAGGCTGTTACAATGACATTAAGAATATCACTTATGCAGAATTCTCATGCTTCCATTATTGTTAGAGCTGACACTTAGCACATTTCATCTTGTCTAACAAGATATCCAATTTGAATGGGGGATCAGACTAATCAAGAAGTTTGAAGGAGGAGGGGGAAGTGGGAGACAGGACTAGGACAGGCGGAGACTAGAAAGGACGGGGCAAAAGGTTCTTGAAGTGGAATTCAAGATGTCTGAGTTTCAATATACTTCTGCTGTCAGCAAATATCTGTGAAACCTTTTATCAGAGTGTATGAACCATCCCCCTCTAATGGCTGCTCCACATAGAAGATGACAACCTACTATTGCTATCTTCTATTCAGTTTGCTCAAGCAACAGAGATCTTTGTCATGGATCAACAAGTTTCAAGCTTTTAGATGACCTATGTAAGTGTCAGCAATTTGATAGGAGATCTGACTTCAGTTACTAATTCATCCTAAATCCCAGCCCAATCTTCTTCATCTTTCACAGTACCATAATATTCTTTGATTGTCAAAAAATTTCAGTCAACTATAGAGTTGTTGAAAAGTGTCAAATACTGCTTCTAAAATGTTTTGGTTCCCTCCCACCGCCAGAATTGAATAGCTACAACTATTTATTAAAAACTCCAAATTTGGGATATTTTGAACAGGTCTAGTTAAAGACTTCTCATACCAATGACAAGGGAGCTCTAATATTCACATTCCATAAAAACTCTATCCAGAATATTAGGTGCTGTTCTTGCTCACTTTCGTTTCTTTATGCAATGCTTCAATATTGGATTTTCTCCTTCCTGCTGCTATCAAATTCTTCAGCTTCTGGAAATGGGAAAGGTTTTTTTCTGGATGCTCTTGCATGACTTCTAGACTAAGTTCTTGATGGGACATCACTATGGTTCTATTAATAGGAAGGAAACAGACCTCAGCGTTCTTAATCACATTGTTCCTCCTCTTACAGGTCATCTTCTTTCTTTGATTCTTCCTGCTGCAGCTTCTGCTACTTACAGAGATGGTGGGTCCCAGCCTTTGACCTTACTTGCAAGGTGGAGAGAGAAATCTCATTGTCTGCCTCTTAGCAGGCTGAACTAATGACTTCAGAAAATAGTCTTAGAGGAGTTGAAGGCCAGGCTGACTGGTACTTAAGTGATGAGACAACACAACAGGACAGAGAGCAAACTGAAGTGTCTACTGGGAAACTGTGGAATGTTTTTGTTCTTCTGCCAATATGAATACTAGCACAGGTGCAGTCCTGCCATCTATTATTTGAGGTAAGAGCTACACTGAGAGAAAGTTAGACCTAAGATTGCTTTAGGTTTCTCTTCATGTGATTTTTAAGGGTAAAATTTTACCTCTCCAATCCCCTCACTCTTAACTCTAATGTTCTGTTTCATTTATTAGTATTCACTTCATTCTGCACATGTAGAGATCCCGTTGAGCTCAATATTAATAAACCAAACAGAATATTTGAATGAGAAAGGAAGGGATGAAGGGCAAAAATTTTCCTCTCTAACATCCATTTCAGTTTCAAAAGAAAATGAAGGAAGGGTTACAAAATACAATGTGAAAAAACCCAGGGGCTGTTTTATGCAATCCTGGACCAAATTTTGAACTTCTTCCCTCTGCATGGAGTCCTGTGCTGGATTTCTAATTTTATTCATGGCTGCACAATTTAGAATTAAAAACAAAAAAAAGGCAGTCGTTTCTGCTGAATTCCATTTGGAATTTTCAGCTCTATCAGTACTCTTAGCTCAGCATGAAGCTCAACAATGTTCAACACTGTCCTCTTTGAAGTCGAAAACCTTCAACTTTCACATATCCCCAGTCATAGCAATAACAGTTTTTAAAAAAGAAAAACTTTGGAATACTAAATATGCTGTCAGATGAAGGCTGCAAGTACAACTGGTTAGAACTCTCCCCCCCCCCCCCCCCCCCCCCCCCACAGATTTTCCAAATCTGCATTTCAAATTGACATTTAGCTATAAAAATGACATTAAAAAAAGCTATTTAAATTCAAAGTTTCCATTGGAAGTTATATATTTTGGTATGAGTCAACATTTTGAAATGAAACATTTTCATGTGAATATAGATCTAAAAATAAATATTCTGCTTTGAAATGCCACTTCAGAAAAGCAAAAAAACAAAAAAAACAAACAAACAAACAAAAAAACCCCACTGTCAACACTGACATGTTTCCCCAATGACAAATATTTGTCAGAAAGTTTTAAATTAATTCTAATTCACACCAGTCGTCATTGATAAAGTGACTATATTTTAAAAAAGCCTTTTTGAGGTAAATTCATAAATCCCCCCTCCCCCATTTCATTTGAACATGCTTCTGTTTTTTACTCCTACTTCATGGCTATTGAAAGTCCCAAACTCAAATGCTACATACCTGAAATCTGGGGAAGTATTGTCATAATGTAGGTTTAGATCAAGCCTTTGTCTCTGTAGTAGGCCAAACAAAAACCCCCAATCCAAACTGTATGGAAGTTTGGATCTAGATCCCCCAAAAAAATCTAACTTCACAGCTGGATCCTGATGCTACTAAGGGCTGAGACAAAACTCCGAATCCAGTTACTCTCAACTGACTTCTGTTTTAGCAGCATCATTCTTTTTGCAATGACAGGGTTCATTCTGTGTTTGTCATACATTGATTGTATAAAAATCTAGCAAACATCATCATACTCCCTAAGTCACTTTGAATTCTTAGGGGAATTGTGGGCTCTGCAAAAGCATCATGCATTCAGTATAATGCCAAGCTGACAAATGTATGACTGGAAAACGTGAACTTAGTTATTTTAAATCTTTTTATGCATGACTGATGTGAATGAAGTAGAGATAGGTGTAAAGCAACCCCCTTAATCTGGACATCCCCAGTCTATGGATGAGGGTTTGAAAGGGGAATCAGAATTTTTCAGCACAAGCCAATTACAGTGTGCATGGCTGTATTCCCACATTTCCATATGGCTTCCCTCCAAGGCATCATTTGATACACGGGGTATAAAAGCACATTCTATTGAAGTGGGAAAAAAAGTTATTCTTCTTGCTAAGGCACTGCGCTGGAACTTGGGACATCTGATCAGTATCAAGCCCTGCCAATGAGATCCTGACAGACCTGTCGTAAATCAGTCTTTTAGTGTCTCTCTTTTCCACCTGTAAAAAGGGGATAGCTGTACTTTCCTATTTCATGTGGGTATTGTAAGGCTAAATGGATTATTAATCATTATTAGACATTAGTAATTCTGAGCTGCTCAGATAACATGATGTGGACCATGTAAATAGACAGATAAATCATTTCAGTTGTTGGGTTAGGTACGTGGGCACTGGGATATGCTGGTGGCCTGTGATATACAGGAGATCAGACTAAATGGTCTGATGTGTCCCATCTGGCCATAAACTCGATGATTCTGAATCTGCAGTGTCTGCCACCAGGCTGCCTCAAGCGCATGTCTGACTTTGGGGTTTTTTTATTTGTAACTAAGACAGTTAGCATGACCATGGATGTATGAACAAGGGACTATCAGGAAGGAGTAATGAGGTATTCCCTATAAGCTACATTAAAAAAAGACCATTACGGGAATATTGTTTCCAGTTCTGCTATCCAGGCTTCTGAACAGATGTTGACAAATTGCAGAGTTTGGAAAAAAGCAACAAGAACAATTTGAGGTCTGGAACGCATAAGAGACTAAAGAAGCTCAATCTAATTCGTTTATGCAAGAGGAGGTTCAGGAGTTATACTTGAGTAGAAATAAGGTGAACATTTTAAACAGTGAGATAAATTGTACCAATGGTTAGTTAATCTGTAGATGTGAAGAAACCTCATTACTTACAGTCTTTAAATCAATCCCAGGTGCTTTTAGAAAAGATGATGTTGCTCAAACAGAAGTTATGGGCTGGATCCAGAAAATGTTGGGAAAGGTTCTTTGAACACTCTTATGCAGGCAATCAGACTAAATAATCATAAGGGCCCCTTCTGGCTTTAAAAAAAAAAAAAGCACTGATGAAAGTGACTTGCCTAAGGTCACAGAGTACATGAGGCAGAACTGGAAATAGTCAGTGACAGAACTGGGAATCGAACCCAGGAATCCTGATGCCCCAATCAATTGTAATATACTGGACCCTCTTCCTATTAGAAAATCTGGAACAGAACCTTCTTCATTCCTCACTCAGGGAAAAAGAACACAACAGCTCTGATATGTTATTAAAGGAGGCTGAAAAAGAACTGAAGGTATGTTAAAAATGCAGCTTGTGTCAAATTTAACTAGTTTACTATCTTATGTGAATGACAAATAGTAGGCATTTTCCTCCTTCTGTAGCTTAGCTGCACTAAATAAGAATAAAAAACAAACATCCTGGCTTAAGTCAGATTTGCATTAGCTGCTCTTCTGATAAAGCGGATCAACTTTGCACAATGGTGAGCTCAACGGTGAGTGGAAGTAGCACAATAAAAAGAAATTAGAACTGGGCCTGTTATGATGCCAACAAAAATGCCACATGTAGTTAGTTTCAACTGATACTTTACAGTGCATTACTTTAGACATTATGCCCAACTGTCCACTTGAAGACTCATTTATAACTATGCAGTGTTGACATAAATAAGCTGCCAGATGAGAAGAGTAGTTTTACACCCCCGTAGGCACTCATGTAATCAACTACAAAGTGCAAGACTGTGGAGAGTCAGACCATAGGTTTTTTCCATATGCAGTATTTTTAAGCTATAAAACGCTGAGGAGAATATTCAGTACTTGTGAGAGGGGCTTAGTTGATAGCACCAGAGACTTTGCCAACAGACTTGCCAATGCTGTCTAGGCAGTGCTCCACAAACCTATTTTGAAAGGATCACTGCTAGTATGAGAAAGAAGTTTGGCCCTTCTGTCCATTGGCTTCTGTTAGATCTGATGAGGAGCTTTGTTCCCCAGGAATTACACGGAAGCAATCAACAGACATTACAAAAGGTGCAAGTTTATGCCAACTCCGGGGAGGGAGGAAGGGCAGAGTCCACCAGAATAAAAAGCCCAGCCCCTCAAATGGGAGAGGGACCACAGACAAGTGGGAGGGTGCTTCCTTATTGCAACAGCCACTCATGGTACAAAAGAGGGGCAGAGGGCAGGGCAGCCTTTACTTCCTGGGGCACTTAGTAAGGGTTGCCCACCTCTGTACCTCCCAAATACTGGGGGGAGTACCACAGGGTCCAGTCAGCCCCTGACCATAGACTAGGAGGTCGCCAATTCCGGCGACACTGGGGCCAGTGCCCAGGACACCAAGGGGGGCCTCTACCACTTGTACAGAGAAATCTTGAGTAGTAAAGTAGGGTCTGAAGGAGGAGGTCTTCACACATACACCCTGGCTTAAAAGATGCTCACTAGCCTATTCTCCTCTAGCATGGAGAATCCTTGGCTTTTCTGCTGCGATGGTTAAAAAGTGACAGTTAGTGTCATGGCCAGCTATCTTTTGGCAGCCAGACTGAGAATATCCTACTCATTTCACTGAACAGCTAACAGAACCTAATCTTTGGTGATTACTGACCTTGACTAGATTTGAATAGATTAAAAAAAACAAACAAAAGAAAACACAAGCTCTTATTTGTCCCTGACCCCTTCATTCCCCCAAGCAGAGATGCTGACAAAAGCTACAGAGGAAAAAAGTGTACTATATTAATGAAATTCCATTAATTCTGTTTTCTTGTTGTTTCTCCCTCAATATGAGTGTTATTCAAATATCATCTTGAATGCAAGTGAAAAAAATATGTATTTGGTTCCACTCTGACATTAAACAGCTGTCAGATGGCAACAGGCATTAGGTCTGTATGGACCTGGACCAGATTGGAACTTGTGACTGAGAAGTGAAAGGCTTATTATCCAGTGACAAATCCCCAAGCAATGTAACTCTAACTACAAGCTAGGAGGACAAGGGGGGCAGTTACATCAGAGAGGAGTTTGGCCCATTCATGGCTTTGCATCCAAAATGAATGACAAGTTCAGCCCTTATGTAGGTGTGATGAACCACCCTTATTCGCTCTCTCACTGAGGAAATGGTGCAGTGCAGGCAAGACCTCTCTCTGCGGAACATACAGAATGAAATCACTGTTTACACATCTAGAAAATTCTCCTGAATACTACAGAAGCTAAAGCAAATAGAATAAGTGAGAATTTCCATTTTGATTGCCCACATAAGACAATGAGAACTGAAACTACCATCTTCTAATTTCATAAAAGCACAGGTCTAATCTCCACTATTACAGACAGATTCTCTCCATCACTCCACTGCAAATCCAGAGTGACTTTGCCAAGTTCAGTGGAATGACATATTTACACTAATGGACCTGAGACCAGAATCTAGAACTTTAGCTCAGCACCTTCAGGACTGGCCGATGGTCCCTTGGGCTCATTCTAGCAACCAGGGTAGGCTGCCGAGCAAGGGCATGCCAGCTAAGCTCTATTTTCCTTGACCATACCTCATACGCTGATTAGGGCCAGCTAAAGGTGGTATAGTTGTACTTAGACTAATTCTCCAGTGTATGGTCACTCACAGTTCTGTTACATTCTCTTTAGTAGCTGCTTTGTTTCAAGCAGAACAAACTTGCAATCAGACTCCTGAATTAGTCACCCCCTGGCTAGCCCTCAATTCCAACCTCCCATCTGCTTACAACAACGATGGGGAAAATGTCTAACTTTACACATTGCTTTATAAAATTCCTGATGCTAAGGTTTACTCCCAAATGCAGGGAACTTGGGGCAAATTCATCTCTGATATAAGTCTATGACTTCAAATGGGCTTACATCAGGCTATGCATTGGTGCCATTTAGGTTTGTGTTTATGTTTGCATTCATTTGTTGTGGTTTGTTAGGAACGTGACTATGAGGCATTTTCGCCTACCAAAAGTACATCAGAAAGAAAGAAACACTTTGCTGTTTGTTTCTTTGTGTATTCAAATAGGAATCAGAGTGTTAGCCTTGCCCTTCTCGCGGTGTCTTCTGAAACCTGGCACTGCATATATATCCTGTGTGTGTCTCATCATTTAACCCTCCTGCCTCACTGCACACTGGCTCTTTGACAGTGCCTCTTGATCAGGGCGGAGCAGGGTGCTCTTTGGACCTCCCTGAAACCTATCCTTGTATTTCTGCATGGAGCGTTGTATCATGAGGCTCCCTTTTTCTGCAGGCACTAAGCAGGTCTGCTTATTCGCAGGCTCTGATCGACTGTAGCACCACCTCTGCATTATAATATACTTATTTATGGAATAACATGCACCCTCAGCTTCCTCCCTCCCCCGTCTCAGATACTGTGCTTAAAGCTGAAGGAAAATATGTTCCTTCCAAGAAACACTGATCAAACAGAGCTTAAATCACACACACACAATCCAGCTGGCCTGAAACAGGAAAACTATGCATTGTACTTTGGAAAGGGGGAAAAAAAAAGTGACATGCCCTTTAAAAGTATATGGTCTCATCCAAAGGTTAAACACTAAAAAGCCCTGGAGAGTCTTATCACTGGACAAATCACTTGTCTCTTAGTAATAGACTACTAAGGTCAAACAACAGCAAGAATATCCTCTAAAGACCTGCCTATCTGTATCATTTAACGAGCGTGCTCCAGATCAGCCCCTTATGCTTCTCATCTGGCTTTTGGGCCAGGCTGACCTTTTAACAGCCAGAGATGCCCTCATTAAGACAGTTGATCTCTTAGTAAATGTTAAGGTTTGTCAGGACGCGCTTTAATGCGCGGCAAGTGTCTGTGAAACAGGCGTATAACAGCTTGGCGCAACTTCCCGCATCAGTGCCCATTAAATGTCAACCTGCCTCATGTAGGGCCTAAAGGAATGAGCTGTGGAATTCCATTTGGCTCAATCTTTAAAATATATTTGCAGAGATTAAGGATAAAAGCTTGAGAGATTATATTAATACATAAAAGATACTCAGACATATTTCTCTATCATAACAATGAATTGGATTTCAAAAAGGTATATTGCTACCTAGAAATGATCTGAGGTACATAGCATGGTTTTGATTGGAGAACACAGAAAAGAGAATTTTTTTAAAGTTTGCATTTTACTGCCGATCATTATCGGGCATAACGGCTTTGCACAAAAGGGTTTTTCTTGCGCAAGACGGGCCAGTGTAGACAGCCCCGTCTTGCGCAAGAGCCTGGTCCATGAAAATGGCAGATTAGCTATGCAAATGAGGCTCGGCGATATTCTAACGCTAAGCTTCATTTGCAAAGCTTTGGCACAAAACAGCACCAATGTAGACGCAGCTCAAGTATAGCTAAGAACTGTAACAAAATTCCACTTCTGTTTTCACTTTTGTGCTGTAATGTGATAGCGTAAGGTTGCAAGATGAGAACACAAAACAAATGCCATTTGACACTGTATCTAGACATCATCAAGAAACATATTTTGAATAGGTCCTTAATTTGATTTTAAGATTAAGTCAAAAATTGAGAACAAAATTCTAGCTGCCAGTAAGATTTAACCCTAAAAACTTGAGATCATACAGATTTCTTTTTGACTTACAGAAGAGCAAGGCAAAATGAGCCTTATAATTGGAACCCAGTTATAATGTCATTACACAGCGATGACTGTAATATACAATTTTTTTCTACAACCCTACACTGATAAAAAGTGCTATAAACCACAGCAACTTAAGTATCAGCTTTAAAACTAGACCCCAGCTATGTGGGTGCCACCAACTACTCAGTTGGCTACAGGACATCTCAACCAACTTCCTCAACATCCCTCTGTCTCAGTTGCCTCACTGACCCAAAGGGGGAGATTTTCAAAGGCACTGACTTTCAGTGGGAGTTGGGCCCCTAAGAGTATGTCTACACTACGTGCTTATTTCGGAATAAGCTATTTTGGAATGATAACTCCCAAAATAACTAACTATTTCAAAATAGCACATCCACACTACAGGGAAGTCTTGAAATTAGTCCAAGGAAGGCTCCCCTAATGTCGATGCGCTACCTCAATTTAGAGCCCCAGGAGGTACCGTGGAGTAATTACTGTCGCGCTGGGGATGAGCTACTTCAAAAATAGCAGCAGTGGAGCGTCCACTCTACCACTATTTCAAAATAGGTGTTATTCCTCATGAAAAGAGTGTATTGTTCCAGAATAAGAAGCCTGTTATTTTGAAATAACGGGCTTGCTGTGTGGATGCTCACCTTGTTATTTCAAAATGACACAAATTATTTCAAAATAATGCTGTAGTGGTAGACATGCCCTAACTGACCTTTGTGCCTTTGAAAATATCCTCAAACTGTTAAGAGCTTCAGATTGGAAGTATTGTTATAGCCAGTCAGTGGACTGGGCTGTTCGAGGGTTTTCTGTTTTCCTCAATATAGGCCTGATCCAACTGACGCCAATGAAAAGACACATGATTTCATTGGATTTGGAATCAGGCCCTACATACCTAATGACTTGACTAATACAATGTATTAAGCTTTGAAATTGTGGAAATATTTATGGGCCCACATATAAGAGGGAATAACTGTGCACTGGTAGTGTTCACAGTCACCAAAGCCAGGAGCTGCATAGTTTAATGACTTCAGAGGGGTAGCCGAGTTAGTCTGTACAGGATAAACTTAAAAAACAACAAATGGTCTGGTAGTACTTTATAGACTAACAAAACATGCAGATGGTATCATGAGCTTTCATGGGCACAGCCCACTTCTTCAGATGATTGGAGTGTTGGATGTCCAGAACCAAAATTAAATAGGAAGGAGGGGGACAAAAAGAGGCAGTCAGTATATAAATACCAAAGGGAAAACCGAGTTGGTATGTAACAAGCAAAACACCTACAGACTAGATAGTTAAAAGAAGCAGCTAAGGACCTTTAGGGGTATGTCTCGACTACAGGGTGGTTTTTTTTTTGTTTGTTTGTTTTTTTAAAGTGGCCTTCTTTGAAAAAACTACCCATGTTTAGACTTCTGCTGCATTCTTTCGAAATTAAATCGAAAGAATGCGGCGGTTTGTCTGGCCATGGTAAACCTTATTTTACAAGGAAAAACGCCTTTTTTTTTTAAAGAGCATTTTCGAAAAAAAGGCATTCTTGAATGCAAACAGGGCTTTTTCAAAAGAGCATCCAGACTGCCTGCATGCTCTTTCGAAAAAGCATCTCACTTTTTCAAAAGAAGTGGTTTCAGTCTAGACAGCCTTTTTCGAAAGATTTTCAAAAAAACCTCTTTTGAAAGAGGCTTGTAGTCTAGACATATCCTTAGTTAGCATTTAGAGAGGAAGAGTACTAACACCAGAATCTTTAGCTTCATTGAAAAGTTATTGGAAGTGCCATAGAGAGAAAACAAGACAACAGACACTTACCTGGTCAAGTTTGTTGTAGAAATCTATGTTTGCAGCACACAGGTACCTCCCGAGAAGCGTGGCATGGGTAGTAAAGATTGTGGCAACTGGAAGTTTCCTAAATCGAGAGAGGATGAGCCCAGCACCTGCCTGCCATTCGTGAAAGTGGGCAATCAAGTTGGGTGTGTCATCAAACTGGCTGGAGAGCTGAAAACAATGTGAAAGGACACGTGAAGTGCTCTGCCTCCTGCTTACCACCCCCTTCTCAGCAGTCCCCAAGCATCTGCTTACTGCTGAATGAGAAAATCCTACTGCATTCTACTTGACCATAACCCTGATCAGTCAGCAGAGTTGGCTGGTTGTGAAGAAGTGAACGGTGCACCATGGTCCACCAGGGAGCTCTGAAAAATGCAGTCTTTTGTATTGTTCTTTATATTTTCTCTTTTGATTTATAGAACCCGGGTTTGTTTAAGAAAACCAAGAGAGTGACTCAGTGTTAATGGTTTAAAGGGAAGGCAGAACCTGGTAACTTTGCAAAGTAAGTTGCCCTGGGTTTTTGCCAACAGTCTGCGAGTGATCACCTGATTGCTGGCCATCAGTAGGAAAAATATGTGGTGTTAGTAAGAACACAGACCCAAGGGGAAACATGGGGGTGGAAATAACATGAAAACAACACCATATGCCAGACATGCCTTTTCATGGAAAGCCTGCAGTTAAACTGTCCAATAGACAGAGGTGAAAGTAAGCCGGTAGGCCTGGGTGCACAGCTCCGTGAAGATCTGGCTGAGCAGTGGCAAAAGCCAGCAGGGAGCTATTTAAAGAGCTGGCAGGAGCCCTGGTTGCAATAGGACAGTTCCTATAAGAAATGTTAAGTTACTTTCACTGCTGCCAATAGAACACTTTGAAATCAGAGACAAGATACAGCCATGAATTTGGATCACAGGAGTGAAATTTCTTACAATTGCGGAGGGAAGATTTCAGATCTAGGGTTTTGGTACAATATCCAAGAGAGCAGTTACTGAGATTCCAAAATTGATTTGGATCCTGATCAGATCCAGGTTTGAAGAGGAGTGTTAAAGTGTGCTTAATCAAGTAAATGTAAATTTCAGAAGTTACATGGTTACACATGGGGGGCAGGCAGCTCCCCAGGAGCTGGTGTGTGCGGGGAGTCTGCTTTTAAGCTGGCTCCCCATGCATACCAGGAGCCTGTGTGTAACCATGAAGGTTAAACAATGAGCCCAGGTTCCTTGGTTAACAGTATTCACAGTTTCACTTTCACATCCATAGTTTGAAGTTACTGTTGTTTTAAAGTCTAGAACAGCACCTCTTTAAAGAACCAGGCAGTTAACGATCCAAAGATCAGCGCATCGTTGGCCTCTCTGTCATGAAAAGGGATTCCTATGTTGCATGCATCCCAGAATTCTCCTTTCCATCTGTCCAGATTCCAGGCTGCTGACCCTATGTCAAAGAGCATCACATATGGGCTGCCTTCTATCAGCCATCTTCCAAAAAATACCTATTAATGAGAAGTAGACATGTCAGCAGAAAAGGCCAGTTTCTCAAGGAGTTACCTAAAGTGAACTAGCAAATTTTGCATAGATACCAAAATTCACAAACAGAAGCACAAACATTTGGGAACAACACAGGTATCCCTGTGCGCACAAAATGGATATTTGGGGTTTCTCTTTGCAATGTGTGGAGTAAAGCTAGTCTATTGTGGGGAGGGAGGAAGAAGAGGAGGGAAGGATTCAACACCACATTTTTTCAATTTTATTTTCTTATATTTTTACAGACGTTTGAAAGATTTTTAAACTGCTCCATTGGTGGATAAATGGGAAGGGAGATAAGAACACTTTTGCTATCAAAATGGTATTTGTCATTCATATTTCAAAGTGACAAAACTTTCAATCAGCGCTAGTGATGATCACATTTACCCAATTAAATAAAAGGTGCAGGCACTTGGCGTTTTTCAGGATTCGAATCTGGGATCCATAACTGCCCCCTTTTTATTCATAACTTAATGGCATTTGCAGTACAGTGTAATGGTGCAAAATATCTACGACCAGCCTTAGAATTCATTCTAATTTACTCTAATACCTCCTCTATACAATCGAGTTATAGTGCTTAAATTAAACTGGGATGGTTAAGGCCATACAGCCCTCACTGGGGGTACGTCTAAACTAAGGGGTTTTTTTTCCCCCCGAAAGAGGATTTGCAAATTTCACAGGAATTTGCATATCTTCTTCCAATCTGATTTTCAAAAGAGGATCTTTCGAAAGTGAAAGTAGTCAGGAAGCAGTTTTTTCGGGAAAAAAAACCCTTTCAAAAAAACTGCGTAAACCTCATTTTTTAAGGAAGAGCGGTTTTTTCGAAAAAGGGGTTTTTCCCCGAAAAAAACGCTTCCAGACTACTTTCACTCTCGAAAGATCTTCTTTCTAAAGTGAGATAGGAAGAAGATTTGCAAATTCCCATGGAATTTGCATATCCTCTTTTGAAAATAGAGCATAGTCTAGACATAGCCTAAGTGCGTATGCACTTATAGTGATATTAAAATACATAACAATAGCATAACTATTCCTGTACAGAAAAGGGGAATAAGATATTTCAGTATAAAAAGACACCTTATGCTAGTATAATTGTGTCCATCTTAGGGGCTGTACCAGTATAATCACCTGTCTAACCAAAACAGTTACGCCAGTACAAAAACTATAGAGGAGTCCTTATAGCCTCATACTCATTACCTCTAAGGCCCCATTACACCACTCTGACAGTGCAAAGTGGTTTTAAAGTAAGTCAATGTAATTTATGCCTACGTTAAGACTAATGTAAATGAGGGTCCGGCCCTTCCGGTGTTTTCTCATTATATAAATGCCTAAGGGCCCTGATCAGTTTGACATACAGCACTGGAGCCTAGATACAGAGATTACTGTGATACTCTAACATACGAGAAACTACAATGTCATTATTAAAAGGCGAAAACTAAATTTGACATAACAGGAACACATTCATCGGTATGGTTTGTTTTGTGCTACTCCAGCAACACAAAGCAGAGGTAAACCTGGTATAACTGGCACGTTAAATTGGGTTTACAGCTATTTTGCATTTCAAGAACAGGTCAAAGCATCAGGAGCACAGAAATGAATCTGGCCTCAAAGTTTGCATTATTGTCCATTCAAAGAGAGCTTGCTAGATGGTGGAGGCATGTCTGTAAATTAGTAGTAGGTTTATATTTAGAATCCTTGGTAAATCATTAACTTTATGAAAAGTTACACTAAAACCAGAAGCAGCAGCAACATTAGGAACATCACTCTAAACTTCTGTTTGAGAATTGCCAAATTCCTTACAAATATCAAATGTATTATAGCTTGATTCCACTCTGAAGATTTGGCTTTGCAAAAATGGCATAAAGGGGCTGCAATTCTATTGACTCTGGGTGCTTTCAAGGTCAAGTTTGCACAGTTTACAATCAAGGGATTTTTTTTTTCTTAGCTAACAGCTTTGCATACTCCACCTGGAATCCGAGGGGCAAAACTTTTTCCCTTGGAGCATAAAGATTCTATAGGCCACATTAGACCCTCTTCTATTCTTGTGTAACACCCTTGTTGTCAAGTGGTTTGCACAGATGTAACTGTTTGGAATTTAGAAGGCAAGTCTGCTGCTGATGCACTGGAAGGAAAAGAATCTACACCACCTGCATGAAGGAAGTGAAGCAATATTATCTCTATTTTATGGCTGGGGAAACAGAGACAGATCTGCTGGGAGATATGTCCTGTGTATGCTTGCTCATGTTTGTCTGAAGAGGGAATGGAACCCAGATCCACTAGCTCTCTGTTTTGTGCACTGATCACAAAACTACTTTCCTTTCCTTTTTTGGAAGTAGAAATAATGCAACACCTATATTAAAATGGGGAAGAGGGAACACCACACTATTTCCAGAGCTATACTGGCTTTAGAAAGCAGGTTCTGTCTCACAGATAGCTGAACCACAGTTGGATTTAAAAAAAAATAAATAAATAAAAGTTGTGTCTAGCTTTCAAACCTTCCATTGTACTTGCTAGACAAGCAAGATCATAGTATGGTGAAATGCTATTCCCTTTTAGAGTTTATTCATCAGCAAGAGAAGGCCAAATGCAATAAGAGAATTACACAACAGTTCAGTCAACCTAAGGTCATATTATGTCTACTGAAATCTCACTGTATTTAGGGACTGGCAAAGTAAGTCATTAATCCAATTAAGTAGACTTGCAGATAAATGACTCTTAAAACATGTAATTGGATAAACTGGTTCTCTCTCAAAAATAACCTTTAAGGAATTGACTTTGCTACTCTAACGCTGAGTTAATGGCTCTGAGCTTTTCCTGTTGGGACACTGACCAGGTCTACAGTGTCAAGTGGAACGACAAGAGCATTAACCAAAGCTGTAATCTCCTGAGCATCAGCTTAGTTGCCATAGAGAGCAGTGGCAGATCTCATTTACCTGACACCCCTGGCCTTTCAATGTGTCCACTGCCTTCTTAATTGCTGGGTTTGGCGGCTCACACACCTCTACCTGAGTCTTCACGTTGTGCTCAAAGTAGGGTCCAATCAGAAAATAATTTTCACCCCATTCATCAGCAGTAATTTTGGCTTTTGTCTGGATCACAGTATAGATGCCACCAACTGTAAAAGAAAATAAATTAAAAAAGCATCAGGATGAGATGGCATCTGGTGCAAAATTCAGATCCAGATCTACATCTTTCTGGTAGTATGGGTCAGGGACACTTCCAGTGTAATTACTTTTCATTTTCAAAATTGAGTGAAATCCTGGCCCTAGTGAAGTAAATGGGGATGGGAGGGGGTTTGTCATTAACATCAATAGGCCCAGAATTTCATCCCCTATATTTAAAAATGGGATGCTAGGACGTGCAGTCCTCGTGTGGTAATTAAGTTGTAATCCCACAGCACTTTGCCTAAACATGGGAGAGTTAGCTAAATATCACTTGGGTCGTTATGTATGATCTCTCTAAAGTTCTCCTGTGTGGCTACAGTATAATTTTCACTCTAAACGGTTATCTGCTAGATTCTATTTTTGAATGTCATGCCCACTAATGTGGAACCAGTGCATTGTGCTAGTCTCAGACTTTTGTCTAGCTCGCCCTTATCTAGATAAACGACAATAAAAATCTGGGATCTCTACATCCCTGGAAAGTTCAGATTGGCCCCAAAGCACAGAATTTGAATCTTCCATTCATATATTTTCTATTGCCTTATCTAGTATTTGCAGATAGGGGACAGGTAAGCTTTTTGCTTTGGCAGTTGTCATTTTTAAAACTAATTCCTTGTGATGTAGGTGCCTGCACATTGGGAATTTGACTGGCAACCTCCAATTTATTACATACAAGCCACTGGAAAGCATCAGGCAGTAATGATTTCCAGCTGATACTGTTCTGAGTTGGATTTGAAGTAATGTCTTTTTTTTTTTTAAGGCACTGTATTCCATTATAACTCTTTCACCGATATCAATGTCTACAACATCTTTCACTGGTTGGTATATTATACATTATATAAACAAGTAACATGCTAACCAAATAGAATATCCCATTAGCAAATAAATAACTTAGTTAACAGATCACTAGAATGAAAAAAATGATACACATTTTTTTTTAGGGAGGGAATTCCACAATACCAGGACAAGATGATCAAAAGTATTGTGTTTAGATGCAGCATATGGAAAGGAATGTGGAAGAAGATAGGAGTCAAAGTCTAGGTGTAAAATACAAGCAAGAGACCAAATACACTATTACATCAGTCTAATCTTACACTGGCATGACTCCACTGAGTTAGTTAAATGGAAGTAAGTCAACAGTGAATAAAGCCCAAGAATCATTACGAAGGCCAAATTCTATGACTTTTTTCTAGATAATAAGGGCCAGATTTTTGAAAGGGTACTTTGCTAATATGACTTTTCATTTATTATGAAGCCAATGGGAGCTGAGTTGCTTAGCACTTTGAAGGATTAGGTCCATGATTCATTAACGTGAATCAGCTGACATCTGCAGCAAACATTTTTGCCAAATCTGATTTCCCCATCAGTACTGTGGAATTGAACAGCAGGCTACCGTTTTAAAATTGTGCCCTATAAAATGCATATGCAGCTGATGGGCACATGAACAGGCCTTTGCACATGCAAATCTATTAATTGTGAACTTCAAACCTGAAAGCAAACTCTGCTTTGTTATCAGTGAAGGCAATTAACCACTACAACAATTTACACTGCAGAAGTTGGATGTTTCTAAAAGTTCTGCTCAATTAACTGTTTTGGGCAAGTGGCCATTGCTATACAGGAGGGCAGACTAGATGATCATTGTGGTTCCCTCTAGCCTTGGAATCTATGGAAAAAGTATAACAATTATCTAGTTTGCATTTATAAGTTTTATGTGCCTATTTTAAAGTTAACCCCTTCATTACAATCCTGTTCTTTTAAAAAAATAGTCCACCTTGTGAGGAGAACAAACAAGGAAACAGCTGAAGGACAGAAGATCCATAGAATCGTAAATAAAAAGAACTTCATCACCCATATCATTCTAAGTCTTACAATAAAAACAATGCAGCTAAAATTCCATAACATATATAATTATTAAAATAGATCATAATGCAAATAAAAGTCTTTGCTCCATATTCAAAACTATCTCGGGGAGGCTGGGGGGGGGGGGGGGGGGGGGGGGGGAGAGAAGGGGAAAAAAAAAAAATCTATAGCTCACATGGTAAAGCTGCAGAAATAAAGATACAGCCAGCCCCCATTTTTCCCTTACAGGTTACTGGGACCATAAACATAAGAAGCGGTCCTGTAGCGAGTGGTCTATACAATGATTATTTAATATGCATCAGGATTTGTATCTTGTGTGGTGACACTATCACAGACTGTGTTCCTCAGTTTGCAAGCTGAGAGAGCGCAAGAGAGAATTTGTAACTCGTTCACACAGGAGTTGCATCTCTTAACTATAACGATGTAGTTAAAGCAGTACAAACCCCAACGATAGATACAGTTGTACTGATGTAACATGTGCTTATGGTGATGTGCTTATTCCTGTAAGGGTACAGGAATAAGTTATTCTGCTTTAAGGCAGTGGTTGGCAAAGTTGCAGGCCGTGACTCACTACTGGTTGCAGAATGTCAGGCACTAAGTCGCCTTGCTGTAGGGCAGGGATGAGCAGGGGCAGACTGGTAATCAAAATAGGTCCAGGAAATGTCATGGGGAGGGCCGTTCTCAACCCATCACCCCTGTGTGTGCCCCTCCCCCTTTCCCTGCCCCAGGAGTGGCTTGCCATGTTTATCCGCCCCCTCCTCCAGCAGCCACCAGCCGGCCCGTAAGGGGGTCACGGGTCCACAAGCCCGCACTTGGGACGTCTTCCAGACCACCTCTTCACTCTCGACCTCCCTCCGGGGCCCCAACCCGGTCAGACCAGCAGGGACGGGGCCCCTCTTTTGGGCTTCCGGATACCCCTAGCGTTAACGGCCACTTGCACCAACCGTGATGGGGAATCTGGGTTCAGTGGGAGGGAGGAAGGGAAGGGTTCCTTGGTGGGAAAGGGAGGCTCGGGCCCTCCCTCTCTCTGAGCCTCACCCCAGGACCCTAAGGATACAGGGACCCTTTATCCCTGTCCTGACTGGAGGGGCTGTAGCCCTCAACTTGCCAGTCCGTGGGCCTCTGTTCCCGGCCCCATCCTGGGCTACTTCCTTTCGCTCTATTTCCCCCTCCTGGTGTCTTACCGCCGGGTCTTCCTCTCAGCCCCTCCCCAAGTCCCTGGTTCCCGGCTCACTCCTCTCCCGTTCACCTTCCTTCTTCCCTCCCCCCGCTGTGCACTGGCGGTACCCTTTTGAAGGGCCTGCTTTCTCCTCGCCCCGCCCCTCACAGCGGTGTCCGGGTGTTGCGTCATGCCCTGGTCCGCCCCTTAACGAGGCATCCAGATGTTTCCCCACATCCAGCC
>CM057845.1:107823758-107845603 GCA_030068395.1 Apalone spinifera | reverse complement strand
TAGCCTTAGGGTATGTCTACCCTACAGAGTTTTTTCAGAAAAACTTAAATTATGTCCACACTGCAATTGCATTCTTCCGAAAGAAAATCAAAAGAACAGATGGGTTTTTCCGACGTTGGTAATCCTCATTCCATGAGGAAGAAGCCTTTTTTCCGAAAGAGCTCTTTTGGAAAAAGGCGTGGGTGGACGGGGAAGAGGGAGTCCTTTCTAAAGAAGAGGAAAGAGGAAAAAGCACAGGTGCCCTGATGGCCACTCCATCCATAGTAATCACAGCTTACATGCAAGATAGCGTCCATTCAGTGGACAGCTTTTGCTGTGTGGACACTCTCTTTCGGAATAAGTTTTTCCAGAAGATCTCTTTCGGAAAAGCTTCTTCCGAAAGAAGCCTATTGTCTAGACTTAGCCTCAGAGTGGGAGAATGGCTCTCTCTAGACCTAGTGGATGGGTGTTAATGAGAATAGGTCTCCCCCTGCTTGGAGGACAGCAGCTTTTCCCTGTGTGGTGGTGGCACTGGCGGAGAGGAAATACGCCTCTGGGCTCCATCCTAATAGCAGCTCTTCATACTGTGGTGTGGAGTTTGTAGGCAGGCACTGTTAGGAAGAGAAATGGACTGCAGCAGCTGCCATACTTACACCCAGTGCAGCGGCAGCTTGGTCCTATCTCCTTTGGCCCTGCTGGAGTGGTGAGGAGTAGGGATATGGTGCTATCTAGTGCGCCCCCATGGGCTCCAAGAGACTGTGTTGGGGAACAACAGGAGGGAGTACCCCTTGTAGTAGAGGCTGCAGCAAGGATAGATATGCCCATATAATGCCACCAGCCCGAGTGAACACCAGCCATCTAGACTTAGTGAGGGGCTGAAAGTCTTTACAGCAAAGGCCAACCTAAGAATTTTAGGGTAGGGCTAGAAAAGAATTTTTGTCAGGTATTCTAACCCAGCTGCACTGGGCTAGACTAATGATAATGGGGAAGATCAGCAAGATAATTCTTGGAAGGAACACTCAGACTTAACTGCTATACAAAAATGTTGTGTGTACGTGCATGTGTGTAAATATACCCCCACTCACACACCTTTTGGGTGTGGTGTACTGTCCCATGTAGTGGCACCAAGATCACTTACAGAGAGAATAATGAGTCTTCTCTACAGTCTTTGCTAATTAGCAATTGGTTTTTAGGTCAGGAGGTAGATGCTCATGCACTAAGCTCCAGAAGTCCCAGGTTCAATTCCACCTACAGATTTTTACATAAAATTAGCTCATCAGGTGCTGTAGAAACAAAGCTTTTCTCCTTTCCATGGTAGCCATTGGCTTATATGAATCACATTTTCAAGGCTAACTCTGTAAGGAACAGAACTAGAGTTTTACGTTAAAAAATAAAATTATCATTATGGAGCTTAAAGACACAATTAACGGGCTCTTCTGTCAGCTCTTCAGGAAATACAGGAAATGTCCTGATAATTCATGAGTATAAAACTAGTAGTAAAGGGATGAAACTGAGCAAAAGGAAATTTAGGCTGAAAATGTATATTTACTGAAATCTCTCAAAGGGAAAAAGAGAGACGCTTTTGCCAGAGGCATTTAAAACTAGAATGGACAAGGCACTGGAAAATACTAGACATGGGACCGGGATCCAAAGTGCGGATCCAGATCTTAATATCAAATTACCCAAAGTTTGTGGGAGTCCACATCTTCATTCACCACTGCAATTATCTAGTCTGTACGATCAACAGAGTCATATCAGTGCAAAATGGAGTAATGCAGTAGTGAATCAGGCCCAGCCATGAACCGGTTTATTGTAGAGATGGGGGAAGAGGCAAACATTTGAATCTTAATCTGATTTTAGATTGTGACCTGTCCCTGTCCCAAAGTTCAGGGCTGTTCAGATCTGAGGGTTAACTCAGGCTCATCTCTAGAATTAGTAGGGTAGAAAATAATCCTGCACTGACAAGGAAATGGACAGCATGATAACCTTGTGGGCCTGGCTGATCTCACTTAAACTGGTATAAATCCACAGCAACTCCCTTGAAGACAAGAGGATTACCCAAATGTAGCCTGGGCAAAAGTATAATATATTATTTTCCACCTCTGCTTTATAAGCAGATTCCTTGAGGCACATGCACACTTACATGGACAGCATTTTTCATTTTTAAAATCCAGGGAATAGTTCTATGGAATAAAGGTTGGACCTCAAGATTCAGTGTCAAAATTATGTGCTCTGTGAGCAGCTCCACATTCAAGCACAACCCCATGATGGGAGGGAGAGTAAGCAGCTTATACATTATACCCCTCTGTTCAGGTGCTGCCAGAGGCTAGTTCAATCCCCATTCCAGGTGGACAAGCCCTAATTTGTGTCTCTTGTGCAATGGCTCTTAAAGGGCATTACTGGGGTGCAGAGTCACCAGGGTGCATGTCACCTTCTCCCCTTCTCTTACCTACCGCTGACATAATTATGGCCCACCTAAGAAATCCCCCATTGCCATCGTCTGTTGTGGAGGCAGCACACAATTGACAGATATGTGTGGGACATGTACCAGTGCTATTCATCTGAGGGGAGGGGAACTTGATAGTCCCTTTGTATCACTGCAGCTAGGCTAACTTTATATTTAGTGTCAGTTTCTCAGAATTGCCAGCCCTAAGAGTTCAAACGTTTTGAATCAGCTCCCAGAAAGTCTTGGAATTGGTAAAATCAGGAGAGTTTAAAAAATAATAACTTTTGAGATCATTTTATTTGCTTTCTGAAATATATTGGGTGCATTCAGGTCACTTTCCTCCAAACCTGTGAGAGCAGAAACTTGCTTTAGTTGTTCAATGACAGCTGAGATTCTTGTGTAATCACATACCTTCAGGAATCGGAGATTTTACAGACCACTGGCCATCTTGAGACATGCCATAATGTTGTGTGTTAGCCATACTGATCACAGCCGATCATTTAACATAGAACAAAATATGGTTATTGTGTATTTTTCCAATAATATCGCAGCCTGTGTACAACATACGGTCAGCCAATATTTCAAGGAATAGACTCCAACAGAGAACTAGAAAGAAACGCAGCATCGCAGCATCGGTGGTGGTTTGGTGCTCGTCTTTTCTTAAACGCATTTGGGCCTCCTTCTCTGATGCCTGGCACCCTGTGTTGTCATTTGCTCTGCTGCAGTGGGGGGTAGAGTCCTAGTGAATTAGATGTGCGCTGTAAATGGCTATGAAAAGTGCAAAGCAGTGGAGTAGGCCCTTTGTTTTTATCCTCAATGTGTACCAGTAGAGGCCGCTAGACCTCTGTAAATTACTAGGTAGGCAAGCCAGTAAATCAATAACTTCACAATGAGGAATCACAATGAGGGCTTTCTCTGGAGGCATTAGGCAACTTTCCTTTCTAACTAAGAGCCAGCGTATTTGATGTCTCCGCCACAGATCCTAACATATTTAGTGGTATGATCCTAGCTAAAAAATGGCATTGGTCTCATAAGCATAAATACAGTACAGTAATTTATCACTGGAGCTGAATAAAGACATTAATTGGTTGGCATATTACAAAGCCAATTTCCCCTCCCTTTTACATCTGCATTTTCACATAAAAAGCTATGAATTGGACACATCCAGCCCACTTAACTAGCTTCATTAACATGGGTCCTACAATTGACAAGGACTTTTTTTTGCTTTTATGTATATCTTGGTTTCTGTTATTTCCATTCCAGCTCATCTGATGAAGTGGGTTTTATCCACAAAATTTCATGATTCTGTATGTTGTTATAAGTCTCTAAGTGCCACAGAACTACTTATCATTTGTATTGTGTTAGTTCTTAGAAGCCCTAATCTAAGCTCAGGGCCCATTGTGCCAGGTACAATACACACACACGCACACACCCACACACAGATGATCCTTGACCGAAAGAGCTTACATTTATTTGTTCTCTCATAAAGTGAATAACTTTTAAGGCCATTTGGAACATCAATCACACGGAAAGTCTTTGGAATTTGGCATCTACCTCCCTTAGGAATCTTTGCCTGAAAGAGTTCAAGTCTCCACTCCTATACCAATAATTTTCCAAAATGATGGCAATTAGATAGATAAGGTGATATCATTTATTGGACCAATTTATTGATGCTCAAAGAGACAAACTTCAAAGGAGTTCTGTGTACAGCCTCAAAAGCCTGTTTGACAACAGAAGTTGATTCAATAAAAGATATCACCTCACTGACTTTGTCTCTCATATCTTGGGACCCACATAGCTACCACCACAATACATACAATGATCAGACAGTCAGAAGTCTTGCTAGCCCCAGTTATTCAAAAATCATAAGATTGGCTTAAAATAATGAGTCTTTAATAAAAATATGGGGGCACTTTTAATTTGCCTGTGCATTTTCCATCCTATAAGTTTCAAATTTCCAGCTTTCCCCCTCAGCTGTAAAGGCTAGAACCTCGTTTGTTTGTATAAACTTGAGTTTATAGCACATAATCCCCTGACTCCAGGGACTGTGGATTTATCAACTGTTCAATCACAAACATTTGGCGCACACTCATTACATAAGCTTGGGCAAATAGTCACTCCGTACCTCAGCTTCTTTTGTAAACTGGAAATAATATTTACTCATTTAAAAAAAAAGTAAATCCTCAGATGAGAAGTGTTATATAAAAGCAAAATTGAATTATTATTAGCTCATAAATTATGTATATTTGGTTTAATTTCATCTGTGTCACTTCCTTTTTTGAGGGTTTGTTTACACAACATACCCCCAATTTTCTCCTTTCTATTTTCAAACGTCTAGAGAAAAAAATGAAATATCCCACAGTTTCAAAGATGTGGAAAGTTTAAAAAAAGAAAACAAAGCCCCTAATAAGAGGTTAGTTCTGTAAACTGAATACAACCAACTGACTTACCCCCACTATCTTTCTGAATGGAACCATTAGCTCCCTGGCAGGTAAGAGATAATGTTATCAGCCAAAAAGATACATTTACATTTCAGTCAGATCACACAGGAGTCAAGACCACTTTATAACCCACAATGAAATGCATAGCCCTCAGAGACTTTCACAAAACAGGTAAGAATTGTTTTGTATTAAATTAATTCAGGGAAATTGGATGTGTTGCATTTAAAGCTTTATAATGCCAACCTGTGGATTATTTTTACAGGGGGGGCTTTATAAACACTCTTCTTTGGAGCGCACAGGCATCTATTTATCATTGCATAACAGACATTTATACAAATAACAAGGGAAGAGAAAAGGCAAAAACTACAAAAATCCAAACCCCAACCATTGCTGTTGTGTGTGTGTGTGTGTGTGTATGTGTATATGTATATGTATATATATATATATATATACACATACACACACACACACACACAACAATCAGATAGTCAGAAGCCTTGCTAACCCCAATTATTCAAAAATCATGAGACTGGCTTAAAATAATGAGACTTTAATAATAAACAATAAAATTTTGTGGTGACACTTTTAGTTTGTCTGTCCATACACATATAACAACAGAGGATCTGTGGCTAAACTCTTAACTTATCCTGAAACAATGACACTCTGCAAATAAATAAATAAATACATACATACATACATACATACATAAAAAGCTTTAGCTATGTTTATTATGAAATAGGCCTTGTTGGAGCAATAAGGTATATGTAATTCATCTGTTTATATGGACCAGTTTCAAAATGTTCATCTTGGTGAAATCCTGGCTCCACAGAAGTTGCTGGCAAAATTCCCATCAGGTTCAATGAGGCCAAGATCTCTCTGCTTCTTTGAAGGTGCATTTTGAAGGAATTGTAGGTACAATTTGCACCTATCCCTCAGTTGCGGGGTCAAATCTAGTAGTGAGACGTGTGAGGACTCAGATTTGCTCTATAAACAGAGAAGCCAGAACTCTTGAAGACATTGGTACTTTCAGAGTCTTACCCTGCATATTAAATCATATGGGCTTTAATTTTTTTGTCAACAGCCTGCAGGAGAATAATGTGTCAGTCAACATTTGCAAACTTAAAAGGGGCTTGTTGAACCTTTGACCTCTTCAGCATCTGCTGTCCAGGGTAGAACATGCCCATTTTTTAAAGCAGTTGTGCATTTTTCATTATAGATTTGTGTTCTTGTGAAACTGCGTAACACAAGCCCATTGTAACCTATGCATTTATGCTACTTACATAGAGACTAGTTCAAACATAAAGCTACTTTTCAACTATAGCAGCATCATTACTATTTCACTGCTGAATATTTGTAAAGGCTGGTAAGGACTGCAGGATTGAGCCCTAAGAAGGGGAGACCTGATTAGTCTCTCACAGCTGTCACAGAGTCTCAGCGGTGTAACTTTAAAAAAAAACCAAGTAATCCTAGAGCACTGTAGAGACTAACAAAAAAAAATATAGTATCACAAGCTTTTGTGGGCAAAACCCACTAGGCAATTGAATAACCCCCTCTTAGCTGCTCACCAGATTGCTGTGAAGAGATCCAACCACCAAAGCCCATATGTATTCAGCCAGCTGTGTCTGTCCTGGGGATTAAAGACACACTCTTGAGGTGTTTATTTTCTATCTAATACCTCCTCCTGAGAGCTGAAACCTTTCATACCTGATGCCCAGTCCATGATATCAGTGCTGAGTCTGACCCCCTCAGACACCATTTTAATTCAAACACACCCCTTTCCAGATTACCAGGCATGTGGGGTGTTCTGTGTCTACAGGTTAGCACTCTAACAGGCACACAGCAGGTGTAGCACGTATCACACATAGAATTACTTTGCACAGGATTCTAAAATACCATTGCTTTTTACGGAAGCATGTAAAATATATGCAGGCAGTGTTCCCTGTATGCTGGGCACTTGTGCAGCGGCTAGGGAAAGATTCAAATGCTGCCCAGCTGATTAGCAGAGCACCGCAGCAATGTTTTTGTTTCTACTGGTGGTGCACATTCACACATGCTCAGTGCACATACAATTATTCTGCTCATGGATTGAAAAATCTGCACATGCCTGGACAAGATCAGAGGGAACATTGCATACAGGGTACATAAGATACAGAGAAAACAAACATTCTGAACAAAATTCCCCCTCATTCTAGCTCTTAAGAGTCCTCAGTGGACTGAATTCAGGTAGGGTTCTCCCTGCCTTATCAGGCTCCTACAGCAGCTTCTCTCTGTTGAGCTGGTGAAAAAGGCCAAAGACTCTAAACATTAGCATGTGTTGTTCTTGTTATAACCTTTCAGTCCTTCTATCTGGGATCAGCCACCTCAGGTGATCCCAGAGCCCTGCCAGGTGACTTCGTTGCCAGATTCTGACAACCAATTCTACAGAGTAGGAGCCAGTGTATTGACTAGGAAGACTGTATTTTAATAGAAAGACACACTTGTTCAATGACTGTGCATTATGAGCCCTGTTATCTCTGCCACTTGGAATTTCAGTCCAACATGGAGGTAAAATGATAACAAAGAAGATATAAGGTCACACTTTCAATATGCACATTGGTAAAGATAGTTAGAGAAAGTTCATAATCTCATATAGAATCCATCCGTCCATAAGAAGTGACTTAAGTGAAGTCAATGAACTGGTGTAAATTGACATAGCTCCACTGATTTTAGATGGGCCAGCAGAGATATGTAAGTGTAAAATGGCTATGTCAAAGAAGAATCAGGCTGATGGATTTGAATCAAACTGATGCCACTGTTGATAGCCACAATCCAAATTGCAGTACACAATGCATTGAAAATTGATTCCCCACCCCATTTTTCATACCTGACTTTTTGTATTCTAAAGCTTCAGAGGAGTAGCCGAGTTAGTCTGTAACAGGAAACACTTAAAAAACAAGAAATAGTCTGCCAGTCATCTAAAGAAGTGGGTTGTACCCACAAAAGCTGATGATACCATTTACATGTTTTGTTAGTCTTTAAAGTGCTACCAGACTATTTGTTTATTTGTATTCTGTTTCAGGAATATTGTTACGAGATTTCTTGGGAAAGTGCAGATCTGGCAATCAGTTATTAAATAAACCTTTTCTACTTGGAAAGATTATCATTTCCAGTGATAGGGGGATATTCAGTACATGTGTGGAAAGCTAGGGTTAAGTGTTTTGCAGGGTATCTGATCTCCACAGTGATCAGGACAGTTTGCTCTCCAAATCCAAGAGGTATAGCTGATAGTATGCTTGCAGTTTGGTGAGCAGAACAGAGGAGTTAACGCTGACTTGGCTTGCTGTTTGGTGCCAAGGTGAGGGATGTGGGTTTCTCTTTTCAATAGAGCAATAGAATGGATTGCAGACTGTTGGCACAGAGAAGAGCAAGGAAATTGTCTCATAGACTTGTGGCACACTCCCAGATGACTCAAGGAACCTGATTCAAGAGGGACTGAGGCTACACTGCAAAGCAACAGGGCTCGAACTCTGAGTTCCAGCTTACTCAAGCTTGGTCCCTCCAGCTCTGCAGGATCCTGGGTCCGAGCCTTGAGTTAGAATAACTGCCTAGTAGACCGTGGCAGACTTCTGAGCCCAGTCTCAAGCATAAGCTCACATTGCAGCATGAACATATGCAGAATTATAATCTAGTCTCTGAGACTGACCCCGTTTGTGGTCACTCAACCTTGTTGTCCCAATTTCCCACCTGCAACATGGGAAATAACACTCTTTTCATGGATGGGGAGTGATAGTTAGTTCATGTTTAACAAGGTCTTTGAAGAGGAATCATGTTCCATGTGCACTGCAGACAGACAGACAGACAGACAGACGTGTGCTCTAAATTCAATGTCTCCACAGCAAAGGAAGACCTGCGGTTGGCCCACGCCAGACTCGGGCTCGTGGGGTTCAGGTTGCAGGGGTGTTTCATTGCTGTGTAAATCTCCAGGGGCATTTGCGCTGTAGCTTTGTCCTTGCTCCCACCCATTCCCAAATGGCTACACAGCAGTGACGCAGCCCCTCAGCCTAATCCAGCCTTGAAAGCCTGAGTCAGTTGGCATGGGCCAGCTGGAGGGGTCTAGTTGCTGGGTTACCCTGGGGTTACAAATCCCTTGGTTTGTCTTGAGAGTTTTCAAAATATGGACATTATTTTGTACTCTCTGCTCAGGCAAACAAACAAACAAACAAACTCTTTAGGTCAGTGAGAATTTTGCCTCCTGGGCCTATATCCTGTACTAGATCTTCCTGGAACTTGGTCCTCCATCTGAATAGCTCAAAGTGTCTTATAGACATTACTAAGTCATGGTCATTCTCATTTCACAGGTGGGGAAACTGTAGTGCTATTTTGGACTCTATTTGTTGGCAAAATAGATTCCAAAGAAACCCATGTCACTCTTGAAGTTAAGTAAAGGTGTGTTAGGGAAGAAAAACTTTTTAGAAGCATGGGGTGTGTAACTAGCAATAACACATGGGTTTTTTTAGCTTGTTTTAAAGGTAAACAATTCCACGATCACATGTAAGCCCTAGAAAACAAAATAAACAGGGGTGTTTAAAAAGCTCGTACATATTCTGATTCAAACTTCATATCAGGGAATTCTGATGGTTTGTAGCAATTACAGACAGGCACACATACACACAGAGCATTGCACTGTGAAAATTAGAGCAGTAGGCGGCACTATAGACATTAACATAAGTTCTTCAGATATATTGTTTTGTTGCAGCAAAAGGATGCTTTATTCCTGTTATTAAATCATGATTCATGAAAACTTCATGAAGCACACAAAAACAGAATCACAACAGAATTAGTTAATTAGGGGCTCTTCATATAGGGAAGTAGCATCAGCTTCACACAGAGAAACACAGAGAGGAAGAGAGAAAAGCAGCAGCAAAGAGAGGATCTTTAACTAAGGTGAGCTGTTTGTACTTGAGGTACATGGAATGCCAAAACTTGAGCCATCCTTAAAAAGTGACTGAGGCTAACTTAGAGACAATGATTCTTGAATTGTATTTGTATATATGTAGTACATTTCTCCCTTTCATGTAAAAGGACTTGTTACTTAAATTGCAGCTATGAGTTGCTGTTTGCTGAAAGATTGGTGGTGATGATTATGGTTTCTAATTATTAAAAGGTAGGATTATAGTGCTATAATTGCATAGAGTATTGCCGACTGTAGACATCCATTCATTTATTTTTATTCTCTTCTCTTTTTTTCCCCATCTCCTTTTCCTCTCTCCTATCTTGTGTTTCCCTCTCTGTAACCTGTTAACTTTTAAGTGTTCTTTGAACTGCATTGGGGTTTTCCCCTCAAACAGTTTTTGCTGCTTTATTATGGTCCCTGCACATTTTTAGGTGAATATCTATTGTAGAGCTCTACAACCATGCCAAATAACTGTGGAGAGAAAATGAACAAAAGCTGAAAAATTTAATTTTTTAAAATAAAAAGCAACTTTCCAGATTTAAAATTAACGGGCCTGCAGTGGAGTTGTCTGTTTCATATATTTTATTTTTCAGACATGCAAATGAAATGAGATGTCAGTTCTGGTATCTTTGATCCCTTCAGAGAGAAGCTGTTACAAAGTTGCTTGCATTAGAGCCAGAGAGAAGGAGAAAAAAAATCATTTTTTTCCCTCTATCTTAGAATCTACTTTCAAACTTTTGAGTCAATATTTTTGTTGTTGTTTAATTCGAAAATGTTCAACCTTATATATCAAACTTTCAAACATGTGACTTAGGAGCCTAAAGACTATTTTCTAAAGGTGGCTGATGTGCTTATTAGGGGTATGAGTCCCACCGACTTTCTGACAAAGGGTCATGTGTTTCAGAGACATGATTGCAAGATACTTGAATTATGACAGATGAGTTTTCCCTAATAAGACTTAAAGAAATAAACATAGAGTCCTTCTGTTTAGAAAGAGCTAGGCACTGGGTGCTTTGAATAGATTCCCAATATAGGATCTGATCCCAAAGTCTACTGACGTAGATGGAAAGACTCTTATTGATGTCAGTGGGCTTCGGATCAAGCTCCTAGTGGTTGGCAAGAACAGGACTGGTCCTGTGGAAATGGGGAAGGAATAGTTTTGTTCTAAAAATTATCATTTTTTCTCTCTCTCTTTCTCTCTCTAGCTCTGATATGACTAGTCTTTTGCTCTTCTCATTAGTCATGATGATCATTTACCAAAATGGGACTTTTGGAAAACCTGTTTATGGGGACCTAGCAAATCCTCAGCTGGTTGATTTTTCAGGTACGGCTTTTTTTCCCCTGTTTAATCTATCAACCCTGCTGCTTCTGTAGATAAAGTATCACATATTGCAAAGACCGTCCTCATATTTATTGGCAATACTGTGGGCTAGAACCTTGACCCCACTATAGCTACTGAAACAGATATTATGGATTGAAGATGGCAATATTACTGACTTAACACCGGCTAGTGGAGGATTCTTCCAGTAAGAGGGAAGAATGTTGGCTTAGATACTCACAGATGAAACCCCTGTTGGTTTAGATACTCACAGATGTGTCAGGAAAAAGGGACTTTGGATAGGAGGCTGGATGTTCTGCCCATTTCTCACTGCTGGAAGAGGCCCCTGAGGCTAGCTAACCAACCGAGGAATCCCCTTACAAAGGGAAACATCCAGTGATAAGAACTGGTATAGGGACCATGTTAGGGACATAAAGGAGAGGACATTTCAGCAACACCTGACTGCCAGATTGTTCCTTTGGCTTTGTTGCGTTTGGGTGCAAGTTAGAGAAGCCCAGAGCGCTATTCTAAGATGCATTAGGGACAGCCCTGGTTTTTTGTTGGTCCCAAGATGAAAGGAGATGTGTACAGGTGGTGTACAGTCACATTTACCTCCCTCTTGGGTCCTGTGCTAATCACAGTTTAGCCAAACCCAAGGATTAGGCCCAATAAGTGTAAAATGTGTGTAAAACATTACCATTATGAAAACTAACATTTTTACACCCAGTTTTTACAGGAACATATTACGCCAGAAGATTCAGAGGAATGGAGATACAACCGATATAATTAGTAGATCGTTTCCAAGTAGATTATACCATTTGTTAACTGATGTGTAAAAGGGAGATTATGAATGTGATCTTGCCTGATAACACTGTAGGAAGTGAAGAAGCAAAGAATTCATTTGCATGATGCTGTATACCAGAGGTGGGCAAAACAAGGCACAACTGTGAGCGTGTCTGTGCAACCTTTGAGGGGAGGGAGGCAGAGAGTCTCCATGAGCTGCCCCCATCCCCAGTACCATCCCAGTAAGTGCCTCCCAGCCAAGGCCAAAGCCTGCATCTGGCACCCCCTTCTGCACCCCACCGCCTGCCCCAGGTGAGAACCCCCTCCTGCACCCACACTCCCTCTCAGATCCCCATTAAGATAATAGAGAAGAGTGGTCCATGACCACTCACCAACATTCTTAGAGTGGTCCCCCTGCAAAAATTATTGCCTAACCTTGCTCTATACCTACTTGCTCCTGGTTTTTGCTATTTGTGTTTGCTTGTAACTTTTGGATTTAACTGTGTTTGTGGCAGAATGCTAGTCACATTGGCCTTATTCTCCACTGCAATGAATCTTGTGCAGTGAAGTATGCCTGTGTAAAGTAGCTATAAAATAGTCAACAAATACAAATGCTGATTTTGTACATGCTCACGTTGCACGGGTATATGTGACTACACAGGAGCACTGAAGTCAAAACTAAAGCCCTGTATTTTTGTGTGTAATGTGTGATATTTTTGGTATATGTATATACATTTTACATCTCATTTTATGAATGACTGTGCTGATATCACCATGTTAATAATATATTTAAGTGGAAAGGTAAAATACAGTCCTTTGGCAACTATTTTTAATAATAAACTAGGAAAAGTAAACAATTGTACCTTTCATATTCTTTGTTATTATATAGCAATATATTCTCAAAACAATTTTCCATTCTTTGTTTTGTTATCATAAAATTCCCTTGGAACTCTTTTATAAAAGATCAATAATTATTGCTCTCTGGTGTACTTCCTAGTGGTTTATTACTAACTTGTCATCAGGATCTGATCACTATTTCGTTGTTCCTGAAAAATTGTAAATTAATTGAAAACTAATAACTAGTCACATTGAGTGAACTTCTGGCCCCCATGAAGTCATTAGGATTTTTGCTTCTGACTTCAATAGAAGCCAGGATTCCACCCAATATTTTAATCAATGTTTCTGGAAATTCCAGGTGATTTTTTTTTAATTAGTTCCTATTCTGTCCAGTGGCAACTGGTTTTGGAATAGAGGACCAGTTCTACCAGATTATTGGGGTTAACAGTCCTTCAGTGGAAACTGATAGAGACCAGTAGAAATCAAGAGAGATCAGAAGAAATCAGCGAGGAATCCTTACAGTTTATTGGAATTTCCAGCAGGATAAACCTACTGCATGAGATTGCTAAGGAAGGTGCTTGTAGGATGTAGTGCACATGTAAGACCTTGCATTTTGCACACTCCTTCAAGCTGTTTTGGATTTCCTCAGTGATGATGGTGGTGTGTGTTTTGCCCTAGATGCTCAGTGGATACTCAGTGACACACAAGCCAAGAGGAACTCCTATCAGGCAAGCCAAGGTATGGATAGTCCTGATTCTGCGGAGCAGTCCAGCCTGTGCTACTTCATCCAGGAGAGTGAGAGAGAGAGTCAAATCTCATGCAGACTGAGGTTTGCTAGGAGCAAGTTTAATTTTAACCCCTTTGGACTTCGGTTTGGGAAAAGGCAACAGGGCCAGCTGGCCAGCAAAAGGCATCCAGTCACTTTGAGCAGTGTCAAAATGTTACCATCCCTTTTAAAGTTCAAACTAAACCAGATGGCGACCCGGCGTGGAGACTCTGGGGGGCAGGATTGTTAAATGTACAAAAGCTGTGCTAAGAACAGTGCCCATAATTTTCAAAAGTGACTAGTGATTGTGGGTGCCTTGCCCGATTTTCAGAGGACAGGTGCTCTGTACTTTCTGAAATTCAGGCCTCTATAAGTTGTCTCAAGTTGGGCACCCAGAAATTGAAACACAGAAAATCACTCATCACTTTGGAAAACATAGGCCTCTACATAATTTTTCTTTTAAAAACATGATTTTCCAATTGATGTCTGGTATGGTTGTAACTCAGTGAGAAAAAGGCAGCCACAACTCCTGTGCAATACTGTTGTGCCTGTATTCTCTGTTGTACTATGCCACACCCACCTGCAAGACATTAGCTACTCTTTTGGGGGTCAGCAAAGCATTTATATTCCATTTATATAACCACGAAGGATTTTTCAGTATTGTGAATTCAAATATTACATCGTTCCTTATCAACAAATGGTGATCACAATAAAGTGACTGAAATGCTAGTGCCCTAACACTGTGTGAGTTTGCCTTTTTTTCAGTTATCCCCTCTCTGGTGGTTCCTGGCCCTTCTTCACTTCTGTTTGAACAAAGGGGGCTTCCATTCTTCTATCTGACTGCTGGCAGGAAACTTTGAATGAGCTATAATTGCTTTGTGTGCCTCTTTTATCTAGCCTAGCCCAGGCAGGAACAGTTGCCGAAGCTGACAGCCTTGTAAGCGTCACGCACTTATCTTCGTCTCGTCCCGTGGGTGTGCATCATTTTATGTCTTTGTCTGCAAGAAAAGGTTTTCCCCCTGGCCTCCGTGCCCTGGGAGAATATTCTCCCACCCTAACTGTCCTCTGTGGAAGGAGGTCTTTCCACTCACTAAACCTGCCTTCTGATACTAGTTTAAAGTAAAATAAAATATCATGAGATTAGAATTAAGGTCCCAGTTCAGAACAACATTTAAACACATGCTGAAATCTATTTCACAGGCAGGTTCATGCATAGGGATAGCTCAGTGGTTTGAGCATTAGCCTGCTAAACGCAGGGTTGTGAGTTCAATCCTTGTGGAGGCCATTTGGGGCAAAAATTTGTCAGGAATGGTACTTGGTCCTACTGTGAAGGCAGGGGACTGGACTTGATGACCTTTCAAGGTCCCTTCCAGTTCTAAGAAATAGGTAATCTCCAATAGGCCCTTTGGCCCCTTCTGTGCCCACAAACCAACCAGCAACACCTCTTTTGGTGCAATCACCTGTGCTTTTTATTGTCAGTGTCCGTTCCCACCATCCTCTATTTACAGGCTTCAGACCTGTTACCTTAGGCGCTGTTCACTCCTGTGGCTAACTGATGAGCACATCCGTGCACTCTATAGTTCCCCCTTTTCCTCTCCCCACTTCCTTCCTGACAGCTTTAGATATCTCTGTGGCTAATGAGGCCTGTAGCTAATCATGTGTTTAACTGCTTTGCTGAATAGAGCCAAATTGATGACACATAGCCTCTTAAGTCTAAAGCAAGACCTGAAATCAATTGAAGTCAAAGGCCTTTAAATCAGGTTCATAATAGAGGTCTTTATTTTCTTTAAATACCTAAAGATTTAGAATATGATAAAAGTCATGATCTCCTCCTCCCCCCCCCAAAAATAAACTGGCCTTCATTAAAGGACAACTGGTTGCCTTCTACAGTAAACAGTCACTTTCAATGTGTTTATGTTGAAATGGATTAATTAAGGAGAAAATGTACAATGGAACAAACAAAATTAAAAGGTATTCAGCATAACTTCTATACTGACTTTTCTATCTAGCAGGCCCTGCTCAATATTAGTAACCTAGATGCATATTTAGGCTCTGAAATAGAGAGGCCCTAATTGTCAGAAATGCCGATTAAACACAACTCCTAGTGAAGCCAACGGGGGAGGGGGTGCTGGATGTCATGATGTCGGGAGTGGCTCACAACCATGAGTGTCTACCTTAGGGCAGACTGTCAGTGTATGTCTACACAGCATGCTTATTTCAAAATAATCTATTTTGGATTTTTTTTTTCAGAAATAGCTTCTTTCGAAATAGCAGGTCTACTCTATAAGGAAGCCTCAAAATTATTTCGAGGCAGGCTTCCCTAGTGTGGGTTTGCTACTTCGATTTAGAGCCCCTGGAGGCACTGGGGAATAATTACTTTGAATGGCCATGGGGAGGAGCTATTTTGAAATGGCAGGAGTGGAGCATCCACACTACTGCTGTTCCAAAATAGTTATTTTGGAATAAGCATTATTCCTCATGGAATGAGGTTTACAGATTTCTAAATAAGCCGTCCATTATTTCAAAATTATTTTGAAATAACAGAATTTCTGTGTAGCTGCTCACACTGTTATTTCGAAATAATGGCCGTTATTTCAAAATAACTGTGCTGTGTAGACATACAATCAGAAAGAAAGCAGATATCCCAAGCTGGTGCTGTGTTTTTATAATTAGGTTTCACCAAGCCAGTTATAAATGGGAACTCCTGGATTATTATACCAGTCTTACCATGAAGTCACAGAGATTTCACCTTTCCCCTTCTCACCACCTTTCTTGCTGTCCAAACTGAACTTTGTGATAAAAGGTAACTAGGTAACTTAAACCAAAACTTATACCATATCGTATTTCTCCAGTTCCAAGAGACTAGTTACCTCAGTTTGATCAGTACTCTAGAGCTTATACCACAGACAATTTTGGCAGCCAATTCTATGATAGCTAATACATTTTAGTTAGTTAATGAAAAGGAAAGTAGAGTTCTTGAGAGGTTAAAGCAGGTAAAAATATGAACAAGTGAATCACAGTTTGTAACTCCAAATAGTGGCTGAGATGTAATAAACTGCCAGTTTCCCCAAAATCTTTTCAGGATGTTCAGGTTGTCTCTGGGGATCTCTGCTTTGCATCTGGTACACTTCCTGTTAAGTTCAGTCTAGAGACAAAGGATCTTGAATCCATTCTTATATATTCTTTTCACAAAACACGAGCTCATAGTCTCTCTACCCATGTGGGCTTCTACTTTGATGACATTAAGTGAGGAATGCACTTTGAGTGAGTCATCCCACACAATGGCCATTTGCTTTAGAATTAGCACTTTGTCTGATAAAATCCTACATGAGCATTCTTCAAAGTTTCTTTGAGATCTGTTTTGGGTGTTTAAACTTCATAAAATTAATGGGACATTTTACATGCATTGTTTTTAGGTATAGTGTCTTATCACGATGTAATAACAAATATTTACATTATAAATACCCCAGTAACTAAATAACTCATCACTTCTACATTTAACAATCCTTTTGATCTATATTAATAGACAAGTGAACTGACCTGAATACTCATTAGCATGATCTGGTTCTGCCAGAATCACACTGAGTATGTCACAGTTAAGTGCAATTGCACTCATATTTTCCCTTTGGGATGCAGGAAGGGCACCCATTCTCAGGTTCCAGTCACTCTAGATGTTGGCTTTCTTGGGTGGACATGCATCCGTCTTCCTTCTGGCTGGTGTAATTCCACACTGAATAGTTTCTGATTTCACCATTTCCAGCAAAAGACAAGACTGTCTAAACAGACCTGTTTGCTTTCCCTCCAGAGACTAATAACAGTAACTGTTAGCAGTGCTGGAATGGGAGTGCGTGTGAGGAAGGGGCCATGGCCAATATTCTGTATAAGCTGTGCATTTGTGTGGCCACTCAGGAGGGATTCAAATGCTGCCCAGCTGATTAGCAGAGCACCCATAGCTAGGTTTTTGGTTTCTATTGGTGGTGCACATCTACTTATGCCTCAGTGCACATAAAACTTTATTCTGCACATGAATGGGAAAAATACTCACTTGGATGGAAAGGATTACTGAGGCCCATTCATTTCCTGCCATGGTACCAGTCCCTGGAAGAGGCCCGGCCTCTCAGCCAAGCTGGAAGCTGAAGCCCAACTGGGTAAAAGTGGTGCAGGGAGACCAGGTAGCTGTGGGGAGCTACAAACCCTCCAGCTGCCCAAGTAGCTCTTCCCATGTCTCTGCTATAGCTCTTCAGCACCTTCCCTTCCCTAAGGCCAAACTGGAGCCAGGTTGAGGTAAAAGCCATGTGAGCAGCAATAGGGAGCCTCCACTAGTTGCTCTCAGCCCATGACCCTCTCTCACCAGCTCCAACTTCTGGCTTGGCAGGGGGCAGGGCCATGGAGAAGGTAGGGACTTATCCCCTCCCCCACTTTAGGAAGCATCTATCAATCCTAGTAACTTCCAACAGTTACGCGACCATACAGTTCTTCTAAGCAAGCATATTTTATTTTTAAGGTAAAAGTGCAACAAAGAAAACATTAAAAATAGCAAAATCACCTGCATGCTTGCTAATAAATTTGCCAGAGAATGACCCCCTCATACAGGAACAATCCTTCAAAACTCCACCCAGGGATTTCCCTTTGGTTTTAAGTGTATCAGAAGGAGGACACCCCATGACTCTGTGAGGCACTCATTCTTCCAGTTTGGTTCTTTGAATAGACCATGAATAGGTCTGTTCAACCAGAAAATGGTTCTCTGCTCAAAGTGCAGTTTCAAGAGGATGGTTGGGTCATTTGCATTTACCTCCCCTCAAGTACTTCCTCAGAAATCCATGACATACATATTATACCAAAAAGTCCTTTGAAATTTAGGATCCTCCAATGTGTTTATGAATCAAATTCTTCTGCCTAAACCCACAGTAGAACATAAACATTTACATTTTCAGTATAACATACTTCCAGAATACTTAAACTGAATTCAATAGTTTCAATTTAATTCCATAATATTTGTCCAGGGTATTTCAGAATATTATTATATCTATCACAGAATGATCAACACTTTGAAAATCAGCGAGCTACCCCTTTTAGACTTTTGGAAATCAAGCCATTGTTGTTTAGATGTCTAAATATGGGATTCAGAAGCCTAACTTTAAACATACAGCTTTGAAAATTGTGACCATAAAAATGTATTTATCTGCTTTATCTCCTTAAATAGTTTCTACCGCTATTACACAAATACTGAACAGATCTTGAGTTATAGAGTAAGTTAAAGAAAAGAATTAGTATCAATTCAACATTACTTTTTAAAAAAATCACTGCTGGTAGTGATCCACTTTCATTCGCAGAATAATTCAGCCAACATCATATCTTCAGTAGCTGAATGTAAATAGTTCTGCAAAATATCAGAAAAGTTTTTAGGAGGCAAGCATAAGGAAAAAAATATTTACTCTGCACATTTATTTTATATATTCATTTCCCAAAACAGATCGTTCATTGTTACTTACCTCTCCATGCAAATTGCTCACATCAGACATTGGGTACACCAGAACTTAATGAGTATTGGTCTCTACAATGGCCACATACTGGAATATCATCTAAATTAATTTTCAGCAGGACTCTCATCACTTGAACAGAATGACAACTAACACTGTTATGGTATCTAAATAAGGAATTTATGTAGTATAGTCAGCAACCCATTCAATTATTGCTTAGTATGGATTTAGAAAGACTCTTGGGGTATGTCTACACCGTGGGACAAGATTGAATTAAGATCTGTAACTTCAGCTACGTTAATTGAATAGCTTAACTTTACTTTTGGTGCTGTCCACACTGCAGAAAGTCAAAGGGAGAATACTTTTCCTTCGACTTCCCTTACTTACTTCTCATGGAAACAGGACTACTTGCATCGACTGGGGTCCCCCTCCTTATCTGAATTAGCTGTTTTAACTAGACCTGCTAATTCAAGCCCTGGAAGATCAACAGTGGCAGCTTCGATATCCTTTGAAGTATAAACATACCCTTCATGAAATTCTGTCCCCAATGATATCAATGGAAATTTTTCATTGACTTCAATAGGGCCAGGATTTTTGCTGCAGTGTAGTAATTTCTTGCTACCCAAAGGGCTCCCTGAAGGCTTGAGGTCCAAGGAGCAATCTGTTCCTATGTGTGGTGAATATCTTGAAATACAAAAGTCTCCTGTATGTTTTCTGCATCTTAATTCTGTCTTTTCTCCATCACAAGGGACACTGCAGTTTTCCTAACATTTTAACAAAGGAAGTGATGGAAGCCTCATTACTTCGGTCATTGGAAGCTGGATTAGTCAAAGTAATATATTTGAGGGAACAATACACTATTGGCAGTGGGTGATGGCTTAGATGGCCAAATGGGGTAGACCTCCCTGTTGGATGCAGATTGTCCCTCAGCTACAACTGGGAACAGGTACAATGATTCAATGAAAAAATATTTCCAGGCATTTCCAGTGGGGATGTGGATAAAGGCACTGAGACCAACACAGACCATCTTTTCTCAAAACATGAAGAGCTGCTAAATACTTGTAGACTATTACTATGGCCTATCTGGATTATTTTCAACTGATTAAAACTCTTCAGAGGGCATTAAAAAAATAAAACAAGGAAAAAACATCTCTAGGTTTCACAGTCCAACATATAAATATTTATCAGCATCTTAAATAGAAAGCCAAAATAAGGATAAGGTCCCAAGAAGAAAATGAGAGAATCCCAATCAAAACCCAATCCATACCAATCTTGTGCAAAAAGGGGGTTTTGCACAAAAAGGAAATGTCCATACTGCTTGTTTTTGCGCAAAAACCCCTCATGCAAAAACGGATCGGCAGAAAATATGCAAATGAGATAATGACTTATGTTATTGAGTCCCTCATGAGCATATTTCCTGCTGCAAAAACTCATAGTGTAGACATAGCTTTGCAGAATTAGTGTGGAGAGGACTTGGCATCTTGAAGGATTGGGCACAATTCTTAACTGTAGTTTCTACTAGGCAGCATATTGGGCCAATCCAGTGAATAGCCAGAGTAGACAGATGGTGGTCATGCCTACTCCTAAGTGTTGGAGAGAGGACACACTGCCTCATTACGCCATCAGGATCTCTGCCTATTATTGAGAGAATTAGCAGTTAGGCACTAGTATCCCCACTGGCCTAATGAGATTGAACTCCCAAGCGGAAAGATGTTCTCCCAGAAGTTTGCATGCCTTCACTCTGAGGCAGGGGCTGAACAGCCAACAGTCTATAGCAGTGTTTCTTAAACTGTGTTCTATGGCACACCGGTGCGCTGCAAGGCAGTCTGAGGTGTGCCACAGAGAAGATAGCTGCCTTAAAAGGGGAATCTCTGTGCTTTGGTTCTACTTCGCCAGATTTGTGTGCGAGACACCCAGCACAGCCCACAACAACCGCCTGAAACTCTTCCTAATTATATCTACCCAGCCCCGCCTCCGGGACGCGTGCTCACCTCCTGCCCTCCCTCCCCTCGCCCAGCAACTCTCTGCACCTTCGGGATGCGTGCACTTTGCCACATCAGGAGGCCCGTGTTGGTCCGGAGGCTTGAGGGGCGGGCCCAAAGGACTTGGAAAAATTAAAAAAAAAAAAAAAAAGCAGGAGCTGTCCCTTGGCACTGGACCGCTCAGCTTTAAAAATGAAAGCCGGGGCTAAGTTTGTGATTGGGGGAGGGTGGGGAAAGCGAGAGGCCTCAGGCTGCTATGAGTGATGCCAGCCGAACCCCTGCCTGGGGAGAGGGCGGGAAAACTTGGAGGTTGCTTCAGAAGCTTCCATGACAGGGGGTGGGGTGGGGCAGGGGCACAATGTTACTCCTTTGTTTTTGTTTTTGTTTGCCTGACAACTTGTTTTTTAATTTAATGGATAGGAATTGCCAGGTTTTGTTTGTGTGTTTGTTTATGGTTGAAGGCTGCTCACAAACATACTACAATATACTATTTAAAGTTGTTGTAATATAATTTGGGACACTTAGATTTAAAAAGATACTTTTTAAAAGATACTTATAATTGGGCAGGGAGCAAATATTGTCATCAAGTAAAAGTGTCATCTGGTCAGGGTGGTGGGGTTTTTTTTTTTTTTTTGCCTTGGTGTTCCTCATAAAAAAAAATATTGTTTGGCATTCCTCAGTCTTAAAAAGTTTAAGAAACACTGGTCTATAGCCCTCACACTCCTTAGCAAGGACTGGACAAACACTGTAGGCTATGGCCTGGGGTCCCTTCAGCAGGAGTCAGAGCAATCCTAGAGGTCACTTAGCTCTGGGTCCTTGTTGCAGAGACAGAACATAAGAACATAAGAACATAAGAATGGCCGTACCGGGTCAGACCAAA
>CM057845.1:107804338-107820437 GCA_030068395.1 Apalone spinifera | reverse complement strand
ATGACTGAGAACAATGTAAGTGAAAACAAAGCAAGGAAGGGATTGTACAGAATTAGCTAGTTGAATTTGCTCAGAAGAAAATTACTAATGCATGTCTTCTGCAAACAATAACAGAGCTAATGCAATTTTACAACCCACCAGCTGACAGCTATTTATTTTACTTTTTTTTTTAGTAGAAGGCAGCAGAACACAAAGAGAAAAACATCCCAACTTGTGATGAAAGAAACTCCACAAAATCTTTATTATTTGATGAGACATCACATAAGACTATTTTTTTCTGTCTGAATTTACTGTGAAGTAGAGAGCTAACAGAAAGAAACAATGGGAGGCGAAATCAGTCTATTAAGATGTGTGAAATCCTCCATCTACCTCTCTCTTATTGTGTGTTATGAAAGAAGCCTCTATCATTTTTTTTCTTCTTCACTTTTCTCCCTATTTGTAAATGAAGTTGGCTATTATCTAAATGATGAGACTTTTGATTTTAAAAATAGTGGTTATAAATAGATACAAATTTGTACTTGGGAAACTTCTCTCTCTCTCTCCTTCCTAAAAAAATGTCACCAGCATCTAAATCCAAAGGTTTCAAAACCCTGTCTTGAAAACCCTAAACTGTATTTGATATCCAGTGTGAGATCAGAACTGTGTAGCCCAAGATCACCTATATGTTTTTTTCCATACTCAGTCCTTACAACTGACAGCCTGACATGGACTATAACCATAGAAATGTAGGGTTGGAAGGAACCTTAAGACAAAATTTTGTCCAGCTACCAGTGCTGAGATAGCCCCAAGTAAGCCTGGACCATCCCTGACCAATGTTTGTCCAGCCTGGTCTTAAAAACCTATAAAGAAGCAAGAATGGCCACATGCAAATGAACATTCTGCCAAGGATATCATTCTGGTTTCAAAATCTGTATCTGATTATCCCAGATAAAACCCTAGCAGGAATACAAAGGATGTTGTTAGAATGGATATGGAATAAGAAAAGACCAAGAATGAGAGTAGAGCCTTTGTATAGACTCATTAAACAGGATGGACTAGCAGTTCCAAATATTCTATGGTACTATCAAGCCAGCCAGCTCAAAGTAACTCATTCCCCCCTCCTCCTTCAAGTGGAGGTGTGCCTCATGGAGGCAGGTCTGAGCACTGGGGCTGAAGACATGTGGTGCCAGCAGGAGAGGACACAGCTGGGTGTATGAACACTAAGCTGGGAGGTCTGAGGAGGTTCCAGCCTGTGGATTCAGGAGGTTTCCAGCCCCAATTTGGATGCTAAGTGAGGGTGCATCTACACAGCAGGGCTTAACTTGAAATAAGCTACATCAATTGAGCTACGTCAATTGCGTAGTTTATTTTGAAATAGTTTATTTTGAAATTGGGAGTATCTACACAGTACTTATTTCGAAACAGAGCACTCTTCCTCCAACTTCCCTTACTCCTCGTACAATGAGGGTTACAGGAGTCGGAGTAAGAAGTCCTCCAGCTTGACAGTATTTTGGCATTATTTTGAAATAACTGGAGGCTGTGTAGACACAGACTAAGTTATTTCAAAATAATGCTAGTTATTTCAAAAGAATGTTGCTGTATAGACATACCCTGAGTGGGCTGCAGCTTACTCAGGCCCATGTATAGCTACATCCCTGCCCCACCCCAGAACTCACACTAACAGCCAGAGCCCTCACTCCCTCCCACATCCCCAACCCTCTGCCCCAACTTGGATAAAATGAGTGAGCAAGAGTGGGGAAAAGCGAGTGACCGAGGGAGTGATGGGGAAGGGGCCTAAGAGAAGCGACAGGGGCAGGGCCTCCAAGAAGTGGGGCAGGTGGTAGGGCAAGTGTGTTCAGTTTTCTGCTATTAGAAAGTTGGCATTCCTAATCAGAGTGGCCACTGCTAGAGACAGGACCCTGACGGGCCAATGATTTGTTGCAGTTTGATAAATCCTATATCAATTTTTCCTTTTAAATTTTGATGATGGTGGGAAGGCAAGTTTCATGATCAATACTCTTTACTTTGTTTTATGGTGAGGCTCTTTTAAAAAATGTATTTAAAGGAGCAGAGCTACAGAATGGAGGTTGTTTGTTTAGCCAACTCACATTCTAAGGAATTTTCTTTCGTCTCATTAAAGGAAAAATCTGAGCAGTCTCGAATTCAGAATGGAAAACAGACTTCCTGGTTTTTGAAACCCGGAGATTGTTGTATATAAAAAGCCTCTGCCTGAGCTTACTTGATTTTACACATGCATTTTCTGGAAATACACTGAATTATAAGGTCTAAGGTTTTAAACTGCAACTCATTGTAATTTTTGTCAAACTTTGCAACTCATTGTAATCTTTGTAAAACCTTGCAACTTTGTAACTTCAGCAACTTTGCTTTATAAGTTCAGAAACTTACTTTAAGCTGCAACTTTGTAATCTTTGTAACTCACAGCCACCTTGCTTGTAACTTGCTCTAAACTACGTTCCCCCCAAGTGATGCAGGTGTGTGTGTCTGTGTGTGTGGTAGGAGTTACAAGGCTGAAGCACATGGAGCACATGGTGATGAGTCATCAGAGACTGCTGCTTTGCTGGATAAAGGGAAGTCTAGGCATGCTCCCTGGTGACAACGTGGATGAGTCACAGGAGCCATACAGACACAATATAAGGAGAGAGAGCATGTGGCATAAGCCTCTTTCTCTTTTTTCCTCCTCCTGAGAAGCTCTTCTTTCTATGGCCAGTGTCTTTCCTGACCAGCTCCCAGCCATGATCAGCAGACAGACCCACCAGAATCTACATGCCTTGGCTCTTTCTGCAATCCACATGCCTGTGTAAGTGCCTGAGGGCAGAAATGAATGGAGGTGCGTGTGTGCGAGATAGAAATAGCTGGTTCCCTCTTTAGTTTAAACCTGAAAGTTGCGTCTAGACTACATGGCTCCATCGACGGAGCCATGTAGACGAGTTTACTCAGCAAAGGGAAATGCCGAGGCATAAAGGATCTGCCGACAAAGGGTTCTGGGGTCGACAGATCCCCATCTAGACTGCCGCGCTGTGCCAACAAACAGCTGATCGGCACAGTGCAGCAGCCATTTTGATGTAAATGAAGTGCCAATTATTTAAATCGCCGTTTCGTTTCCCTTTGCCGAGTAAACTCATCTACATGGCTCCGTTGACGGCTTCTGGTCTGGCAGCATTTATGGTCCAGCATATTTTTAGCCTGATGTCCACTTACCACAGGTATGGCCAGGTTTCCTGCAATCCCATAAAGTTTGTTTACAGCCACCAGTCCTGCTCTCAGTGTTATTTAGCTCTAATTTACCCTTAAATGTCTTCTAAGAGCCCAGGAAGCAGTGGAAGTGTTGGTAATACTGCTGGATAATATTGATTTAGGAGAATGGAGATTATCAGGTGTTACCTTCTCCTCCTCTGTCAAATGAGTATCCTAGCAGGGAATTACTTCTTGATAATTAGTACACTTTTAAAATTATATTTTCACATACACCCACTGAAAAGCAACATTAGAGAAAGTTTCCATGCATAGCTGGAAAATCATAACCACTGGAAGTGAGGACTCTATAGGAGAATAAAGCATGTTCAAAAGTTATTTTATTTGTTCGTAAGGTCTGTGCATTACAACAAGCAAATGTTTAGTTGCCATGGACAAAAGCTCATTGTACTTTTGGAAGATCAACAAAATATTAGCTCTAGAGATAGAGAATAACTAGAAAGCCCACATATGCACATACACTGCAGTTGTTTTACTGCTGGAAGTTAACATTTATAGATTACAGATCCTTGAGATCTTTCTGGATGCTCCACAAAGTATCCGCACTCTTCCGGAGTTGAGCCACCTCCTCATCTTTCAGCTTTTGGTTGATTACACTTGTCAATCCAGAGGCACTTAATACACAAGGAAGGCTCAAGAAGACTTCATTCTCAATGCCATACATGCCCTGTCACAAACAGAGAACACTAAAAATCAATATTTGCTTTCAGTTACATTGGTGAAAACCCATTTACCTCATAGTTATTTTGGAATTGTACCAATGTGACCAATTATAGCATCTGCTTTTAGGCTGCAAATATATCTGGTCAGAAAAGCTTACATAAAATGACTGGCATTCCTGAGATTGGCTTTGGGATGAAAGGAGCAACATTTTAAAAAGGGCTCAGAACTTCTGCTCTGTCACAGGACCTAGAGAGGTGCAGGCTGTTAAATTTAGATCCTCTCCCAGACAACCTCTGCCATTAAGATCCTATGGAGTCAACCGTCCCCCTCCCCCTTCCCCCTGGAATTTTAGAGATATTTTCCCTTCAGGGAAAATACTCCCTCAGATTCAGCCGCACTCCATCAGAGACAAATCTAGCCTACAAATTTAATTTTGCATTGAGTAAAAGGTAATACATTTTTTTCAAAATTCCCCAAATTCAGTGGACTCCATGCTTATATAACATACATACCAAAATAAACAACAACTGCTGACTGATAAGTTTCTTACCTTTACCATGGTTGACACTGGGTGAACTCGGCACAGATTTTTCAGCATAGTCTCAATTAGATCAGCAACACTTAAGCCAATGGCCCAGTTAGTGTATCCTTTAAGTTTTATCACTTCATAGGCACTAAGAGAAAGTTGCAAGAGACACAGTTATATATTAAGGTGGCTCTTGACATTTTCTAGATATAACATCAGTTTTGAGGTAACATGAAGCACTGCAAAACATTTAGTTATATAACTTAATATTCTTTATTCAATAATATTTTAGCATTGGGAGATAAGGGTGTAGTTTGCAGCATAATATTTTCAATATGTAAGCCCAATTATACTAGTGCTAGATATTACACTGCACATAGTCTAATAATGATAAGAGGGTACAACTTTGTGATAAGCAGAGAATATAAAACAAACAGATGTGATTAGCCAGATTCTTTACTCAGTAGAACCACTGCAGCAGAAAATTGAAAGGACACTGTCTAGATAAGAAATTTAACCCCCCATCCCCACACACTCCTAACACCACACGCTAACTATGCACATAATAAATACACCAATATTTAGTACATTGGGACCTTCCTGGTTCGACACCCTCGGGACCTGACTGGTCCCAGAAGAGAGATTTTGCAGGACCACGGGAGGGCATTTCTTCTCCCCCTGCTGCTGACCCTACATCCTGCCCTGCCGTACCACCAGGCTTCCCAGCTGGGTTGGGCACTGGGCTTCCCACCGTCCCCCCTTTGCAGTCCAGCCTGCACTGTCCTTCCCAGCTCCCTTCCCTCCCAGATGAGCAGCACACCTGTCTGCTCCCCCCTGCATAGCACTGGGTTCCTGAGTCTCCCTCCTCTTCCATCCACACCCCCCTGCAGCACACCCGGACTCTCTGATCCTGGAACATCCATGGTCCTGCCAGACCACAGATGTTGCCAGATCAGAGAGTTCTGGTTTAATAGTGGTACAACCTGTACTTTTAACCCTGGCCTTTTTGGACACTTAACAAAAAGCAAAAACAAGAAACCAAACCATTATCCTCATTTTATAAATGGCGCAAATGAATCAGAGAAGGGGTAAGTGACTTGCCCAACCTTATATAGGAAGTCAAGGAAAAAGCCTCACACACAATCCAAATTTTTTAACTCATTTTTTTCTGCTCTTCCCACAGGACCATGCTGTCTCTATAAATGCCAATACTCTAATCCTGATCTTGCAAATTCTGTATTAGTTTTTATTTATATAGTGAGCTGTCATTTATGTCAATGGGGCTAATCCCGTGAATAAGGACTATTCATATGAGGAAACACATGCTGGATGTGGCCCTGTAGGAGTTGGGGATCTATACAGATGTTGCCCTGGTTTAATTGAAGGTGTGGTATTTAAAACCAGTATTTTTTTTAATGTATTTAAAACCAGTGTAACTTTGTGTTTAGATCAAGACTTACATTTGTAAATGCAAACACCAAAAGGAATGTGCAATCAAGATCTACTGAAAGTGATGAGAGTGGAAAAACGTGCTGTAGCCACTTGTAAGAGCATACACCACCTTATTATCTATTCACTGTACCTGTCAACCACCATTTTGTGTACTTCCTTCCAATTCTCGCTGTCTCTGTCAGTACCCATAGCTGGGTTAAGCTCCTGGAGGGAAACACCTGCCACATTCACTCCACTCCAAACAGCCACTGTAATATATGTTCAAGAGAGCATGTAAGTTTTAATTGTGATTACAATTTCTCCTCACTCCCTCCACTTTGTCCAAGTTTTTGGCCTTTTATTTGGTAGGCAACGTAACAGCTCTGATGGTTTTGTATCTGTTATTATTTCATTATACTGAATTTCAAGAGCTCTGGTAGGTGAGAGGGGTGAAAGCTATAAAATGGTTAGCATCATTTCAGTCATATTTTAATTACAAAACTCTGCCTTATTAACAAACAACTTAATTAACAACTTACTCTTTGTATTTATTTTGGGCTGAAATCTGGAAAACAGTTTCTAATCCTAAGAAATGGATTTTTGCCCCACCTTTAACTGACCAACTTCCAAAAAGGTATCTAATTTAGATTTCGCTTTGGGACGCATTGGCAAGGCAACACAGAAATTATTGCTTGCTAAACCACACAGAAATACTGGAGTCTGCCTCTATAAACCTCTCATACACCCTCTTGAACACAGAGAGTGCAACACATCTATCTACATAGAGGGTCCATGCGAGCCCCAGAATGGCAATTCCCTCATGTAGCACAAACTTCAGTGGCAAGGGAGAACTTATCCTCTGATCCATTAAGGTCCAGGGAATGCTGATAAACAGAGGGGAGGGAGAAAAAGAAAGCAGCCCTACACAAAAGCAGTTAAGTATTATCACAAAATATGTGCATACAATCAATCACATTCTACTCTTTCTTATGGAACTGCACAGGGGGGTCTGTAAAACCAGAGGTGGGTCTTCTGTTTATGATGAACTGTTCTGTTCATTTCCCCTGGAGCATCTGTCATTGGCCACAGTTGACAACTGTTCAATTATTGGAGAAATTAGACCAGGTATACTTTTCTCCCCACCCCTCCAAGAACACAGCAGATGAAGCATCAGCATAAGCTGGCTCTTTGAGAACTTCCCACAACTTTCAAGGCTTCAGCTATTTTATCTGTTTCTCTCATTCAAAAAGGCAGCAGAAAATCTCCTTACCACTAGAATCACCATGTTCTCCTAAGATCCAGCCATGGCAGCTGGTGGGGTGGATGCCAAGTTTTTCAGCCATCAGATGGCGAAATCTAGCTGAATCTAGATTGCAACCACTTCCAATCACACGATGTTTGGGCAGCCCACTCAGCTTCCATGTGACATAGGTCAATATATCCACTGGGAAAGAGAAAAAACACGGAGATTAACTTGGCCACTTATTTACTTAAATTATACCTTAGTGTGTGAGACTGGGTAGCCTCTTACAAGTCAGAGGAACAAGAGAATGCAGCTGTGTTCACTTGTACAAAGTATCTTGGGCCTAAATGGAGAGGAGGCTAGGGTGGCAGGCAAGGGAGTACGCAGGCCAGCAGGAGGGGCCAAGAGACGCACGGGGGTAAATGTGTTGAGACCCCACCCACCCAAAGCCCTGGCAGAGAAGGGTGCCTGCTGGCTCACTAGGAGGATTTGAGGACTGGCACTGGCTTTCAGGTAAATTGTGTTTGAGACCCCTGGTTTAACTACATATTTTGTATCCTAATTTTACTCAAATGTTCCTATTCTAACTTTTCTTCCCCAGTTGACCTCAGTAAAAGCTAAGCTGAGCTGTATGCAGAACAGGAATACAGGCTGTCTGAACTTTGTACAGGTTGAACCTCTCTAGCCTGGCATCCTGGAGACCGAACCAGTGCTGAACCAGAGAATTTGCTGGACCACGGGAAGTCAATATTTTCTAGCAGGGTTACTAACATTTCCACTGCTGACTGGGCTCTTAGAAGACATTTAGGTGTAAATTAGAGCTAAATCACAGCACAAAACACCAGGACTGGTGGCTGTAAATGAACTTTATGGGACCACAGGAAACTTGGCCACATCTATTATAAGTGGACCTTTGGCTAACTAAACTCATGCCAAACCATGGATGTTACTGGACCAGAGAGTGCCAGACTAGAGAGGTTCAACCTGTACTCAATGCACAAACTTTTCCTACAACTCTATTGAAGGAATTTTATAAATTTAACATTTGAGTATTGTTTTTGTGATCAGTCAATGTTGTTGTTATATTCTCAAGCTGGATTTGTCATTCAGACAGATAACTCTACATTTGCATCTGGATGCTTAGGTCAATATAGGTAAAGCTTTGAAACAATATAAATGTCAAACGGGATTTGCAAACACAGTTCAAAGTCCTGCATACACAAATAAATGTAAATCATGTTGGCATTTCAGCATTAGCAGTGGTCACCCTAGAACTCTCTGTACAGAAGATGCACACATTTCTAGTCTTCCTACTGTAAGAAACTAGGCAGAATTTATAATCTGTTTAACCATAAATATAAAGGCCAGTTCTACAAAAATCATGAATTCTGCTTTGTCAATTGAAAAAACACGGTTTTACCTGGGTTGGAAACCACGAGTATGGTGCAATTTGGACTATATTTCATAATCTGAGGAATAATAAATTTGAAGACATTCACATTCCTCTGGACCAGGTTCAGGCGACTCTCCCCTTCTTGCTGGCGAACTCCGGCAGTTACTACCACAATCTTAGAATTAGCGGTGACAGCATAATCTAACACAGAGGAGAGAAGGGGGAGGGGGGGAAGAATACAGAACACAGTAGAATAAAGTCAGCATCAAAAGCAACGTGCAACTGTAGGAGGGAGTTGAGGCATTCTAAATAGTTCCACATGTGTGAGTAAAATACTTGGACCATTTTTCATTCAAGCCAATCTCAATAGGCCCACACAATTTCTTGATAGATGGTGCTATTGTCTATGGATCAAATCAGGAGAGATGATTCTTGATTGAAATCCACTACACACAGAAAGGTCACAGTGTTGGTAAGGGATAAGTAAAGGAAGAGATTTAGATTTTGACAAATCAAAGTGGTTCCAATTTTAGTTGAACACCCTCTGTTTGTTTCTTTAAAAAAAGCAAGATCCCAAGTTTACCTTTGTCTGCCACAATCTTAGGAGTTTGGAGGAACAAGCTCCCGTGCTGTAGATCCATCATTTCTCCTTTTAGTTTGTCTTCCAAAACATCAACCAGGGCAAGCTCATCACAAAGACCCTGTACGGGGAGCGGAAGGAATACAATAGTGACATCATACAAAGAGTCCACAATGCATTATTTTACTGTTTTTCAAAGCTATCTTCCAGTTAAATATCATTATATTTTATATGGAGCTTTAATAGGGGTATATTAATACAGTAGGTTGCTAAGGGGTATGGTTTTTTCACATTCAAGCAATAAATTGGCCAGTGTAAGTGGGAGTGTAGCTTAGTTATTTACTTAGGGAAAAAATGCTGAACTCTCTGTATCAGTTAAAAGAATTACATTATATGCTATACCCAAGCAAAACAGTATTTCTAATATTTGCCCCAGATTTTTGATGGAAAATTTACATTGCTATCAGTTACCTCAAATTACCATTCAGTGGCAGAGTATAGCTTAATTAAAGTTTTTAATCAGAACCTTTCCTAATTCTCCCCACCTGGACGGCTAAAACAGTGTCAATTTGTTAAATTTAAGTTCATCCACTATTGATTGTTGTCCAGCAGGGGGAGATTTTGTGATAGTCTCAAAGTTCTCCAAACCCAAACTTTCTGAAATTTAGGAGGGATAATAGATATTTTCTGCACCAGTGACTAAAATGAGATGTTTTTAGGATTTAATCTCTCTGACAGGGACACTTATTTGTAGCTGTGGTGGTTTGTTTTTGTTTACTTTTTAGAAACTCTGGCATTTCTTATATAGCTTGTCATGCCAATAAAGCACACTGAAACTTAGTTCAGGACTTTTCTATACTATGGATGTAAAATCCCAGTTAACCAATTAAGAGGGAGGGAGTGGAGCCGCTGGGCTGAAGCAGCAACCCTCTCCAGTAGTAGGGCTTGAGCAACTCCTGCTTGTGGTGGTCAAAAGTATCCCATAGGCAGGGGTTGCTCCGGTGTCTGGACTGGAGCAGCCCCTATGTCCATGGTGCCTCCCTCCCCTGACCCCCACGGTTAACCTTAACCTCTCTACTTCCCCCTTATGTGCCTAAATCCATTTGAAAATGGACATCTAAGTCACGGAAGTGCTTCTGAAAATGTTACCCTCAAGCAAACATCTCTGTTCTGTTTGCTCCTCTATACAAGTCAGAATAGGTCTCTGTGTCACATTATTAGATTTGTTCGGTTAGTGTCTGCAAAGTGCCTTGAAAACAGAAAGACTTTAAGCAAATACAATTCATGACACTATCTACATTTTTAAAAGGCATCTCAAATCAGTAAAGCAGCTTATGTAATATGCACTTAAATGTAAGAGAATGTATTTTAAAACCACGTTAGTTACAAATCAATTTCTCATACTGCACTCAGAACAACTTCTTTCCATGATCAATATCACTAATTGTTGAAGGAAAATTCTAAGGGCTTGTACTTAAATCTTGATTTTAAAAATCATTTGCAAGGCCAGATTCTGATCAATTATATGAATGTAATCAAGAATAACTCCACTGAAGTTAGTTGATTACATAGGTGTAAAACTGACATGTGAGTGAAATCAGAATGTTCTTTTAAAGATGTAAGACAATTAGATACCTGATCTTGTGATCCTTATTTATCAAAGTAGGCCCAATGAAGTAAGGAGAACAAATTGTGCTCTGGAGAAACTAGAGCATATGTGGAATAGCTCCAATGGCTTTGTTAGATTAGAATATACCAGTCACCAGTGTCAGAGAGAAGTTTGGCTCAATAGAAGCACTCACATGAATAAAGCCTAAGATAAGACACAGATACAGCTTAAATGGTTTTACAAAAAGATACGGTTCTTTAAAGCTCTGGCAAAAGTTTTTCAAGTTCTTCTGAAAGAGTACAGAGATCTCAATGACTTTTTATTGCTACATAGAAGCAGAAGTGAAAAAACACAACCCCTTTCAAGAATAAAATTAACATCACTCATGTGTATATTAAAATGAAATGTTATACAAGAAAAACTTCTACTTCAGAGTTCAGTTCAACAATGTCACGTGGATGGCAATGAATTTGATACAACTACAAAAAAAATTAAAAACTCATTAATTTTAATGTATTTGAAATATTAGAAAAGTGCAAAATTTAGGCTATGGCTTCATGTAGAGGTGGGAAAACCTTCCACTGACACACAACAACAAAAACCAGTCAAAAGCCACAAATAGACTTCCCGGGGAGCACAGTGGTTCTGGGCTTCCTCTACACTCGAGTGGTGGCAGACATCAAGTATTCAGAGTATGGAAGGGGGCTTCAGACTGGGGCTAAGGAGTTTGGCGTCAGAGTGGGCTCATGGCTGGGCAGGGGGATAGGGGAAAGTTAGGGTGCAGGAGGGGGTTCTAACCTTGTGCAGAGTTTTGGGGTAAGGGTTATGAGAGGAGGTGTGGGGATAGAGCTAGTGCCAGGGTTTCAGGTGTGGGAGAGTACTGGCTTTGCTCAGTGCAGTTTACTTGAGGCAGCTGTCAGCCGGCAGCACAGTAAGGTAGATTCCCACTCTGGCCTGATCCTGTAATGCCTCTGGAAGCATGCCACAGGAGGCACTGGCATGCTTCCCACAGACACAACTTTGCCTCCGCAGCTCCCATTTGCCACTGTTCCCAGCCAATGGGAGCTGCAGGGCAGCGCACATGGCCTCTGAGCTTCCCTGTTCCCTTCCTGATCATCGGCATCCCTGCAACTAGGGGCCACAGGGAGTTAGTGCAGCTTCCCCTTGCAATAGGTCAAGCCAACACTCACAGTTCCAGCCCAGTGGAGGGGCAAAAGAGGGGGAAGCATTTTCCAGCCTATGACAAGTCTCTACACCATAGGCCGGATCAAATTAAGCAGGGGCTAAATGAAAAGCAGCATTCAACAATGCTTTTGCTGAGTCCAACAATCTAACAGTTCAAAAGCAAGGCATAATTATCAAGATGGCTCAACACCCACGAACAGTTTGTTACAAACATGTTTTTAAATTCCTACTGGAATTTGTTAAAGAAAAGATGTCAGTTTTGAGCAGAGATGCTGGAGGTGGCCATCTTGATGTAAAGTGATGCCATCTGTGCCACTAAGAGTAGAAGCCCAGTAAAAAGGACTTAATCCATTCAGCTATAAACTGGCTTAAAATTTGTAAGGCCCAATTTCTACCACATTGTGATTCCTAGAGCAGAATTTGACTCTGTTAAGAGCTCTTCTTATGACTATAAACTAGTGTGCACCCAGAGGTTAACAGTCCCTTCCATTGCGTTCTCATTCTACCAGTTTTACAGATACCATAGCGTTTCCAGCAAGAATGTTGCTGAATTCAGACGGAGAAAGACAATCACAATGTGTGTGTGGGTTAAAAAAAAAAACCCCATCCTGAAGATATTTCATCATGAGTTAATGATTTGGCATGACATTTCATACATTCATGTGATCTAACCGATTTTCTATAGCTATTCCTGATTACATACTATTTAAAAGCACCATACCAGAAAGTGAATTTTCTGAGTTTTTTAAAGTCAAATTAATAAAGTGGATCAGTGTTTTCCTCCTAAACTCATGCATCTGTCTTAATAGATTTATCATTTTCATATGATATCACAAAAGCCAGTGCACTTAGTTTATATACTGTTAGAGGGCATTTCTTTAAATTACTCCAAAACTAAAGTAAATGATTTTAGTTCAAGAGGGAGGTTGGGTAAATGGAAGATTGATGGGCAATATATTCAACAAATTAGCTCTTTTGCTTATCTGGGTATCTGGTTCTGAGAAAATGGACTGTGGGATAAATATATTCAGGTAACAAAAAAGAAGGCCTCCAATTCAATGCAAGCTCTTACGTTACCTCCATGAGTCCTGGTGTAACTTAATTGCACTGGCCTAGCCTTTATACGGTTTAAGGTTGTGTGCCAGGAATGGAATGATTCCACAGGACTAGAAGTGATCCAAATAAATGCTGCCTACTTTCCAGACTGGATAAGCCAGAAACCACCACCACCACAAATGACATCCAGTTGGAAAAGTTGATAACCCTATCCAAAACTTTTTAGAAAGCTTCTTGATCCCCTAAATAATGTTCCAGATGCTCTTCTTAAGAGTCCAGATAGGCATGAATTCGGTTTTGTCCAAACTGCAATACTGAAATACGTATTTTTGGCTCTGCAATCATAATATACACACCAATAGCAGTTTTCAATTCTATACCCAAAAGGAAGAGAGTGCATTAGGGCTTTTTCATGTAAATTGCCTTAGTTAGAACATATTCAAAATTCTTTGCCTTCTCTAGTACTCTCAGAATTGGAAATGATTAGATTTAAATTTAAACATGTGAAATCCCTAATCAAATTGAGATTAGAGGATACTAATAAACATGGCAGTTGTTTCCATTACAAAGGTGTCACCTTGGTTTCCCCTTGTTAAAAAGGCTCATGGGCATTCCAGATATTTACACAATTTGTCCAAAACCAAGAAGGGCAACAATCTAAAGATCTAGATGCTTTAAGTTGCAGATGGGCATCTAGTGAGATTTTCAAAGTAATACAAGCACCTAACTCCCACTGAAATAAATATTTTGGTAAATTCCACTGAATGTCTACCTTTATCGTTAAATGCCTAATTACCTTTTAAAAAAATTGACCTTTAGTTTCCAGTTGATTTTTCAAATACAAACAAAGTCAGAAAAAAAGGAAACAGCTGATTACAAACTTTTGCTCCCTAAAAACAAAAGGTAGGATTCTGAGGTCCCTCTTGATTTTTTAGTCAGCCCTTAAATAGGCAAATATCTGACAGATTCAATGGGAGATCTGCATGAACGTGGGCAACATGAAACCAGAATCATAATCTGAATATTTGGGAGTCAATTTTTAGCTATTTTTTAAATTCTAAGGTAAAAGTTGTACAACTAGGCAATACAGGCTTAATCTAAAGCCTAATGTCAATGGGAGTCTTTTCATTTGGGCCTTGAATCAGGCCCTGGATGAAAAAAAAATGTGGTAAATTGAGTGTGTATAATTTTTATGTTCACCCCACATGTCACAGTAATCTCTGGCTTGTCTCCATTTAAGTTCTTTCCCCACTCCATTGGCCCTGCTATCAAGTAGTGGACTCTAGACTCATTCCCCAAAAGCTGGAATGCAGGAACAATCAATGGCAACAGAAAGTTTGTCAAGGGGTTTCAGACCCATTGTACAAAAAACCAACCTGGTGGCCTGCAATGTAAGCAGCTTTAGAAAAGGACAATCAGACATTTTTCTGAATATGAGACAACTATAAGAGTCGGAGAGCAGAGAACCGGGAACAAACACAATGAGAAGATGAGTCTCACATGAAGCAAGGGGGTTACATAGTCATATAGGAGGAATGTACAGAATTAAGCATATCACTTTCACTTTAATCTGTCATATTTATCTCCATTTTCACACAAAGAAGTCCCCCAGATTCTGTAGCACATTCAAATTATGATTACTTTATTATCATGTTGCTCTTGAACTGTACCTTTCCAAGAATGCTGATGGCACAGGCCATTCCAACTTGGCCAACTCCCACTACAGTGATCTTATTATTAGGGGTGGTGGATCCTGCTACAATTGAGGTAATCAGCTTCTCTTGTAAAGTGGCCATTGTATTCTGCAAGATAGAAACACAAAATCCTGTAGATTAAACTCAATCACATTTCCCACACGCTTCATATTAAAAAAGGAAAGATAGCTATTTAGCTTCCAATGCTGAAATTTGCAGATATATATTTTTACATGGCACTTCTATTTCAAAGTTAAAGAGGTAAGTCATTTATATAACACACTAAACAGACATATGAGCATCGTTGGCATTCACTGTCCAGTTTCATACAATTCCACTCTATGCACCTAAAATTTCATTTGGATAAAATGTACTTTTTCCTCTATAGATGGACTGTTGCTGTGAGGAGGTAGACAGCTGCTTTGTGATAGCTGTATTTCAGTATTGGGTTAAGGGATACTTTGTAAATCCTTTGAAACCTTCTGGAAGGAAGGCTTTTGAATAAATTACAGTGTCACTTGCTTAAATGGGTTCCCACTGCTCCTTTCATTCCATATACATGGTGAGTCTTTTTTTGCTTTTGTGGCTTTAGGTTAATATTCTAATTCATTTGTGTATAATAAACTATGTTAGCACTGAGCTAACATGGCATTTATTTTTATTTGGCTTTTAAAACCACTTTTGCTCAACCTGTAAGATAGCACCACTAAGCCTTGTCTTTACCTTTTGATTCTCTCCCTTCCTACACCAAATATTTAAAGAAAGCCTCTAAATTGGGTATCTATGTTTTGGGGATATGGACACACACACCAATATTCATTTGCAAACAGTGACCCTTATCCTACAAGCTGCTTCATGAGGGCTGACTCCTGTCTGTGCATGAAAAGCTCCAGTGATGACAACTGGGGACTGGAGCCAGAATTTGTAATTGTTAGTTGAGTAACTAGGTATCTATGTGATTTGTATGCATCAGTTTGTGCCAATCAATGTAAGCAAATCAAAACTGCAATTGGCCAAAAGATTTTGGAACCCCAAAATCAGTAGTTGATTTGGAAAATATGTCCCAATGATGAGAGTATCTCTTGATCCACATGCAAGAGAAGGACAAAATCTTAATACAGGCAAGAACTCCTGCATGATTTCTTCATCTGTAGAATGTGTAATGTACAATGTTCAAGAAAGCATTTCCTAGGGAAGTGGATCTCAAACCATGAGTCATTTTAATGGAGTCACTGGAGGTGGCTAAGAGTTGCTGGAGCCCAGGGCCAAAGCTCAAGCCAAAGCCCCACCATCCATGGCTAAAGTCCAACCCTGGACAGCAGGGCTAAGTTATAGGCCCCCTGCTTGGGACTGAAGCTCTTGGGCTTTGTCTCCCCACCCCCATCTGCCCAGCTTGGGGCAATGGGGCTCAGGCTTCAGTCCCACCTTCTGGAATCATGTCAGTAATTTTTGTTGTCAAAGGGGGGG
>CM057845.1:107767352-107801249 GCA_030068395.1 Apalone spinifera | reverse complement strand
CGCAAGAAGCCGCGAGTGTAGATATAGCCTATATGTTTACAGCTGTGGCCCTACCACTCTATAAGAAGCATGTGTTAATTTTTGTTGTGTATATTTGTCCAACTTGCTATATAAGATACTTAAGCAGGGAATCCAATCACCCTCTCTGTTTTCTTGTAAACAATTAAGCATATCAATAGCTCTCATTGAATAATAAACTAGTAAATCACTTGTAAAATGAGATGCCTTGGCTGTGAGTTATATTTTTGTTCGCACATAAAAACAAATGCAGGTGTATTATTCATACTTTATAAACATTTACATTCTTTCCCAAATACTATTTTCTCAGTGAATTTGCTTCTCCTTTCTGTGATTGAGAAGAGGAAGGGAGGGAGAACACCAGACCTAATGTACATTGCTGGCTCCTCTACAGGACTGGGAGACTCTCGATTTCCGTTCAGGCATAACTACTTGTGAGTGATCACTGAGCAAGGGCTCCAAGCTTCTCCCCCTATTAAATAAGACACCAGAGAAAAAGTAGATGAATTTAAACCTTCTTTTAAATATGGTGCTTGGCAAAGCAAAAAATTCCATGGAGCATTAGAAAACCCTTGTGCCTTTGCCAGTGGTGTAATGTGTGGTGGTTTGGATGAAAAATATAATAAGACCATTCAGCATTCAGTCCCTGGACTGCTGTATCTGGTTGTCTGAAATAAAGCTGTACATGAGTTTCATCAGGCAAAGAATGATGGTGGGAAGGGCAGTGAAATTCCAGGCAAGGAAAAGGATGATTTAGATGGGCACAAGTGAGACATGGATAACTGAACTTTAAGGAAATTGGATATAAAAAGGAACAAGCAAGAGGAGAGATCAAACCAAGGTGGCTCGCTGGTTCACATCAAGTTTCTGTATTTCTACTGTCACCCTATGAATTTTCATCACTAAATTGTAAATTCTTTGGACTGTAGTCTTTTTCTTATTCTAAGCACAGCATTCACCAGAATTAAAACAATATTAATTAAACAGAAGAAAAATGTGTCTCATGCCAACCATTAGCAAGACCTTAATAATTTTAAAGGTGACAAAGATTTATTATTTGATATTTATTATATAGATACTATTGGTTCCAAAAGAGATAAGATGCCTCATTGTGCTTGGTTCTGTACATATATCTAGAGCAGACTGTCCAGGCCCTCAAGAACTTATAAACATGGGGGGAGGAGGGGAACAGAATCAGAGAAAGAAGAGTACTATCTGAATTTTTTACAGATGGGGAACTGAGGCACAGACAGGCCCACAGATGGGGAGAGAGGGAGGCAAACAGGATCATTGCCCCAGGGCTCAGGGTCATTGCCCCAGCAGCAGTGGCCAGAACCCTGGACTCTTTGAATTGCCACGGGAGCACTACTCAGAGGATGGGAGTGGGAGGGCACTGCAGTCTGGGTAGCGTTAAGAGCTGACTGCCCTTGGCCTTTGCCCCTTCCTGGAGCATATCCTACCATTGCTCATTCCCATTTCTTCCTCCACCACCTCTGAACAGCTAATTGCAGCAGGTGGGAAGTGCTGAGAAGGAGATGGAAAAGCTGATCTGTGGGGCCCACCAGTGAGTGGGTGGTGCTGGCGGAACAGGGAGGAGCTGATGAGGGTAGGGACTGCTACTTTCTTCTGTGGGTGCTCCAGCCCCAGAGCATCCTCAAAGTCAATGCTTATGTGATCATGTGTATCAGAGTTCTGGTGCAGAGGGGTCTGTGCCTCAAAGTTTGGGTTCAAAGTGTGCAGCCATTAAAGGAAACAAAGGAAAATGTAGCAGGTCCAGGGACTGCAATCCTCTTGCAATATATAAGCCTACCTGATAGCTCTGGCTTATTATTTTTTTAAGAAAAAACTGTAGTGATCAAACATAAAAAAGCAGTGAGACATGTGAAGCGATATGCAGCACTGTGTTTACATTACGCACATAGCCTTTATTTATCTTTAGTATTTATGACCATGACAAACTACCATATTGATAAGTGACTGATAATACAAATCATATATTAAATAATATAGACATAGTTTTTCACTTAGGGCACATCTACCCAGCTAGGCAAAAGTCAAATTAAGCTACGCAACTTCAGCTACGTCAATTGCATAGCTGAAGTCAAAATAGCTTAATTTGGCTTTTGGCGCTGTCTACACAGCAGGAAGTCGAAGGGAGGACACTCTTCCTTCAACTTCCCTTACTCCTTGTGGAATGAGGATTACAGGAGTTGGTGTAAGAAGTCCTCCAGCTTGACATTATTTCAAAATAATGGCTTGTAGTGTAGACACGCATTTGTTATTTCAAAATAATGTCAGTTATTCTAAAATAACATTGATGTGTAGATGAATCCTTAGTGCTTTCCAAAAAGAAAACTTCAGTAAAGGAAGGAATTATTGTTCCCATGCAACAAGTGAATAAATGTAGATTTGGCCAAAGTTATACAGTGAATCAAGTTAGAACCAGGATTTCTGATTTCCAGGTTCCTGGCCTACCTAGCAAGTGGATGCTTTCCTTGCAAGCCTTCTTTACTTATCCTGGTTGGAAGCACTGCGAAAGCCCCAGGGGACAGTATGATAACAAACCAAGATTCATATCTTTAATAGTGCAGTTGGATTTTACAGTATTGCCCTGTGGGATTATTTTCAGTCCTTCAGATGTTCACAAAATCCATGACCTCTTGCCAGTGCAGGATTTGCAATGTTTTGTGATGTTGAAATACTAGATGTTGAAAACAATCACTCTGAACACTCAAATTTCCACCTCCATTGATGCACATGAATGAGGCTAATGTTTAAAATAGCTTTCATGTTCAAAAACAAAATGAAAGGCACAGGTCAGTAAAACCAGAAGTCATTGCCCTCGGATAAAAGTCAGGCCGCCTACGTGACATTAGTTCAGGACTCTCTCTTTGCAGTTCCCAATGGACAAGAGATAACCTCATAAAAACATCACCATGCTTTGCATTACAGGGCAATTCAGCAGCCTCAGATTGGTGAGCAAAGCCTGCTGTGGCTAAACAAAATACTCCTTTCTCCAGCGTTGTCAAATCAGCACATTTCAAGTGCAGACAAAAATTCAGTGAGAGTTAAAAATTATATGTGACTGGTCATCATACATATAGATAATTATTTTTATTTGTAGAGTTTAAGTCCTATATGATAAGTAGGATTCTTCTTCTCTGCACATATTTTTGCAAGCTCTGCTTATTGCTTCACATGTCTCACTGCTTTTTTATGTTTGGTCGCTCAAGATTTTTCTTAAAAAAATAATAAGCCAGAGCTATCAGATAGGCTTATATCTTGCAAGAGGATTGCAACTGTAGGAATCTTTTAGTTACCCTGAGATTTTTGCATGGATCTGTTCCTCAGCATGTACATGATAAAGCTGTACTGCTATCTCTAGATAACCAGCACATAAATGCAGTTCCCTATGAGTTTTTTGCACAGATGTATCTAAACTGATACAAATCCCTAGTCTAGATTAGTTGGACCACGGTAGAAAGTAACTTGCACTAGTGCAATTTACCTTGGTGCCAGTCATTTGTTAATATGTATATTACTGCAGTGTGCTTACACTACAGTGGGAGTGGGGCACCTTTTTTGGGTCAGGGCCATTGACCCACAGAAAAATCAGTCAGGGGCTGCATACAAGTGAGAAGCAAAAAACAACAACAAAAACCCCTCACTGATGTGGCCCCTGACTGAGAAGAACAACACTCCTCACATTTCTTTTGGACATCAGAGCCTAGGGGGCAGCCAGGTAGTAGATTCTGTGTGCTCCAACCCCCTGGTGGTGGGAGGGTTGGAATGCCAGTACAGGCTCCCCAGTGCTGGAGGGGGGAGGAGCCCTGAGCCACAGGGGCTGCATCCAGGCAAGCCGGGGGCCGCATCTGGCCCCCAGGCCTGAGGTTCCCCGACCCTGCACTACAGCTACATCAGTGTACTGGTTCATCTCCCTTTCTTAAAGCATTGGCAAGGGCCCACTGTTTAAAGGTTGTGGAGAAAAAAGGAAGCAGATGTCCCAAAACCACAGTCATTCTGGCTGAAGGAAGTGTAATGCAAAGCTTTTTGCTGCTAATGATAGTCTCCTTTGTTTCTTCCCTTACTGTTTTATACCTAAGAATTTGCATACAAATGGGGTACTCTGTTGACATTCTCATAAAGATGGAACCAACCAGTTATTTGTGGTCATATCTAGCCTTTGTCTGGTGATTAGTTCAGCAAACCCACCAATAGCAAACAATCTCAGTCTAAACATGGCAAAAATTCAAAACATTTTTCAGAAACCACTTGGCTTAAACACACAAAGCCATATTAAGTTAAACCAGGGGTGGGGAACCTAAAACTGGCTTGCCTGGATCTAGCCCCTGAGGCTTAGCCCCCCCCCCCCCTAATACTGGGAAACCCATGATGGCATCCAGCCCCCCCGCCACGCAACTGTGGGGCTAGAGCACACACAATCTACTAAACTGGGTCCCATAGGCTCTGGTGTACAAGGGGAATGTGGGGAGTATCTTTCTCCTTCTTAGTGTCTTTGCTTCTCACTTGTGTACTGCCCCAGAGGGATTTTTCTGTGGGTCAGTGATCCCTGATCCAAAAAATGTTCCTCACTCTGAGTTATACCATTTTCTCAACTGTCTGAGTACATCTATATGGCCTGTCTGGGATCCAATTCAACTGTTCTTTATGATGCATGCAGTAACTGGAGAGGAGTTCTAGAGTGCCCAGATTCTTGATATAGCTTACACTGACCTGTTTCTGAAAAAGACATTCCCTGCCCCTTTTCCACTCCCTTCTAAATAGATGGTTTTAAATTTAAAAGATTGTAAATTAAAAGGATACATATCCAAAGACTTGTAGGGATGTATTTATTTTAATGTTCAGTAAATACATACCTCCATGAGTACACTGAAACTCAGTTCAGAACTTTTCTCTACTAGCGATGTAAAATCTCAGTTTACTGATTAAACAGGTGGGTGGGGGGTGAATGGGGACACTGGGCTGGAAACAGGGGCTGCACCTGCCAGTCTTGAGCATCCCCTACCTGTGGCGGCCCAGGTATTTCTGAAGGATTTTGTAGCAGATTTTCTACCAGGACTAAAGTAATTAAAATTTAGTTTGACACAGCTATGGTGCTCTTGTGTGTGAAAAAGCTACTCCTTAGAAGAGCATCAAAGCTTAGCTATGCTGCCAGTGGCCTAGTACTTTTGCTCAGGTAGGTGAAGTTTCTAAGTGATGAAAAAACCTTTCTGTCACTGTGATCTGCTTCTGCACTATTGGGCAATAGTAGACTAGCTATGCCATTGTAGTCTCCATAGTGTACAAAAGCTCCAAGCCTGTGGGGTTCCCATTGTGTATGGTGTGATTACCTGGCATAGCCAATCAACACATGTCCAGATAGCCACAGATTCTAGCTGAGGTTTCCAACCATTGCTTTGAAATAGATCACTGCTACTGGGGAGCAAAGAGTGTCTTGCAATCTGCAGGTCATAAAGAAATCCTTAGTTCAGTTACAAGTGAGCTTCATGTAGTCTGGTTTCCAGTATCTGGGGGAATTTGACGTTAACAGTTACAATAAGTCAAATCCTAGATCACTGACAGCAGAGTACAGTGGCCAAGATTCACTTCAGAGTCTGTTGTTGCATAAAACCTACAGGAGAATCCTAGCATCAGAAAATCAACTGGGGGAAGTTGTCTTGACAGAAAGTGATCTTCTTCTTCACCAGGGGGCCTAAAGGAATAATCACATACTTAAAGTCTATGGTCTTGGCCTCAAAAGAGGGTCTGGGCAGGATACCTGGAGGCAGTGCCAGATTAAGACATGTGGAGGCCCTAAGATAGATCAAGTTTAAGAGGTCCCATAGTATTACCAAATAAGTGTGTTATTCTAACAGAAAGGACAATGAAAATAGAAATAATAAAGTTTTATATTTTCACCTATACCAGTACATAGATGAGGATGCAACTAAAAACTAATAATTTTGTTTGTATTTAGAGCCCCTCATAATCTGAGACCCTAAACTGTAGTTTACTTATCTTGTGCATAAATCCAGCACTGGCTGTCGGATGCATTGAATGAAAACAAACCACGAGCAGCTTTTCCTGGAGAAAATCCTATAGAATAACACAGTTACTGCCCCGCAGCAGCAAGGCATTATTTTTGGGTGGGTGTTGCTAGACCCCATAAGTCAAGAGACAGATACATTTAGTTCAACATGATCCCTCTAGAACACTTTCTGCATTATATTTATTTAAACATAAATACAAAAGATATTTTTAAATGCAGAAAATAAAACTCTTTTCCTTAAAAAATGTACTTGGTGGAACATCAAGAAGAAAACCGACCCAATAAATCCAGAGTGCCTGTTAACTCCGGTACCCCATGCATACGCAGACCGTTCTACAGAAAATCAGTGAAAGGGAAGACATATGTACATTGCACGCAAAGTGAATGGGGTTACATTTTGCAACAATTGTGCCAGAGTTCACTATGCAAAAGGTTATTTGAGTCACTGATAGATATGTTTTGAATGTCTACTCTGATCTTTGGACAGATCAGCCCCACGCTGTTCCATTTCTTTAACTTTGATGTCACTTTGTTTTAGAATTAGTAATATATTTTGTTCATTTTAGAACTTAGGGAACAAAAAATCTAACTGGCTAAATACAAATTATAATAATTCCTCACTTATATTCCAAAGTGCTGTACAATGACAAATAAACGTCTTTGTCCCCCTCTTCAGATAGTGAAAGCAATATAAGAGAGAAATATTCAGTGAATTTTCCAGTGTTACACAAGTCTTTGGCAGAGGTAGGAACAGAACGCAGAGCTCCTAAAGTCTCTTATCATAAGAAATGTAGGAATGCATATTGGAAGCATAAGCTCCAAATGTCCATTTTTCTAGTTCATGGGTTCTCAATGGTGGCTTGCTGATATCAGGTTTTAGGACCACAACTTTCTATATGCTTGGGTGGTATTTCATTGTGCAACTCACAGTTTATGACAATATTCTGTTGTTTAAAGCTCTATTTTAGCTATTTTTCTCTTAAAATTATTTGGAATAATTTTTTTTGATTTATGATCAGATAGCAAGGGTGCATTATAGACATTTTAATTTTAAGTCTTCAAATCTGCCTTTGTAGTTAGTACCTACAGTGTGTACCTACAGTGGAGGCCATACATTTTCTGCAGTGCTTATTGTATCACTATGTAAAAGTTCAGTGGGACCTTAATATGTTCATTCTGTATCCACACAGCCATGAAAATGCCACTTTTCTGCAAATATTGAGCTCTGATTTGAATAAACTGGTTTAAGATTCAACAGAAGTACACAAGCTGCAGAGCACTGTTGAATTATTTTGAGACATTTTTTTCCCAAATACATACAATTACCATGTAATGAAGTTGCAGGCAAGAAAGGGCTGGATGGCTGGGGATTTGGTAATAGGATATTGAGCCTTTCAACTCAAGGTACTGTTGCAAATCTGGGCTAGGTTGGTAGGAACTGAAAGCTGTTCTCTGAAATTGGGAGGCTTAATCTAGTTCTTAGTGGAAACATTACTTTTGTCACTAATTTTCCTCCTGATTGACAAAGAGCAAAGAGGCCAAGGGTTGAAGAAGGCATGGAATATGTGAATCACCTTCTTAGATGTTGGAGGGATTCCCTCTGAGCAGGGCTGGCCTTACCATGAGGCGAACTGAGGTGGCTGCCTCAGGTGCCAGACTCAGGGAGGGGGCGCCACTAGGACCAGAGTGTAGAAAATTGTGTCTGCTGCTGGTGCATATGTAGGTAGCAGAGCAGTACCATGAGAGGAGAAGAACAGGAAGAAGGCAGAATTGAGATTTTTGAAAGTTTTAGCCCAAGCAAGGGAGCATGGGGGTGTCATTTGAGCTCCCCGCCTCAAGTGCCAAAATGTTGGGGGCTGGCTCTGCCTCTGAGACAGATTTAAGGGACAGCATGAGGGAGCTCATACTTCCACTACTATTGTGGGGGCTATTTTCTAGATAATTGGGGACTTCTGTCTCCAGTGTGATAAATCCAGAACATCTAAGGAGCATTAGGATTCACAATTTGTCTTAAAAAAGAGTAAGTACTGAGGCGAATGATCAATTGATATTGCCACTGTGACTCCCAGCACTCCATTCGGAACATTAGCTACACTCTTGAAGGAAATGAAGGGAGAGGAAAACATTATATTTTCCTATTAGTATGTGCCAGAGATATGCATATGTCTTTAGAGTATACCATTGCAATCATTATGGACATTGAAACTCATGGATCAGTGTGTATATAGGACAGCACTAAATGTAGTTCATGTTCTTGGTCAGTTTCTTTCATTTGTCTATAAAAACTGTGGGAAGAGCAGACAGAAATCCTCTGCCTAGATTTTGCTTTTATTGATTGCCACTTGTAACAATAAATGAATTCAGTAGATTAAAAGTGTGATGTATTTATACCATATATGATTAACTGAGGCTTTTGGTTGAAAGGCTGAGATTGAAAGTGATTTCCCTGATGATTTCAAAGGCAGGAAGGAGTTTTACACATGTCTTTGAAAGCCACTCCACAAGTAGGTAAGGAATGTAACAATAACATGCAGGTGTGCTCCATCTATAACTTGATTGTCCTGCTTTACACTAAAATAACTGTTAGGATTGTCTCTGTCCTTGGAAATGGAGGCCTGGTCTTCACTTAAAATATATGTCAACATGGCTCATTATGGGGAAAATCCACACCCCTACGTGCCATAACTATGCCTTTCTAACCCACCAGTGTAGATGCATCTAGGGTGAGAGAAAAATGCTTCCATTGAGCTACTCTTCTTCAGTAAAATCCCTCCCATGGGCCTAGATTGCACCTATACAATAGAATTCTGCCATGGTATCTGTCCTGCGGTAGTCCATGTGGTGTAGACATGGCCAGAGATCTGTGTGCCTGTAGCTCAGGAAGCTCACAGGCTAAGTGTAATGACACACATGCTGTAGGAATAGAAGGAATTGTTTTGCTTGAATCAATCCATAAGTAACGAACTTCTGCGGTACCCCAAAATGATCTTTAGTGAGTGGTGTGGAGGTGTTTATTGTTTTGTTAATATCTCTATTGCGAATTTAAAGAAACACCAAAAATATGCAGTTGGGAAGGCATCTACACTGGTGGGTTAGAAAGGCATAGTTATGGCATGTAGCGGTGTGGATTTTCCCCATAATGAGCCATGTTGTTTATGCTCAGTGCAACAGGCACACTTCACACTACTTACTTCAGTTAACGTTGCGAAATGGTTTCTGTTATAAACTATTTTCATACACCTCAAGGCCTGAGTCTCCACTCTCACCCTCCTTTACCTTTACTCCTTGGATGGAGTTACCCTAAATTTATGGAGAATCAGGCTCAATAAATACTGTACTTTAAGTCACTGTATGACAGTGTCTGAGCAATGTGTCCTGCCTCTTGACAGCCTCATCATCAGCCATGTGAAGAGCCAGCAGCCTGCCAAAGTATGTCAGCTGGCACTCACGAAGGAAATATGACAGCCTGAAATTGATTGCATCTATATTGCGGGTTATTAGGGAGACTCCCATTTAAAGACACTGGTCACACACAGTTGCCCTGTCTTGTTCAAAACCAGTTCAGGGATCACCACATGTGCCTTGGCAGGTCAAAACCTGGTGGGCAGATGGTTGTGTCGGTGATGAGAGATTGATTAATGACTATTGTCAGGGGCTGTGGGTGAACCCCTGGCTTAGGGAGGCTATTGCCCTAGCACCACTTCTTCTTCTTAAGGCTCCACCGGAGTCCAGCCTCATCCCCATTGTGGTCATTGGTCCCTATCCTGTGCCCCCAGCATCCCTACCATTGTAACCACTGGCCCCTGCTTCCTGGCTCTGAAGCCTGGGGTTGCCAGGTAGCATGACACCAGCCAGCTAGCCCTAGAGCATGGGCAGGCCAGGAAGTGCAGCCCCTGCCTTCCCAGCCCCAGAGTGCAGGGACTGGACAGCCTGGCCCCAGCCTTTCTGGCCCCAGAGTGTAGGAGGCAGCCAGCAATGTCCTGGCCCCCAGCACCTGCCCTGGAGTGCAAGGAGGCCGGGCAGCACAACCTCAGCCCTCCCAGCCCTGAAGTATCAGGAAGCCTGGTAGCGCAGCCCCAGCCTTTCTGGCCCCAGAGTGCAGGAAACCAGTCAGCCAGCAGAATTGGAAGCAGGAGTGGAGCTGGGTGCAGTGTGTGGGTGGGCCAGACCTGGCAGTTTGGGGACGGTTAGCTCCCTCTGCTTCTGATATTGCTGCCACCCATGGCTATGTTTAGACTGCAGCTTTTCCGGGATACCTCAGGTATCCCGGAAAAGCTCTGCTGCATCCAAGGAATGCGTCCGCTTTTTCAGAACAGTTTCCGAAAAAGTGGACGTGTTTTTTCGGCATCCCTGTATTCCTCTTGGTGAGAAGAGTAAGGGATGTTCTGAAACAGGAGTTTTTTCTGAACTTTGGCCCCATGTAGATGGGCCAAATTTCAGAAAAGGCTCTTTTGGAAAATAAGTGGAAGAAGATAAGCAAATTGTGTATCTTTTCCCGACTTTTCTCTGCAGTGTAGGCATAGCCCATGACTGTTGTCGCTGACCACTTGTTATGCCAAGCAGATTCTACTGACATGTCCTATGGTGATATCAGAGACCATAGAAGGAAACTAAAAGACAGGCATACTGGTGTGTGGTTAAAGAGATCAGTGTCACTGCTCTCACTGAACTTGGCCAGGGCTCAGGAGCAGGATGGAAACTCTTTTACAGTGAATATGGGGCAGTGCTATATTACTAAGTGTTGGCAGCCATGGCAACAGAGTTGCATGTAAAGTCCTGGTAACAATGTGCATAGTTTTGTTACTCTACACATGAGCCAGCCTCTAAGATGAGTGACACAAGGTGGGGTGCTGCACAGTACTCTGCCGTTGAATAGCAGAGGGTAAGGTCTCATGTTCTTAGTATACAGGCACTTGAACATCATCAGTAACTTTAATTCATGCAGTAATATTAATTTGAGAAATTGCAGTTTGCATTATATTTTAGTGTATGCAACAGATGATGTCTAGTGATATTATAAGAGATTGTTTTAAGTACATTTACACAAGGATGCAATGTTGAAGTTCAGCTTTGAGAAAAAAAATGTTACCACAAAACTGAATACCCTTTTGGATGATCCTTTGACACGTCTTCCATATTTTAAAAATTTATCCATTTCATCACCTTTTGCAATGGGAAACATATTAAAACAAGCTTTAACCCATGATAATTGTTTAACATAATAATAATAATAAAAAACCCTTGACGTGTCTCTTTGCACTATATTAGTGCTAATTTGTACAGGCAATTGTCTGTTGTCATGAAATTTAAACAGCTACCCCCAGAGATGAGTAAACAATGTTACAGACTAGTTCCCTACAGCTGTTGTCACTAATTACTGTTATTTTGGAATTGTTCTTCCCCAGGTTCTACCACAGCTGTAGATAGATTGTCAGTGCAGTAAGTGAGGCTAAATGAAATTGTAACTCTTGTACAGAATTTCGTATCTTGTCATATGCAATTTATAATCTGATAATTGAGATATTATCTTAATATTCAGTCAGGCATGTGTCTTGATATTTGGGGGTGGGGTAGCTGAATGTTATTGAAATGCCAGGTCTATATCTAACTTCTTTTCATTGCTAAAGGGAACAGGCAGGGCTGCTGACAGAAATGCTGGGCCCCTGGGGAAGATGGAAAAGTGGTTCTGGGGCTTTGGAAGGGGCGGAGCCCCTGGAAGAAGAGGTGGGACTGGGGCTAGCCTCTTCCAGCCAGCCTTTCAGCTCTGCCTGGCCCAAACCACCCCTGGCTCTGACAGCAATTACAAGGGTCTAGGGCAGCTGCCCCTTCAGCTCCATCAGCAGCCCTGCATGCCCACCACTGCTGCTGGCCTGGCCTGGCATTGCCACATGCGTGTGGAGCTGGACCATCAGTGACTGCTGGATGGTGCACACAGCACTCACAAGCCACCATGCCCACAGTTTAAATTGTCATGATTTAAAAGTGGCAGGGAGTTCCAAGCTGCCGCCATTACTATCACAGCCGTGGGCCCTTTTAAGTCACCTGGGCCACTAGGTAATTGCCCATTTTGCCCTCCTTGTCTGTAGCCCTGTGAACAGCAGAATAGCTATGATCTAAAGATAGGCCCAAGTGACTGTTTTTAATGTTCAGATCTGAACATTAAATCCAGGTTTCCCAAATGTTCAGAGGCAGAAGAGAAATCAGAGTCTCCACTGTAGCTCCGTTGTGGAGATGGATTCAGGCAACCGAGTTCAGTTTCAGATATGGCTCAGAAGCTGAACTCGGAAATTCAGAGTAGGTTCAAGTTGAAACACCTGATTGAAGTAACATGATAAGCAATTAGAGTTTGTAATAAATCACTCTTCTTCAGGAAAAGACACTGTCTAAATATGGTCTGTTGAAATCACAGTGGCTGTGTCTACATTGGCAAGATTTTGCGCAAAAGCAACTGCTTTTGCGCAAAATCTTGCTGCCTGTCTACACTGGCCATGAGTATTTGCGCAAGAACACTGATGTTGTAATGTACAAAATCAGTGCTTCTTGCGCAAATACTCTGACGCTCCCATTCAGGGATAAGCCCTCTTGCGCAAGTATTCTTGCGGAAGAGGCAAGTGTAGACAGGCAACGTTAATTTCTTGCGCAAGAAAGCCCGATGGCTAAAATGGCCATCGGAGCTTTCTTGTGCAAGAGAGCGTCTACACAGGCACGGATGCTTTTGCGCAAAAGAAAGCACATGCCAGCGTGGACGCTCTCTTGCGCAAATACTTTTAACGGAAAAACTTTTCCATTAAAAGTATTTGCACAAATCTTGCCAGTGTAGACGCAGGCTATAAGTACATAATGCATATATATTCTCCCATTGTTAAGAGAGGAGAAGGATAAAGTAGGCACCCAGGTAACACAGTGATGGACATGATATCAGAAACAAGAGATAGATGTGGTAAGGCTGTTGGCATTTGGAATTGTAGAAAGATGATCCTAACACATTCTTTTCTATTTCATTTTAAGCCCTAGTCAGTGCTGGGTGGATGACAGTTGGTTGAGATTTTTGATGAAACATTTTTCAATTGGAAAATGCCCATTTGTCAAAACTCAAACTTTTTATGGAAAAAGGTTCTGGTGATTTTTAAAAACATTTTAACAATAAAAAAAAGGAAATTCCATGTTTCTGGTTTGACATGCCTTGTGTTGCAACATTACAGTTAACCTGTACTAAAATATATTTTAAATGGTCGAAGCTGAAATCAGATGTTTTGAAATTGTCCCTAAACATTCCAATTGACTGGAACCCATATTTTTCTACTACAAAAATTCAGTTTCTGAAAAATTATAAATACTTTGATTTTTTTATCCCAATTGGAATTAGGGAAACTTTCCTACTCAGACCTAGTGTGAATACTCATACGATACCCACATGAGAGAAATGAACTCTACAGTCCTGAGTTATGATTTAAGAGTGCCAGTATATTGTGACATAATAAACCATTTCTACTTTGCACAGTTATGTGAAGGTCATTTATTCCTGCTGTGCAGTGTAATGCAGAGAGCTAGAGGCACATGTCCAGCTTATGCCCCATACCAGCGTCAAAAGAGTATTATTGTGTGAGCCATACCAACTGTCAAGGTCACGTACCTCTCACTATATTTATAGCAGTGGCTCAGTGTCACCAAACAGGGGTATGTTAAGTACCTACAACACTAGCAGTTATCCAAATGCATTCCCTTTCCACTTGCTGTTGTGACTCACCTGTGTTGCTCCATTACTAGCCCTTTACTCTGATGTATCACACACACCTTATATTGTTTCTCTAAGAGCTAAGGGGTCCACGGGGGCAGAAAGGGTGAGTCTGTGAATGGGAACCATTCCAGGAACACTTGCAAAGAATGTTCTGTGAAATGATATTAGTGAATCATTACTGAGCCAATGCCCCTGCATGATGCAAAAGGAAACAGTGCTGCCTTTCTGAGATGTGAAACTAAACTTCTGGCCAGTTAGAGTTATGAATGATCTTTTTCCAAAAACAGCCAGTTTCACACGCTTTTGATTCTGGAAGTCACAAAGAAGCTGCAGGTTATCATGTAATTTAGACCCAGATGCTTCTTGGCTGGTACATTTTTTAGAGATGTTTCATATATCAGTGGACAAGACTGCCAGTATTCCCCTGCAGGAGGGCAATGTAACAGCATCTCTTAAGTGGTTGTTGGGTCCAGGTTTCAAGAGCCATCTCTTCATGCTAATAATCGCACCAACTATCACTCTTTCGGTGTGGAAGATTGTTAGTTAGAATGGCAGTCATTGCCCAATTAATTAAATGGGTAGGTAATTACTACGTTCTTGCACATATCATTTATGCTTGAAGATAGGGATCAAGGTGCTTCTTCTCCAATCTGGGACATTTTTCCAGTGCAGGGAATTAACTTGAAAAAGCTCATCATTATCAATGTCCCTCGTGGCCTAAAGCTTTAAATGCCTTAACTGGCACACTGTCCGATTCCCCTGCCTTCCCCTGTTTCATCTTCTTTACACCACTCTCTGAGTCTCCACCATTGTGAATGATCTTGTGGGGGTGTTGCTTTCGCATACTTCCCTCCACACTTGCTTAGCATTCTCTTTGGTGGGCAGTTCTCAGAAAACTGCTGCCACCTCCTAATGATTCCACCATCTTCCATCAGCACTTTTCCATGTTCACCTTTTGACACATGCTGCACCTCTCAAGCCCTCTGTGCTTCTTTGCCTAATTGTGGCTAGTCTACATATTTCTTTCTCCACATGTCTGTTGAGCTCTGATCTGATAATCCAGTCCTCAGCTTGTGGTACTTCACTTATCACTTGACCCAGCACTGCCTAGAATTTCTCCTTCTCCTCAATTGTACAGTCAACTTGCAGCATATAATTAGGCTGTGGATGGGTGGTGGGAGGCAAAGGGGACAACTGCCCAAGGGCCTGGTGATTCAAAAGGGCCTGGGGTTCCTGGCTGCCACTACCTCTATTGTGGCAGTAGTGGTGGTTGAAGCCCCAGGCCCTGCTGTCGGGGGACCAGGCGAGGCACTCTGGGCAGCTCTCAGTGCAGTCTGGGATTGGTGCTGTGGCCTGGCAGGCTCTGGGTGGCCCTGAGGGGTGGCTGCCCCAGCCCTACCCCTTCCACCTGAGACCCTGCCTTTTCCAGGAGCATGGAGCAGGGGTCCCCACCACCACTTTGTCCAGGGGCCCAGCAAGTCTTGGTGGTCCCCTGCATATAACATATTTACTGTCTTCTCATTGCTATTCTTTCCTCAGCCAGTCACTCTATCTTTGGAAGTCCACCATCTTATCCTATAATATTCCTGCTGCAATTTTTCTACTTGCTATTGAGCCAGGGTACATTAGATTGTAACCTTCCTAATGTTCATAGACTTCGACCCCTTCCATTTTTGTCCCTTGTATTAAACCAGTTTGTCTTTTCAACATGTTGGCTACTTCTGTTGATTTCCTAGTCCTTGTCCCCACATTCAGGGAAGCCAAACACTATGCTTGGGTTCACCTCTCTAGCAACATGCATCAAGTATTTGTGGGCCTTTTCCACAGCTGTCAGTCAAAGTGGTCATATGTCGTTTCAGGGAGACACTCTAGCATTGTACTGATATGCTTCCTGGAGATGAAGATTCCTAGAGTCAGATGTTCTTGGTTTGAAATCAGAGTCTCTTCTCCAAGGTAGAGTGCCTACTATGACCAAGGTGCTCCATCTGCCTGGAGCAATCTACTTCTCAATCTGCCATAGAGACACCTTTCACACCCGTATCTGTGAATGTGTCTCAAGCCCCAGGACAGAGGACTTGGTTCAGATTTCTGAGGCTTAAGCCTCCCAGTGACCTTGGATATCTCACTTCACTGCTCTGTGCCTCAGTCTCTCCATCCATAAAACAGGCAGTACTTGTCACAGCTGTAGTTGAGCACTCTCTTGGCCACTCACCAGACTTGTTGTAAGGGGATCCAGCTACTGAATCACTGTGGTTTTTTAAGCCTCAGAAGTTTGAACCAATGGTACCTCCCCTGGCTGGAGCCTTTAAACGCTCACAGGATATAGTTCTGTTTAGCATCGATTCCTGGTAGCGGAAGCCTCAACTCAGATCTAGACCTGAACTCTGTGGCTGACCATAGCATCCAAAGTTCCTGGAACACTGATGAAGTTTAAACATGGATTTGACTTCAAGCTTTTCAGCTCATGTCTACTTTGTATTATTTTTATACAATTACCAGGTAAATGGAACCATACAAGAAAAACAAGGTACAGTTTATTTCTGCCTACCTCTGTGTCCATGAAACACATTCACCTATGTAGAACCAAATATAATTTTCCCTATAGAGTTTGGCTATCAAAAAAGCAATGCTACAAATTAAAACAAGTCTTTAAGGTGCTGCAAGACTATTTGTTGTTTTTAAAGTTTTTCCAGGTACAAACTAACTCTGCTATCTCTCTTTAACAAATTAAAGCAGTTATATGATGAAGAGGGAACAATCATTTCAAGTTTTAAATTGGTCTCTAACTTGCATATCTGCATGCATGTGTGGTAGGGAATTTCACAGCCTGCTGTTCAACAGGACTTAATCCAGCTCCCGTTGACTTTAATGGGAGCTGGACTGGCTCCAAAGGGCAACTCCTTCTTGCTTGAGTTATGGGCCTGCTTTTATGATTAAGGGACTGGATTGTGCAGTTTTGTTGTCTTGAGGACATTTACTCCACATATGGGCTCATTTACCTCAGTGATACTCCTTATGGAATAAGGTACTAGTCAGTGTTGGTACATACCATAATATGTCCCAAGGACAGAAGTCTGTTGTCCCTTGTGATTGCTGCTGTAAGTGGATAATGATGCATGAGAAAGAACATTATAAGTCATCAGTTTTTAAATATTTCCTCCCATGAATGTAAACACATTTCTTCACAGACTAAATTAAGGACTGTGTGTACAGATATTTCCTTCTTCTCAAAAATCTATTAAATCAATTAGTTTGCTAGGCAGAATATCGAAACAAATGACCCTATTTAAAATTAAACTCATAGGCTGTGTCTAGACTGGCGCGATCTTGCGCCAGAACTATGCAAATGAGGCTCGGGGCGGAATATCACCGAGCCTCATTTGCATAGCTAATGAGCTGCCATTTCGTGGAAGAGGCTCTTGCGCAAGACTGAACTGTCTACACTGCCCCTTCTTGTGCAAGAAAAACCCTCTTGCACAAAGCCGTCATGCTGATTATTTTCAGCATAAAATAATCTTGCGCAAGAGCCTCTTCCGTGAAAATGGCGGCTCATTAGCTATGCAAATGAGGCTCGGCGATATTCCACCCCTGAGCCTCATTTGCATAGCTCTGGCGCAAGATCGCGCCAGTCTAGACACAGCCATACAGAAGTAAGCCAGTTAAGAAGCAAGCGAAGCAAAGGCAAAAATAAGAATATAAATATTTGTTTCCCTTCATTGTCAGAGGGTTGTGTTGCATTCCAGGCTGCATGTGCTTCTGATCTTTCCGAGCAGTAGGATGCAAAGAGTCCCTGAAAGGCACAGAAAAGTCATAACTAGAAAGAGGATGCTGTGCTAGTCAAAAGAGAATAGATTAATGTGACCACATTTTAATAAGCATGGCATTGCTACGGGAACACCTGCACTGCACTAGTCATTGTCCCCAAATATAGGAAGATATGACCTTTCCCCAAAGGACATGAAATTTCTGCAACTCATTCTCCATGGGCAACCAGACAGAACCCCACTGGCTTTGATGAGGTGCTGCTTGGATGCAGGATCCTACCAGCACGGCTGTCAGTGCAGAATTGGGGCCTGCAAAGATATGCCCAAGCAAAGAGAAGCGGAGAACAGTAAAGCACAAAATCACTTTTTTTTGTTTGTTTTTAATATAAATAGCAGCTGCCCTCAATTGTGAGCTGGTTGGCAAATGCTTTCTTCACATCCATGGAAAATGTTAACAAAAACATCAAGTGTCCATTTTACTGACATTTTCACTGGAAAATGTTGTCTTTCACTGGAAAAAATGAAGATTGATACCTGTTATTTTTGGTAACAAAAACTGATTTGGGGATGTGTGTGTCAAAAACAGTCAAAATCCAAACACATTTTAGGTGAAAACTGAAGAGTTCTGGGCCAATTTTTTCTGGCATTTTATTTTCTAGTGAAGAAATCAATTTTTTTCAAGGAAAGCAAACACAGTCTGAGAAGACCTTCAGTTTGTGAAAAACCCTGGTTTCAATAAAATGAGTTTGGACAGAACATTTTCAATCTGCCTGTGACGGGGCACCGGTCTCCGCCAACATAGAGCACACGGCACCCCTCACTCTCCGGCACACTGAGGGCAGAGGAGGCGCCAGCGGGGACGCCATGGGACCAGCTGCAGCAGCAGAAGGCGCCGGGAGCTGGGGACGCTGCCGTGCGTGTGGCGCCCCGGCTCACATGTCCTGCCTATACGGGGGTAGCCAGGGGCTCGGACATCACCAGCGAAGGATTCCCTGCCGCTGATGTCATTAGCCCACGCCCTGGGGCAAGGGGCAGGCCCATGCTAGGCGGGCCCTTCAAAGGATGCCCGGAGAGGGCAGGAGGACAACAGAGCAGGAGTGAGGCAGAGTGACGTGCCCCAGATGGAGCCAGACCGACCCGGTGTGGCTGGGACGACAGCCAGCTGCATGGGAGGCAACACTAAGTGCCGAGGGAGGAACTAGACCAGCGAGGAGGAGGAAGTGACCCAGGACAGGGGCTGGAGATGGCGGCGCCGCCTCAACCTTATCCCCAAAGGTTAGTGAGTTACGGGGGAATCCCCACCAACCAGGCAGCGCTGGTTCATCGCTGCCTTTAGGGTCCTGGGTCAGGACCTGGAGCGGGGGTGGGCCCAAGTCCCCCTCCTTCCTCGCGCAGGGTTACACGTGACTAGTGAGACTCAGACTCAGTGGACTCCCCGTCGAGCCACGAACTCTACATTAAAGCGGGACTAATCTAAGGGAAACATGGGTGGGGGAAGGTGCGTGGGTGGACAACCCTGATGATGACTGGGCTGTAAGCCTAAGGGGGGGCCCAACCCGTGACACTGCCTTATAGCATATTGATTTTATTGACTGTCTTCCCCCCTTTTCTTTTTGTGGTGGAGGTCAGACCTGAAAATATTAAACCATGGCTAGTGGTTTCTTCCCTCAGGTCTATGAAGTCACTACAATGAAATAGTTTTTATCCCCTGCATGTGAGAGGATTGCTTGTACTGTTGCCACTATTTGGTTGTCCTTGCTTTCCTCTGGTCCAGACCCAGTAACAACAATCTAGGTAAGTAGGATTGTCTTTCAGATCAATTTCCAGTGGCTCAGGCATTTTAACTTCAACTCAACCTTTGAGATCACAAGATCATTTTCTGCACAAACCAATAGCTGATTAAACTTGAAGACACACCTGCTGGGTTACTCAGATTTACACTCTGACATATAATCCTTTCTTCTCCTGGTATTCCCAAAATGTGAATCTTTCACATTTGGGCAGTATTGCCTAAGGTTTTTGGAGGACAGCTTGCCTGAAAAATAGTTGGTGAACACTACTGCTTCTTTTGTTGTTTGTCCTTCAATTTCACCTCGTCCTCCACACTAATGAAGTACATATCCTTCAGATCTAATTTGCCATTGAGATTACTGTTTTAGGTTTTGATTTAGGAAAGCATCATGAGTCAGGACAGCATATAAGCATATTCTTGAATTCAATAAGACTTAAGCACATCCTTAAATCCTACCCCAAACTGGGACAGATTTAAGCACAAGCCTAAATGCTTTCCTGAATTTTTGTCCATAGAAGAAATAAAATCCAAATGCTAAGTAAATTATGGCAAGAAAACACCAAATTGAGATAGAAAATTAGAACTACTGAACCAAAATCAAATTTTCAGGGTTCAAATGTTAGTCTAGCAAAAATCCAGGTGAGATTTGTGTTTATTCCAGAGGAAACAAGCAGGAAAACAGTATCAAAAGGATCCTGGCATCTCAACACCAGCAATGATTTTGGCATTGGGTAATTTTAAGCTTTGCTTTCCCCACCCACCCTTACAAAAATATTGGACAATATTGTTAAGAACTCTGGAATCTGGCTCCTAATTGTGGCCCCTTTATGTCTGTGAAGGTGCTGCAGTGGCCGCATGGAAAACTCTACCAGTGCAGAGGCAGTGCAGACTCAACATACATGTAGGGAAATGCTGAGAAGGAATGGCAAGAGCACTTTGAACTCCAGCTGCACTAGACTGCAGATGAGGGTGATCAGATAGCAAGGGTGAAACACATTATTTTGGGGGAATACAGTTGTATATATAAGACAAACCCCAAATATTGGGATACTCCTGATACTATAGGGACATCTGGTCACCCTACTGCAGCTCTGGCATGAGTAACCCAAACTAGACAGCCTACCACAAATTACAGCAACCTCAGGCTAGGTTCTGAGAGGCACTAAGGTCTATGCTTTGCCTCCCCAACTCCCAAGCTGAACTTGGTCTACTGTGCCTCCTAAGAGGTGCAGCATAGAATTGGGTTCTACATTTTACAACAGTATTTTGCAGTGTTTACTGAGATGACCACAGAATGCACTTGTGAGGTTTTGTTCCTTTTAAATAAGGGTACCATCCCAAGCATACTGAATTAAGAAAAAATTAAACTCTGTCACATGTCTCAGTGCAGTACAGCCATCACAGGAATTAAACAGACTCAGACGTGTACTCTCACAATGCCCCTCCTCCTCACACCACAATGGAAAACAGGAAGCTGGGTTGCAGTGAAATAGAGGAGATGGCTACAAATGAAAGGTTTAGGTAATGTAGTCACACAGTTCGATGCATTTGCTCTTTTTCCACTGCAGCAGTGAAGTGGTGGCACATGAACAGTTCATAACTATACTTGCGTGAATAATTGATTTTTTGGTTCGTGGCCGAACCCAAAAACCTGCGAAAAAAATATTGGTTTGTTGAAAACTGAAACTAATTTTTCTCGCCAATATGATAAATCAAAAACAAACAAAAAAATGTTGTTTAGATTAAGCAAACTATTTGAAATGTTGATTTGAATCGACATACAATTTAGAAAATGAAATGAAAAGTCAAAAATGGGTTGTTTCAAAAACGTGGACAAAACATTTAGACGAGGACTGTTGATTAATAGTGGTTAGCTTTAAAAAAAAAAAACCCAACTCATACAAGTACCATAATGCAATCTTTTATTGTAAAAGTTCAACTTATAAAATGTAGACTTTTTTGTTACATAACTGCACTCAAAAACAAAGCAATGTAAAACTTTAGAGCCTACAAGTCCACTCAATCCTACTTCTTATTCAGCCAATCACCAAGACAAACAAGTTTGTTTACATATATGGGACATAATGCTACCTGCTTCTTATTTAAAATGTCATTTGAAAGTGAAAACAGGTGTTTACATGGCACTTTCATAGCCAGCATGGCAAGATATTTACATGCCAGATATGCTAAACATTCGTATGCCCCTAAATGCTTCAACCGCCATTTCAGAGGGTACGCTTCCAAGCTGATGCTTGTTACCTGCATTCTGCCATATATTTCATGCTATAGCAGAATCAGATGATGACCCTACACGTTATTCATTTTAAGAACACTTTCACTGTAGATTTGACAACATGCAAAGAAGATATCAATGTGAGATTTGTAAAGATAGCTATAGCACTTGACCCAATGTTTAAGAATCTGCAGTGCCTTCCAGAATCTGAAAGAGACCAGTCATGAAACATGCTTTTAGAAGTTTTAAAGAGCAACACTCTGATATGGAAACTACAGAACTCAAACCGCTAAAAATGAAAATCAACCTTCTGCTGGTGGCATCTGATTCAAGATGATGAAAGTGAACCTGAATGGATCTGCACTGATTTGAATCATTATTGAGCAGAACCCGTCATCAGTATGGAAGCACAAATTCTGGGGAATGGTAGTTGAAGTATGTAGGAACATTTGAATCTCTAGCCCATCTAGTATGTACGTATCTTACGAATCAGTTGCAGCAGTGCCATGCTGATGCCTGTTCTCACTTGTTGGTCTTCATGATTGGCTGAATAAGAAGTAGGAGAAAGTGGAATTGTAGGCTTTGAAGTTTTACATTGTTTTATTTTTAATGCAGGTTTTTTGCACATAATTCTGTGTGTGTAAGTTCAGCTTTCATAATAAAGAGATTGCACTGTAGTACTTGTGTGAGACGAACTGAAAAATACTATTCCAATTTTATAGCACAAATATTTATCATAAAAAATATAAAGTGAACATTGTACACTTTGTTCTGTGTTGTAATTGAAATCAAGATATTTGAAAATGTAGAAAACATCCAAAATATTTAAATAAATGGTGTTCCATTATTTTTTAATTGCACAGTTAATCACTATTAATTGTTTAATTGCTCAACAGCCCCAATTTAGACATTTCTGAAAGATCAGGGTTTTTTTCAGCTAAAACTATTTGCATTAATGGTTAACACATTACAAAAACAATTTCCCCTTTCTGAATATTCACATCTTCAGACTAAATGCTAGGAATGACCTACTTCTATCCTGACTTGATTAGCTTCATTAACCCAAGCAACTTCCTCCTGGTATATAATCCTGCTTCTATAACTTCTACTCCAATTCGTCTGATGAAGTGGGTTTTACTCACAAAAACTTATGCCCCAATAAATCTGTTAGTCTCAAATGAGCCACAGAACTTCTTGTTGTTTCTGCAGATACAGACTAACACAGCTACCGCTCTGAGACTGTGTTCCTCAGTAATGGCCTTTATATTGGGAGTTAAAAGCAAACAAAAAAGGAACACCCTGTCCAGCTTGCTGAACATATGGCTGGCCAAATGAATGGGGAATTTGGTGAGGCAGAGAATAATTACTCTTACTGGATATGCATGAGACATGTTAGTTTCAATTTGCACAGGTTTCAGTCTGCATAGTTTCCACTCTCTCTGAGTTTCTCAAATTTCCCCTCCTCCCATTCATTCAAACCCAATGGGAGTGACAAATCTCAAAACCAGAAAATGTCATGCTCAGGATATGAGTTAGTGAGAATTTGCAAGGGATGGTTCAACCCACAGTCCTCCTATTCTAGGCCAAAGTGTCACAAGCTTCATTATGAAACTACATAAAACAAAATCAATCTGCACAATGAGTGCTTATTCAGAGGCAGGAGGCATTTCTACTTTGAATTGCAATGTAGGCCTCACAGTCCCCCACCCCCACATTACTTCCTATGCAACTCAGTCACTCTCATTTCCTTGTTCAGCCAACTAAGATTTTCTTTTTGTTGTGAGAGCAGCACAATGTCATAACTGTGGCTGAGGTGAAAGGGTCTGATAAATTGGAGCATGTAATGCCAATGCCCCACTGCTGCATGGAGGAAGCAATGGAAAAGATGGCACTTGTAATATTATGGAGTATTATGTCTCTATTTTGACTTAATAAAAGGCCTGGGTTCTAGAACAACATACCTGTGAATAGGCCTCATGCCAGCACTTGAGATAGTAAGCACGTGTGCAGGCAGAATGAATGTACATTAAGTACGGTGTTAAAAGCATGATTTTCAGCCAACAAGGTTGAATTGTCTGTGCATGCTAATCTTTCATGCCTGGACATGCTCTGGATAAATAGATTTCATGCACTAATCCACCCCTGAGTTGGATTGACTTTCAGAAGCAAAAAATACCTTCCATGAGGGTGTAAAGCAGGAGATTAGTGAGTCTGAATCAGGCACAGTGTTATTGGTGGAGGGAAAGGACTGAGAAGAGGTATAAAAACAGTTTTCCAGCTTTTTGTCTCTCCCCAAATCATGGCAGCATTGTATAGGCCACTTGGAAGCAGGGGTCCGCTGCATCTGCAGAAAAGAGGGACTCCTTCTATGCCTGTTTCCAAGGTAGCGGGCATGACCATGATGTAGCAGTCTTTAATATGGCTAGCTAATTTGCAAACTAACCCATTGCACACACTAGGCCAAAATTTCTGCTCCATCCAGTTTCTGTTGCTCACTGATTCTCTGCCCCAGCCATGGATGAAGGAGAGCAGCGTGGAGATTGCTCAAATGTATGGTAGCTGGCAAAAGCCCCCAAAGTATCATCCACTGCCAGGAAACTGTCAGAGCTGAATACTGCCATGTCTCCTCCCCACTTCTCCTCCACCTTTACCATGTGTCCTCTGTGAGAGGGGCTGGGAGAGTGGCTTAGGAGCTGTATCCACTGGGGTCTTTCCCATGTTGGAAGATCCCTAGTTAAGGGGATATGATCTGTCTCAGCTCTCTTCTGTACCACTGGCAGTGTAAAGGGAGCAGAGCTGAACAAAAATCTGCCCTACTAATCCTACATATTAGATACCCAAAACATGTAACTGCACATCTAAGCACCTCACGATGCTGGCAGACGAGGCGTCAGCTCATGCCAATGCTCCAGGCCTGAACACTGGAAAATGCATAGCTGGAAACCAGCTTGCCTTCCCTGTGGGTTAATATAGTTAAAATAAATATTAGTGTTATGACGTTGTGTTTAAACTTCATGGTAATAGAATTATTGTAGGATGCTGAATGTATTATTATCCCTACTTATAATGTCTGTATCCCATATTGTTTCTAAGCTGAAGGAAGGAAGAAGGAGCACTGGGGGCCAGAGGAAGTGATTTAAGGACATGTTGAAGGCAAACATGAAAAAGTATGACATTGGTGTTGACACTTGGGAGAACCTTGCCCAGGAGCGTCCCCATTGGAGAGCAGTAATCCCGGAGGGGGTGGCGCAATTTGAGAGGTTCTGCCACAGCGCAGACGAGGAGAAGTGGAGAAGGAGAAAAGAGCCGCAAAAACTGCCCCACGTCCCTCCAACAGCCACCAGCACCTGTCACTTCTATGATAAGATCTGCGGCTCCAGAATCGGGCTGATCAGCCATCAACAGATCCACAAACAGGAGGATGACAGGAAGACGTTCTACTCATTATCAAGTGACCGCTGAGAGAGAGTCTGTAACTCTAAACTGATTGTTTGGAAGCTCAAACTCAAATGGGGGAAGGGAGGGTACCTGTTGAATTCATACAGAAAGTGTGACTTCATGAACAGGCTGGTTAGTACCGGCGGTGGGGGTTACACTTGTTACTTTGTCTCAGAGGGGAAGCTGTTTTAGTCTGTAACTTTAAAAAACACCAAAGAGTCCTGTAGCATCTTAGGTCATGTCTATTCTGGGGAGTTATTTCGAAATAACAAGGTGAGCATTCACACTACCACACCTGTTATTTCGATGGGCTTGTTATTTCAAAACAATAACTCTTGCTTGTGAAAAGAAATAAACTTATTTCAAAATAGGTATTTTGGGAGTTATTATTTTGAAATAACTTATTTTGAAATAAGCTGGTAGTCTAGACATAGCCTTAGAGACTAACTATATCGATATATCTTGCAGAATGATAAGCTTTCGTAGACAAAACCCACTTCCTCCCAACTGCTTCTTAACTGTGGTTGATATTCTTGCTTGTAAGCCACTCCAGACAGCGTGACATCCCCATTTGTGCATACAACATTTTCATATTGATGTAGTGTGTGTACATGTGGCACTCACATAGAATGTGAGTGCCGTTTGTACACATACTAAATCTACAAGGTGACTTTTGATATTTAAAATTTTGTGGTAAGCCCCAATGCAAAATAGTATATTATGGGATTGCCTACGGTTAAGAGCAATTTGCTGAAATTTTATAACTTAACTAAAACTGTGTGAATAATGGGTGTAAAACACTTTTCTGATCAAAGTGATTTTTTTTTAATTCTGGCAAATTCAAAATTAAAAAATTGGTTTAGGTGAAACAAAATCTTTTGCTTGGGCAAAATTAAAACAAAATGTTAAACTTTTAAAATGTTAATGGTTGTCTTTTTAAGTAAAATAAGTGGAAATTTTGAAGCCAAAATTTTGCCCAGCTTTCAATTTAGTATTTCCAAGTTAAAGTCAATTTGCTGAAGTTTATAACTTGGCTGGAAACAACTTTCTTTCAGATAAGACTTGTGAGTTGGGACTGGATAGCATGTGTTTATAAAATATAAAGAAAGTTTGTATTGTTTATGTTTGATATAGAACAAAACAATGGTGGAGTAATAGAAATGTTGGACTGGAAGGGACCTTATGAGGTTATCTAATGTCTTCCCTAGTGCTGAGGCAGGACCATCCCTGACAGGTGTTTCTCTAACCCGTTCTTAAAAAATCCCCAATGATGGGGATTCTGCAAACTCTGCTGATAACCTGTTCCAGTACTTAACTATCCTTATAGTTAGGAAATACTTTCTAATATCACATCAAAATCAATCTTTCCTGTGTCTTACATACAAGACTCTTGTTAACACAACCCAAAATATTAGCGTTTTTCACAACTGCATCACATGGTTGACTCAATTTGTGATCTGCTATAACTCTTAAACTCTTCTCACCAGTGCTACTGCCTCATCATGTCTTCCCCATATTGTAGTTGTGCATTTTATTTTTCTTTCCTAAGCAAAGTACTTTCCCTTGGTCTTTAAAGAATTTTGTCTCATTGATTTCAGAACCAGTCTCCAATGATCAAAGTCATTTTGAGTTCTAATCCTGGTTTTGAAATTAGTTTTCCAGTCACGGCTGAAGCATGTTAAAAAAACTGTTTTCAAAACCATTGTTGTCTTCTCTCAGTATGGACAGTGCCTCAAGGAACTGAAATAAAAAGACTCATCAGCAGGCGTTAAGCCTGGAGCATCCAAATGAGATGTTTAAGGCTTACTTCTCTATTGCATCATATTCCTGATTTACATTAGTGTTGCATCACTGATTGTGATGAAGCACTGCTAGTGTAAAACAGGAGGAATGCAGAAATGAATCAGGTCTTTAACATTCCCTTGAAGCCATCTCAATCTGCCCTCTTCATTTTTACACATCCAATTTTCTGCATTCACCAGATTCCACTGTGCATATTTGTACATTTCTCACAGAAGAACAAATTCTCAAAGAACTTATTCTCAAAGAACTCAAAAAATTCTAAAGAATTCTCAAAGAAATTCTCAAAGAACTAATTTCAGATTTACATCATTGTAACTGAAGAGAATTTGGCCTGAGTTTGGGTTCCTTTTATAAGTAATCTTCATGTATAAAATGGTCTGATGTAACTACCCCACGGGGTATAGAATCATAAAATCCTAGAACTGGAAGGGACCTCGAGAGGTCATTGAGTCCAGTCCCCTGCCCTCACAGAGTATGTCTACTCCTCTTGATATTTGCCTATTTTTACAATGGACTACCTCAAAAGCACTAGCAAAGTGAATACAAAATTTCATAGATAATGACTTGCTTATACTGCTCAGTACACTATCCACTGAAATGAAGTACAATATTTATATTCTTGTTTATTTGTTTTATAATTATATAACAAAAAGAGAAAGTGAGCAATTTGTCAGTAATAGTATGTTGTTTGTGGCCCTTCTGTATATTTAGGTCTGATTTTGTAAGGAAGTAGTTTTAAAATGAAACGGGGGGGGAGGGGGGGAGTAGGGAGGAATTCAAATCAGATCAGACTCCTGAAAATGGTACAGTAGTTTGGACAGGTTGAGAGCTACTGACCTATGTTACTTTAATATTGCTATTGTAAAGTAACTTACTCCTTCTTTGTGTGGCAAGAGCAACATTTATAAGTTAAGAGAGAGGTTTGAAATCCATGTGAAGGCTTCAGGAGACAGAGTTCACCTTTGCTATATCAGCAATGGAAAGATGGGGCATTTGCTCCCAATGTATTCCTTGTTTTGGGAGACTCCACATTTGCACTGTGGCAACTCCTTGCGTCTCCATTTGTGCATCACCTGTGCATATCTTCCATGTAAAATCCTAATATGATTGAGCATCAGCCACTGTCTATGCAGAGTGAGCAACCAGCCACTTCAGTGATGGGATCATCTATGAGGTGCTTGCCATTTATGTGGAGCCTACTTCCTGCGTCCACCAGGTGCTTTTTGGGTTGAAGCTGGATGACAGAAGTGCTTCTCCAGCTGCCCAGAATGATTGGCAGGACCTACAGTAAGTGTGAGATGGGAGAACAGCACTATCATGGAGCTTTTGGTTAGCGAGAGCATTCTCATATTTGTACCATGCAGCCATCTCTTGCCAGATGGTAGGAGGAAGGACAGATCAAAAGCAGGAGAGTGGACTTCAAGGTGCCAGTTTCATTTAGCTTCAATATCTATGGTGCAGTGTTGTGTGCAGTACTTGACTGTGGAACATATTACAGCTATTTGTATCATAACATCTCTATTGTCAGCTCTAATCAATGATACTGAGGTGCGTTGGATGGGACCTGCTAAGTGATTGTTGGTGTGGTGATAGAATTTCAGCTGGACTCCTACCGTTTGCATTAGTTAATTTATCTTGCTTTTTTTACTCCTTAATTGGTTGCCTCAAATTTATTGGTATTACTGACAATATTAATGAAGTTTTATAATAATTTAAATTTGTTGCTTAGTAAACTTCTTTCTACTACCTTGGATTTTGATGTTACTTTGCCATTTCCAGCCATATAATTAGATGAATGTCTGACAAAGTTTTTAAAAAAAAAATACATCTAAAGAATCAGTACCATAGCAACCCTGTTTGCATCGCATCAGTGACAGATAATACCATCTGAGTAACCAGCTTAATATTTTTACAACTCAGACTTGTTTTTTTCAGTATGCAAGTACCTCTTAGATACTAAAAGCCTAGTACCAAAACAGATCAAATTTTGCAGCAGAAGGAATGGATATAAGCCTGAAAACCTTGCAGTTTTATCCATAATATCCAAAAGAGAGAGAAGGGATAGGATGAACAGCAAAGTCCTAAATCCAGTGGCTGTGGCTTTTCTCTCTTTGGTATCAACTCTTGGGAGTGGACAACATCCATCCTGATTGAATTGGTCTTGATAGTATTGGTTCTCCCGTTTTTTGCATGTGTATATATATCGCTGCCAAACTGAAGAGAGGCGACGTGTGGGGGGGACAATCGGGGGACACATGCCTCTGAAAGGCTGCGGGCAGGAGGGGCTGGCCAGCCGCCACAGGGGGGACTAGAGGAGTGGGGTCTGGTGCCCTTGGGGGGGCAGTCCCTCCACACTCACTGGCAGTGGCAGAGTAAGTGGAGCAAGGTGGCCCCAGCTGCTTTGCTCTCCCAGCCATGCCACGCTGCTCCAGAGGAGGGGGTGGGAAAAGGGATCATTCCTGCATTCCTCATCTGGAAGTAGAGTGATGCAACTGGGGGATTTGGGGGAGCAAAGCAGCTGGGATCACTTTACTCCACTTCCCCCGCCACCATTGGTCAGTGTGGGGGGGGGACCTCCTGCTACCAGTGCCGGCCCCATGAGTCCCACGGGCTGCCTCGGTTGGGGGAAGAGGCAGGGTGGGGGCGGAGCAAGGACAGGAAGGGGCTGGAACAGGGGTGGGGAGAAGCAGTGCCTGGTACATAGGGGGGTTGTCCTGGCTCTTCCCCATGTTGAGAGGGGTTCCATGGCCAGTGGTCCCACAAGTCTCTCCTGACCAGTCGCCTCTGACACTGAAGATTCCACTTCAAGCATCTGACAAAGTGGGCTCCAGCCCATGAGAGCTCATGCCCAAATAGATGTGTTAGTTTTTAAAGTGTCACAAGAATCCTCATTGCTTTCATTAAAACAGGCTGCCTCAGCTACCCCTCTGAAACGTTGCTCTTTAGGTTAGTGAGTCAGTGTGTGCAATCTATTGGGAAGTCTGTCTCTTGTAAATGGATCTCTCATATCTTTTTGTGGCCTCCCTGGTAGTTCTGGGGAAATACAAAGAGCTCCTCTTGGGCAGCTCCGAATTAGTCTGGGAGCCTCCTCTTTGAAGAGTGTTACACTTCAATAATGTGTGCCCGGTTCTCAAGCAATACTTGGGTTCACTTGCAAAGGACACAGAGGGTTTGCCATTCTAGATCAAATCATTGTTCCAGCCAAGCTGGTGTTCTTCATTCCTTGCAGTAGTTAGTATCAGATATTTCAGATGAAGGGAAAGAACCATGCAATACTAGTTTTTAGCTTTAGATCCTCCGGTGCCTGGTGGTAGACGAGGCAGCCTCTTTTCCCCAATGCAATGTATCCAGAGCAAGATGACATTTTGACTGTGACCAAGTGTGACAAACCTCAGACAAGCTGAGTAACAGAAAGCATTCTTAAGTGGATAGGTTATTAGCCTGTCTTTCAATCCCCTGCCAGGAGGATCAGTAGACTGCTTTAATCAGACTCCTACCCTTTGACCTGTCTGGCTTGGATGGCCCTATTAGGAGCCTCCTGCCAACATAGCCCTCAGTGTCACTGGAGCACGCAAGCCTGCCCAGCGCTTCACAGCACAATCCATAGGGAAGGCACATAGGGGAGGGATAGCTCAGTGGTTTGAGCATTGGCCTGCTAAACTCAGGGTTATGAGTTCAATCCTAGTGGAGGCCTTAAGGATTTGGGGCAAAAATTTGTCAGGGGTGGTACTTGATCCTGCTGTGAAGACAGGGGACTGGACTCCATGACCTTCAAGGTCTGTTCCAGTTCTAGGAGATAAATAAATAAATGGAGATTGCCTAAGACAATTATTTAGTGCCCTATGGGCCAGGTTCATGGTGGTGGAGATTCCTTCCTGCTCCTCTGTAGACAATCAATTGATACCCTGAAGCATAGGCTGTGACTAGTAGATTGTTATCTTTGATTGCATAGTTTTAATTGTTGTTATTGTTGGGAAGTCATCCAGCCTTTGTTTGCATCCAGCCACAGGGCCTGACTTGGCTTCTGAGGGCTTGTCTACACTGGCAAGTTACTGCGCTGTAACTTTCTCGCTCAGGGTGTGAAAAAAAACCATCCCAAGCACATCAAGTTACAGTACTGTAAAGTGCCTGTGTGAAAGGCGGCACGTTTAGCTACATCCAGGTGCTTTACCTAGATGGCTGGGAAAGCTCTCTCTCAGTACTAGTGCCATGGCCACACTGCTGCGTTAAAGCACTGTTCAACTTGAATGTGTAGCCAAAGCCTGAGAGACAGTGATTATGTATTGCATTAAAGATCTGACATGCACATATTCCAGGTGCACTGCCTTTTAATTCCACTGCACGGTCCATTCTCTTAGTAGCCTCACATTTTGCTCTTTGTGACCAGTTTTGCACTTAAAATGCATTTCCCTATATCTTTTCTCAGTTTTAACATCACTCTGAAACTAACATCACTCTGTGACCGGGGAAAAGGCATAGACAGTATTTCAGGCACAGTATAAAATTATGGTTTTGCTTCATTTACCTAAACATGTATATTTTCATAATGTTATGGCTTCAGCATCATCTGTATTAAGTTATTTTTTATTGCAGTTGCTTCTAGGGCCCAGAACAGAAAATTGATCCCTGCAGATTACTCCTGTCTCACTTGTGCCACCTGCCCCAACGGCTATTCCCAATTTTTCCCCTTACCTAGATCATCTCCCTAACAAGGGTTAGGGTTTCAAACAGCACACAAGAGAAAGCCACATGGCTTGTTGCAATCAGAAGAAAAATTGATATTTTCAGCCTGTAGGGGGAAAAATAGTAATAGAAACCTTACAAGAAAGACCTTTTTTCAATCTGTTTTCATCTTTCTTGCTAATTCAGGAGGTCTGGATGATTCAGATAAATATTCAAACTTTCAAATGCATCTCCAAGGTAACCTTGGGAAACTGACTCAACACTAGTTTTAACACAATTTTCTAGTTAGGTTACAAGATATGCCACAAGTTCAGCAGATAAAGGTTCAGTGGGTCATATTCATGGCTCTCATAAGCAGGTACATTCCCATTAGCTGGTGGAAACAGCAGGCTGCTATTCTATGGGTGGACTAGCTGCTAGTGGGAGATACAGCACATGCATTTTAGAAACATGCTGCAATAAACAAAACATATTCAACATTAAAACATGAACAAAACAAGAAACCAAAATGGAACAAACATTTTTGTATTAAGTACTCCGGCTTTCAAGAATTAGGCTCTTTAGTAATGGAAGAACAGAAACTGTAATGACATCCCTAGGAGTTACCAAAGTACATAGCTCAGTTTACTTAATAAAGTACTAGCTGCATAATTTTGCTACTCTTTTCAGTACCCTAAATCTTCAATGTGGATCTAGTTCTTGGTGTAAGTGCCCTATTTTCCTGGTATGTTTGATACATAATTTAGATAGAAAAAGAGCATTGGTTTGGATAGACCATCCTTTAGTGTATGTTCTGAAGACAAACCATTAGTGTAGCATTTCATTTTGTTCCTATTCATCCATCATGAAAGACTGGTATTCAGATGGCACAATGCAAAACTTTACTTGGATTATAATTGGCTTTAAATTGTTGTTGAATTTCAGCCTAGTTATTTCGGTAACAACTAAGATTTATAGTGTGTAATTACATGCTAACTTTCTTTTAAAATGTAATCTCAGGTTCCTAAAATGAAAGTCATATTTTTTCCCATCTTTGCCATTAATTAATCTTTTTAATAGCCATTATTTTAGAACTTAGATCTGTCATTTGCATCCACATTCAGCATTACCTTATTCCAGAAATAAAGCTTAAAGTTCATCTTATTTATGAAATTTTTGTCCTTCAAACATTTATTTTTACATGAAATTTCTAATCATGGTGTAGTCTCAAAATAAAGTTTTGTTTGAGAATTTTCAATTTTTTTCTATTCCTTATGTTTATAAACTTAATGCAGATGGACTTGCAATAGTTTTGATGAGTGAGATTGACTGATAAGGACTCCCTTGATAGGTTAAGATCAAGAGAAGGTTAGTATTCCAAATCTCCACTGCTCACTCCAGTGCTATCAGATCTTTTAATATGTACATGAGATCTTCTGAAGTCCTCATAAATGAATAAAAATTGGTTCTATTAATTGAAAAATTAGCCACCAAACCATCCCCAGAGGTGCAAATGCACCACTCGTCCTAGAGAAAAGTAAGTTAGTTATGAAATTTCTATGCAAAGACACTTTTAAGATATGGTATTACAAAGTAGTTAGAGAAAAGTTTACAAAAATGATCCCTGATTTTTCAAAATGCTATGTATAATGAATATTTTGTTGTAATACTCCTCAGCACTTACCTCCCACCCTCTAGATTCCTCCCCCAAGTTATCCTCCAGCAGAGAACATGTGAGAAGGAGTAGACAGTTTGGAATAGTTTTGACCAAATTATTAGTGTCAGGAGTTTATAATTGAAAGGTAAGCAAAACTGTAAAAATAGAGAAATTACTGCCTCCTTCTGTATTTATTCAAGGAAGCGGTGCTGGAGTTTGTTAGTCAGTGACTAAATCTCGACATCTGGTCAACATTTGACATTTCAATGCAATTTTTACAAATATATTTCACTAAAAATTGTTGCTTTTCTTGACCAATTTACATAGGCCTTTTAAAATGCAAGAATCCAACAAAACAAATCTCTGCATTTTCAGCCAGTGATATAAATCTCTGGTAGGAATGAAGAAACCAGCTTGATGCCTCACTCAAAACAGAAGCTGCACACCATTTTGTTGGGAGTAGAAAAAGTTAGCTTAATTTTTCTATTAGCTAGTGTTCTGTTTTCAAACACTGCTGCACTTCCTGGTTCTAGTCAAAACCAACAGTGAAATGTTATTTACAGCCTGGTAAGAGACAAGCAGTATTAGGAATCTCATAAGACAGCTTGTTTTTCTTCATGACATCCATTCCAGCCCATTTTTGTGCACTTACCAAGTTCAGATAACTTGAATAATCAACTATAAATAGGGGCAGGGCTGGATTAAGGCATGGGCTAGCCAGGCAGCTGCCCGGGGCGCCAACC
>CM057845.1:107747493-107767252 GCA_030068395.1 Apalone spinifera | reverse complement strand
CCTCCCTCCACTCCAGCGTGGGGGTGGAGCCGCACATGTGCCCTCCCCCATGCACCAGTGCAGGGGCGGGGCCACACATGCACCCTCTCCCAACCCGGGGCGCAATTAAACTGACTGCCCGGAGCGCCAGAATGGCTCGGTCCGGCCCTGAATAGGGGGTCTTAAGAAGCACCCAGCCCATCACTAATCTCTAAATCAGAGACCCTTAGTCTTATTGGTGACCCTGGTTGAGTGAAGATAACTCTGCACCTTCTTCAGGTATTGCAGGGCTTTCAGAAAGATGCATGACTTTACAGACACCTTTAACAAGTCTAGGAGTCTTGTAAGGTACTGAAATGGCAGCATAAATTGAGACAATCATGCTGTGATGTTACTTAGATTTTAAATAAAAAGTCCACTTCTGTAAAAGGAAGATCATGCCACATAAAGGAGTCAGTCAATGTAAGCTTATACTAGCTTTAATTAATTCCAGTTGTCATTTATCTCCTTAGTGTTGCCTGGACCCCCTTTCCTGTGTTCGAGGTAAACAGAGTATTAGCATAGCGACGGAGGGAAAGACCCTAATCTGAGAATAAAGCGTGACATTTAAATGAAATGGATAAATTACTTCTAAGGATAATTCAGGCATGGGCCTTAATGTTTCTGCTTGTCATGCTGCAAAGGCTAGATAGCAGGGGAGCAGACTGTCATCATCAAGCACTGTGGATGTTCGTTGGTGTATTAGTCATTGGGAGATATCTGTTTATTTGGCAGATCATTTTGCTAATGAATGTAGCTCCCTTGGAAATGCCTACTGATCACATGGCCATTAATTCTCAAAACAATTCTGTCTGCAGCTCCTACTGTTTGTCAGTTCAGAGATTGATTGGGTTTGTTACCCATCTTGTCTCTCTAAGAAGGTGAGGAAAAATCTTTTACGGAACCAACTTCTTTTGGTGAAAAGACGAGCTTTCAATCGTAAGTCATTTCCAGACCTGAAGAAGAGTTCTGGGTAAGTTCAGAAACTAGTCTCACTCACCAACAACAGTTGGTCCACTAAAAGATATTACCTCACCCACCTTGTCTTTAATATCCTAGGACTGACACACACAGTGAGAAACATGCCAACGGCCTGATTCAAAATCCATTCAAAACAATGGGAATCCTTCTTGACTTCAGTGGGCATAGGGTTGGGGAGGTGCTACGCCTTTGTTGCTTCCATTGACACAGCTGGAATTTTGGGTGCTTAGCACTTCTGAAAAATTAAGCCCCAATGATCTATTCACTTCAATGGGAGTATAGCCTGAGTTGGGTTTGCAGGTCCCAACTTGATGATGCTTTAGGGTCAGCTCTCGAGTACACGGGTCAAGTAATGTTTCAAATGCCCATCAAATTGTCTGCTTCTGATGTTCTCAAATAGCTAATTACACTTTGCTCTTTATACTCTTTTCCAGGCGGAACAGTCCGAAAATAGCTGATGCTGCTGATATGCCCTGTTACCAATGATAAAAGCTCATTTCTTTAACATGCTTTCCACTGCCACTCCAAACCTGGCATGCAAAGCTTGCTGGTCTGAGCTATGATAAATGACTTCTTAGCCTATTATAGCACAAGTAATTCCTCCTGAGGAAAACCATTTTAAAATGTAGTGCTGTGTATTTAGCATTATTCGTGCTTTCATGATGGGTTGTCATTCAAGGCCTCCAAGTGCTGTACAAACACTGCTTACTTATGCCTCATTTCACCTCACCAGGTAAATACATATCCACAACCATACTACAGCCAGGGAAGGAGCAGAAAATGAGGATAATGCCAGCATTTTCAAAAGCAGCTATTAGTTTTGCATTCACAGATAGACTCCACACGGGTTCCAATTTGCACAAGTGCTGAGATCAGCTGGAGTTGTTGGTGCTCAGCCTTTCTAAAATCAATGCTGGCATGTCTCGAGGTGGGCTCCGCCTAATGGAGGAACTCATCATTAGAGACCAGTTCTGAAAATTTTGGCCTAAATAGTTTGCCATAGTTCACATAACATGTCAATGGCCTTTAGGAAATGAGCCAATGGAACCCTGATTCTCAGTCTTTGGTCCCAATTTTTTGGTTGGACAAAACCAGAAAACAGCAATCAGGCTGTCACAAATTCATTGAAAATTGGCAGTAAGTAATAACGAGGCTAGGGAGTCGGACGGTACTTCCATGTGTGTTTCGATGTGTCAGTCCTAGATCAAGGGAAGTGTAAATGTAACTACCCAAGTGTAATACTCCAAAGAGCGGTGTAATGTTTGCCTCACATTAATTATGAAAGCTCTGACTCCAAAGTTTTTTCCAGCCATGTGTATCCCCATTGACACCAGCAGGATTCTGTGCAGGTGCAAGAGTCACTCATCTGGGTCTAATCAAGGGTTTATACTATAAGGGAAAAGCCTTATAATAAATACTTTTATAGATATTTTGATCTAAACTGTGCCTATCTCTTACCTGGCTGCCCAGGAAAATAAAGGCTCAACACTTTCTCGCTTAGCCACATTAGAGCTAACCCCACATTACAGTTAACCCCAATGCAATTCTTGGTACTCAAAAGAGCACAGTGACTGTGCTGGTGGGTCTTCTCCCAGGAAGAAGTGGGCAGGAACAGATATAGTTCTGTTGCTCCTATAGACCTGCCAGAAAAGCTGGCTGAATGTATAGAGCAGAACTTGTTACACCCCATAAAGATGTATCAAGTTACTACCCAATAACCCCCACCAGCAAAAGAAGGGATCCCCTTGGACTAGCTCAGAGGGGTCTCTGAGGTACGTTGCTTTTCACTGCTCTTCCTGGCCTTATAGTAGTTCATCTGTACATTGCACACTGTTCAGAGTGCATATTTAAATGCACAAAGCCGACTCCTCCTTTGCAGTCAATGAATTCACACAAGCACATAATTTTGCCAAAAAAGTCACTGAGAACCTATTCCTACAAACTCCATTGACTTTAAAGTACTAATCATGAAAGAAATATTATCCCTTCTAATAAGAATTTACAGGATGAGAGAAAAGTAACACAAAATTTGTCATACTTCATGCTTTGCTCTGCTCTTCTCTTCAACAATTCCAGTTCCATCCATCTCACAGACAGTGAGACATTTATCACTTCCGAAGAAGGGGTAAACCAGCAGATGGCATAGTTTTACATTTATCATCTCTTTCATTGATCATTAACTGAATCTTTGAGTAATAGAAAATCATAAGGAATTTTTTTTTTAAATCCTTAAATTCTGAATCCTTTTTGAATTGGCCCATGTTCACATCCTGTTTTCTGTATTATTTATACAGACACATTTGCAGGAATCAGTGTTTGGTCTGGTGTCACAGTCCTAGAGAATAGCTAATCTTGATCTGAATAGTATAGTCATGTATGAGCGCAGGCATTCTTATGCAAATCTGGGCATTCATCCCAGAAGTGTTCACCCCGGTGAATAAAGAATGAGTCACCCAAGCCTGGAGAGGAAAAATGACCATATTACTCACAAGACTGATCCATTACACACCATGAATAGCAAATGGTCTTAAAACCTAGTCCTAGAAAACCTATAGGGTGAAATGTATTTGCTGGGAGGGTTGAGCCATTATGAACACACAGATTCTTTCAAATTTGGATAATTTGTGATCACACTGGAAGGCTAACTTAGCTGGATACATTGCTGCTACTAAGTACTAACATTCATATGTACACACACCAGCTAAACAGACACTATCAAGCAATCCTCTTTAACTCACCCCCTTAAACTCAGATCTGTTGAGATACTTATAACTACTCTTCAAACAAAATAGAAAATAATTAACAGTGGCTCCATAGTAAATTTGCTGAGGGTGCTGCTGATTATGCTAGCCATGACAGTCACTTAGGCTAGGTCTACTCTGGAAAGATTTGGTAACAAAGTACTGTTGACATTCGTAAGTCACCACAAAGAAAGTTGCCAAATCATGTTTACACTGCCATCCTCTGTCAACATGTCATGACCACATGGTTAGCCTCCACTCCCCCCTGCAACATTGACAGAGGAAAGCAAGGTGGGTATGCATCCCAAAGAGCCTGGCATTGCTTTCACTCGCTAGGCATTGTGGGAACGCACAACACAGCGCTAGGCATTTTGGGAGCTTGAAAAACATCCTGCCAGCCATCTATTTGCTTTCCAGTTCTCCTGGGACTTCTGGCTTGCTTTCACTCCACTTGAACAACAGTCCTTGCTGCGCATTCCAGAATCTGCTGTGAGAAATCATGGATCCCAGACTTCTCTCCCATGCTGTGTTCAGTGTGCTTAGGACATCATGCATTGCAGCAGAGCTACTCATGCACTTCATATCAGAGGAAGAAGACTAGGATGTGGACAACAGTGTGAGTGACGGGACAGCAGTGACTAGTCATTGCATTTGGCTGTCACAGAACAGCGGTGCAGAGTGTCACTTTTGATCTAGGGAAACCAGATACATTGAGAGGGTCTCCCTTTTTCTCTCCATTCTGCTTATCTGACGAAGTGGGTTTTACCCACAAAAGCTCATGATGGTATATATTTGTTAGTTTCTAAGGATGTGTCTGAACTACACCCCTCTGCCGACAAAGGGATGTAGATTAGGCACGTCGCTATTGCAAACGAAGCGGGGATTTAAATATCCCGTGCTTCATCTGAATAAAAATGGCCGCTGCTTTTTGCTGCCGCGGCACTTTGCTGGCAAAAAGTGGCAGTCTAGACGGGTATCAACGAGGTTTACAGGATCAGTCAGAAAAGGCTTTCCTTGTTGACTGATACCCGTCTAGACTGCCGCTTTTTGCCAGCAAAGTGCCGCGGCAGCAAAAAGCAGCGGCCATTTTTATTCAATAGCGATGTGCCTAATCTACATCCCTCTGTCGGCAGCAGGGTGTAGTTTAGACACACCCTATGGGTACATCTACATAGCAACTTTATTTCGAAATAACTAGCATTATTTTAAAATAACTTAGTCCATGTCTACACAGCAGGCAGTTATTTAGAAATAATGTCAAAATATGTCAAGCTGGAGGACTTCTTACTCCGACTCCTGTAACCTTCTTTGTACGAGGAGTAAGGGAAGTCAGAGGAAGAGTGCTTTATTTTGAAATAAGTGCTGTGTAGTCCCAATTTTGAAATAAGCTATTTTGAAATAGCTACGCAATTGACATAACTTGAAATAAGCTACGCCAATTGAGCTAAGCCCTGCTGTATAGATGCACCCTAATGTGATACAGCGCTACTCATTTTTTTTTTTTTTTTAATACTGAAAGGTCACTGGAGCAGGAACTATATTATATATGCATATAGTGCTTCACTCAAATGGTCATAATTCTTATTGAGCCTCTGTTAGGTACCATGATACCTAGGAAATAGAATATGTAACAATACTTGCTCAACAAAGGAAGCATTATTATAGGATGAGAGTGGTTTCTAAAAGAAAACACACAGTATATGTTTTCATTAATCTGCTTTGTATATATGCGTTTTCTCTTTATTAAGCTGTAGCCATGATACTGGAACAAAAGAAATGGAGAGAAAAACAACTCTCTATAAAATCTTCAGTTAGTTAATTATAAAGTACGCTGAAAGTGTCAAGAGCAATGTTAAATTGGATCCTGTCTCTGTTTATAACCCACATGATCACATTCTGGCCACTGTATTTTTTAAAAGCTTATCACCATGGATTCATTTCAACAGTTTAGTTTGGTTTTCTAGAAACAAACTATTTTCCCATGCTATTCCCAGAAAACAAGTACCCAACAATCTTTGATTGAACTAGTTAAACTCAGATTTAAGATGAAAAATATTTTGAAAGACAAAATATAGAAAATCACCTGGTGAATAAAATTCACATAATAAAAAAGGCTAGAAAAACACAGATAGATCTCAGCACTACCCTTAACTTTATCTTCTTTCCCCACTACTTGTTTCTCCTTAGTAATGAACGATGCAACAGAACAGTCACTGTGTTACTATTTAATTTAACTATTTAACCACAGAGTACTTCACAGGCTAATAAAAATGGCAGACCCTTATCTTGAATAGTTTTACAAATTAAGGGCCAGAGACCAAAACAATTAGAAGTCAGGCATTTAAATACACCAGAGAATTTATGCCTAGATCCACAAAAGGATTTGGATGTTATAGCCATCAGTGGTCCAGAGCCTAGCTTTTAGGTACCTGATCACAGAGTGGAAGCCTAGGTGTCCAAACTCCTTGTACAAGGGTTAGATGCCTAAGAAAGGCCTTCTTAAAAGCCAGTAAGTTGAGGAGAAAGCTATTTAAATTATCCATTCTCTGCCAAGTGCAAAGTTTTCTCTATAGCCCTTTGGTTAGGCCACCCCTTTATATATAAGGAGAACCAGGATCAAGTCCCAGTCTTCATAACAATTTAATTATGATACAGAATTGGAACAGCTTCCACAGCAGGGTTTAATGATGCTTATGGTAGAATACCCAATAGCCTGCTGGTCAAATAACTCACCTGATTTCTATATCCAGATATGTTCTTTCATCATAATAGTAGGGCATGCCCTGCCAGCTAGCCCCTAAAACTGCTGATCTACTTGCTCCTGACTGTCTTCTCTTGGGGGTGGATTTGATGCTCAGAGAACATCTACCAGATCAGCTCTTGCTGGCAAGAGAGCCAGGGGACTGCCTAGTTTGAGAATCTAAATAGGGTTTAGGCAAGAATGAGGACTCTGAGCAGTTTGTCATCCTGAGGGTGATTTGCACCTATGATCCAAAATTGTAGGCACCTATGTGACTTTCCCAGCATGTACAGGGTTAGCTGGCAGCCAAGTGTGGGTTTTATGAGTCTCAGTGGCTCCTAAATGTAGGACGTAGGCACCAAAGTCCATTTGTAGAACTAACCTTAAGTCCCTAGCTGCTCAGGAGTTCATGCAGCGCCCCATTACAGTCAGGAGGTCAACAACTGCCCACATGGAACTCTGCAGGATCTGGGCCTACATTAGACATACCACAGGAAGGAGCAATGGTAAACAAGGTGGCAAATATTGTACCCTATTTTAGAGACATTCTCCTGTCCGATTCCTAATACAGTCTTCTCCCCAAGCTAGAAAAAAACATGTGTGTGTGCACTTTAAAAAAAGGCTCACTCTTAAAACCAACATGGATTATTATAATACAACAAAGAAAGGACTGTGACTTGAGATTGGTTTTGTGGCATATAGCCCAAATAGCTTGAGGGTTTTTCCTACCTTTAAGTGAATGTGAATGAGCTGATGAGTCTGTCGTGGAAGAGACACAGGTATTCCCTACAAACACAAACATAGGGAAAATGAATATTTCTAAACAGTTTCCAACTCTCATAATTTCATGAAGACCCTCACAATATTTGGGGTGAAATCCTGACCCCATTGAAGTCGATGGGTGCTTTGCCATTGACTTCAGTAGGGGCAGGATTTTACCTAAGTATTTGCTTCAGGCCCCAGCTCCTAGAATCATGTAACTACTCAAGAATCTCAGCTCTCTCATTTTTTTAAAAAGCCAATTTGTAGCCAGCATGGCACGTGTATCCTAAAGCACCAAATGACAGAAAGCAAAGAAAAAACCTACATAGTTTTAAATCATACTTTTTTTTAGGCTAAAGCCATAATGTTTGTACACCTGGGGTTATCACTATTGCTGACATCATGCTACTATCACTATTAAAAAAAGACACAAAATGTCAAGTGTGACATGAGTTAGATCCTCCCTTCTGACTCAATTAATACATAGCTTCTGCTAGGAGAACCACCAAACACTGACTTCTTAAGCAGCAGAGGGGGCCCTTTTGTGAGCTTGTTTTATAACAAGCCTGCAGGGCAGTAGCAGAGCAAGGGATGACTCAGCTGTCTGGGGCTTGTATGATTGCTTGTGGAGGACAGTAATGGAAAGGGAGCTCTTTAAAAGTAGAGAGCCTGTGGAAAGCTTTGAGTGAAACCGGAGTGGTTATAAAAGCTTGACTCACTAGCATAGCCTGCAGTTTGGTGCTCAGGGTAAAAGGCAGGGAGGGAGAAAGAGAGAGAGAGAGAGAAAGAGAAAGAAAGAAAGAAAGAAAGAAGATTGTTGAGAGTGGTGTTAACCAATTGCCCCTTAAGGCAGATATTAAATGACAGTGCAGAGCCTTGTGCTCAGGACTTGACTGTTGCATTAATTAGAATAATGCTTCTGCATCACAAAGGACTGGAAGAAATTATCTCAATACTGCCCTGCTGTGAGCGTTGTTATTCTCAGTCCACGTATCTTCAGGGCACAGTTAAAAACATTTTATATCATTCTTTGGAGAAGAATTGAAAAATATGTGAAAAGAATTATTTTGTCATATAATTACAAAATTAAAAGAATGTAAAAATATGTTTAACTTCTTTTAACGCAGAAGTTAAAAATCATCAAATGTAAAGCTTATAAAAGAACATTCACTTTCTGGATGCGTAACCAGTGTGTGAAACTCAATACTACAATGTTTCAAAGAGGACAGAGTGACGGTGGGGGGCAAAAGAGGTTTGAAATGCATGATTAATAACATCCACAGTTATGGGACGAGCCATTATTCTTGTGATACAAACTCTTATTCTTAAGGATGTGACTCACTAACTGTCTTGGATTAGGAATTTCCTATCTCAGTACATTATTTCATAGTGTTCTTTAATACAAGGATTTTGCATTTTCCTCTGAAGTATCTGGTATTGACTGCTGTCGGAGTCAGGGTACTGTAGTAGGCACACCTAGGGTGGAAGACAGACTTTGCTGGACCCAGGGAAGGGCTGGCTCTGGCCCCGCAAAGGGGCGAGGCCTCAGGCAGAAGGGCTGGGGTTGGGAGCTAGCCTCCCCCAGCCAGTCCTTCCATGCCACTGGCTGAGTGCCACTTGGCCTGTGCCACCCAAGGCTTCAGCAACAATTTAAAGGGCCCAGGTGGTCTGGGCGCTACCACTGCCGAAGTAGCAGCAATGGCAGGAATCTCTGGACAAGGATTTTGAGCAAGCCTATATATTCATTATTCAGAATTATTTGGCAACTATGTAGGGATAGAACTTGGGTATTATCCCTTTAAATAGTTAGAACTCCTCTCATAGGTCTCTGGGTGGTCTATTGCAGAAGCTGCAAGAACCTAGGAGATCAGCAGTGTGTATAGTTAGTAAATGTGCTCAGGGGTTTCCTTACGTTCTTAATGCCGTATAAAGAGAAACAATAGAACAAAACAGTTTATTGCAAACAAATTTCAGACTATAGGGTTGTTGGTGCACCATTCACTTCCACTCTTCTCTATTCATGGTGTGTGACTAGTGATCTGAGGCATCATTTCCTCTCTTTGACTGGATGACTGAGAACACTTTTTAACATGCTATTAAACTAACCATTAAAAAACAAGTGAGAAATAACTCATGAGGAAAAACCAGATTTTCTTGCTTTGACCTTTGGTTGCACACTAATACAAGTGTCCGTGCAAAGAACAGCCATTTCCCAAACATTTATGTGAAAACCCTTTTTATTGTGATTGGTAAAAAGTAAGGGTTGCTAACATGATTGAATCAATAAACCATTCAGCACAGCAGGGTTCGCCTACACAGTTCTGTGATATCCGACTATGTTCCAGCCTCGCGCCTGGACACACAGAGCAGGTGTTTCACTCAAAGGCTGGCTGTACAGATGTAGACACACGTGCCCGCTATGCTTCAACAGGAACTGAATTAGCCTGCCTGTAAATCTCTCTCACCAGACTTGACTGAAGTGCCTCAACTCAGGTATTTACAAAAACTGCCCCAACTGCCTTACAAATACAGGTATGGAGCAGTCACACTTAATGTATTGTCATGCTAGGGATGCTACTGCATTCTGGTCCTTCTAGTCATGCTGATTCATTATGGCTGTACAATGATGCCACTGCAGTAACATGGGATATATTGGTATGTGATTTGTGCTGCCACTATGCAGGATGTGGTTAGCTAGAGATGGCCAGAGGAAGTATTCATTTGTGCAGCTAGATTAGGTTTAGGACTAGAGTTTTGGTCTTAGACCAAATAGGGCTTAAATGGCATTGAAATCTCACAATTTGTTTTCTGGTGACTGCAACCAGAAACAACAGAAATCTCACTTAAATTGGCTGAAGAGTGGAAGTTTCCCCACGCCTGTGTGATTTCCCCCATCTTGGACCAAAAACTCCTGAGAGCAGCTCTTCCCATGAGATTTTGACAGAGCCTGGAAAGTGGGCCCCTTTCCAGTATACAATCTGATTCAGAATCATTCTCATGGGACAGGTTTGAATTCATGGACTCTGACACCCTCCTTGACAAAATTGAAGGGGATTGGGAGCGACCTTCCAGTTATGTTTTAGATCTCCATTTCACTATTCAGTATCACGGTCTTTGTTTAAGAATCTCTCGGTCCTATTTCTGTTTAGATCTCAGTTTAATTGAATAATGGCCTAATAAAGAAAAAATACTTATGAACATGTACATTTTCCCTCTATCATCAGTTGGTCACAGCCTATCTTACCTTTCAGTCTGGAACAGGCTGTGTGCATGTTTTTCATTGCTGTGGAAGAAAGCGCTTTAATCTGACATCATTCCATAGAAATACAAAGGAAAGAGAGAGCTGAGCTGCGTATATGTGGGAGAAATTCAGGTGTCGATGGGCAGAGGGCAGGTGACAGATAATAAATTCTGATGATGCTGCCCTTTAGAATTTGACATCTATTCATTGTACTCTTGTGTCTCCCGCCGCACAAAAGCAGGTTTGAAGTGATTCACACAGGATTGTTTGGGATGGCCTGCAGGATTTTTTTTAACTTGCTTTCCTGGAACTAGTGGATTATTGATGTGTACGCGCAGAGACAGATGCAAGTGGTTCAGCATTGAGTGACAATCCAGTGGGCTGTGAAACAATGAGGGGATACAGAGCTCAAATGATCACTTTTTATTTGACTCTGAATGAGATGTGTAATTTTTACATGAGGGATAGCTTTCCCTTCTCCCCCCAAGACAGTGGATTATGGTAACTGAAAAATTTCAGGCGCTATGGTAACAAACTAAACTGTATTATTAATTGAAGGCTTGAAGTTAAATGAGTCAGTTGGTTCCTTTAAATATCTTTCAGTCTTTAGGAGAAATGGGGAATGTTTTAACAGTCTCAACAGTGATAAAAAATGTGTGCACAAATAGGGTGGCATATAACAGTCTGCAAAGGGGGAAGGTCAGAAGAGATTTATGCTCAGTGATATTTCCTCAATTACACTTGCAGCTTTGTTAAAGAAGAAATCAAACATGATCAGTCACTTAAATTTACAAATATCAGTTTTCTGGTTCCTTATTATTCACAAATGGGAGAAAGGCTAATTTAGATGATAAATTTATGCACAGGGTGATGTGATGATAGCAGGGGACTGAGCAGATGACTCAGGAGGTCTCTTCCAGTCCTATGGGCTTTGCTGTTCTATATGTGCCTACATGTGGTGCAGCAGGAAGCCTGTTTCTCTATGTAACGCCTCAGCACCAGCATAACCTACTGCAAGCTGAGTCAATGAGGGAAAAGAGAGCAATACATCTGTCATTTTCCTCACAGCTTTCCTGCTGTAACACAGACACATACATTTGACCTCAACTTTCTTTTTCTATGGGCCTACCCATGACACCTGCTGGGCAGAAAGTGAAGGTACAGGCTTGCCAGGAAAAGCTATATTGTATTGCGCCTTTTAGGAGTTAACATTAATGCTAAACACAGTCAGCATGACAGTTCGGAGATCGTCTGAGCTTTCTCACAGGCCAACTGTCCAGCTTCAGGAACCATTACAGTTAGAATTCATTATTTATGAATTCCGTATTGATGCATGCCCCAGGAAAGCAGCTCAGAAGCCCAGCTGACAAAGTGAGCTGAGATTAGCTTGTCCACTTCGTCACATTCACCACAGTCAAGGAGAAGGAGAATGTACAGGTAAACAATCTGTCTTTGACCTGCCTAAGTTAAACAACTTTCAGAGTCATCTATATTTGCCCTTCCTACAGAAAAAATACCTATTTAATTTGATATTGTATTTCCACTTCCTCCTGGGAATGCTATCATTGATTATGTCCAGGGCAGAACTCATCAAAACTGCACGAGCAGTAGGCAGACAGAATTTCTGAGCTAGGCTGAGAGACATAATTGGGACTTTGTAGAAAGTAATTGTTGGGATCCTGAGGCAAGGCTGGAGCAACTTGAGGTCTGATTTCCAGGCGGAGGTCAATACCAGAGGTCAGAACTGTGTCAAGGGTCGGTGTTCAGAGTGAGGGTCTGAATCCAAGTCAGAACCAAAGCTGATGCTGAGAGATCCAGAGTAGAGTCTGTCATGGAAGCCCACCAGTAATCCTTATTGTTGCCTGGATACTTCCTGGTATGCCCTGGGGACTTATGTGGAATCAAGGGGCCAATCAGAAACCTACAAAGAATCTGCCAATCATGTCTCTGGGGTGGGATGCCCTAAAGGGCAAGTCCATTGTGGGTTGCAGGTCACCAGGAGCTCTTCCAACCTGCTTTCAAGTCCTGCTAGTCTTTACTAAAATAAAGCACCTCCAAATATACCCCAATTAATTTGATAGGACAGCGTAATATTGAAACTTGTTTGCATGGTTGGGGAAGGTGAGTAGTTGTAAGGCAGTGAGCAGGAGCAGACTGGCCCAGCGGGATACCGGGAATTTCCCGGTGGGCGTCGTCCAGTGGGCCGTTGTGTCCGTACAGCATTGCCCCCCCTCCGAGTGGCTTCACGTCCATGCTGTACGTGGCACGCAGAGCCCGACCCGATGCCTGTGCCGCGTGCTGGACATGACGCAGGGGTTGGGGCTTGAGGGGCACGCAGGGGTGATGTCAGGTGGAGGGCCGTTCTCAACCCATTTCCCGGGCCTATTTTGATTGCCAGTACGCTTCTGGCTGCGCGGTAGAACAAAAGGCAGAGTTAAGGAAGAAGCAGTGTAGATCTATCTGCAAAATGGGTTAGCAACTGCTCCTGAAGAGTAATGTGTAACATAACTGGGCATCACCGGATGACACTATTGCAAATTATCTTACAAGGTCCTTTAAACTCACTGATAACAAGGCAGTTAGATCTTGGAGAAATAGTTACTGTTTGTTGTGGTGCAATTCTTGATAGAAACCGCATAACCATAGTAAAGCCTGTTACACATAACATCCCTCTGTTTTTGTTACAACTGCTGCCTACAGAAGATATAAAATTTAAGTTGTCCCAAAATCATTGCATCTTCTCATACTGACCCCTGAGCCATTGCCAGGTGTCTCCTGTTGCAGATTCTTCTCAAACACTCTTTCCCATAGCAGCTTTGCAGTTTCTTTGATTTTTCCTCTCTTCAGGGTGTGTCTATACAGCAAAGTTATTTCGGAATAATGGCTGTTATTCTGAAAAAACTATGCGAGTATCTACACAGCAGTTCCGTTATTTTGAAATAATTTTGAAATAACGGATGGCTTATTCTGACTTCTGTAAACCTCATTCCACGGAGAATAATGCCTATTCCAAAATAGCTATTTTGAAATAAGGCGTGTGTAGATGTTCCACTTCTGCTATTTCGAAATAGCACCTCACCAGGGTCATTTTAATTTATTCCTCCCCAGTGCCTCCTGGGACTCTAAATCGAAATAGCATGTCTATATTAGGGAAGCCTGCCTCGGACTAACTTTGAGGCTTCCCTGCAGTGTAGACGTACTATTTTGAAATATGCTATTTCAGAATAATTATTCTGGAATAGCTTATTCCCAAATAACTGTGCAGTGTAGACGTAGCCTTAGATACCAGACAACCTTGTAGGAAGGCGTCTGGTAAGAACTATTGAGAAATGATTCAGTAAAGGGTGGTTGAGTGGATGAAGACATCTCTAGCAAGTGAACTTTAGAGATTACAGGTTTCACGAATACATACACAGAATAAAAAAATCCTAGCAGAATTTTTGAGATTTAAGTCTTAAATGAGAACATAGTAACTGTATGCTGGATCACATCAGTTATCTTCTCTCTCACAGTGGACAGTACCAGATGAGGCAGAGAAAGTGGACAACTGGGCCTAAAAGAGGAATTTCTTCCCAATTGTATCAATTAGAGGATATCTTATGGCTGAAAGCATGAAAACTTATGTCTCTTTAATCATAATATGCACATTTGTGGCTGGTTTTGTTATTTGTACAAATGCCTAATGGTTTTTGAAGCTCTCAGCCTCCAAGAGATCTCATGCATGTTAATGAGGTGATATGTAAAAATGTTTTTTCCTTATATCAATTTAAAATTAGCTGTCTTTTAAGTGACCCCATGATTTCATGATTAGGAGAAAAAAGGAATGAGAACCCACCTTCTACAGCCACTCTTTTATTTACCTTTGTCACATCCCCTCTGTGTCTCCCTCCAAAACTGACCATCTTTCTGATCACCTTACATACAGAAGACTTTCCATGAGGTATTGATTTTTCCACCATGTCTCCTGTTATGCTAAAAGGTGCTAATGGCTGCCATCAAAACACCCTTCCAGCCCCCTGAAAGTTAAGGTGCATTTCAAGCACTCTTTCAGACTCAACTGAATGAACAATTCAAAGCCCTTCCATAAAGAAAGCAACAGCTGCAAACAGTAGCTCTGCTTTAACTGGGTGAAGGAGGAAGTTACAGACAAAGGGGCTAGGCAGACGTTGGTTTTGCAGCCTGTGCGCATGACAGCCTGGAGAAGAGTGATGAGCATGTCCCCAAAAGGCAGCAGAGGCAGAGCTTTTGGGACATATTTGGGGATTTCTGAGCAAGGAAACTGCCTATTGTGCTTGCTTCTGCAGTGATCAGAGAAATAAGACTTTGTGCATGAACAATATTGCACGAAAGAATACACCTGTCTCTCGTTATCCCTGATTTCTTATCCTAACAGGAACAACCCCCCTAAGGCCCTGAATTGCTTGGGACAAAGGAGCAAGAGCTCACAACATCTTCATTGTTGATCTCCAGATACTCTCTTCCTGCCACCCATTTCTGCTGTATCCTTTATGAGATGGGGCAGCTAGAACTGCACCCGGTTTCCCATCTGAAGGTATGCCATGGATTTACATCCTGGCATTATGATATGTTCAGTATAATTTCCTAATGTAGTCTTCATAGATTGTAGCTTTTTGTTTGCTTTTTTGACTCCTAATGCACAATGAACAGAGGTTTTCCTTCATCTTGGCTGGTCTCTGAATTTGCTATATCCGAGGAAGAAGGAAATACCATCAGGCATGACTGTAAGCAGAGGGGAGCCATTTTGGGGTTCAGGATCCAATGGGTAGGGCCCTATCCTCTGAGTATTAGGGATTCTTGAAACTGAAAGTGATCACAATCCAAGTCTGAACCTTCACCCTCATTGACACAGGTTGGAATTTAGTCAAACAATAGTGATGCTTTCTAGAATAACAGAAGAGTTTTAGAGCTGTATTTCTTCATTAATGTGTACAGTTCAATGTAATTGTATACCTATGTTATAGCATATAAAGAAAGAGATTTCTCCATAAAGACATGAGAGAGCAATTCCAACTCCAGATGGATTTGGTAGTGTATGAGAAATCCTGTTCACCCATATAGCCTGTCCTTAGAAAAGGACTTATATGTCAAATCCTAAGTAAAAAACCCCATAAAACTCAATCAATTTCTTCTCTATTTTCTCAGCTGGCTACTTGCTCACACAAATCCCTCACCCCCCTTTCCCCTCCCCAAATAGGCAAATTTACAGTTCCAATACTAGTATTGCCTCTGAATTTATTTCAGCCATAGTGTTTTCTATTTAAGGAAGTGTACAGTGACCTCTAGTGGTGGGTGGATATATATCTTAAAATATTTAAGATACCCTTTTTTTGTAAAGGGGGGAAATGTATTTAATTTCCTCTTTTTTTGTAAAGGGGGGGAATGTATTTAATTTCCTCTTTAAGTGGAAATAGAGTTGAGAAAGGTACAATGGGTAGAGATGGATCTGGACTTGAAATAATTGATCCAAATTAAACCCAAAGAGTGGACCCGTGTCCTTCATATAAAGGATGTGGCAGGGGACAGCAATTAACCCCCACTCCATAAGGGGAAAAAAAGTGTTTATGTTCCATGCAACATCAATCATATTTGCATACATTGAATATTATGTACTACTGTCCAGTTTCTTACTTTCCCCTCCTTGATAGTAATTTTGATCTTGATAGCCACTTGTTATAATATCTTGAAAACTAGACCAAAATATATAGCATCAACCTGGGAATAGTTGTGGAAACTGAGCTATTATCAGACAGATCTCATAGTCATGCTTCTTTCCTTTACCTAGTCTGTGGCTTCTGGTTCACACAACACCTTTGATTTCCCTTGCAGACTGGTTGGTTTGACAGGTGTCTGGAGATGAAAGGGGATATTTTGCACTCTGTTAGCAGTGTACTTGCTATTTTGTTTCTACATTCAATGCAGCACCCCAGTAACAGCATTTCAATCAAGAACGTTTTAAAGTTTTAACGTTTTAAAGCCACCTGACCTTCATCTTTCCTATCAAACCCTCTTCAGTTTCAGGACAGGTCTACACTACAAATGTACAGTGGCACCAAAACAACTGCACCATTATAGCACGCCTGGTGACGATGCTCTATGAATCACAGGAGCCATGGGTAGGCTGGGTTTCCAAAGATCACTACTGGCATTTCAGTGCCTCTGATGGTAATTTTCTGGTCTGGGAAGAAAGTGCCATCTTGCAACTTTCTGAAGAGACTGGACATCCTAAAGGTGTGCAGGTCTAGCACCTTTCCCGACCATTCTACTCTGACCTTGGTGAAATGGTCCTTGTGATCCACCAGCATCACCAAAGTTACAAAGGGGCCTTGCACAGATTGTTTGCTGTTATATAACGGAGTTATAAAGGGATCTTCCAAAATTGTGTGACTGGGGAACAAGATGGCGAATGAAATCCAGTGTTAATAAATGCAAACTACTACCCATTGGAAAACATAATCCCAACTATACATACAGAAGGATGGTGTCTAAGTTAAATATTACCACTCTAAATGAAATCTTGGAATCTTCATAGATAGTTCTCTGAAAACATCTATCCACTGTGCAACCTCAGGCAAAGAAGACAACAGAAATTTAGGAACCATTAGAAAAGGGATAGACAATAAAACAGTAAATATCATAATGAAACTATATAAATCCATGGTACTCCCACATCCTGAATACTGCATGCAGTGCCAGTCATCCCATCCCAAAAAAAGATAGAATCAGAAAAAGTACAGGGAAGGATAGTAAAGATGATTTAGAGGTATGGAACGGCTTTCATATGAAGAGAGATTAAAAAGACAAGGAGTGTTCATCTTGGGAAAAAAAGACAGCTAAGAGGGTATATAATAGGGGAATATACAAGAATAAATGACATGGAGAAAGTGAAGTAGGATGTGTTATTTACTCCTTTACATAACAAAAGAGCCAGGAATCACATGATGAATTTAATAGGCAGCAAGTTTAAAACAAACAAAAGGAAATATTTCTTCGCATGATGCAATTCCCCTATGGAATCTGTTGCCTGGGGTTGCTGTGATGGGCAAGACTATAAATGGGAAAGAATTAGGTCAGTTCATGGGGTATAGGTCCACCCATCACTATTTGCTAGGATGGTCAAGGATGCCGTGCTCTGGCTATCCCTAAGTCTTTGATTGCCAAATGCTGGGACTGGGCAACAGGGGATGCCATGTTTGGTTATTTCCTCTGAAGCACCTGGTGTCAGCTGCTATCACCAGACAGGATACTGGATTAGATGGCCATTTGCCTGACCCAGTAAGACCCTACTTATGTTCCTATGGCTGAACAGCTTAGGGTATTGTTAGCATTACTGACATGGGCTAGCCCTTGCCTCCCTCTTGTGTCTGCGTCTCTATCCTTCCCCTTCGGCCCCCACACTGCTTCTCCATTTCCCTCCCCTCGGGAGCCCAGAGCACCTCCACTGCATTCCCAGCCCCGTGACTCCAAGCTGCATGGTCTGAGCATTGAGTGGGCAGTGCGGCCCCAGCCCCAGCAGCCCCGACTCCCTAAGGGAGACAGGCTGGATAGCCTGGTTCAGCCAAGGCAGACTCAGGCTGGGAACAGCAGGAGGGGGCTGGCCTGGGGGCAGAGTGTGGGTGGGGCCAGGGTCGACTTTCTGGAGAGGCCCAGCTTCTGCCTATCTACAATACCTGCTGCCCACAATTACAGAGCTTTCTCCTGTATGGGTCATGGTCTCAAAGCAAATGAAAGTCTTTCCCATTAGACAGCAGTGTGCTAATCGATATAAAAACTGGAACTTGGTTTCACTCCAGTTGCTTGTAGAAAAGTGTCCATGCCACAAAACTACCAATGCAAATGGAATTAATTGTCACCTTTGCTGTTGAATGAGAGCAGCAGACCACATGGGCCCTTTCTCTGTTAGATGGAATTTTTCCAGGATTAGGTGGAGGCACCTTGCTGTTGTCGTGTGGGGTGTGTCACACAGGCTCCTGCCTGTGCTGTTCTGTGAATAAATAGAGGAGCTTCGTTCTCTAGAATTGTAAACTCAGACTCAGACATTAAGGGTGGAAGAGATCATCATGATCATCTGTCTGACTGCCTATTTGTGACATGCCACAGATCCTCACCCGCCCACTGCCGTAGTCCCACAGCCTCCGGTTGAGTTAGTGAAGTCCACAAATCATGGTTTAAAGGCTTCAAGTGACAGAGAATCCAGCATTTATGCTACTTTAAGATTGAAAGTGAAGTCACGCTCCATGCTGCTGAGGTACATGAACCCACTCCCACCTCTGCCACCACCTGGCTATTTCAATCTGACCCTGGGGGAATTTCCTTCCTGACCCAAAGTGTGGCAGTTAGCTAGACCCTGAGTGTGGGGTACCTAGTCCTGCATAGTTCGACCCTGGGGTCGAGACCTTCACCCACAGGCCCTGTGGCTAGTCTTTCCCCTACAGGCCCTGCGGCCTAGCCTCTCCTGCACAGGCCCTGCGGCCTAGTCCTTTATAAACAGGCCCTGCGGCCTAGTCTCTCATGCGATCCGCTCCTTGTCCGGGATCTGGGAAGAAGGGGGGGCCAGGCCCGCACTCTCCACCGGGCCCCAACCCAGGGCCCTATCAGTGGTGGGTGGTTCCCACCACTGGCGCGGCGGGCAGTTCTCCCCAAAATGCGCCGAGCCTGCCAGGGCTTTTCCTGCTCCCCACTCTGGGTTGCTCCCTACCCCATCCCCCTGGCCGGCAGAGGGCCCACCTGTAGATGCGGGGCTGGCGGCAGTAGCGGTGTTGGCAGGCCCGGCGTCTGGTGTAGCAGCAACTGCTATGGCAACAGCGTCTGGGGGGCTGCACAATGCAGCCGGCGTTGCAGTTGAGCTCGGCCCAGGGATGATAGTGGGAGGTCAGCTGGTCCGGCGCGCCTCACTCTGGCTGCTGCAGTTATAGCTCTGTTGGTTGGGCTCCTTCTCCTCTGGAGGTCAGTCCCACCTGGGCTGCTCTGCAGGCTTTTATACCAGGGCTGCACTGGGAGCATGCCCAGCAGGGCTGCGGGGGTGGGGCTTATTCCACATAAATAGGTGGGCTCCCCTCCCCCTTGTTCAGTGTGGGGTTGGCCGTCACCGCCACACTGAGCATGGGAAGAATGGGAAGCAACTGTCCAGGAAGGAGTACGGCAGAAAGGGATCTAGGGGTTATAGTGGACCACAAGCTCAATATGAGTCAGTGTGACGCTGTGGCAAAAAAAGCAAACATGATTCTAGGATGCATTAACAGGTGTGTTGTGAGCAAG
>CM057845.1:107719511-107739576 GCA_030068395.1 Apalone spinifera | reverse complement strand
TCCCAAGGCAGCTGCCTGTGCTCAGTGGCCGGGTGCTAACAAGTGCAGGCTGGAGCCGCCATTGCACATGTGGCTCTCAGCAGCTTGGCCCAGAGACCACTTCTGGGTTCCAGCTGATACCCTATTGGGAGTTTTACTGTATGCATGAGCAGATAAATACTGTGCATGTGGTCACAGCACTCCTCCGCTCACTCACGTGTTTATCGTGTGCTAACAAACTGCGACATCTTGTACTGAATTGTTAGATACTGTAACTTGCTGTGTATTACTGTATCCCTTATCATGAATGGAAAGTGTAAGGGAAGTGATACATCTGCTTCTGCAAGCAAGAAGCATAGACAATCGTTTACATTAGAAGAGAAACTTGAAGTGATTAAGCAAATTGAAAAAGGTGAACACACTTGTGATATCTCCCGCGCTTCGAATATGCATGAGTCTAGGTGTTCATAATCTGTGCCCAATCTGAGAAAATTAAGGAAAGTTGCAAAAATGCAACCCCAGTAAGTATGAAGAAGACTGTTCGTACGTGATCTAACCTAATGGAAAATATGGAGAGGCAATTGTCTATGTGGATTGAAGACAAAACACAACGAAAGATGCCAGTGAGTTTGGCTGTTATTCAGGAAAAAGCCAAAGCTTTATATGATGCTGTTAAAATAGAATTGAATGAAACTGATGCCAAGCCATTTAATGCAAGTCATGGTTGGTTTGAACACTTTAAAAAGCTTTCAAACTTACATAATATAAAAATAACTGGAGAGGCTGCTGCTGCTGACATGGAGGCTGCTGAATCATTCCCAGCGATATTTGAAGCTATTATAAAGGAAGGTGGCTATTCATCTAAAAAGGTGTTTAACCTGGATGAAACAGGACTCTCCTGGAAGCACATGCCAGCATGCACATATATCTCTTGTGATGAGGCTTATGCACCTGGTTTTAAGGCTGCAAAGGATTGTATCACTGTGATGCTATGCACCAATGCCAATGGGGATTGCAAGCTCAAACCGCTAGTAGTTTACCATTCCGCCAATCCTAGAGCTTTAGCTGGGTATTCAAAGGATCATCTTCCTATTGTTTGGAGACCTAATGCAAAAGCATGGGTAACTGCAAGCATCTTCACAGACTACTTCTGCAATTGCCTAACTGCTGAGTTGAAAGACTACTGTTTGCAAGAAAATCTTGCTTTCAAAATTTTACTTCTTCTAGATAATGCACCAGGGCATCCTCCTTCCCTTACTGATCTATCAGAAAACATTTGTGTGTTATTTTTACCCCCCAATACAACCTCATTAATTTAACCTCTTGATCAAGGAGTGATAGCTGCTTTCAAGGCGAATTACTTGCGCCGTACATTTGCTAGGCTTATAAGAGAGACAGATGGTGAAAATAAGCCTACAATCAAGGAATTCTGAAGAAAATTTAACATTAAAGATGCTATAGATATTATAGCAGAGGCTTGGGCAGAAGTTTCATCAAGTTGCCTTAACGCAGTTTGGTGCCGTATATGGCCTGCATGTGTTCATGAGTTTAGGGAGTTTGACACTGAAATAGCTGAAGCAAAAAAGCAGATTGTAGCCCTAGCCCATGAAGCAGGATTAGAGGAGGTGGATGCTACTGATGTGCAACAGTTGCTCGACTCTCATGGGGAGGAGTTGTCTATCAACGAGTTGAGCTTCTGGATGAGCAACAGCTGGAAAATGATCCTGAACATGCTGAGCCAGTTATTCAAACGTTATCAATGAAAGTTATGGTTGAAGCATTTAAGCTTATTAATTATGCAATAAACATTTTTGATGAGAATGATCCTGATCGTGAACAGAGCTTAAAAGTAGCAAAAAGCTTAGAAAGCGCTATATCTTGCTACCAGCAACTTTACAATGAAAAACAAAAAGCAGCAAAGCAGCTATCAAAAGTTTTTTCATGTTCAACCTAAAAGAAGATCATCTGATGAACAAGATAGCCCTGTTCCATCTACATTGTCTAATGTTGACGTTGATGACTCAGCACCAACAGAAAATTGACTTTGATACTGTTGGAGGCAAAGGAGGAGCAAGGGGAGAGTTAAAATGGATGTTGTTCTCTTTCTCATCTATTAATGATGTTATTTGGTTCCCTAAACTGTTAAAAGTGTTATCTGTTTACTCCCTATCCCTTTCCTGAGTGAATGTAGAAGAATGTCTGAAGTGGACACCAGAGGCAGGAAAACTCTGAGGTAAACAGCAGGAGTAAACAACAGGGCACACAGATCCCTGTAGGGTGTGCACATGGCCCCAGCAGGGAGTGCACACGGGGCCCAAGAGGCCCAGAGATTCAGAAGCTGCATGTGGCTGATCCTTAAAGGAGAGAGGGACAGAGACATGGTTGGCTGACCATCAAGTGGAACCTCCCAGAACACCCTCTGCTTGGATCGCCCGGCCAACGGACCAGCTCAGGAGTGAACATGGGAAGAGCAGATACCATGAACTGCTTTCTGCTTGCCTTATCATCCTGCCTGGGACTGTAAGTGTGGTTGAGTGTATGAGTAAGATTCCCCTCCCTTCCCAGTTTTAACTGAATAAACAGACCCTTTACTCTCCTATGTGGTGATCCCCTCTCCTTAGTGTTTAAAACAGTTGCAATCGACATCCCCTTGCAACAGACACCACTGCTTGAAACGCAACCCCCACCTTTTCCATTATTTTCAATGGGAAAATTGACCCCGCATAACACGTTTTCACTTAACACGATCATTTTCTGAAACATATCTATAGTGTTAAATGAGGAATTACCTTATATAGTTGGGATTATTTTTCCCAATGTGCATTACTTTACATTTATCAACATTAAATTTCATCTGCCATTTTGTTGCCCAGTCACTTAGTTTGGTGAGATCTTTTTGAAGTTCTTCACAGTCTGTTTTGATCTTAACTACCTTGAACAGTTTAGTATTGTCTGCAAACTTTGCCACCTCACTGTTTACCTCTTTCTCCAGATCATAAGTTGAACAGGATTGGTCCTAGGACTGACCCTTGAGGAACACCACTAGTTACCCCTCTCCATTCTGAAAATTTACCATTTATTCCTACCTTTTGTTTCCTGTCTTTTAACCAGTTCTCAGTCCAAGAAAGGATCTTCCCTCTTATTCCATGACAACTTACTTTACTTAAGAGCCTTTGGTGAGGGACCTTGTCAAAGGCTTTCTGGAAATCTAAGTATACTGTATCCACTGAATCCCCCTTGTCAACATGTTTGTTGACCCCCTCAAAGAACTCTAGCAGATTACTAAGGCATGATTTCTCTTTACAGAAACCATGTTGACTTTCCCCCAGCAATTTATATTCATCCATGTGTCTGACAATTTTATTCTTTACTATAGTTTCAACTAATTTGCCCGGTACTGACTTTAGACTTACCGGTCTGTAATTGCCAGGATCACCTCTAGAGCCTTTTTAAAATATTGGCGTTAAGTTAGCTATCTTCCAATCATTAGGTACAGAAGCTGATTTAAAGGATAGGTTACAAACCATAGTTAATAGTTCTGCAGTTTCCCATTTGAGTTTTTTCAGAACTCTTGAGTGAAAGCCATCTGGTCCCAGTGACTTGTTACTGTTAAGTTTATTAATTTATTCCAAAACTTCTTCTAATGACACCTCAATCTGGGACAATTCCTCAGATTTGTCACCTAAAAAGAATGGGTCAGGTTTGGAAATCTCCCCAATATTCTCAGCCATGAAGACTGAAACAAAGAATTAATTTAGCTTCTCTGCTATGACTTTATCATCTTTGAGTGTTCCTATAGCATCTCGATTGTCCAAAGGCCCCAGTGGTTATTTAGCTGGCTTCCTGCTTCTGATGTACTTAAAAAACATTTTACTATTATTTTCTGAGTTTTTGGCTAGCTGTTCTTCAAACTCCTTTTTGGCTTTTCTTGGTTTTTTTTTACACTTAATTGGACAAAGTTTATGCTCCTTTCTATTTTCCTCACTAGGATTTGACTTCCACTTTTTAAAAGATGTCTTTTTATCTGTCACTACTTTTACTTAGTTGTTAAGCTCTGGTGACACTTTTTTGGTTCTCTTACTGTGTTTTTTAATTTGGGGTATACATTTAAGTTGGGCAGCTTTACCCACTTGTACATAATTTGCCCATTATCAGTTGGCCAGTTTATTGTAGGCATCACAGAAAATGGCTTAGTGATTTAGTTATTATTTTGTCCCTGATAATGTAGCTTGTGGCTACTCTTGAGTAATATATTGTGATGGCAATAACACTGCCATACTGGCCTGTTATAAAATAAAGCTAAACAATCTTAGCTTTGATATTTGGGGATGTTGTTTCCCTATAATCTCATTGCAAGGTGGTTAATTAACACTTCTGCGTAGCTTGCAGCTTTCTCTTAAATTTGGTGACCTCTTTATAGTCAAGAATCTATGAATAAGATACCAAACATATATAACTAAATCTATATGGAGAAATAAAATGTAAGCAGTTCTCCGGCCTTTTGTCCCTACTTTTCCTCTCTGTTGTCTAAGAAACTTCCTTTTCAGTCATGTCAGCTTTACATTTCTAGCCTCCTGCAGTTGAAGAACTCGGTAGTATCACTCACTGAGAATCCAGCCATTAATTACTATTAGACTATTTTTTCCCACTGTTTTTATTACTAATGTATTGACAGTGGTTGGAGATGCTACTGCCCCTTAGTGGACAGAATCAGACTTCCTCAAATGCATTTCCTATAGAGCAAATGGCTGCCAGAGGTTCTCTTTTGGGTCAAGTAGCAGGGTCCTTTGCATTTCTAGGTAGCCCCACAAAGTCTTAGCTGACTATGGATTTATTAAAAAATATTATTTCACATTATTTTTCTTACTCTAAGCTCATGACTGATGTGAAGGCTATTCCCCACTCTGGCACTCTGAGTGCAGAAGTTGGGGGCCTGCAAAAGACCTTAAAATACTTTGGCTCTGTAGGCTTCTGCTTAAAAGCTACTCAAGTTTACAGATTCCCTGGCTTTGGGAGGTAGCTGCCACCACCATGTGAAAAGCCCCTTTCTTCTTGAGCCAAAGAAGAAACACTTGGGTTTCTTCCAGAGGAGTACCACAAGCTTGGAACGAAAAGAGAAAACAAACTGCAATCTCTGATAGCTGACCTCTCCGTCTTAGGCATGTATACACAGACCTTCTATTACCTTCAAGGACTCAGGAATCAAATCATTATCATAAAAAGGTGACTTTTATTAACAAAACAAAAAGATATACTTGATAAAGCATACTAGGTGTTTTAAAACAACTGAGAAAAGAACAATTTAAAAAAATAGAGACATTCCATTCGTGGGATACAGCTTAAAATTACAATGTATGGGGAGGGGACACATGGAGTTAGCACAGAGAAGTTTAAACAAACAACAAAACAAAGAAAATAACCTGATTGCATCTAAATACAAATCCCCTATCTACTCATGATATGTGCTTCAGGGTCCAGGTCCGTTTCCATTCCCAATATTCTTTGTAGGTGTGGTAGTTCTGTCTGGGTCAATTTCTCTTGTTTCCCCAATACCTGGCTGAAAACTCACACAAAGAAGAAAAAGCAAGCAGGGTTTCTTTCATTTCAGATCTCAACACCTTCCCCCACTGGCGTGCCTGGCTCCCTGCCAACACCTCCGAACCACTGAGTTTAACCCTTTGGTTACTGAATGCTGGGATGTTAAGAAAAGACCAGCACTCCTCCTATCCATCACAACTGCTCAGGCAACAGTGAAACTCATAGCAGTAAATGATAAACAAAAAGATCTATTTCCTGGAGTCTTCAAATCAAGCTAATGGCTTTCTGAAAGAAATGCTTTAGTCAAACACAAATCATTGGCCTCAGAGCTGATTATTTAGTGGTCTCTTCTGACCTTGAAATCTGTGATAAAGAGCAGGTTATCGTCATTTTCCATCAACACATTATAACACATTTTCCTGAAATAGCTACAGATATTTCAAAGAATTAGCAATAGACAAGTACACTGAGGCTGTTTACTTGTATATTTAAAATCTAATATTTGTATCTAGAGAAACAGAATTTGATGGGTGAGAATTCATCCTGCAACTTTTGGCCCCAATCCTGCAACTTCAAGTTGCAGGATCGGAGCCTAAGGGTGAAACTAGCCTTGCATTTTTTTCCATTACATCATTTTCCCTGAATTTTCACTTGCCACAAATTACCCTAGAGCTTTTCTCTCTGACAAGTTTGGAAGTAATCACACAAGGAATTTTAAAGACATCCTACTTCCAAAATATTACTATCTTCACTTTTTGAAAGTTGTTTTCCAACATTTGTTCTTTAAGAATCGTGTTTCTCGAAAATGGCGTGGCCAAAACATGCTAAATGAATCTAAATTGCTGACCTTGTCAAGAGGAGAAATACCTTTCAACCGAGTCATTCAAGCTTTATGTGCGTACAGAAAAACCATTTTTTAGGGACTGCACTCTATAGCTATGTTTGTAACTGATTTTCCTTGATAGGGCTTATGTTGACCCTCACTTCTAACTTTTTAGATGGAAGAATTATTGGTCTAGGTCTTCTGATGTTTTTATTTTATCAGCACAAGAGAATGAGATCACCTCTCTGCCTCCTTTATGTTGGATAAGAGAGTTGGATTAGCATAAAGGGGTCTTAAAAGCCCCAAATCTCTCTGTGGGAAAATTCCTCTAATGTAGGAACTCTGGAAGATACAGCCTCCAAGGCACGGTGTAGATTCACTCAACAAGAATAGATGGCCATTGTTTAAACAACAGCTTCTTTCCTTCACTGGGCTGCCCCAAAGAGACTACCAGTGATCCTCCCCCCCTTCAGTGTCTGTCCAAAGAATGCCCCTGATGCTGGGTAAGATTCTGGCTCATGTCTCCCTCCCCCCCCCCACTCCTGTTTTTCATATCAGTGGACATTTTTATGACTAAAGACAATGTCAAAACTTGGGATCTGGCTCATTATCGACATCTCTTACCAGTAATTCCCCAGTACAGTCTGAAACATCCCACAGGAATCCCTGAAGCAATCAGACACCATAACTCAGCACAGGAAATAGTCTTACCCACAACGAGCATCCACTGACACATTGGCCAAAAAACCCCCAAGCAGTTTACCTGGCATTAATGGGAGAACGATCCTGGTTAATAGACTGTGTAGGTACAAATTAGGTGTTAAGGTTAGTTTAAGAACTATTTATGTAACCTTAGCTTATGAGTCCGTGAGTTTTTCATGTTTGGGTTTTTTTTAATGGCTGTGTTTTAATAGCAGGCCTTCTTTTGAACTGTGCTTAGCAACCTTATCTCTTTTGTTTGGGAATAGTTAGCTCTTCATCCCCAAAAGACCAAGCACTGTGTTTTCTTTTAAGTTCTCTCTGTCTCAGCAGCTCTTTAAACAAACCAGTGATGAACGATTGGACAAAGCTTTGTAAGGCAAACCCCAGCTTTTCATGCACTGGGTATTTTCTAGTCTGACCACATGTAAGAAGTCATTTCTCTCAAGCTCTTTCTGCTGAATTATGTTTGTCGTGTACTCGAAACAGTCTGTTGCAAAGACCAACTGGCTTTAGGCAGCCAATACCATGAGAAGTCATAAAAAATGACCCAGATTTGGATAGAAATTCAGAGTGGAATATACCAGAGTCCTACTTCTCAGCCCATTATTTGTTCTTTTTTTTTTTTTTTTGAAAGAGAGAAGAATTAAAGAATCCAGCTCAAGAAATTCAACAGTCCAAAACAAACAAAGAAAAAAGGAAATGTACAAAGAGAAAGGTTTAAGGGCTAAACCGCATCCTTATCGGAGTTAAACTGTCCTCATTGAACCACAGCATTGCTATCTATTCCCATTAGGATCCTAATAACGAAAAAACAGTAATCTGTTATTACTGTTTGATGACAGAATGATTTAAGCAAAATTATATCTGGTGACTATCCAGTTGACTTAAAAATGACCCAGCCATAGAGGGTTATTTTATTCTTACAGCTAATATATGGAAATTGTTTGAGCCTTAGAGATTAATCTATCAGTTTGTTTGAACTAAGAATTAGGACTGAATGAAACATAACCTCTTGGATCACACACTAGACCTGGGCCCCAGATTGAAATATGAGATTTGAATCCCAGACTCAGCTCTGAACATTGTGACTAGGATCTTCCTTTGTAATGGCCCCCAACAAGGATATGATATTTTATTTTAGCAACTTTGGGGAGGTCTCAATACAAATCTGGACCTGAACTCTAGGTATCAGGCCTATGTCCCCTTTTGACAAACATTTCCAGTGGCTTTACTTCACAACGTTTTTCAACTTTTGCCTTTCACTTTGGCTGCGTCTAGACTGGCCAGTTTTTGCGGAAAATCATCTGAAAACTTGCCAGCTGTCTACACTGGCCGCTTGAATTTCCGCAAAAGCACTGACGATCTGATGTAAGATTGTCAGTGCTTTTGCGGAAAAACTATGCTGCTCCCATTTGGGCAAAAGTCCCTTTTGCGCAAAACTTTTGCGCAAAGGGGCCAGTGTAGACAGCAGACGTTTCTTTTCCGCAAAAAAGCCCTGATCGCGAAAATAGCGATTGGGGCTTTTTTGCGCAAAAGCGCGTCTAGATTGGCCACGGACGCTTTTCCGCAAAAAGTGCTTTTGCGGAAAAGTGTCCGTGCCAATCTAGATGCTCTTTTCCGAAAATGCTTTTAATGGAAAACTTTTCCGTTAAAAGCATTTTCAGAAGATCATGCCAGTCTAGACGTAACCTTTATGTTTCAGGTACATTTGAAACCAACATGTCCAACATGAAGCTCAAAACTAAGAGCCCTGTTCTTCCTTAGACATGAATAATAGGTCACATGATTTGATGTCACCTATGGATCTTTCTATTGGTGTTTTATCCCCAAGGAAGAAACCAAGATTGACTCCTTTAGCTCAAAGATTCTCTAAGATCTGCAGGAGACAACAGTCATGTGTGTAGATACCAGATAGCTCTCCTCTATTGGAAGGCCCATAAGCTTCTGCTGGCTCCAGGACAGTATGGCTCCTATAGAGTCATGCTTTTAAGCATTCCACCAATGATGACTGCTCCTTGAGCAACCACTATATAAGGTGGTTTCATGGAATGGTGGGGGAAGCATGCAAGTAAATACAGCCTCAGGCTGTGTTAATTTGTGCCAACCTCTCTGTGAACTGCAGAAAGGGTAAATCCAGAGGAGCCCAGTTGCCAATGCCCAGGCCTGGCAGTGTCCCTGTGGAATATTACTACTGGCGTGGAAGGAAGTATGTCCACAGTGTAGGCTCCCTTCCATGTGGAGTTGTACTAAATGTGTCTAGATCCTCCCAGGTTATATGACTCTGATGTAGTGGCTAATTTGACAGAAAAATAATCACAGTAAGGAAGTGGGAGACAGTGAAGATGTCTTAAAGGGCTCCGGCCCCCTAGCAGTCCCTCAGCAGGTCTGTGTTTGTGTGGATGTTTGTTGCAACATGGTGGAGTCTGAATAGTGTAGCAATGGGTCTGGCTGCCAGGGCAAAGAAGAGCCAGCAGGTAGTGATGATGTAATCATGCTACACTCCCTTTTGCAATGAGACAGCAGAGCAAAGCCCTGAGCACAGGCAGTAAGGCGATGTCTTCAGAAGCTGCCCCACACCTTACGTGAGACATCATTCCTCTCCATCATCTTGACTCCTGGAAAGGAGGGAATAAAAAACGATGAGATGGGGACAGAAAATACCAGATAGAGAGGGAGCACCAAGAAACCTCCATATTTCCCTGGCTCTCTCTGTTGACGTTCTCTTAAAAGGCTGAAGTCACCTCACACACAGTTTGCTCTATACCTAAATAAAAAAACCGAACACCCTTGCTTTGCCTGTTTACATTGTAAGTTCTTCAGGGTTGGAACTGTCTTTGTCTATTTATGTTTACTGCACCTAGCACAATTTTGGGTGTACTACAGTATAAAGAGTATTAATAATAGTAGAGATGGACCCACACCAAAACCCCGAAATCCAAACTTTGGGGAAGTTTGGATCCAGTTATAGTATCTGGCCCTCATCTGTGCAAACAGCTGTAATGAAAAGCCTGGGTCTGAACTCTCCTAAACTTTAGGATATGAACTTTGTGGCTCTGGCCCAACTTGAATAATTGGCTGTTCTTGGGGTTAACATGTCCAACCCAACTTGAACTTTCTGAAAGCCGGATTCTCCCCCACCCTGGTTTTCTTCTGTGCTGTAAAGGACAAGTAGCTTTTTAACTGATTAATTCATGCAGCTGCCATTCTGCTGTCACTTAGTGAACTCTTCCCTCCCACACATCTAGATTGCTTCCTTCAACACGTGGACCAATACAAATAAAAAACATTCTCTGTCTGCCAAGTTATAATTTTTCCCTTTGGAAAATCAGTGCTGGTGTTAATGCAACAGTATGTATCTCAGTGTGTTTTAGAGTTCTCAAGGAGCCAGCTGTTGAAACACTTGTTAGTTTAGCTTAAAAAAAAAGGGGGGGGCAGCGAAGACATGTGGGAAACAGGGAAACAGACCTAGTCTTCTCTGTGAACAGAACAGATTACAGGATACACATCTTTTCCTTCTGGCTTCTCTTGTGGGTCAGATTTTTACCCATGAACTGGAGAGAAATATTTGCTCTTGAACTGGCTTCTGGGATAGGTCACACACTGTTTGGAGAACCCACACATGTAGAGATGATATGTCTGTAGTTACGGGTAAAGAAGTTGTGGCCAAGGGAAAGCAGATAGGGAAGCCTATGCAATAAATACAATAAATATACTTGTTCCCAGTTCTGCTGAAATGGTCTCCCATGGTCTACAGGGAAGCTGAGAACTTGGAAAGAAAGACTCCATTGTGAAAATAGCTTCTTCCTTTGTGTCATTCAGACTTAGAAACTTACTTCAGAAGAAGAAAAAAAGACTTTGAACGTCTGCTGGGTCCCAAACGTGCACTTATGACATCATAAAATATTGTCTGATGTGAGAGCAGAAGTGGATGATGTCAGACCAGAGTATCGTGTTGGAAATATGGCTGGGAGTTTCAAAGGGTATGTCTACACATCAAAGTTATTTCAAAATAACAGCCATTATTTCGAAATAACTTTACTAGCATCTACACAGCCAAACTGCTATTTCAAAATTAATTCGAAATAGCAGAGCACTTATTACGAATTTGGTAAACCTCATTCCACAAGGAATAACACCAAATTTGAAATAGCTATTTCGAAATAAGTGCTGTGTAGACACTTACATCGAAATAGGGGGCCTCCAGCCTTCCTAGGGTGCTTGGTGGCCACTCCAGCCTCAACCAAGAACACTCCTCTCTCTCCCTGCTCCCGGAGCCCTTAAAGGTGTTGACTCTGGCCACAGTGCCTGTGCCATCTCCAAGCCTGCCAGCCCAGAGCCAGCAGTCACTGCCCCTGACCCAGTGGCCCCAAAATATGAGCCAGCAAGCCACTGGCAGCCAGCCCTCCACCTCTCCCCAGGAGCAATCTTCCAGCTCTTAGGAGTCTGCCAGGGCCTGGAGAAGGTGGGCACCTTCCTAGTCCAGGATGGAGATCATGGACCTTATTCACGTTGGGAGGGATGCCCCCAACGTCCATGATCTCTGTACTAGATGGAGGAAAGTGGCCGTCTATGGCAGGATAGCTGCCAGCCTGGCCACCAAAGGCCAGATGCGAACCCAGGAGCAGATTTGCATGAAAATCAAGTTGGTCTGGCAAGACCTCCAACACTGAGCCCTGATCTTCCTCTCCCCCTTCTTCCCCTTGCTTCCCCCTTCCAGCTCCCTCCTCCCAGGTTTTCCCCTCCCCTCTCCCACCCTCTCTACTCCCCTCTACTGCCTCCTTTCCCCAGTCTCACCAGAGTTTCATTCCTCCCTCCCAGTTTTGTTAAATAAAGAGAGTTTATATTCATGAAAATACATGTATTTTATTTGACATCAGGAAGGGGGGTTAGGGAGGGGTAAGTGGAAGGACGTGAGGGAGGAATGAGGCACAAGCCCCCAGTGGGGCAGACCAGGGAGGCTCTTAGTGCTCCTCAGGGTGGAAGCTCTCTGGCAGGGCCTCCTGGATACTGACAGCCCCCCAATGGACCTCCCAGATGGCAGCCTACAGAAAATGCAGCCAGGCTCACAGCAACGTGTCCAAGAAAAGCACCTGAGTGCCCAGGGGCAGCTCTGGCTCCATGTTGCGGAGCGCTGTGGTGTCCCGAGTGAGGGCAACCAGAGCACACAGAGACAAAATGCTTTGCTGTCCCTCATCGAGGTAGGCAAGCAAGCAGGGAAAGCTGAGAACCGGCTGTCCGCGGGGGGGGGGGGGGGGGGGGGGGGGGGGAGAGGGAGTTCCCTTTAAGCACAGGCCTCAGATAGCCTCAGGCAGCAGCCACACAAAGTAACTCCTGACCTGATGCCCTGCTGGACCTGGTTCCGGCCGGCCTTAAATGCAATTCAGCATCCACTCAGTGTGAATGCGCTATTTCGAAATAGCAAAACGCTATTTCAAAATTCATTTTGTGTGTAGATGTGTTATTTTGAAATAACTTATTTCGAATTAACTATTTCAAAATAAGATATTTCGAAATAACGATGTAGTGTAGACATACCCAAAGAGAATGAAGTGCATGTGTGCATAAGAAGAGAGATGATGATCCAGGTGTAGGGGTGTCAAGAAAAGAAAAAAACCCAAAGCAAAGAGAGCTATAACAGTTACATATATTTATACAGATGCCACTAGTGGCTATTATTGCAATATCAGGGTGCCTGAGGAGATGGAAGTGTAGATGAAGATTTCAGCCCCCATGGAATTAAGGCACTGGGATTCACTCTCCATTAATGAGGTGATGATGGACTGGTTTAAAGATAAGAGTTGTGAAAGAGAAGAAAAGTTTGGGATCAAGATAAACAAATAAGAGTTGTGAGTCAAAAATGGAAACAGAGTATTTCAGGCTTCTTCTTTTCTTAACTTTTACCTCTGAGACATTTTGCTGAAGGAATTTGAGATGACTATGGCTTGCTTAGCCATGATGAGAGAAAGATAGGTCATGTAGATATTAGGTGTTCCAAGCAATAATAAAATAATACTTAACACTACTGTAAGCATTATAGTAGATAAGAAACTCAATTAATGAGTGTTTGTAATGTGAAACTCAAATGAGACCTGTTGTAGGGGTGCTATGAATCTGACTTTGGCCTCTTAACGTCAAGGCAAGTAGCAGATGAGAAGAGATCCCATTTCACTTTAACTGGGATCCCAGACAAAAACCAAAGGGTGAAATTCTCAATTGGCATAAATCAGTGTAGCTCCATGGTGTCAATGAAACAACAGCAATTGATTCCGGAGGAGAGCTTGTGGGAACTGTTCAAGCTCTCATAAGTTTTAGGGTTAAGGATATTCCAAGTATTCTGTTTCTTGCCAGCAACAATTGTAAAAATGCTGGATGAGAAATTGAAGCGTAGGTTCCAAGAAAATGGTTCTGTAAAATGGTATTATTTCGTTTATTGTCAAAGATGCTCAGTTTGTAAGGATGCTGTGTTCTTTAATAACAGCCATCTCTTCAAACTTAGCCTGGCCTCCGAGAATCAAGCTGCATTTGTTATTCGTCACCTATAGAAAGAAAAAAAATGTGAAAAATTAAATAAATTCATCATTAATTTTGGGATCAAATTTTCATTAAAAAAAAAGTCAGCCAATTCTGTCACCTCTGTTTCCCCTCTATCACCTTCCCAAGATTTGGGAGGATTAAGAGGACTCTTCTTTCTCCATCAGGGCTTTTAGGGGCCTCCCTAAGAGGAACTTTGTTGTGTTCCCCGCATCCTTAGTACCTTCTAGGGTCATGAAATCTTTCAGGATCTTCTGGGTGCATGAAATGCCAGAAACCCCCAGTGGTTGTAACAGGGGTGCTTGATGGCATTGGTGAGTGGCCATGAAAAGCTGCTGAAGTGCCTGCAATGTGCACGAGGTCAAACTAGGTGATTATGACAGTTCCTTCTGGCCTTAAAGCCTATGAATTCATGAGAATCTTTAAATACCTGTTAGTGTTCTATACCAAAATTGCATTAAGAAGTCATATCTTCTATTTCAGGTCCCCACTCTAAGGATTATGGGGCTTCTTTCAGTTCTAGCTTAATAGAATCAGCTGGCAGAGAGAACAATAATATTTTCCTCTGCACGACTGAGGAGGCTGGCACTTCTTGAAATCAGAATACCCTTTAAAATTGGAGGAGGCAGGGCCCATACCAGGTGATCTCCCGAAGCCCCTATTGGGAGATTGTCATCCAGCACGTCCAGTGAAAGTACAGTGGACAGGAAGTGGGGCCAAATGGGCCCATGAGGGAGTGGAAGGAAGTAAGGCAATTAGGCATTTCACAAAGATGTGAATAAGAGAGAGGTCCGAGGCCATGCTAGAGGAAAGGGGCACTGTTGAGAGCTTGAGGGAGGTCAGCTGGATGGAGAGTGGTTGGTGGGTTGCAGCTGTGCAAACAATCTGCAACTATGTTCAGAGACTTTCAGAAGCCTGGGATGAGGTTCTCATCCAAGGCTCAGTTCAGACTGATACAGGGTTTAAGGACTGATACAAAGTGTTAAACTAGAATGAATTTAATTTTAATGTCACAGACTGCATGAGCTTTGAGGCCAGATGGACCATCTCCATTTTCTCCCAGCTGAGATCTAACTCTTGTTAAGCAGAAAAGAAATCTGGTATCACTGCACTTTTGGATAACTTTTCTGGGTACTCATTTTAAAACTGTGCTACTGCTTTTGCATTGGTTTAAAAAGACATTGGGAGTTATGCAATAGAAGGGGGTTTTGGTTGTTTGTAATGACTGCTAGAGACCCTTTTCTCCACCTTAGCGTGGGATGGAATGGGGATGGGAAGAATGAACATAATTCCCCATTGGCAGTAATAGGAGTTACCTTTATACATCTCATCATGCTGCACAGGAGAATAAACTGCACTGTGTTGATCACCTTGAATACCAGAAATGGATGGTTAGAAAATTAGTGACATGGATTCTCCTCTCAGTTATGCTGGTATAAATCTTGAGTAACTTTGTTAATTTCCCTGGAGCTATTCAGGATACATGCTAATGGAATCAAGGCTGGAATGGGTTCTATTTTAAAAAAATTCAACAGAAGAGTAGAAAACTTAAGCATAAATATCCTGAAAAATCCATTTTCCAGAGGTCTTAACTTTGTCTTTGCCAGTGACCCTTTATGTATTTATTTACTTATTTTCAGACTGAGGTTTTTATGGTCATTGACATAACATTCAGCTTTTCTAATATAGAACATCTGTGGTCACTATGCAGAGTCCCCTATAGGTCATGGGAAAGCTTTATCTGCCTAATATACTCCAACCCTCTATATATTCAAGCCCAATTGACAGAGGCCAACTGTGTTTATAAATAAATATTGTCCTATAATGACCATTTCCATTTGCCCCAGAGGAACAGATATTTAGTCCTTACAAATTGGCAGGCTGCCGCTTTTGTAACAGTGAGCACAGTTTTACCACATCTGCTTCACATTTGATTTGTGTGGAAATGAACCCCCCCAAAATGTCAGGCTAGTGTTACTGAACAAGAAAATGTTTCAAACCATGCCAGTTTGTCCTTTCATCATTGTTCGAGAAAATGATGAATCGTTGTCCTCATTTACCTCATTGTCTGAGAAAACTATGAAGCATATTTATCACATATACTTAATGGCTACGTCTACACTGGCATGATTTTCCGGAAATGCTTAAAATGGAACAGTTTTCCATTATAAGTATTTCTGGAAAAAGAGCGTCTACATTGGCAGGATGCTTTTCCGGAAAAGCCCTTTTTCTGGAAAAGCATTCGTGGCCAATGTAGACGCGCTTTTCCGTAAAAAAAGCTCTGATCGTCATTTTCGCGATCGGGGCTTTTTTGCGGAAAACACTACTGTGCTGTCTACACTGGCCCTTTTCCGGAACAGTTTTCTGGAAAAAGGACTTTTGCCCGAGCAGGAGCAGCATAGTTTTTCCGGAAAAGCAGCTGATTTCTTACAGTAGATCATCAGTGCTTTTCCGGAAATTCAAGGGGCCAGTGTAGACAGCTCACAGCTTATTCCTGAAAAGCGGCTGATTTTCCGGAATAAGTGGCCCAGTGTAGACACAGCCAATGTGACTGGAGATGTGGATGTGTCAGAGATCAAAGCAGAGATAGAGTTATAAAGCACCTGAGTCTTATTTAAAGCCTTTCACCTAGTATTTCATTCAGAGAACCTAATATTAGTGTAGTAGAGGATGCTAAACTGAATGAAAAATTCAGGACCAGCATTATACTGAGGACTACAGCTGATGGGATGTCTTGGAGGAGCACTTGCTTTGTCTTTTGATCTGAAACAACAAGAGCTCTCTATTAGGTGGTTCTACTCCCTTGTGGTTTACACACCTTGGAGAAGGGTAGCCAGCATGGCAGAATGAGACAAGGATCATGCTCTGTTCTTGGCATGACTTTTGATGATTTCTGTTGTCTCAGCCTGGCAGAGGACAAGACCCATCCTTTAAAAGGTGCAAGTTCTGAAGGAGATTAATTACAGTCTTTAAAGTGTCAATACTCAGTCCAGATCTAATGTAATACATTTTATCTACCTATCCAAATTCAATCATTTCTATCACATATTCTTTCTCCCAAATTGCATGTGCAACAGTATGTATGCAGCATTATTGTAGCCATGTTGGTCCCTGGATATTAGTGAGACAGGATATGTGAGGTATATCTTTATTGGGCCAACTTCTACTAGTAAGAGAAACAACCTTTTGAGCTTACACAGAGTGGACACCTGAAGAAGAGCTCCGTGTGGCTTGAAAACTTCTCTCTCTCACCAAAGGAAGTTGGTCCAATAAAAGATACTACCTCACCTATCTTGTCTCTCCATGTAACAATATAGCATTCTTATTTTAGTCCTTGGTCCACCAAAATTATGCAATTTGGGCCAAACGGGGCCTGAGTGTTTTTATGTGGCTTGATTTATTATAAAACCTGCTCTGATTAATATCCTCCAGGCCTGCTCACCAGCAGCAATGGAGCCTTATTTTTGGCTACATTCACTTTGCTGTGCATCTATCAGACTCGCAAGCTGTATCAAACAAGTGATGGGCCAGCAGTTTTGAGATGAGACCCATGAGAACCCCCTCAAATTTTCAACCAAGACTACAGCATGAGTTCAAACATATTTAGAGATTAAGAAGAAGTAATTTCTACTCATTTCCCTCTTCTCTCCACAGCTATGATTCTTGATTTTGGCTGGAAGCAAAAATACTAGAAATTTAGGAGAGGCCCAGCTCATGTTCCTGTTCAATTTCTAGCTGAAAGAAATTCTGTGAAAAGTTGCTTGGGAGCATGATGTGGCAGTCCCATCCCATCTCAGGACAAACACAGCAAATCCAGGCCTTAAACCTGGATAGCAAGACAGAAGAAACCTGATCTCCAATATGTTCTTGTGAGATTTGAGCTCTTAATTGGAACCAATTTTTTGGATGTTTACTGGAAATAAATCGCGTCTTTGGATTTTTTTTGGCTAATTGACAGCACCTTTGTTGGATCTCTGTGTATACTCTGTCCTACTCCTCTTCCAGTAGAAGAGCTGGCTTAAGCCATACAGCCTCTGGGTATGTCTACACTTGCACCCTAGTTCGAACTAGGGATGCAAATACAGGCATTCGAAATTGCTAATGAAGCGGGGATTTAAATATCCCGTGCTTCATTAGCATGATCTCGCTGGTGCGCTAGCTCGAATCACAGCTGATTCGAATGAGGAAGTGAGCGCCGGGACGCATTAATTCGAACCAAACCCCTTGTTTCAAACTAACGTTACTAAAAATGAGGAGTAACGTTAGTTCAAACCAAGGGGTTTGGTTCGAACTAATGCGTCCCAGTGCACTTCCTGGTTCGAATCAGCTGTGATTCGAGCTAGCGCACCAGCGAGATCATGCTAATGAAGTGCAGGATATTTAAATCCCCGCTTCATTTGCAATTTAGAATGCCTGTATTTGCATCCCTCGTTCGAACTAAGGTGCAAGTGTAGACATACCCTCTGAGTTGTAAATACAGTGTTGCCACAGTGTCATGTGCCAAAGCTCCAACAATGCCCTGTGGGTCCTGCACTTCTGGCGGACAGTGTTTGCCTCAGAGACTCGCTGTGACCCTCCAAAGAGCCTCTTCTTTTTCTAGAGGCAAGGATCACAGCCTACTGAGCCATACTTATCATAGGCTAGCCCACAGTTTGAAACCCCCTCCATGGTCTTGGTCTCCCTTCTAAGGGACAGACTCTGTGATGGCATGTTGAGGATTGGGGGGGAACCCAGGACCTCCAGACCCACCCACTACTCTGAGTTCCAGACCAGGGACCTTAAGCAGCAGCAAAACTGTTACTTTTACTACCAGTCTGGCAGCTTTTTCCCTGGGCCACTTCCCAAATAATCCCTCTCAGTACCTTTCCTTTGAGCAGTCCTCAGCGCACTCTGCCTGCCTGCGTCTCTCTCTCTGTCTCTCTCTCTCTCTCTCTCACACACACACACACACTCTCTCTCTCTCTCACACACACTCTCTCTCTCTCTCTCTCTGAAGGAATACGCTTCTTCCTTCCAGTCTTTCATTCTTTTCCTTCCCCACTTTCTTCCCTGGTGAAAATCTTTTAAAGCAGCTCCACAGGCCTTAATTGGCAGCAGGTATCTGATTAGCCTGAGGGTTCCAGCAAGCTCGAATTGACCCCAGGTGCCTGCCTGATTATTCTGCACTAGGCTCAGCCCTGTTTACTCTTGGAAGAGAAAACTGTTCACCCAGGCCCCAGCATGTTTTCCCTCCATTAGTGTGTGGTGGCCAGCTGGTCTGGGTCTGTCATATTCACCTATTTGGGAATGGAGAGTACAGACAGATGAAGGTAGAGAACAGAGCTGACAGTACTCAGAGGAAGGGTGAAAAATTGTGTATGTATGAAAAGAGGGACTGTGGCTAGGTTAAGGCAAAGAGAAAGGGCTTACCCGGAGAAGAATTCTGTTCTCTAGACTTCAGCATCAATAGCTGAGGAAAAGTGTATTCTACATGTTCTTAGTACTTTAGGGCTAATCATTCACTTAGTGAGCAAACGATCATTGAAAATATGACATCTGTTTTGGATCCCAGATGAATTCTCACTTATGCAACAGCCACCAATTTAGTTGACACACCAAGGACTGAACTGAGGAGCCCAGTTCTGAATCTCATAACATTTGGTGTAGCAGAATTTCTCAATATCCAAAGACATTATTTCATTCCCTACCTGTTCATTATATCTACACTCTTATCTCTAGTCACATGCTTGCATAGGGGTCATGTACAGTATAGAACAGGCTGATGCATGAACTTTGTTTCTGTTTGATTGTGGACAAGTTTCCATGCTGAAGTTAAAAGACGAGCCTATCTTGTTTTAAAAGACAAATGGAAAAACATGACATCTGGGAAACAGCATCAAAATAAATTTTATTTTTTTCTTTTAAGGCTTGTGAACTAGATAACAAGGGGAGAAAAAACATCCACACAGAAAATCCTCATCCAACTATTATTTTTGGACTCAGTTCAGTTTTCTGTGAAGTAAAATGTGTGATGTCCTTGCTTTCTGCTGCTGGGAATTTATCTGAAGAGAAATGTGTCTCTTTCTTCCTTTGGGAATGTTCAGACTTTTGGAGCCAATTTTTGTCTGCAACTCTGCTTCTCAAATGACCCTTTTGATTCTTAGATACACATTGTGGGTGGACCAACTTCTGTTGGTGAGAGAGGCAAGTTTTTGAGCTTACACAGAGCTCTTTTTTTTATTATTCCTGTGGACTCTCTCATGTGACACTGTGGTGCATGTAGTTACATAACTATAAGGTTCTTTCCTGAATCTTTGGGCTACATTGGGGTGACAGGCTATCCATAGGGCCACTCCTTCCTTTGTTTGATACCAAGAGTGCTATTACAGAGGGAGTCACACATACTGTGCTCTTGTAATCCACTTGTGGTGTTATACCTCCACCAATGTGTGCCATTCACAGATGTTAAGTATCAGAGGGGTAGCCGTGTTAGTCTGAATCTGCAAAAGCGGC
>CM057845.1:107685105-107719411 GCA_030068395.1 Apalone spinifera | reverse complement strand
TTGATTCTTTTACGTAGGGACTGTCCAGTTTGGCGGATGTAGATAGCAGTGGGGGATTGTTGGCACATGATGGCATATATAACGTTAGAGCCGCTGCATTTCAAGAAATGCTGCAATCAGCTTAAAACAACATTTAGGGAGAAAAATTACTGCTTGTAACCAATTTCTTTAGTATCTTAAGCTTAGTTTGTGTGGGTTTTTTTATTTGCTCAGTAATCTGCTTTGGTCTGTTTGGCATCTCTTATAATCACTTATAATCTATCTTTTGTAGTTAATAGACTTGATTTTGTTTTTTCTAAAACCTATGTGTAGAAGTCATAAGGAGGAGGAGGGAACCTCCATACTGAGGGAGGAGGCAAATCTTATGTGCTTACACTGTATTGTTCTCTGTGCAGCACAAGACAGTACAATTTTGAGTGTATACTCCAGAGGAGATATGCACTTGAGTTCTGGGTAATTCCTTACCTGAAACCTTCCCTTGAAGTGCTGATTTCAGTGTCTGTGCCTTTCTGCAGCTGGACTTATCCCTACTGGTGTGTGTACTGGAACAGGCTTGAGCAGGACATTATAAGCGAGCCCAGGCTGGTGAAACAGGTGGGCTCACTGGTATCCCAATATATCAGGTGGTACTCTGAAAGGGGGGCAATCTATCACACTATGTTGATTTACTCCTGAAGGTCTGGTCTCATTTGTTGTTTCTTTGAATCTGATATAAAACTTAATCAGGACTGAAAATACATTCCTTATCTATGGAAAACACAGCATATTTTTAGTGAATTAGGCTCGTTAAAGGTTCCAGAATTGTAGCATTACTATAGTCATTTTTTCCCCAAGAATTTTCATTTTTGATTCTCCATAGATAAATTAGATCTTGAAATGCCTGTTGTTGGTTAGTTGGTAGTGAGTATAGCTCTGCAGACTAAAGTCCTCTGTTAGGGGTGAAGAGGGAGGAGAGAAAAAAGGCTTCTGGCAGTGGGGGGTGGGGAGAGGAAGGAGGCTGGAAGGAGAGAACCCCCACCCCCTTGTTAGGGCTGAAGATTAGAAAAAGCAATTGAGATTAGGTCAGGGTTATCTCATGCATTTTAGCTAACTTAGATCTCTTTCCTAATCTTGACAAATGTTACGTTCTTCTCTGAGTTACACGTGAAAAAAGACTCCCTATTTAATTGATTACCAGGAGGAACTGCCTGCACTCAGAAAGCTAGCAGGAGGCACATAAGAAGGTCAAAGAGAAGTTGAGCTCTGAAAAGACAGATACTCCAAACAGTAGATACAAATGCATTTTCATTGCACTTAGTAAGCTGTAGGAACAGGCCCCATGTAAGAAATGACTGAGTGCTAGTAATGGTAAAGTCTAATTCAGCAGTGAGTCACCGGTATGATTTTCCAATAAGCCAAGCATTAAGGTAATCACAGACTTAGCATTAGAAGGGATGTAAAAAATGAACAGCATCTCAGTAAATGTAAACTTTTCCACAATAAATCCATCAACAATATAATCTTACAGAAAGGGAGTAATTTAAAATACATTTTTAATGGCACAGTTTTTGAAACTTCTCGTTTACCTTTTTAACCTGCTGGCAATTTTTCTTTCTCCTTGACATGATTCTTTTAAATATTGTTAAATGGAATTATACATTCCCCTTTTCATTTACTTGGATTTCTTCCAGGTCATTAATAACACTCCTTCTTTTATTTTTTTTTAAGGAAGCAGAGGCTTTTGTTAAAGGGTATCCAGCTGCATTAGTGGAGTAGCACATCCATTATGTTATTTCAAGTGGTTCTGACCTGTCCTGCAGTGTCCAAAACACCAGACGGGAGACTTTATTGCCTGATTTTAAAACCAGCCTTGAATCTGGATGTGAATGGTAGGGGAAAAAAACCACATTTACTAGATTACTGAAATACTTTTCTAGTGCTCATGTAGCTCCAGTATCCAAATCAGTTTCTTATCCTTTTTCATAGTGTAATTGTTATGAAGGGGAAAAACATTCCACAGCTTCAAACAACATGGTGCTTTCAAATTTGACAATGATTTGCTTGGAAGTTTTGTATGTCATGTTCTTTTCTTAATTTAATACTTTTTTTTTCTTTTGTCAGCCTCTGGGTGATTTTCCTAGGTAAGTCGTGTATTGCACACTGAATTTGAGATACATATTTTTTCCTAAATTGGGACAGATTCTGCAGACACTCAGAGATTGATACAAATCCCCTGAAAATCAATGGGAATTCTGATCACTTCAGTGAGCTTTGGATCAAGCTTCTAGTGCTTACTACCAAGAATATTTATGCTGATTGTTAACAAATACATAGGAGGGCAGATGGTCTTTCCTGGTCACAAGCATTCCATTGACTTGACAGGAAACAACTCAGATCCTTTATCTACTCCATATTCTGTATATCACTGAGCACTCTGGCACAGTCAGTAACCAATACTGAGAAATAGTAACAGCTTGTGGTTAAGGCACTGGCCTGAATCTAAGGAAATTTCAATTAATTTCCCTTTCTTGCACAAATCATTTAATCATTCATTTTTAAAACATTCCAATCAAGGGATGTTCATCAGGGGGTATACATCTAAAAACACATGCTACAAAGAATTGCAAACAAAAATCAATCTCAAAAGCAGCACTTCTGCTGTCACCCAAGCTTCCCATCATACAAATCATTGCTAGGTTGGCTTAATGAGAATTAAAATTCTCCCTTCACAGCATGTTCCTCCAACAAAAAATGCCACCTTCCAATTCATTAGCCTCCTCCAGTGTCCACTGGAGCACATGGGCATTGTAGCCTTGCTAGAAGGTCAATGAGCTGTTTCAGGTCAAAGTTGGGAGTCAATGGGCTGGGTACATTTAAACAGGTATATTTCCCCCTCTAAAGAAATTGGGAGGCTTTGTGGGACAAGACAATTTATGTTAGGTTTATTTCTCCTGAAAACACACAGAAACTCATTTGCAGCTTCGGATCAGAATGTTCTCTCAAGTTTTAAATGGAATCTGTTGGCCAGAGACCCAAAATGAGATATAAACTAGAGAATCCCTATCCCCAAATCTTGCACTGGAGTGACTTATCTCTCTTGTTTACGTAAATGTGAAGTTAAATCAGGTTTTCCTCATTGATTTGGAAATATACACCAGACTTAGTTAAGATTAAGGAATTTACTGCTGCATTAATAGTCCTTTGCTGAAAGTGGAATAGGAAAGAATGCAATAATATACACAATGGTAATATAATTGAAACAATCATAGAGAGCTCTCACTAGCTCATAGCTGTGTGATTCTTGGTGAAGTGAAACCAGCCTATTGGGCACATAAAATCACTTAATGTGCAGATAATAATAATAATAATAAAAAATAAGGCAGGGCTTTTTGTGCAACAGTTATTCCTCTTTCCACGAGGAATAAGCCTTTTTGTGCAAGAGCTTGTGCACAAAAAGGCATGTGTGGATGGGCAACAGGGGTTTCTTGCGCAAGAAACCCTTATGGCTAAAACGGCCCTCAGAGCTTTCTTACGCTGCCATGGATGCTCTTGCGCAAAAGCACATATCTTGAGCAAAAGCACATGGCAGTGTGGCCACGCTCTTGCGCAAGACCTTTTTGTGCAAGAACTCTTGTGCAAAAAGCCTGCAGTGTAGCCTTAGCGAAACCAATTTAAAAGTGGCCACACAAGGGTATTACACTAATTTAACTAAATTGGGCTGAATTCAGTGGACCCAGGATTTCACCCTTGGTTTGTAAACTGGTTTAGTTAAATTGGTGCAACTGTTTGTCTGTGGACAAGGTCTTAAGCCTGACCTTGAAGTGAAGCACATTCTTAAATACTTTGTAAATAGGGATGGGATTACTTACATGCTTGAAGGAAAGCGTGTGCTTAAGAATTTTGCCTTAGTAATGACAAGTGGCCATGTCCACCAATGCAGATATTTGGGGCCAACAGTCACTACCAATCAACCAACAACAGGCATTTCAATATGTAATTTATCTATAGAGAATCAACACTTTGGAAAAAAATAACTATAGTAATGTTGTTTATCGCAAAACTTCAAAGAATCACAGTGCTATTATTTCAGAAGCAATGGCACTGTTATCGTGTAATTCTTGAAAATGTGAACTCATTCTTTGTTTATTGCTTTAATCACACTGTCTGAATTAATATTTGAACAGACTTGTGGTATTATTCTCACAGGAAAAAATGACTGCCAGGGAAACATTTAGAACCACACTGGAAAACACAAATGCTCAGAAAAAAATTAGTCATTTGAAATCTGCTGATCTTAAAATCTGCTGAGCTTAAAATCTGAATCTGTTTCAGAGATCTTATTACTTCTCTTTCACAGCCTCCATTAATTTAGACTGAGAGAGTACGTTTACTCTTTGTATATGGAAAGAATAACACTTATAACAAACAATTTAATCTGTTCTGCCATAACTACTTTCTGTTTATGCCATTTAGAAACAGTGGCTAAAGCGGAATGTAGACTGTCTCTTATAAAATGCTAGCAGATGTACCCGGCATTGCTCGGGTCCTTAACTGTAGTAATGTTTGGGGCTTGTTTTTGTAAATTAAATTGCTTTAATTGCATGATTGTATAGGGCAGGGCGATCAAATAGAGCAGGAGGTTGGGTGGATGGGGATGCAGGGGTGAGGTCAGGAAGTGGGAGGTGCAGGACTCAGAGCAGGGAGCCCAAGGCAGGGAGCTGGGAGGCTGTGGGAGAGCTTCCTGGGACCACCTGGGGGCGCAAGGGTGGCACTGCTGTGGAAGCAGCTCATCCCAGGGCTGCAATCCCTTCAATCCTCATCCCAGGACAGCCAGAAGACCTGGGGAAAGGAGAATTTTCCATTACATGCAGAGGGAGGGGCTGCTGTTTGGAGGGATGTGAGCCCACAGAGGAGAACTATACTACCAAGTGACCACTGGGGACAGCTACACCACTAAGGGAGTGGCCCACAGAGCTGAGCCTCTGCCATCTGGCCTGCCAGCACACTAAGTACGCAGCCCCCCTGCCCCAAATCTTCCCTCCCCCCGGCCCTTGGCTGCGGTGCTGGTGGGAGAGGAGAAAAAAGGCCCCTGGCAGTCAGAGGAGGGGGGGCAGGAAGGCTGGGTGGAGAGAAAATGCTCCTGGTGGCTAGGGGTGCACTTGGGGAAGAGACAATGCCCCTGGTGGTCGGAGGGCAGCTTGGGGGAGAGAAAATGCTCCTGGGGGCTGGAGGCACAAGTGGGGGGGGGGAGAGAGAAAACACCCCTGTAGGCGAGGGGGGCTGGAGGGAGATACAATGCCCCTAGCAACCAAGGTTGCTTGGGGGAGAGACAAAGCCCCTGGTGGCAGGGGGATTCTTGGGGAGAGAAAATTCCCTGGCTCTGGGGAGGGCGGGGGCAGAGGGAGGGGAAACGGAGCTCGGGTGAGAGAAAACATCCCTGGTAGTTTGGCAGAGGCCACACCGGGGAGAGAAAATGTTCATGGCAGCTGGGGACCGCTGGGGGGAGAGAGAAAAAACCCTGGTGGCAAGAAGGGAGCTGGGGGAAGAGAAAACACCCCAGGTAGCCGGGGGACTCAGTGAGGGAGAAAACACCCTTGATGGTTGTGGGAGAGTTGGACTGGGGGTAGAGAAAACACCCCTGGTAGCCAGAGGAGGGCCTGGAGGGAGAGAAAAGACCTGTGCTGGATGGGACCCCTGCCCTGAACCTCTCTTGTCCTCCCAACACTCACTCTTGCATCCCCTCACCTCCAGCCTTCTGCCCCCCCACCCCAGATGCCCAAGGCCCTGCCCTGAGTTCTGCACACACACCCCACACCACCAGCCCCCCTGCCCTGAAGGACCTGGGCAACGCCAGATACGTCTGTTAGTTATCCATGTAGGAACTTACTAGACTTCAAATATAAATCTTCCCAATTTTCTGTCTGAAACAATATTTACGGTACTCTCTCACAAGCTTCCTGATAATATCATTAAATACAGGGCCTGGGCTGACACATCTGTCACTCAAGCCTTCAGATAGATTGCCCTGGCATTGGTTCCTCCCATTCTCTCCAGGAACTCAGAGACTTCTCAATTTGCTTACAGCTCTTCTTAGGTTAGCCTCAGGGCGGTCTGGCTTTCCCCAGCCTTTTTGGGACCATTTGGGACCCTTTTGGGTCATGAACGTTTGCTTGTTTTGGGGTGACCCTGGTCTGTTCTAGCTTGCCTGACTTAGGACACCTCTGGTCTGTATTTGGTCAAGAATATATAGCAAATCAGTAACCAAGTCAGGATTAGAATTTAAATGTTCCTGACTCTGTTTCATTGTCACGGCCCTATACTTTGTTGCCATTAGAGATTAACAATATTGTCTCCATTCATCCTGACCTGGACTGGAGATAAGTCAAAACTCTGGATGTGACTAGCTTTCTTGCTCATTATGAATCACAGAGCTATCCATCCTGTCATCACGAAAGAGTTTGAAAAATTCTGATAACTCATTTGAGCCCTTTTGGATCTAATCCACCTGTACCCTAATGTTGTTCCTCAAACGCTGGAACTGGCCATGTCACTGTTATGAAACCAGCACATACTGATAGTCCAGAACAAAACCAAAGCTTAATTGGCTAAAGGTTTACTGCTTGAAGTTTCCTTCCAAAGCTGTTTCAACTCTTTAGAAATACCAGACACTCCTCAGAGACTAGCAGAGAACATAATTTGTCAGAACTAATGAAAGTTTTCTTCCTTTTGTCATTTATTAAAAAGTTTTGGTCCAGCCAAATCTCTTCTCTTGTCCCATACCAACAGCTTGTTCAGTAATCATTTGCTAATAATAATCCCTTAAGAATTTGGAAGCTGGTTTCACAAAATGTCCTCACGCTTATTTTTTTGAGGAAGAAAAGGTATCCAAAATTGATGCTCCCGTCATCAATGTGACTGTCCTGATTACAAACATAAAGAAACACATGATGTTCTGCATGAATCAGTTACAGCAGTAACATGAAGCGATGTGTTCCACTAAAATAAGTTGAGACAGGTGTGAGGTGCATGCTGTCCCCTGCTTTGAGAAGGATTTAACTGTTAGTTCAGATTTTGTGTTAAAGTAAAGGGTGAGTGAGCAAGTCAGACTTTACCTGGAACTAAATGTAATTCTGGTCCAACGATGCATTAAGTGTCATAAAAACCCAGAATGGCTTATTCAGGGATGGAGTGGAACCATTCCACCAGAGTGAGTGATCTGCTCTACACTAAGGGACTGGTGCAATCAGTGTTCATCCCACTTCTCCTCTCCACATACACTCTGCTTAGGTGCTTTTGAAAATCCTACTAAGTGCCTGTCTGCATCTGAATAACTTTGTAACTCTGGCCCATTCTGCCGGCCCGATGCACAAGCTCCATGTTGCTTTTTCCTGAAGAGGTTCAGCTTCCTCACCAGCCTCTGCTCAGTTCTTAGAATTTTACTTTTAAAGATATGCCACCCGAAATGATAATGCCTTCCTCTCAAAAACCATGAAGTGTTCCAAGTGTTCTTTAAAGGCTTTGTTGAACCTGTGTTAACCATTCCACTAATCTAGCATTCTTAGCAGTCCAGGCAGCTCATTTTAATTGTATCATTTTTTTAATTGTATCCTTTGGTATATATGGTTGTGACTCTTTTCTTCCACTATTTGATCTGAGGAAGTGGGTCTGGCCCACGAAAGCTCATCATCTAATAAACCATCTTGTTAGTCTTTAAAGTGCTACATAGTCCTGTATTTTGTTTCAGCTACACCAGACTAACACGGCTACATTTCTATCTCTATTCTACAGGCAGCTACTGTTATTGAAGTTTGAAGAAAACATTAAAGGCCAGAGGCTCTGAAGACAACAGTAGCACTTTCAATACATTTTCATTTTACCATATCCTTTTGCCACAGTAGGATCATAGAATTTGCCAGACTGGCTCAAACCTAAAAGTCCATTTAATGTCGGATCCTGTCTCCAACAGTGGCAAGCACCAAAACGTTGAGAGGAAAGTGCAATAAACCCTGCAGCAGGCAGTTATGGAATAACCAGTCCTGAAGAGAAAATTCCTCCTGCCTTTATTACTCAGCGATTGGCTTATGCCCTGAAGCACTTGGCTTTGTAGCTCTTCCAGACTCTTGGGTGGTTTTGAAAAAAAATCTTACTTTTGCCACCTTGGAAATTTCTTTTTTTCGTCCAGATGACAGACATTCTTCCTTTACATTTCTGTTAGAAATGTAACAGAGTCAACTTCTATCTAGTCTATTTAATTCAAGAGAAAAAGTATAAAGATGGTTGGAATCATATTTCCCTCTCTTCTAAAATATTTTCCTTCCCCCCACTGCTGTGTGAAAGGCTAAAAAAGGCAGGGAAATTTGATTAACTATTCAAAGTATTCTAGATTTTATTATACACAAAATACTATCAAATACATAAACTAAATGAGCTGAAAAAGGGGACTTTCTTTCACTTATAGTAAACCCAATGTGTTATGTAATAATAACACAGAGAAATCAGTGGGATGCCTGTATATATATAGGCAACTCAATAAATGGCCACATTTTCAAAAGCAGTGACTTCAGTGGGAACTGATGGATGCCCCACACTTCTGAGAGTCAGGGTGCTCACCGGGACATCAGAAGCTCATTATAAGCACCTATTTTTGGAAATCTTGACTATGATTTTGAAGCTGATGGTGTCCTTTGACTGCATATGACATCAAACTTGATATTGGGCCAAACAACCCCTTCTCAGTGGCAAAACCTGACAGGAGGAAAGAATGCTTTGGAAACTCTGGTGTTTACGAGTGGCAACTCAATTTCCCTCGGCAGGTTGTGGGTTTTTAAGGCAATGCTTGAATCTATGTGGAGCCCCTATGGCAGGGGTGGGGAAATAGTAACCTGTGTGCTGGATCTGGTTGACCAGGGTTAGCTCCTTGTGGGCCCCCACCACTATATTTATCTGTACGACTACAGGTGGTGGCAATTGCAGCTCCCATGGGCTGTGGATTGCCATTCCCAATCAATGGGATCTGTGGGAAGCAGTGTCCCAGGTTGTGACACTTCCCAGCATTCCCATTGGCTGTGATCCCTGGCCAATGGGAACTGCCATGGTCAGTACCTGCAGTCATACAGGTAAATATAGTGGCGATGGCCCAGCAGGGACTAACCTTGGTGAACTGCTGCCATGTTATTGTCTAACTGCCCCATTGTCTGCTAGGAATGCTGCTCCCAACCTCATGGCTCTCTGGTGATGTCATGAACACTGTGTGTGCTGTGCAAGCAACTCTGCACTGCTCCCTAATGCCTTCTCGCCCAAGACTGCCTTGCTTACTGGGGAATAAGGCAGTAAGCCTTATTCCCCACTGTCACCCCGCTGTGCTGAGGGCCGAGTTCACCTGGACACCTGCAAGGTCACCAGCTGTCACAAACTCAACCTCCAAAATATACTCTCCATCTTCATGTGGAGTGTGAGCTGGACTGGGCTGTGGCTCACATTCCAAGACAGAGCACCCAAGGGTGCCAAGAGTGGAATGGGAAGAGGATCAGGGTGGGATTGAAATGGGACAATCTTTTTGTTCGATATTTGTACAATGCCTAGTACAATGGAGTTCTGATCCATGGCTGGGGCTCCTTGGTGCTACCACAATACAGATAATAAATAACAATAAAAACGATAGTGGTAGAATGGTTGGGACTGATGGGAAAAGAGGAGAGAGAATATACTAGAGGTGACAGCGAGAGAGACCAAATTGAGGGACAAGATGAGATGGAGGGTTGCGAAAGAAAAAAAACTCAGCAGAAATATTTAGAGAGTGAAATAAAACAGGAATATTAAACTAAGGGACCATGAAAAAGGCCCAAGAAAGGAAGAATCAAAGAGAATGAATAATAGTGAATAGATCGCGAAAAGGGAAAGAAGGGTGAAAAAACTCTAAGGGAGGCAGAGTAAGTCATTACTTCTATTTTTTATTTTAGGGAAAGATTTGGGTTTATACAGCAGCAAACAAATGGGCAAACATCTGTGAACAATGTGCTACCTGTGGACGTGGATATAAGGTGGTGAGACACAGGTCCCCAGATTGGTACCAGTTATGGGGATCGGGAGGGGGGAGACATCACCCTGAGTTTTTGAGACTTGCTCAAAGTTCCATGAGCCACAGAGCAGGTGGGTTGGGGTCATGGCACAACTACAATTAAGCTGTGGTCCCGTGGTCAGTCAGTACTGATACTGCCAACAATGATGCTAAATAGTGGAGTTTCAGTGCTTTAATTTAGTTTGTTTGACCTTCTGTCACTAGTGACTTTTTCATAAGCCACTAGGACCAAGATTTTTAAAATTGGGCATGAAATTCTGTCTTCATTGAAATCAGTGGGGGTATGGCCACACTATGGGACAAAGTTGAATTAAGATACACAACTTCAGCTACATTAATTGTGTAGCTAAAGTCAAAGTAGCTTAACTCGGCTTTTGGCACTGTCTACACAGCAGGAAGTCAAAGGATGAACACTTTCCCTTCGATTTCCCTTACTCCTCATGAAAGCAGGGTTACCGGCATTGACCAGAGTACCACTCTCAGTTCGAATTAGCTGTCTTAACTATCTTAACTAGACCTGCTAATTTGAACCCTAGAAGATCGACACCAGCAGCTTTGATCTTCCTCTGTAGTGTGGCTGTACCCTGGGGCTATGTCTACACTGCAGGCTTTTTGCGCAAGAACAGCTGTTCTTGTGCAAAAACTTGCAGAGCAACTACACTGCACACATGTTCTTGTGCAAGTAAATTTACAGTAAAGCATCGGAAAACAGGGCTTCTTGCACAAGAGTTATTCCTCTCCCCACAAGGAATAAGCCCTCTTGCACAAGAGCTCTTCCACAAGAAGGCAGTGTGGACAGGCAATAGGGGTTTCTTGCGCAAGAAAGCCCTATGGCTAAAATGGCCATCAGAGCTTTCTTGCACAAGAGAGCATCTACACTGCCATGGGCGCTCTTGTGCAAAAGCACATCTCTTGCGCAAAAGCACATGGCAGTGTGGATGCGCTCTTGCACAAGACCATTTTGCGCAAGAACTCTTGTGCAAAGCAGTTCTTGCACAAGAAGCCTGCAGTGTAGACATAGCCTGGGTGTTTTGTCATTAACTTCTGTGGAGCCAGGATATATAAAGTCCACACCAGTTATACTTCTCTCTCTCTCTCTCTCTCTTTCTCTCTCTCTCTCTCTCTCTCTCTCTCTCACACACACACACACACACACACACACACACACACACACACACACACACACACACACACTTGTGAAACACAAACTTGGTACTTTAAAAGTACCAATTTCACAAAACTGAAAACAATTCTGAGGCAAATTAGCTGGGAGGAAAAATTTAATCAGAATAAATTGAAAGATAATGGGAAACTGTTTATGAATTCTTTACTTAATTTCCCCCTCCCCCCCCAAAAAGCAAAAAAAAAACCAACCCCAAAACCTGTGGCTAACAGAGTACAGTAAATGTGATCCTTGAATGTATAAAAAGGGAATCTTGAGTAGGAGTAAAGAGCTTATTTTATCTCTGTATTTGGCACTGCTGGAATGTTGTTCCCAGTTCTGGTGCCCACAATTTAAGGAGGTTGATAAATTGGTTCAGAGAGAAGCCACAAGAATGATTAAAAGACTAGAAAACATGTCTCACAGTGATAGACTCAAGCATCTCAGTCTATTTAGCTTATCAAGGAGAAGGTTAAGGAGTAACTTGATTAAAGTTTATATTTACCTAGAAGAGGAATAAATATATGCTAATGGGCTCTTCAGTCTAGCAGACAAAGATATAATAAGATTCAGTGGCTGGAGGTTGAAGCTAGACAAATTCAAAATGGAAATAAGGCATAATTTTTAACAGTTGGGGCAATTAACCATTGGAACAGTTTACCAAAGGTCATGACAGATCCTCTATGAATGGCAATACAGCCCACATAAATAACTGGAAGCTGGGTGCACAGAGCTATTGAACATCAGCCCACTGATAGCATGTAATCCAAAAATAAAAAATAAAATGCATTTTATGACAATCTGTAGAAAGGCACCAGATGGATTTCCTTTAGAGGAAAAAAAAATCTAACATGCCACTAAAACACATATGAATATAAAATACATTACATGAGTGAAGCATGCTTCCTTTACTCTGAGTGCCAATATTCATTAACGAATATGCCTAGTGCTATGGTGTTTCCTATTGCTGTTAGGTGATGCTTTCATTAAGTAACAGAATAAATAGCTCAAGTACTGTTCTATTTTGCATCTGTTTCTTTAGAAAAGTTTGTGGCGCCTCATCCTTTATTAGAGGCTCATCCGCATGGGAGGCTATATATCATGTTTCGGACACACTCTGGTTCCCCTCGGGCGTGATAAACTGTACTTTGGGCACAAGGAGGGAAGAGTTGTTCCTCCTCATGGAGTTGTTCCTCCTCATGGAATTGTTCCTCCGCATGGAGTTGCGTTTCCGCAGGGAGTTTTGATGGGACAGTTCACTTTTCTGAAGAGTCTGGATGAGAATGGAAGGCTTTTCATCCAGCTCCCTAGCACTGCACCGCGGAGCAGCTACCTTGATTGTGTTGCCAAACTTGGAGTAATCAACCGCGTACACACCTTCCTCTTCTGTCACAATAGGCACAAAGCGGTGGCCCCACAGGATCTCCTCTGCTATGTAAGACGTTCTTGCTTGCGTGGTGATGCCAGTGGTTTCTACTACTCCTTCAAGTACCACTATAAGTTCTAAATCTTGGCTGGCAAGGTCACTAGCAGAGATGTCATAGAGAGGACTCCGCTTGTCTATGATATGGCAAATGATCAATGGAGCCACCAGGAAAATGTTGTTGCTTTCAATGGGATTATCCACTGGGATGTCTAGCTGATGTATAGGGATGATCTCCCCTTCCGGCGTAGTCGTCTTCTTCACTACCTGTATTCTCACAGAGGCACTGATGATCATGCTTTTCCTCAGGTCTCCCACTCTGAACATGAAGCAAAGTCTGCCATTCCGAACGGCAATCACTGCATGCCGGCTGAAAATCAAGGTCTCTGCTCTTCTGTGAGCCTGGGCAGTCTTCATAAATATGCAGCCCAGCATGACAGCATTGATAATCAAACCCACAATGTTTTGCAGAATCAGGACAGTGATGGCCATGGGACATTCTTCTGTCATCATTCTGCCCCCAAAACCAATGGTCACTTGAACTTCAATGGAGAAGAGGAAAGCAGAAGTGAAAGACCTACAGAGAAAGTTACATACAGTTAATTAATTAAATACCTAAAATAGAAAAGTTAATGCATACACTGGATAGAAAGCAAGTAAAGGGCTTATTCTTGCAGTTGTTGCACATTTAAAACTCCCATGAACTTCAGTGGCACTTTGCATGCTCAGTATTCGTGGGAACAAGAGCCATTGTTTAATGGTCGAAGGATGGACCTGAGAGTTGAAAATCCTGCACAGTGTCATTAAGTCTCTCTCTGGCCTTGGACAATTCACCAAACCTCTCTGCCTAATTGTCCCCATTCTTCTCCATGCCAGCAGGCAGAGAGCTCTTGGAGTGTTCTTTTCCTTCCTCCCACCCGATGGCACCTCTGCCTCAGGAGCTCCACACCTTCTAACTCCACAAAGCTGGTGGTAGGATGAAGAAGGGAGAGTGGGGGAAATGATTGACTTGTCTAGATTCTCCCTGTCTCCAAAGCAGAGAGGGGAAGCTGTGCAGTTAGGATAGCCTGAGTTAACTTACACTACTTTTCCCTCTGACCTTTAACCCCCCCAAAGTGGACTTTGGGGACAGTCATACTAGGGGAAACCCCTAGAAACATGGCTCCTGCAGCAATGATGCTATTCACGAGTGAGAGTAAATCAGTGGGCCTTTACTCTCATTCCATTCATGTCCCAAAAGTTGGGGGCAGCTCAGCTCACTGTCAAAATAAAGGCCATCTGCAAAATTTAAGTATGAATCTAGGTTTGCAACTTATATGTGAATGCTATGTAAGTAGCATATGAACGACTTATTGGACATGCCACACATGGAATGTGATATTGATGCATAAGAACTAATATGGCAACAACCCCTTTCATATATTACAGTTCACTTAGATGTAACATCTATGTACATAACAGGGCTATGTTAATGAAATATATCTAGCCTTTCCACAAAGATAGAGCTGAACCATCCTTTGTTTCAGGTTTGGATTGGAAGAACAAAACTTGATCAACTTTCAACTAAATTTGACTATGTCTTCAGGATAAGTGAGAACAGTCCTTTGAAATACTAGAGGACCAATAGCCATGGAGAGAATCTAAGATGTTTGATAGCACATGCAAAATCAGGGAGATTTTTCCTGTGGAAAGAGAAAACTCATCTTAAAGAAGATGACTTCCAGTAATGAGGCTGCTGAGTTCTCACAGGCTCTAATACAAATTTGATAGGAGTGTTTTTAAAACCAGGGGCTTTTTAAAACTCTTCATTCTTTGAAGTGACCACCAAAGTGGTGTGTTTTTGTGAGTTTTGTTTTGTTTTTTTGGGCATTTCATTTTAAAGAATTCAGGTATGAAGGAGTTAATATCGCATTTCATGGAGTTAGTGAAAGGGTTAATATGATGACTATTCAGATGCATGCAGAGTAAAGTGTATGGCTGTAACTTCTGATATTCCAATTTCCTTTAAAAATTATTCATTTTAAAAGGAATCCACATTTTTATGGTGTAAACTCAGTCCTTAAACTGTGGTTTAGCAGGCTCAGCATCTGAACACAGAAGTAAAAGCCAGGGAACTCCTCATTGTAATAATCCCAAGTCTGTCACTGATCCCATTTCAGTTTTGGCAACAACTTTCCTGTCTGGAAAATGGGCAGGATTACAATATTTATCTACCACAGAGTGGTGTGGTTAACTGTTATGCAGCGCTTTGAAAACCTATGGGCTCTAAGTCTACGTCTACACTGCACAATAGTTATTGCAAAATAGCTTATTTCAAAATAGAACATCTACACTGCAGGGAAGTCTCAAAATTAGTCTGAGGCAGGTTTCCCTAATGCTATCTCGATTTAGATGTGCTATCTCGATTTAGAGCCCTAGGAGGAATAACTTAGAATGGCCCTGGTGAGGGGCTATTTTGAAATAGCAGAAGAGGAGTGTCTACACATGCCTTATTTCGAAATAGCTATTTCAGAATAGGTATTATTCTTCGAAGAATGAGGTTTACAGAAGTCGGAATAAGCCATCTGTTATTCTGAAATTATTTCAAAATGACGGAATTGCTGTGTAGATGCTTGCATAGTTATTTTGGAATAACTGCTGTTATTCTGAAATAACTTTGCTATGTAGACACACCCTAAGTGTTGATTACAATTTTCAAATCCAGGTGTTTCTCAACATTGTAGTTACATAGAAAGCTTTTAGTTAGAGGTCTAGTATGGGTTTAAGAGCCACACTTTAGGCACACCAGTATGAAAATGTTGGCTATTAATTATTATGACGCTATATAGTGAAAATATCAAATATTCCTTTTAGATCAAACATCCCTTTCAGGGAAAAGGATAGCTCGGTGGTTTGAGCAGTGGCTGATTAAACCAAGGGTTGTGAGTTCAATTCTTAAGCAGGCCATTTAGGGATCTAGGACAAACTCTGTAAGGGAGGGTACTTGGTACTACTGTGAAGACAGGGGACTAGAGTCAATGACATTTCAAGGTTCCTTCCAGTTCTAGGAGATGGCTGTCTCCACTGATTTCAAGATCAGGTAATCAGCTTTTCTCTATTCTTAAAAAATTAGTGACAGTATTTTTGTTCCATACCTTTCTTGGAACAGGTAGCCAGTTTTAATAGATTGGAATCATTTACTGTCAATTACTTTTAATAACTAGAAGATATATGGTTGTCTACCTTTTGGCCTGAAACACCACAGCTACTGAAACCAAATGACATGTGTTCTTTGTCATATGCTGAAGCAAAAAGATATGCTAATCCTTCATTCACTTCTGTGAGTTATAATACACTTCCACAGTTCCCTTGCAGTAAAATGTAGTGACCTTACCAGAGCTGTTTCAATAGGGGTTTTGTAGCTGCCGGGATTAGGTTGTGGCTTACCAGGGTAATGCCAGTGGATGGAATAGAGAGCAGGCCAGAATCTTGGAGTGGATACACTCCTTTTGCACCACCTTGGCAGCAGAAAGCGGCCATAAAACTGCTTGAAGCAGACAGTTAATCATTCTCCCAGTGTAAGGGACTACTGAGGACATGTCTGGCAGCACGAGGCCTGGCTTAATGCTGTTGTGCTCATATAACCCCCCCGCTCCTCCTTCCCCACAGCTGGCGTCAGGCTGAGTATCGTGCGTAGTCCTCACAAAAACTGAATACCGAGTCAGTGTGAACTTTAGTGCATGTGCATTCCATGCCATGGAATGTCCTCTGGGAAGGGGATGTCTTGGGGTAGCAGCCAGCAAGAAAGTCTCATAGGAGAGGCTCCATTAGAGCTGCGCTGCTGCTTTGAAGCTGAATGGCAAGGCGGGGCCTCACAGAGCAAATACGGAAAGCTCAGTAACCAACGGCCCTTCCTTTTAGAAGCTCTCCTGAGAGGAGCAGGTTTGTGGGGTGGGGTGGGGTGGGGTGGGGTGGGGTGGTGGCCTGCCATTCCTTGAGGAATACAATGGAGATGCCATAAAAAAGGAGCCTGATGCAGAGGCACTCTCAGCCCTAATTGCTTGTTTCAGAAACTCTGGCTTGCAGCCATTTCCTAAAAAATAAATAAAAAATCAATTAATTTAGTCCAACTTACATGAGGAACACTCCTACTTAGGAAAGCAGCAGAAAAACAAGCAAAGGGGTGGAGAACCTGGCCCTTCGTAGGCCAGAAAGACCACCTCTTGGCATTTTGTACATGCAGCTATGGCATTTGCATCACCAAGACAGAGAGGGAGATAAAAATGGACGTTCAGATATTATGAGTTTAATTCTACACACCCTGCCCCTTTTGTGGTCCCTACAGCAGTGCAAAGTGTGTACAAAATGCAATCATTCTGATTCAGTAGTATAGTACAACCACCTTGCACTGGTGCAAACGACAGAGTAATGGTGAATCAGACCCTTTTTGGTGCAAGAGTGAGTATTGTAAACAAGGATCTCATTGCACATACGGCAGAATGGTCTCATTGCTTACCCATCCCTCTTATTAATGTTTACTCTTTGGAGTCTGCAAACATACTGTGTATATATGGAATTCCCTCCTGATCAGTCATTTGGCTGGTGTTCTGGAAAGTGTGGTAGTACAAGGAAAATAACCCAAACCTGTGGCCCTTATCATAATACCTAGGTAGTGTTTTACACTTGTTGTCTGAGATAAACGCTGATGCAGAATGTCACAGCACTTGTCCTGTAATTGAAATCAAGTCACTAATAAAGATTCAGATAAATGATTTTGGGTACTTCCATGTTTTGGCTTCCCAGCTAAAGACATCTAAAAGAGCCTAATATCCAGATGCTTTCCATTTTCTGGAAATCAAGCCTCTTAAGTCGGACAAGCCAGCAAATTCAGTAGTTATCTCTGGACTTTTGGACTGATTTTCCGAAGCTAAAACATAGGTCTTGAGATAAGCCATTTCTTGTTGTATCATGGTGTGAAATTCACTTCATGTTCAAGATGGTGCCAATTGATGTAGACAGAACTAAACCATCTACAACACTGACCTACGGGCCGCTTTTTGAAGCAGGCTCTATCTTTACAGGCATGGAAAGTTATCAACAGACTGTAGAGACATTTGAAAAATTGAAGGGCCTTTGTACTGTCAGATTGTGGAGATCCCATAAAGCATCAAAGAATTCTGAGGTGGGGTTTGGGCAGGGCGCGGGGGGAGGGGGAGAAGGAGGATGGAACTGTAGGATTTGGTGGAACCTAGTGGAGAACATTAAACTTCTCAGTTGTCTATGCAGTACAGTACAATTCAAATAAATCAAAGCCAAGTTTTACATCATTGCTATTCCTTATACCTCCTATTGTACTTTACCTGACACATGTCACGCATGGTGTCCAGTCAGTACTGCCTATACAGTTTTCTGTGCTACCATTCATGTCACCATGGGCAAAAGCCACCAGCCACCATATCATGGCAAAGAGCAACCAGCTGCACAGGAAGGACATGGTAAAGATCACCAGCGTGTGGCGCCACTTCAGGTCCACCAAGGTGGTGAAGATGTCTTGCAAAAAGCGCCCCTGCTCCCGGATGTTCTTGTGTGCCAAATTGCACGCCCCGCTCTTGGCGATGAAACGAGCTTTGCGGGGCTGGTCCCGGATGCGTGGCTTGCGAAGGTTCTCAGCTGCAATCCGTGCCAGCACATATTCTTCAGGGATAATACTCTTCCTCGCCAACATCTTCCTGCCACCATAGTCCACCTAGCAGGACACAAGTGCTTTTCCACTGGTCTCCCTTTTGTCCCTTGTCTGTCCTCCTAGAGTCTGAGGAAAGGAAAAAACAAGAGCTCATTTGCCATCTCTTTTCCATTTTTCCCAGACAATAAAGGGATAGGAATGCAAAGTAGATGGCCCCAGTGGGAACAACTGTTGAGTTACATGTCACTGAAATATTATTCTACAGTGCTATTATATGTTCATTTTAGACTGTGATTGTTAAAAAGCAGTTAGGGCCAAATCCTAAAACAAATGATAAATGATTTATTTTAGACATTGCTAGAGAGCAAAGCCACTGAAAGGCCTGATAGCTGTGGACCAAAGTAAACAATGTTCCAGATCCAACTGAGATACTTAACCACGCAAGCAACTGCATGCAAGTGATTACTCCATGGAATGGGAGTACTCAGGCAAGTCAGTCTTACTTGCATGCTTACCAATTTGCAGAACTTTGTTTAACAAAGGCTGCCTGAGCCTTTCCAAATAGCTCTACTGAAGTCTGTAAGACAACTGGTATGCTCCTCACTAACATGAATAAGAAGGGCTTGCACAGTGTAGTTCCAAACCATCATGTATTTCACATTAAAACAGAGAAGTGTGGGAACATCCCCTTACTGGGAAATTATTAACCACCGGTTGTGCTAGGGAGCAAGTTAGTTTAAAAGGAGGGATTTAGCTGTCTTGTCTCCTTCCAAAGCATAACAATGAAAAAATAAAATATTTTATTTTGTAGAAAATATACAAGAAAGAAAGAAAGAAAGAAAGAAAGAAAGAAAGAAAGGAGGCAGACAGGCTGATTGGACAGTGGAAAGCAAAACTCTAGTTCTTTTTTGTTTGGTTTTTGCTCTGATGTTACTGATGAATACCATGCCCCGCTCAATACATGTGCAAATTCACAGCAACCACAACCCCCCCCCCCCCCCCCCCCCCCCCCCCCCCCCCCCCGCCCCGCGCCCTCTGCCCGCGCGGGGACGGGAATGACTTTGTAGCCCCCGCACACTGCGAGTCCCACTGCCCCCCTTTTTGGAGCGGGCCCTTTCATTGGCACGGGAGAGCGGCGCACGCGGGCACCTGGCCGGAGGGGCAGCGCGGGCCCCCAGAAGAGAAGCTGGCACTTACCAGACGCCGAAGCAGGACGGGCGCGCTAGGTCCCGCGCCGGGCGCTGCCTGGCCGCATTCCAGCCGGACCCCGCACCGGGACGACGGCGGCAGCAGCCCTGCAGCCGGCCGCAGGGGACAGGCCGGTGCCGGCTCGGTGCTGCGGCGCAGGACAAGCTCCAGACGCGGATCTCTCGCTCCCTGCCCGCCCCCGCCAGGCGGCTTCCCCAGCGATGCTCGACAGCCCCTGCGCTGGCGCAAGGAGCTGTGATTTGTGGCGGGTCGGCCCGGCGCTGCGAGCCGCCCCCGGCGGAAGTGCGGGAGTAAAGGGGAGGGTGCTGGAGCGGTGTGTGGGGTAAGGCAGGGCAGAGCAAAGCCCCTCTCCCACGTTCCAAACACTTGCAAACAGCCCCCAACTTTGGTTCCTCCTACCCCCAAAGGGGCAGAACAGGGGGCTGTTCCGGAGCCCAACCCTCTACAGGCGCACGGGGGGGTCGATTTCCTTCTCCAAGTGTAAAGGTCAGTAGGTAACAGGGCCCTGACCCCGCAGTCCCTACGCAGGCAAAGCATGCTACCCAATGGGGAGATTTGCCAGTGTAAAGACTGTAGGGATTGACCCTAAATGTCCTTCATATAAGAAGACAGGATAAGCTGGTCAGCCTAAGTCCCATTCGCAGAGGCCACCGAGGAGTCAAAATTCCATGAAAAGTTGCACTGCTCTAGATCAAGTTGAAAAAGTTGCCCCAATAACTTTAGAGAGCCTTCAGTTTCCATTGAAAGTCAATGGGACTTCAGTTCTTAAGTGCCCAAATCATACCTTGCATGTAGAATAGTGATAGTCCTGTATTTTGTTTCAAATCATACCTGAAATTCTATTTACAGACCGTAGGTTACTTTGGCACCAAATCTTTTAAACCTGGAATGAAAAAGCTGACTAAGGGAGCTTTAACATCTCTGGCAAATAATTTTAAACATTAAGAATGAAATAGAATTATTTAAATTAGATTTTAGATGAATAGTGCTGTTGGCTTCCTTATGGAATAGAAAGACTTCTGTTGAACCTAGCGTATCAACCAAAAAACTGATAAATACAAACCCCTTTGTCAATCCTGTATTTGTATAGTCTCATTGACATTGATTATGTTGCAGTTTTAATAATGTCTCACTTCTTGGAAGCCCTGGTTAGGTGTTTTTATTTCTGTGGCAAAGCACTTAAAATATAACCAAATAATTGAATTACATATGAGTATATTTCATATTTCAAGTTTGATCCAAAGCCTGCTGAAGAGAATTGGAGACTTTTTTTGAGCTCTGCAGAACTAGCCTTGAAGTTAGGGCTCATTTGAAAGATCAGGCTCTTTAGCAGAGGCTCTCATTTCCTTTCTTCTCAAAAGAGTTTTAGACTTGCCACAGCCTCACTACCTGATGGCAGCATAACTGTGAAATAAGTTTCAAGCTGGTTGGGCATGGGGTGGTGGTAAACTGCCGTACTACTTTCTACTCACTACTGCAAAATCTGCTACTGAGTTTGATGAGATAACTGACGTATAAAATTAAACCTGTGAATAAGTGTTTGCAGGAGCAAGCCCAAAATCTGTCTAGGTTTCTGCTGCCTCTACGCCACTGACTTCATTACTTTGCTACTGCAATATAAGACCTTTTTACAGCACCAGAACTCCCATTAATTTGAGTTGGTGCTGAATGGGCCTGTTCTCCCAGTTAGCTGGTGCAGCAGGAACTGAGTGATATCAGATGGGCGTAGGAGAAAGTATGTATGGACAGGAATACTTAAAGCAAACAATGAAATAAACAAGATTTTCTCCCCTCAAGTTAAAAGCCATAATGTTGGCAGTTTCTCAGATTCTCATGTTTAATGGAAGCTTTCTTTCAAGGAAATTTGACATCCCCTCCCCCACACCTACACATAGGAAGAATAAACAGAACATCAGCTTCATGAAGTGTCTAAATTTAGATTTTAACGAAGCAAAGTGTGCTGTGCTACTCTGCATTTTGCCTGATTTACTCCTTTGTGCCAGTAATACTTTCAACTCTGTGTGTGTGTGTGTGTGTGTGCCTCAAAATCAGCAAAAACTTATGCACATGCTTAACTTTAAGCAGATAAATAAACCCAGCTGGGTACTACTCAGCTGCTTAAGAGTAAGCATATATAGTAATTTTTGCAGCAGCAGAGGCTACTGGAAACCAAGTTCTTCAGAGTTCTAATCTCAGTTCTACCACTGAGTCATTATAAGATGGGGGCAAGTCACTTAACCTCTCAGATCCTTTCTGTAGAATGGGAATATTATATTGCCTCCATAAGCAGGGTCTGAATTAATTCCACTGACAGCTAGCTGGGAGGGGGAGAGCCTTTAGGATCAAACTCTATTTACATGAACACAGAATATTGGGCTAGATGAATCTTTGGTCTGACCCAGTATGGCTGTTTTTATGTTCTTATGGGGCTAGTAGAATGCTTCTAACTGAGGTTTCGGTAAGGGTTAGTAAATTATTATTCATCCTGGTTATTTAATTTTAGAGGCTCACTACAGGCACCTGAGTTGCTACGAAGTGTTCAAATGCCGAAATCTACTCGTGTGTGTGATTAAATGTGTGCAGAAGCAAGGCTATAGTATGCAGTATAGGGCTTTGAGACCCCAACAACAAGAGAGATAGGTGAGGCTGGTGCTGGCAGTTTGGAGGGGTGCTTCTTTAGTATGCTCTTTGGAAAGAGCCCTCAGCTGGACAGCTCTGGACCTCACTGCTGCGTAATCGATGCTTTTAGCTCACGAGTTAAACAATGTATTTTAAACTAGCTGGGAATTTTTAAAAGATTCCATAACATGCTTGCAGCAGATTGGGGGGAAGGAAGGCATTAGGGGGGCCATTCTTCCCCTCCCCAGACATAACTATATGAAAGCTACAAGACAAAATCTCTTATAACTGAAGGATAGCACTGTATATGTCACAGGATCAGTGTATGATTTCCCAGTGTGTGATTATCAGCAAGATTATTGCTGGAATACTGATAGACGGTGTGTGGGGAACGACACACAAAGAGATATATATTTACATCAGTGAGAGATAGTCACATTACTTGCCATTTTCTAAGAATACAAGTTGCCCCATTTACAGCCCTCGCACTGTTATGCTCCCTTCTTTTCCCTTAGATCAGATCTTTATCACAAACAGCCCTAATCTAATCTCATTCCAGTGCTTCATGTTAGATGTCCAGTTAGAATTACAAATCTCAGCATAATTCATAGCAGTTTTATAATAGGATTAGTTCAAATGTGGAACATCTTCCCCTCCCTCTGCTCTTCAACTCTGTGGAAACAGAGTTACCACAATCAATTATAAGAATTTTGTGGAAGGGAGATTATACTTCATGCTTTTGGAGAATCTCAAATTATTAGAAATCAGGATGAGAACTAATGTGGGAATATATAGAGGGTTTACACCTTCCTTTGAAACATCTGGCACCAGCATCTGTCTGCATCAAGATACTGAACTAGGTGGACCTTGGATCTGATCCAGTGTTGCTGATCCTTTATTCCTAATCCTGAATTGGAGCGCACCTTTAGTAAAATGCATACAAGTCTTCCCACAAAAGACAGCTGCAGTTCTTGCCACACTGTATGGGTGCCACCCCGTATAGCAGTACAGAAAGTCAAACTGGTCTTGTGGAAAACTGCATGGGAAATGCACTCAACGGTACACTTACTTTGCAGGTTCTCACTGATATCATGTGTGCAGCCCGAGTCTTGTGTGAAGACACCCTGCTGATAAAAAAACATATTCTGGTACCATGAAGTCTTAACAGAACGGGCAGTAGATTCATCACACATGAAAGAACAGAAACTGCAAACTAAGTGCCTCAGTTATCCTGTACCAGCTTCCTTCTGTCTTATTCAGCAGCAGCAGCAGGAGGATAAAAATAGCTCTGATCATTAAAATCATGTGACTAGAATCAAGGCCCTTCATTCGAGCCAATGTAAGCTGCCAAAGCAAGTGTATAAATGGACTGCTGTGTTTTGGCAACTTGAAGATTGTTCCTCATTAAAATGATCACAGAGTTTGAGACTTATGCAAGCTATGCAGTGCTGTGTCATGCTCTTTATATGTAGGAAGAGTTTCTTACTCCAGCCGTCTCTGCCTTTTACAGTTGTCTTATGCCATTGGCTTTCAATAGAGGGCATACATACATATGTGTAGCGTGTGGGTGTGCACACATACCCACTCAATGGTCTTGGCATTGAATATGAAGAGAAATCCAATACTCCAGAAATCTTCCCCAGAGTACAAAGTATTCTGATTGGCACACCATAAGTAGTTGGAACTCCTTGTTTTAAGAGAAAATGCTCTAGGTCTCTGTCTGGCTTCCCCTATTTCTTTGGTAAATAGAAAATATACCTGGCCCTTTAACGAATATAGCACCACAAAGGGGAAAATCCTACCTAACTCCACCGAAGGATCAGCTTTGGCTCTGAAACATGGGCATTTGAGAGCATTTGGAAAGTCATTTGTAATGCTAGTGTTATTGATGCTCCCACAGCTGCTCATATTCAGAGCTTATGGGCCAAATTCAAGGTGCAGCTGAGCTCTGCTGAATTAAATACTTGGAAAAGGATTTTGGGTTCTTTAAGGCATTTTATGCTACTTTTTTTGGAGAAAGTTCAGCTCCAGTATAGTACAGAGCGCCCTAAGGGTGTGTCTACATAGCAAAGTTATTTCGGAATGGCTATTATTCTGAAATACCTATGTGATGTCTACACAGCAAATCCATTATTTCAAAATAATTTCAAAATAATGGACGGCTTATTTTGACTTCTGTAAACTTCATTCTACGAAGACTAATGCCTATTCTGAAATAGCTATTTCAAAATAAGGCATGTGTCTTATTTCACTCCATTTCAGCTGTTTCGAAATAGCCCCTCACCAGGGCCATTCTGAATTATTCCTCCTGGGGCTCTACATTGAGATAGCACATCTACATTAAGGAAGCCTGCCTCGGACTAATTTTGAGGCTTCCTTGCAGTGTAGATGTTCTATTTTAAAATAAGCTATTTTGGAGTAACTATTCCGGACTAGCTTATTCCGAAATAACTGTGCAGTGTAGACATAGCCTAAGAGTCTACTTTGCAGCCAAGAATATAGGTGAATCAACAGTATGCCAGATAAATAATACACACACTTACTTCCATACACACCAAACTCTCTGACTACTGTAGAATGTCTACAGAGCCACTCTGGTCATTCTATATTGCTTGGGAAGCTCTTGTGGTGTTTTTCTGGGTGCAGAACTGTCCCCCCCCCCCGTACTGCTGGAAATGCTGCAAATTTACCAAGGTGGGACTAGGAACTGAACTCTATGTCTAATATAGAGTGTTTATGACCTTCTAATTAATCTAGCAGAAGCAACGGAAACTGCCGTGCATAAAAATCACAAACAGTTTCCATTTTAACACCTTGTTTTCAGTCACAGCTTTCTGAAATTTTCATCTTTCAGGCTGAAATTTTCCATGCCCAAACAGGAATTTTAGTTGAAGTTGAAGCAAAAGGAATTCAGACATTGTCAAATGAGAAGATAATTGGGAAATTGCTTTTCTCATTACTCAACACTTCTTGCTGCTTTTATATGAACAACTCTACAATTGAAACAGTTGGAATTTGAAAACTGGAACCTGGCAAGAAAATAGCCCTCCATAAGAGAAATGCCTTTGTGCTGGATACGATTTGTTTGATTGAGCTAGGAAGCTTTGAAGATCCTGTACAGAACATGTAGGGTTTTAGATTTCAAAATGTATTTTGAAATGCCTCCTGCTTCATTATTTCATCCAGAGAGCCACTCTATGATCAGAGCAAGATCATTCATAATGCTATAGGCAACTATACAAACAAGTCATGCTCACAATCAAAATTAGAAAAACAAAAATGATGTTTAGTGGCAATTAAGATTGTATCACAACTCATCCCACTCACACAAAGCATGGAAAACATAGGAATACCCATGTTAAGTGAAAAAAAATCTTCAGCATTCCTTGTCATGGTCATAATGTCTACATACTTCCTACTCCAGTGCACACACTCTATCATCATCCAACTTGCCTGGTTGCACCGGACCTTAATAATGATCTTGTTACACTGTTGTTTTAACAGATCTATATGTGTTACCATCCCACAGTCCATTCATTTGGAAAACTGTGTGTTGATAAAATGCTTAAGTCACTTGCAATGTTTTGAGAATCAGAGCAAGTTGGTTCATGCTGAGGGTATGTTGCTTCAGGGTATGTATTGGAGATGGAAGCAAATCCCTCTGGGACTGTTTATTTAACAGCTATTAGGTGCTGGGAAGGATCAAAAAGCTATTTTCCCCTGAAAAAAGTTTTGACATGATAATTTCAACTAATTCTACTCAAAGTATAGACTTTTATAGACATTAATCAGCCCTAATAATATGGAGATTTTGGTGCAACCTTAATTGTCTTGGTGCGACGGTCCCACTATAATGCACAAGAAAAAAGGTGGGAGGGGAAAAAGAAAGGAAGTCACCCAAATCATACAGATTAGCGAGCGATGTAGGAACAGAATACCAGTCTCCTGAGATATGTGGAAAGATATGCTAGTTGGCTTTACAATGTGCATAGTGTATGAAGTATTCAGAGCCTTTTTCCCTACATTGATTTCTTGCAATTGGTTTTATTAAAATGTTCATGGTCATCCTTCCATTGGATCACATGGTGTTTTATAGGAGGTGAAACAATGGTTTTAGGCTCACCTGGTACCTGAGAAAGATCCTCAAGTGGACAACCAAATCCACTTTACTTCAATGAAAGATTAGAGAGACAACAAAATGGGATCAGACTAATGATTCTGTCCCTCTACACCAGAAAACTGCCTATGGCTTTTATAGCTGCAACAGCCTGATCTTTGGATATTATGTAGGCCAGAGATTCCCTGTCTCTAAGGCAAAACAAAACAACAACAACAACAAAAGAATAATGCATCCAAATCATATAAATTCTAGAATTATCTGATTTATGAAATCCAGATCTTTTAGACTCTCATTCCTTAACTCCACCTCTGCTCCAGGGAGTTGGATGAGCCAGAAAAGGGGGTAGTTCAAAAACTAGAAAGCCCTGTGTTCCAAAGTATGCCTTATACTTTTACTCTGCATAAATGCTAATTTAATTTCCCTACAGAGATGACCGCATCCCACTACACTCATGACACTTATTTAGTTTTTTAACTAATTAGTTTTTTAACTATCACACCCTATTTATCTATTCTATCTTTATCTTACTCTTGTCCCTATGCCCCCAGTTTGTAATGATTGGAAAGCAAAGCCTCAACGTTAATTTCACAAAACAGCACATTTCAGCCTGTCACAACAACTTCATATGCTGGTATTTCTTATACCCAACCAGATTTTTCTGACAAGATTTAGTGCAACCTACCTATTTGTATGCCTTAGGTGTCCCCTTCTGTGTCCAATTCACAGGAGATGTTACAGCTCTCCGCTTGAAAGCCTGGCTCCTTAGGTCAAGCAGTAGTGACTCACACTTAGCTCTAGAAGTAGCCATTTCAGTCTATGGTGTTGGTCCAGATGGTAGGCATCATATTGGCACCACCTTCTTATTCTGCCTTGGAAAAAGGCATCAGTGCTCTCAGTCATATGCGTTTGTAATGTTATATACCCCTCTCCAAAGCAGAGTAGAGCTTCTTCCAAGGCCCTGCAAATGGGCTGCTATAGTTTTGCTCTCTGTATACAATTTCTAGGTAGTTCCAGAATGGTGAGAATTTTCTCCAGTTATGGTTGAGCTCATGTAGAAAAATTATTCTTTGTGGTTTCTTTTCCCCTTTGGCTGGCCATGGTGGTCAATGTTTTAGTTTATTAACATGGGTGTATTGCAGTCCCTGCTACTTAGGGTTATTCACACTGCTGAGTTTGTAGTGGGCTACACACAAACAGAAGAGCATTGAGCTCTGAGTTATTACTAATTCTCAATATTTTCCCCAGGTTGATGCTGTTAAGTGCCATGCCTTGCTCAGGGCACTGAGCAACGGCTCCATAGCTCATACAGAATATTTGGATATAGTGATCAAAACGATGGTTTTCCATAATGGTCCTCTTAACAGCATTCTACTGTGGTCCTCTGTGTTGGTCAGAGGTGGACTAACTAGTGGAAAATGAACGTCACCTCTGCAAGTCCCTCCACTGAACCATTGCTCATTTCTAGAATTACACTCAGTACTTCTGTCTGGAAATTAGAAGTAATGGTAATTTCATGAGGAAATCTGTTCTCCTGAGGTTTGCAATCCAATACACTTGTGATGTTGAGGTGACATTCTGGCCAGTATTTCACCTCTAACCTCTTAAATGCTTAACCAAAGTGGACTCAGATTCTGAACTTTGAGATTTGCCAGTCAGTTAACTCTATTGTGGTCATAGAGTCATTTGGTCATTGTAGTTACTTAAACAGCTTCTAGCCCAAAGGGGAGAACAGTATATTGGAACAATCCCTGGCAGGCCTGGAGGACACTGTTTTTCCTTTTGCTTCTTTGACTAGGAGAATCTGCCAATACCCTTTTGTCAAACTCAAAGTAGTTAGAAACCAGGCATTACCCAGCTGGTCCACTAGTTTTTCAATGTGTGATATGGGACATGCATGGAATTGGGATATAGATTTTTCTGGCTATAACTAAAATGCCAAGGGGGTGGCATCCATTTAACAGTTTGAAAGGGAAGAACCTAGTGGAGGCCTGAGGGACCTCCCTAATGGCAAATATGAGGTAGTGCAATAGCGTATCCTTGTCTTTCTCATCCTGGCTCACAACTTTTCTAATCATGGCTTTGAGGGTCCTATTGAACCTTTCTGTAGGGCTTGTACATGGAGTAGAGAGCAGAGATCCTTCATCAATGTGGACATGAACGGGCACCTTGGTCAGTGAGTATCTCCTTTGGTGGTCCTACATCAGGGGTGGGCAATAATTTTTTTCTGGGGGCCACTTCGAAAATTTTTGAAGTGGCCCCAGGCTGCACAGGAAGGGGCAGGGCATCTAGTGGAAAAGGCCGGGCATTGAGAGGAAGGGGCGGGGTCAAGATATTTCCAGGATCCCCACCCCCAGACCATGATTGGTCTGGGGGTGAGGGAGTGCCTTTGCCCCCACCCCAAGTTCTCCCAAGGTGCCCATGCCCCTGGTGTGGGAGGAGACTTCCCTCGCTCCCCTGCCCCTAGGCCAATTAGGGCCTGGGAGCAGGGGAGCGAGCAAAGCCTTGTCTGCTCTGCCCCTGCTTTGCCCAGCTTCACAGCACCGCATGCTCCTGGCAAGAGGAGACTTTGCATGCTTGATTGGCTCGGGGGTGGGGGAGCGCATGAAGCCTCCTCCCACCCTGCCAGGAATACGCAGTGCTATGAAGCACTGCGCACTGGTCGCAGGGTGGGGGCAGAGTGGAGAAAGCTTTGTGCACTCCCTCGTCCCCAGGCCCTAATTGGCCTGGGGCAGGGGAGCGGCAGGGCCTCCGCGGGCTGGATCCGGCCTGCTTGGCAGGCTGGATCTGGCCTGCGGAGGCCCTTTTGCCCACCCCTATCCTACATGGACAAAAAATCGCCACTACCTGTAGTTCCTAACTATTGTTTTGGAAGCCATATTTCACAGGGGAACAGCTTCCAGATACTGGGTTGCATAATCCAGGACAATGAGCAAATGGTAATGGCCTCGTGTCATCTTCTCTAGGGGCCCCACCAACTCAGTGGCTATCCACTCAAACAGGATCTCTAAGATTGGCAGAGGCACCAAAGGGGCCCTTAAGTGTGGGCAAGGATGGCGCAGCTGACACTCTGAACCGGAGGCGCAGTACCACCAGACAGCTTTATGCACTCCTGGACAAAAGAATCTTCCGAGGACCCGTGCCTGGGCCTTCTCTACTCTTAGGTGCCTCCCTGTGTGCCAGGCTTAATATGGAATGCCGATGCTTTTGTGGCACAAGGAGCTGTTTTGTCTTCTGCTCCTGCATCAGGAAGACCCGGTACAGGAGTTCCCTTTTGATCATGAAGGAAGGCTCTGTTTTTTGGACCTTCTTCTCTATGAACACCCTGTCCATTTCAGCCACTTCTTTCCTGGCATTATCATATCTAGGGTCTTTCTCCTGGTCCCACTCAAAAAATTTCCTGCCCAGGCTGATCTGTCCAAGCTCTCGAGGACTTGCAGCAACTTCTTCCACTGATTTGGTGATATCATGCTCGGGACCAGACTCTGCTTTGGCCTTTGCTGGGGCAGTCCCTTGATCTGATGCTCATATCCGCTTGTCTACTAAGGTAGTTTTCCTGCCCTGGGTCAGAATTTGAGCTCTCAAGGCCTTCAGTGCCCTCCTTTCTTTTCTGGTCATCTGGGTCTTCCCAGGAATGGGAAACATCTTAAGAAATTTTGAAGAAAATCAGAGGGGATGTTACCTTGCCAGGGATGAATCGTTGGCCTGAAGGCCCCTGCACCCTTTTCTCTAACCCTTTAGGAGGGAGTAAGCTTCCAAACCCTGGAGAATTCTTCCCTATGACTATGGGATATGGGAGATTTTTGGACTACGCCTACTGTAACCCCAATAGGGGTCCTCCCACCCTCTGTTTCCCTGGATCACTTCCCGATATCCCCAGCACCTTCTAGGCCCTTTGCATCAGGGCGTCAGTTTGGCAGGCCTCAGACTGGAACTCTGTGTTGGTCTCCTGACCTTGTCCAGCACCTCTTTATCTAAGGTACTCTCTAGGGTAGCCAGTCCTTCTCCCTTGCGCTTCAGGGCTACGTCTAGACTGGCATGATTTTCCACAAATGCTTTTAATGGAAAAGTTTTTCTGTTAAAAGTATTTGCAGAAAAGAGCGTCTAGATTGGCACAGACGCTTTTGCGCACAAGCACTTTTTGCGGAAAAGTGTCCGTGCCAATCTAGACGCGGTTTTGCACAAGAAAGCCTTGATCGCCGTTTTAGCCATCGGGGCTTTTTTGCGCAAAACACTTTTTAGCTGTCTACACTGGCCCTCTTGCGCAAATACATTTGCAGAAATACATTTGCGCAAGAGGGCTTTTGCCCAAACGGGAGCATCATAGTATTTGCGCAAGAAGCACTGATTTTGTACAGTACAAAGTCAGCGCTCTTGCGCAATTTCAAGCGGCCAGTGTAGACAGCTGGCAAGTTTTTCTGCAAAAGTGGCTGCTTTTGTAGAAAAACTTTCCAGTCTAGACACAGCCCAGGAGAAAATCACTCTGCTTTGTTGAGCAGCTCTTCTTATATGAATCTCCCTGGGCTTGATTGGCTGCTACAGGATCTCCCTGAGCCTGATTGGCTGAGTCTCCTGACTGGCTCTCTACAAGTCCTCCTTCCATTTTTTTTTCAGTCTCTCTAAGGGCTGCTTTAAGCCTCCAGCTACCTGTGTGGGGCAGACACCCCACCACAGTAATAAAATATACCTGGTAGATCTGTGGCAATTTATGTGAAGCTTGTCATCTCTCTTGGGATGTAAGGAGAATCTAATTTCTTAACTTCCAAATGACTGCTTAGCTCCTTTTGCAGGTAAACTCCCTATAAATCCATGGGATATTACTGTTAACAAATATATTTGCATTTAGTTGATATCTTGGCAGACAGTCCTGCAGAGGCGGCCCGAGGCGGGCTGTCGGCCGCTGGCACCCCAGGCGGAATGCGCGATTGGTGCCCCCACCTCCACAGCCCTCAATGGTGTGACGTCATCATTGGGCGCCCCGTTTAACGTGGCGCCTAGGTGACGGCCGAGTCGGCCTATACACACGAGCCGCCCCTGCAGTCCTGTACTCCAGCCGCAAGGTAAATTGGCTGGCTGGGAAGTCCTTCACAGTCCATTACATATGATTTCCTCTTCACATACTAAAAAGGAAGAATCCAGTAAATACTATAGCAGTGGAGGGATTATATAGGCAAGAATCCACTCTGTGATCCTCATCATGACTTTGGGATCAAATATAGTAGGAATGTTATGTGAATTTTTCATACAATGCTGGGTGAACTCTTAGCCCATTAAAGTCAAATGGGAGTTTTGCCATTTACTTCACTAGAGCCAGGATTTTACTGCCCAGGCAATTGGTTTGGATAATTTGAAAAGTATTATACTGCATAGATAGAGCCCTGTACAGATACAAAATTTGTATCTGCATCTGTATCTGCAAAAATAAACCATGGATAATTGTACTGATATCCACGGATTCAGATACCTGTGAATATAAAGCAGATATCTTTGCAAGGTTTGCAAGGTTCTAGATACAAAATTTGTATCTGAATCTGCGAAAATGAGCTGTGGACATCCACATCCACAAGTGTAGATACCTGCGGATATCTGTGGATTTGCAGGGCTCTATGCATAGGCATCCAAATCAATGGATATATTCAGCAAAGCTCTTGGTTCTTCATCTTAATATTGAGTCTAAACATAGTGACTCCATTTCCTCTGTAGTATAAGCTCATCAGCATGAATTGAATAAAACCAAGGATGACTGTGTCTCTTGGACTCCTGCAGAATAAACATGCTCTTAAATTATCTGCTTAAGTTATTTATTTATTTGCACACAGTGAATTTATCCAACAAACAACAAGAATTGTCAGAAGTGGTGCTCCTCAGAAAATGTTACTGAATGGTTTCTTTGGGCTGGCTAAGCAAGCTACAAATATTCATTTCAAATAGTCAAGATGGATCACTAGTAAATTGCTATACCACTTCCTTTGTCTTTACATCATCAGGATAAATCTGCAACATTTGAATGCAGATCTTAAACACCTCAACGTCTCAGCTATTGAGATCACTTATCACATCCCACCTCCAATTTCTCTCTACTTGTTGTTATTATTAAATAGGTCTTGATAGCACCACTCTTCTTTCCTTCCTGGCCATACATTAGTGGATAAATATGACTCGTGTTGAATAGTATCAGCCCCCCCCCCAAAAGCTTATGGGCCAGATTCTGCCCTTGGAAGTATGTATGAAAAATTCCCATTAATACAGTGGGATTTATGTGCACAAAGGGAAGTACAGAATCTAGTCCTAAATATTAGTCCGCTATAGAGAGATCTCCAGTTGAGACTTTTAAAGGCACACAAGGAATTTAGACACATACCTTCCATTCAGATTTATCCAAATCCTCTAGCCCGTTTTGAAAATCATGTCCCTGGGCTCAGGATGTGATTAAGAAGTGTCGCAGAAATGTGAAGACTATTTTTTGAGGGGAGAGAGAGGAGGAAATGGAGGGCCATAAGAACACCACAAAAAGCATAATGTAGAGACTGATAAAGTTAAGACTGATTGCAAGCTCAGACCTTACATATTAACTGGAATACTTCAGCCAGGCTTCCAAGTCCATATTAACCTTAATAGTGAACCTTAATATACTGAATGAACTTCATCCCCAATGGAACCCTATTGAAGCCAATATAATTATACCAGGGATGATTTGGGCCTTTTGACTTTTAAGAGTCCACAGACCAAATATGGATTTAGGAGCCTAACATCAGGCTTTGAAAATACTGAGCTTCATTTTTACTTTATAACATCCCTGCTCTTTAATTTGATATTGTCTTGCCATCACCACTGGGAAGAGCAGATTCCTGTGTCCTCCGTACAGTACACCAGCATGTAATGAAAAAACATATTCACACCAAAAAGAGAGCAAGAGCCACTATAAAATAAGAGGCTAAGCATCTATGATAGCCATGGATGGTAACCACTATAGCATTTAAAAGATGGCATTTTTCTAACTAGTGCATGTATATTGAAGTGGAGGATTTCCGTTTTTGGATGCTGCTACATTATGCTTTTAAGAGAAGATTTTTATCCTTAGTTACAAAGATACTTTGGCAGGCAAAGTCTGTTTGTGGAATGCCTCAGCTCACACCACATATCAGGAACTTATTTTTCCCCCAAAGGGCAGGTTACCCCTGGGGGCCCTTTAAGCTGTGGATCACTGATTCTAATGTAATATCTGTCATTCCAAATAGTAGCAAATGTGTTTGCTCATTACATGAGTTTAAAACACCATTGATGACTCCCAAAGAAAATGTCAGACTCCTAAGAAATCAAACCGTTGCAAATGTGGGTGTGGTGGGGAGAGAGGAGGAGTTTAATGGCATTTGGCACAGTGCCACTTTTATTGTTTTGAAGCATACATGGATTGCAATGGGCTTTATTATTTAAAGATAGACACACGGAGAGAGAAACCTTTGAAAAGCCTAAGGTGATGCTATATTGAATACAAAATATTTGGATTTCATTTGTTTAAAAAACAGCAATTAAAAATACAGCATGCGATTTAGCAATCCTTCACATGTCAGCCCGGACAAAAGAAGCAAAGATGCTATCTTCCTGAGATAGCAGGTTCTCCGGTGTGTCATTCTCCAAAATGTTCCCTCGCTTCATCACAATGACCATGTCCGCAGTCAGAATAGTGTGAACCCGATGCTGTGGTAAAACAAAAAACATGGAAAGTCTCTGTAAGATAACAGCCTTCATGTAGTACCTAATTCAATGCCTATTAAAGTCAGCGGTAAGCATTCTATTGTCTTCCGAGCGATATGGATGATGCCCTATCCTATTTAGCAACTTTAATCCCAAACATCTCAAAGCACTTGACAAACTCTGGCCCTTAGCCTGAAGATATGTATTCAGTTGCTTAACTTTCTGTATGTGAGATGCCCCTTTGAACAAAATGGGCCTACTCAGATATGTTAAATTAAGCATATTCCTGAGTGTCTGCAGGATGAGTCCCTGAGGGTGTGTCTAGACTACAGGGTTTTGTTGACAAAAGTGGACTTTTGTCG
>CM057845.1:107674451-107685005 GCA_030068395.1 Apalone spinifera | reverse complement strand
AGGTATAGTTTTGTTGACAAAAGTCCACTTTTGCCGACAAAACCCTGTAGTCTAAACACACCCATAGTGATGAACAGTTCCTAAGAGGCTTGGAGTACCCTCAATATTCATTCCAGTAACTGCCATGATTGGGCCCTATGGAACGGGTCATTCTGAACTGAACTCATGAGTGTAGTCCCAGGAATAAACTCTGCTTTATGTAGGTAAATTTGTTTGTTACTACTATCTTTATACAGGACCTCTGATATACACCTTCCTCTCTGGGAGGCCTTGATCAAGTATCCAGACAAAGTGCACTCATTAAAGTACCATTTGTATTTTCATGTATTTGTATCATGCTGATTAGATGAGGTGTTGACTTACATGTTTGCACTAAAACCACACACACTGCATGGTCCCCAATTTGTGCGCCAAAGAGGGCTGAGGGCTAGGTTGTCACTGCTGTGATTTGGACTTGTCATGTCAGGCAAGACTGAGGCTTGCACCAGTAGTTCTCAACCAGGGGTACAAATATGCCTAGGGTTAGGCAGAGGTCTGCCAAAAGATACATCAGCTCAGCGAGATATTTGCCTAGTTTTACAACCGACCAAATAAAAAGCACTAGTAAAGTCAATACAAATTAAAATTTCATATAGACATTGATTTCTTTATAGGGCTCTATATCCCATACACTGAAATGGTAAGTACAATTACTTATATTCCACCTGATTTCTTTTATAATGAGATGGTAAAGATGAGAAAGTCAGCAATTTCTCAGTGACTGTGCGGTGACACTTTTGTGTGCTTGATTTTGTAAGCAAGTAGTTTTTAACTGCAGTAAAACTTAGAGATACCATAGGACAAATCAAGACTCCTGAAAGGGGTTCAGTAATCTGCAAAGGTTGAGAGCCATAGGCTTACCCCACTAATCTGTATCATCTGGCCATTAGCCAGGGAATTGTTCACTTAACACTTGGGCTAAATTATGTGTCCTGCATCAAATCCAAGCAGAAACAATAGCATTAAGAGTTTATGCTTCTTTATTTTAAATGCATTTTTATTTGTTTTTGTGAATTGAGCATTATTGGTGCATGAGTGACAGTGCTGGAGAATGAATGAACGCTGCCACTTAACCACAGAATATGAACAATGGTAGTCTAAGTTTTCCCCCATGCTGTCCTGCCAGTATATATTAAACCCAGTTTGGAGGTACATCCATAGGGGTGAGATGGTAGTTGTTTCCAGGCTAATTTAGTCCTTGGTTTCTTTTCTGAGACTGCCAACAAAAGTGTTGTTTATGATTTGGACCCATCTCCACCAAGATCTGGATAGATATATGCAACTCATTTCAGATGTTCGTGGCAAAAAGCAATTATTTACCATCATTAATTATAATGTGTATTCCTATGTTATTAGATTAGTTACTCTTTTAAAGATAATTACTGCAGTCATTAACATAGGATTTTAGACTTAGGAAATACTGCACTACAATGAATGGCCCTTTGTATTGTCATTTCAGAGCAGAAGAATCATAGCAGAGCTAAGATGACTGAAGAGCTAAAGGTAGCTACCGGAGAGCCAGAAGTCTTGCGAGCAGTGTGGACCGAGAGAATCTACTTGTTAGTCTTCACCAGAGTGGTGAACAGGCCATCCTCTTTCAGGAGCAAGTTTGAAGCAGTATCACACTCAACTAGAAAACCATCGGAAAGGACTAACACAAGGTCTGAATCCAAGATATGAGACACTCGGTGCTGAAAAGAAGAACAGATAGGGAGGGAGAAAAAAGAGGTGGAAGGATCAGCCATAAAGGAAGAAAGGGCGTGAAGTCAATAGAAGGAAAATGCTTGGTGAAGAACAGGAAAGCCAATTATAAGCAAATGTTATTTTTCTTCAGATAGCTGTGTGGAAAACAGAAGGCCATAGACAAGCAGTATTTTAGGAGGAGAAATAGTATAAATCAAACATGAATGGGAGTGAAAGTTTTATGAATGGGAATTTGTTTGTTACTACTATCTTACACTTTTTTGTATCTGAGGTTCTTAAAGCACTTTGGGCTAGGTTAAGTGCTTTTCCTAAGATATTACAATGAATCACCGATACAGTTGGGAACAGAACCCAGTAGAGCTGACCCCAGCCTCATGTGCTAACCACTCAACCATACCCCAGACAAAGCAAATGATTTCACACATAAAACATGTGTCTGCCAACTAAGCATATGACAGGGTGGAATTTAAGGTTTCTTTCGTATATATACTGTAGAGTCAGTTTTTGGACAAAAGGAAGCACCAGATCTCATAGGACATGTCTACACAAACACTTGATATATGGCAAACTGAGATGCAAATCTACAGCATTCCAGCACAGCACATTCTAGCTGTTCATGGGGGCCCTGTTGCTGCACATTAAATGTCCTCTAGGGAGCACTAATGTAGTGGTGTTTATAGCAGTATGTCAAAGTACTAGGGGTCAGCAGGATCCACATGGACCTTAGTGCATGTCTGTGACTGAAGCAGAGAAATCAACCACTATCACAGAAGGGGTTAAAAAGAACCATTGTGCCCAGCTAGCACCACCCCATTATGCCTGCAGCCAATGCCAGGCCTGGAGGGGGAAGAAAAGAAGGGAGCCTGACTCAGTTTGGGGCTGGTTGACAAAGAGGTCAGAGTAAGCTGCCTCCCTACCTGAGGGGAAATAACTAGTTTGGCAGCCACCAGGAAGCAATGACCACCAGGAAGCACAGGGACCTTGTGACCCCACCAAATTTATGGCTGCCTGACTGGTAGCACCCCGAGACTGCCGTAGGGGAACATCCAGTATCCATGAGGGGGCATTACTAGTGATAAGCTGCTACTGCAACTTGGACTATAGCAGGCCATGTCCCACAGTAAAGGGACAACAGTAGGAAGTAGCCCAGGGCAGTGGATGTAGATGCTCACTGGGAGATCGCTTACTTCAGGGCTGACTTACACAGGATCCTGGGCTAGGATCCAGAAGAGTGGAAGAGCCTGGGTCTCCCCATCCTACCTTAAAGACTTAGGCACCTCGACCACAGAGGGAAAGTGCCGGAAGTCAAGTACTCCAACCACTAAGCTGCCTGGCCCTCCTTCCCCTGTTCCAATGGCACACTGGCACTCTGTAGAGTCACACCTTAGATTGCTTGGCAGAAAGGGTGTATGCCTTCCCATTGTCTTGCTTTTTTTACATCACTAAAAACTATCCTGCCTCCTCCACACAAAGCCCAACAATCAGAATTAGACCAAAGTATTACAGCCCAGAGGAGTCACTGGTGGAAAAAAGAAGGGACCGAGACACAACAGTGCCAGAGGCTCCTGCAGTGGCAGGGATCTTACATACATACAGAAGTGCTGACCTACACATTGGTATTTAGAGATGATTGACAAACCGGGGGCGGGGGAGAGGGAGGAGAATTACAATTAACCGAAAACCTGTTTGTTGTTTGTTGAAATTTGAATATTTTCCACCTATTCAATTTTTTAAACCACAGTAATAAAAAAGGGCATATGCAGAGAGAATCACCAAATTTGAGAAACTGCACTGTAAAGCTTTTAAAGTCATAATTCACGTTGCAGCTGTAGAAACCAGAGCTGGGTCTAAGCAATACATTTAAAATCCAGATTTTGAACTAGCCCCCCAAGCTTTGGTGGTGGTAGAACCAAGTGTTTTAATTTGAGCTGATTAGAGAGATTGAGCTCAACAGAAAAATTTGTAATGGGATCCTGATTCAGATGTCAAATTCCACTCCAGTACCCTGCTTGTTCTGATCTGAGGGTTTTCACTTGGCCCACCTTTCAGGTAGAAACTACTTGCAAAATGGTGGAACCAGAGCCCATGTCTTAGTTTTATCTTCATAGCAATAATTTATTGGTGAAAAGCAAGTACCACTGCTGCAAGAATGAGGAAAGGTGGGGGGGGGGGCCTCTGTCGGAGTTGATACTTACAGCTATCGTTACAACTGTGCGGTCCACAAAGGCAGTCATCACAACCTTCTGCAAAATGTTTTCCTGTCAAGGAAAAGGCTCCACAGTTATTCTGTTCTCAGACATACCGTGTGGCTTTAACTGCCAGAGTCAGAACCACACAGTATATTGCATTTCATCCCTTCACTGATGCAACGCAATGCAGGTTGGCAGCAGGATCCTTAAACCCTTCTCCCCACACCACAGAAATCAAAATTAAGAACAAAATAACTAAACCCCACACCTGAAAGGTAAACAACAGAGTTATCAGTCTCCCTTGCCTGGGCGCCATTAATGATAGCTTGTGGGGAAGACAGTCCCAAAAGCATGACCCTTCAACTTCCAATGTCTTCTTGCCTCTTAAAAGGCCAATCAATAGCAGCAATGTAACTGATCTACTCACAGTGGCCATGTCAATAGAAGCTGTGGCTTCATCCATGATGAGAATGCTGCTCTTGCGAACAAAGGCTCTGGCCAGACAGAAGAGCTGTCTCTGTCCCACACTGAAATTCTCGCCCCCTTCTGTTACCACCGCATCTGTAATATCGTTAGATTTAAGGATTAAGCCTCTAAATGCTATTGTCCTGGAGTTTTATTCCATTGGCCACACGAATGAAAGAGCAAATCAATGTCAGAAATTATTTTCAATTTATACCAAGAAATCTCTGTGGAATAGCTGTTAAACCTTCGATAGTACCCCTGAAAAATATCATGAATATAGTCTCTGAGGAGTGTTGGAATGAAGTTGTATTGAGAAAATTGATCACAACTATCACCATGAGGACCACAGACCATCTCATATGATCAAGGTGTTAGAAGGTGACATATCTGGGAAGGTCTAGTGTTAATAATATGGAATGTGTATAAATGGTTTTCCGTCATGAACCAGACCTGAAATGTGAAGAGAAATGCTTGGTCAGTGACATAATTAGGAGTTATGGCTGTAAGCACTTCAAAGAGCTTCTTCTGCAAGATAGGAGTGCCATTTCAGATTTTTTGGAGGGAGAAGCAACTTTAAGCATGATTCCTGGGGCTATTTTCTGCTGTGTCAGTTTCTCACAGTAACTTAAAATTTAGCCCCACAGTAGCCCAATCTATTGATTTAAATATTTTTTATTAGAACTACTGTCTATATCTTTAAAAAGAATCATTTTCTAGAGGGTATAATAAAATGATGGATGTTAGCACTATAGATCTATAACAAAACAAATTTTGGCAGCCAAATCATATACAATGTTCAGACTGGCTTAGACAGAACTGTCCCATCCATGGGATGGTTTGGGGTGACTGCCCCAGGCCCCAGGCTCCTATGGATGGGATGGTCCTCCCTCCATGGGAGACCACAGGGCCCAGGATAACCTGAGGAATTACCTGGGGGAGGGGTGATGCAGTATGGCAGGATAGGGGCACCAGTTTCATTGTACTGTGTTGGGCCCCATAAATCCTAAGGATGGCTCTGAAAGGAGCAGCAGCACCTTAAAAGGAATTCTGGGGAAAAGTCGTAGAACTGAGAAGTATAATCCTGGGGAGATTTGGTAAGATCAAGGCATTCCCAGAGGAATCACCATTTATGTGTAACAGCCTGTATGGCCCCACCTAATAACCTGACCTAAAGCCCATTGAAAAGATTCTCAGAGACAAGTGGGACTAAGTGGAAGAATAGATGGTCATGATGGAGTGTATTGCCACGCCCCCAGAAATGGGAGAGTTGGAAAAAATAGGGTATTTTAACTGTAATTTAAGCAATGTTTGTCACGTGACACCTCATGTTTGTTCCTTGACATCAGGGAAAGATCCCAGGGAGTCATTCTTTAACCCTGCTGCTTTTGCACTGAAGCACTGGAACGTCCAAAGCTGGGCTAACTTGAATGTGCCTGAGGCAGCAGCCCCCTCCCCTGCCTGACCAGCCCTTTGTCTACTGGTGTCACAAGGGGCTTGCTTCTGCCATTCACTGTAACTTATCAAGATGTGACAGTGAGGAGCAATTCTGGATGAAATCTGCAGTGATTGTCTTCTGACCTAAGCACAGAGCTTCCATCCCCACCTGGCTTGTTTCAATTAATTTGAAAAAAAAATGTCTGCAGAAGCTCTCAGCCCTGCTATTGGCTCTGCCAGATACATCTCTGCATTCCTATTGGTAGAGCAAAGAACAGCCAGCCCAGAGATGGGAGGGGAGAAAAGAGTGAGTTACCTTTCCAAGTCCTGTAGCTGAGGCAGGGCGTGGGGAAAGGGGAGGGGAAGAAGGGCGCGTTGGCAGGAAGAAGCTGCTTAGGTTTAGCTGCTGGCTTGTAAGGGGAGGAGAGTAAAGGAGGCAAGCAAGCAGTGTGACTGCTGCTGTCGCTTTTGGATATGTCTACACTACAGAGAAGATAGACGCTACCGCTGTCGATCTTCCAGGGTTCAAATTAGTGGATCTAGAGAAGACACACTAATTCAAACTGAGAGGGGCACTCCAGTTGATGCCTTAAGTCCTGCTTCTGTGAGGAGGAAGGGAAGTTGAAGGGAGAGAGCTCTCCCTTCCATTTCCTGCTGTGTAGACAACGCCAAAAGTTGAGTTAGGTTATTTTGACTTAAGCTATGGAATTGACGTAGCTGGAGTTGTGTATCTTAATTCGATCTTGTCCTGTAGTGTAGCCAGACCCTTTGTGTTTTGCATTTGCTGCTGCAGTCCTGTTCTTGCCAATCAAGAGATGGAACCAGTATCTCTGGAGCTCTGATTCTCATTCTGCTGTTCCTGATTTCAGCCAGGAGCCAAGCAAGAGTTTGCATGCGCTGAGCCTTTTGTTCTGCTTGATAAGCCTGCATTCCTCTCACTCCCTGTTGGTGAGAGTGGGGTTGGGAGGAAGGGAGGGAGGTAAGAGGAGTAAGCAAAGCAAGCTACATGCATTTCTTTCACTCCTGGTTAGTGAGGAGGGGCAGAAGAAAAGCAAGCTGTGTCTTTGTTCAAAATGTGGGGAGGAACATGGTGTTTCAGTTCCCTGCCTCCCCAAATGGCGCCCTTGTGCAAGTGCTGCAAGACTAGTATAAAAGCTTTTAATCCTATGACAACTGGTCCCCCACCCCACCTCTTGATTTGCCACACCGATATTTCACTGAACTCGAAAGCTTAAACATTAGCCAACAGCACAGCATGTCTGTTCTCTCTGGTATACTGTTGGAATATTCATCAGGGTCCAGATCCCAAAAGGTATTTAGGTATCTAATGTTAAGCATCTAAATACATCTTAGGATCTGGGCCCAAGTGCTTTCCATACATTACGGGAGACTCAAAGTATAGCATGCATTGTACAGTACACTCATCTTGTCCTACCGAGAGACATTAAAAAGTCAAACTCTTTCTCTCTCTTATGGCTCTTTTTTATGGATCAGTATAGACCCCTGGATGCTTGGCCTTGTTTGGACATACCAAGACCTCCGGGCAATGATTTGACCATGTTCTTCAGCTGAGCAATCTCCAGAGCTTCCCAAAGCCTATCATCAGTGCATTTGCATTCCGGATCCAAATTAAAGCTGCAAAGGAAAGAGTGACAAAGATCCAGAAATTATTGTTATATTCCAGCCTGCTGGCCTGTTCCCAGGCCACACTGTGACATTATGTTACTTAAGCTCTATGAGAGTACTATGGAACCAGCAATAGGAATTTAAGGTCCCCTCCTCTGCATATCACCCCATCCCATAGCGACTTCTATAGTACCATCTCTCAGGCGCACCCCATTCAACCCTTAAAGTCTTACAGTGAGAATCAATACCTACCGAATGGAACCACTGAACAGTATGGGGTCTTGGAGAATAATTGAGAGTCTGGAACGGAGGGTGTGCAATGGCAGTTTACAAATGTCTATTCCATCAATTATAATCCTACCTGTTTGAAATAACACACAAAGTGAAGACAATACAAGCATGCTATTTGTAAGAAGCATATGGAAAAATTAAACATAACTCTGAGACTGGCTGCATTCCTTCAGCTGTTTATGGCTCTTTAAACATGTGGAAGGTGATCTTATCTAATAGCACAACCCCAGAGGAAAACAGGCACATTGATGCCAGATACTGTTGTCTTTCTCTTTTTTTTTCTTTTTTTTTTTCCTTCTTCTTCCCTTAAAGGACACATTTTGCTCCCATGCTGCATGATTGATGATGCCATTAAAAGCATAATTTACTGTGAGCATCCTCGGATCTGTGGCTAAATAGAGAAAGACAGAACAAAAGCAGCTAATGTAGTTATCATATTTTGGCCTCTCTTCAAGCCCAGAGTCAAAGTAGGATTGGGTCTTTTGTTTCAAATATGTGCCAGTTTATTTTGTGCAGTGCACTTAAGTAGCCATAATGTGAAATATCAAAGCACACCTAGAACTTGCGAAAGATTGATCTAAACTGAGTGACTTTTTCACAAGAGGTGGCTGAATAAATTAACAACACGTCCAGCTTTCAGGCTTTTCCTTCCCACTAGTGTCAGTTTCCATAAATCAGTGTCTTGTAAGTATAGGGCGAGGGATGAATCATAATGCATATTGTTCAGCTACTCTAAGAGTAATGGGAACAATTGCATTAATTACCCTGCAGCACTGGCAAGCCATTCCAATAAAGGAAGCTGCATGTAACAGCTGGAATGATCACTAATGTAAAAGGTATTTCACCACCACATCAAGTCAGTGACTGTTTCAGTTTCTCCTGGAAAGCTGCCATGTGGTGTGTGTGTGTGTGTGGCAACATTTGACATTTAGAGAAAGAAAATTATATGCTAGATTGAGAGCAGCTGCTCTGCAAATAGGAAAGGAGGAGAGGAGCATGAGAAGCCTCTCCTTCTTAAGTTCCTGCACAGCAGGCAGGTACAAGGGCAAGCTCTAAGCACAGGACCTGTGAGGGTCTGGTCAGGTGGACAGACAGGAGTAAGATGAGGGATGCATCCATCAGGCTGAGTCCTCATTTACACTGGGAAGCCCCAGCAGGGACACTACCTCTGTGATGCACAATTTCTCCTGAGGCTCATGTATCACTGCATGCTGCACCCAAGCTGGGGCTGTGCCCAAACTGAACCTGTTAGCTCTATCACTATAGTTAGAGCTCCATGTTTGTCATGTTTGTCATGGAGGTTGCGGAAGTCATGGATTCCATGGCTTGCAATGACTTCTATGACTTCTGAAGCAGCCAGTGTGGCTGGGGCTTCCTGAGCAGAAGACCCCAGAGCCAGTTGTTCAGGCAGCCCTGGGGACAGCAACATCGGCCACTGCTGGAATGGCTTTTCAGCTAGCCTTGGCAGCACCTGGCAGTTTGCCTCAGGGAATGCCTAAGCAGCTGCCGATGCAGCTGGTCCCATGGTTGATTGAGCAGCTACTGGCCTCTGGGCCTCCCCACAGCAGCAGTCTCCTCCTAGGGCTCCCCTTCACACACACACACACACACACACACACACACACACACACAGCTGGTGCCACAGGCTTCCCCAGATATTCAATTGAGGTATTTATGGTACAAGTCATGGACAGTTCACCCCCCAAATTTTTTTTGTTTCCTACTTGTGACCTGTCCATAACTTGTACTAAAAATACCAGTGATTAAACTGTAGCCTTACTAATAGTTAGAAAAACCAGATCTTGCCCAGGCTATGATAAATGGATGGAAATTCCAATTCCAAAATCTATCTGCCATTTCCAGTTTTCATCATCTTGTAGTTTGTAAAACCCACAAGGTGGTAACATGAAAGATGCCGAGTGCTTTGGCGCTGCACCAAAGCACATAAGCACATGCTTAACTTGCCTGCAGTGGGATCAGCCACATGCATGGAGTTCAGTGGGGCCAGAATTTCTTCCATAGTGTTTAAAATCGGATTATATTGCACTTTCACTGGGACAAAATTGGATCGCTGGCCTTCAGCTGTGGCAGCATCAATTTAACCCTCTCTACCTCCCCACATGGTAAGTGGGGAGTCTGGGAAGAAAGGAAACAGGATCTTTGGTGAGGGAAACAGATTTGGTTTGACTAGTGTGTGTGGGAACATAATCCAGAGGGGGAACCGGAAGGACCTGAGGAGGTTTAGGAAGATACCAGAGGAAATGGAAATGCCTGAGTGGGCCAGGCAGTAAAGAGCAGAGAGAAAATATGGGTAATAGAGAGAGGAAGGTCACATTAGGACAGAATATCTTGGGAAAAAGGGGGAGTTGTTGAAAAAAAGTGAGCTCCCAAGAGAAAGAGAATGCTGGGGATCCTTGGTGGGCAGGAGTCCTCATGGAATACAGGTGAGTGCAAAAAACTAACAGAATGAGGAAGCAAAATGGACACAGGATGAAATCCTGAAACACTGAAGTCAACGGGAGCTTTGCCAATGGTTTTAATGAAGAGATGGGAGCAAAGAGATGTTTCTCTTTAACATGAGAAAGAGATGGATAGACAATGGAGAGTAAAGGGAAACTATGGAAGTGTATAGCAAATAGGAAAAGAAAGTCAGTGCTTTCCAAAGAAAGAAAAGTTAGAGGTGCAGGAAGAGTGGAGAAAAGAGAGAGACAGAAAGGAGATGGAGAGAAAAAGATGAGCATAAATATGAATTAACCTACATAAGAACATAAGAACATAAGAATGGCCGTACCGGGTCAGACCAAAG
>CM057845.1:107649777-107674351 GCA_030068395.1 Apalone spinifera | reverse complement strand
GCAGTAAGATATTCTGGGTCTTATTTTCTATCCCTTTCTTAATAATTCCTAAGAGCATCTGATTTATTTATCTTCCCATATCAGATTGGATTTCACAGCCAGACGTTTCAGATATACAATCACTTCTGGCTGTAAGCATGGGATTCTTTTAGAGTAAAAACTAGGAGTCCTGGGGAATTTATAGACTAACATATTTATTTGGGCATAAGTTTTCATGGGTAAAAACCACTTCATCAGATATATGAAGTAGAATTCACAGAGGCTGGTACATATATATTGTTTTTGCAGATACAGACTAACTTGGCTACCCCTCTGAGACTTTAGAGTAAGAGCATCACATGGGTCTCCAAATCATTGGACTCCTAAGACAGCTTCAAATACAATAGTGGGGAACCACAATAAAAGAAAAAAATATCAGGAACTGCATTTATTGAATGTGTCTGTTTTGCTCACACTGAACCACATTCAGTTATGGCAGGCCTATTTTGTGGGGGGAAATCTATAAGCACCAGAGAGTTACATATTTTCTCTTCCCATCTAGACACAGTACATTATTCTTTCAGACCATAAACTAGGGACTGGACACCAGATCCAGTGACGAGCGGAGCACTTCCTGCAGAATTGAATGCTGCTGCCTCGAGGTGTTCTGCCATTTGGAAGAGTGGGTATAACACGCCTCATCCCAGACAAGTGATTTGAGAAGACAGAAACCCAAGACATAAGCCTTGAATCTGCTCGCTTGCTTCTGAAGACATGGCATGGGGAATGGGGTAGCAGTTTCATAGCTAGGGTCTAGTGAGGATCCATAACAACTCACCATCAAATATATCTACCATTCTGAAGAAAGCCAAGGATAATGATGATTTTCCACTGCCAGTGCGACCACAAATCCCAACCTACAAAACAGAGGAAACTGTCACTGCTCTGAAGATCTTGGGGAGAAGGGACCTATAAATCAAACTCTGGACCCAGGAAGGAAATTTGAACTTGAACCCATATTGCTAAAACTCCCAAACCAGCTTAAAAGCGAAAGGACAAATATATCATGTCTGCAAAGGAGTGGAGAGAGGGTTCTCCTGTGGGCATTCCCACAAGGAACATTTGTATGTGGGCTGCTCCAGAGGCTGGGAGGCACAAAGACAAGATAGTGATGACTGCCCACATTGCTGACAGGTCTAGTAGGGACAATGGCATGTATGTAACCACAGTCTCACCCTATGTTCACCAATGCATTCCTTAAGGGGAGTGAATGTATGCTTTAAACTTCAGCTACGTCTATGCTGGCAGCTTCTTGCGCAAGAACTCTTTTGCAGAAGAGTTCTTGTGCAAAAACTCTTCCAGAAGAGAGCGTCTACACTGGCATGTGCTTTTGCGCAAGAGCATCCATGCCAGTGTAGATGTTCTCTTGCGCAAGAAAGCTCTGATGGCCATTTTAACCATCGGGCTTTCTTGCGCAAGAAATTCATGTTGCCTGTCTACACTGGCCTCTTGCGCAAGAACAGTTGTGCAAAAGGGCTTATTCCTGAGCGGGAGCATCATAGTTCTGGCACAAGAAGCCCTGATTTTATACAGTAGAATGTCAGTTTACTTGCGCAAGAACACACGGCCAGTGTAGACAGGCAGCAAGTTTTTGCCCAAGAGTGGCCACTTTTGCGCAAGATTGCGCCAGTGTAGACAAAGCCCATAGGTTTAAGGTGCTAGATATGAGCAAAGTGTTACAAGAGCTCAGGGTATAAATTAGATCAGATGCTTGATCATGATGACTCTTATTCCCATACATTGGGTTTGCCTGCCCAGCAGGGCTTCAATTTAGCAAGGTCCTTTCACATGTGACTCACATTATGCATGTGAATAGTCCCATTGATTATTCATGTACTGAAATGCAGAAACATGCTTCAGTTCCTTGCTGAATCAGGGCCTGAGGGACTCCTCTTCTCCCCATCAAAGGCAATTGAAAAACGCGGTATAAAAATATTTATCTCCAATACATAATAAGCACAATAATTGTTGCTGCCGATATGTCTAGTATTTATAATAATATTATATTATAATTAGCAGTTTTTATATATTATATGGCATTCTAATATCATATAAGAGAATTTCTATAAACATTTTTGACTTCAGGATTTCCTGGTGCTTTACAAATTATCATGAACTAGCTGGAGTTACCTGGCGTTGCTTGGGAAACTGGAGGAACAAAATATAGAAAAACAGTAGTCCATTATCTTTTTTTGAATGGTAGAAAAGTTGCACTGATTTGTATAGGGATTAAATATAGGTCCGCGTCATCCCTGGAGTGGGGGGGGGAGAGGGGCTGCGACCCTAGGTGGAGAGAACATGCAGGAGCGGCACCCCAGCTCGCACCCAGGGCTGCAGGTGCCTCAGGGGGCAGGGCAGGTGCCCGAGCCATTGTGTGCGTGGGAGTCGGGGCAGTGCATGCCTGCGCGGGGGGTGGGGGAGGAAAAGAGGGTGGCTTATGTAACCTCGCGGGCTGGAGAGGGTGAGTCCTGGATGGCTTTGGGGGCCCCAGACACGGGACCTAGGTGGGCGGGGTGGCCCCTGCAGCGCAGCACAGCGGGTTGCTTTTTGATTTTTACAGCTTGAGCTTGGGCCCAATCGGGTCCAAAAGTACTTTAAAACCTTCTCCTGGAGGAAAGGTTATCCCATAGAAAGTTTGGTTGCGGTAGCTCTTATAGTGTTCAAATTATTAGTGCACAAACTTACAAACATTCTCCCTTTATATATTAGATTGTAACATTTGCAAGGTAGGTAAGTCTAAATCATCCCCATTTTACAGATGGGATAAAATGTAGTACGAAACTGTTAAATGACTTGCCCCGTGCCACACAAGAAATCTGTGATGACCATGGAAATACATAGGTTCCCAGCTTAGCCCTTTGCTTTAGCCACAAGGCCATCCTTTGGGTGCAGCAAAGGATGTTGGCTCTGTTTTGGTGCTGTTCCTATTAATGGGCTGTCTTTATGGGAGAGTCTTCATTTCCACAAATGACAGAAGCTGCTACAAAGGTATCAGCCTCAAGTTAGGATGGTACTTTACCTTCTGTCCTGGCTTGATGTAAGCCTTCACATGCTTCAGAACAGGCTTCAGATTATTTTCATATCGGACACACAAGTTTTCAATCTTGATTTCCCCCTCTTGTGGCCAGTCTTTTGGTACTTGAGAAGGGTCTGAAATATTTACAGGGTCTGTAAATGCTACCACTGAGTCACTCTCATTGCACTTTCCCCTTTACCATGCATCTGTTTGTAGTCACATTAGGAATCCTCTCTTTATTCTGTTCCAAAAGGGCTAGGCCGGATGGCACCTGCTGAGACCGTATCCAGCACTGGGTCTGGTGCTGGAGCTAGAATCCCAGTGCAGTGAGAACTGCAGCACAGGCACATTAGCACTGAACTTCCACACAGAAGGCACATTAGCACTGAACTTCCACAAGAGGAGCGGCTGTTTGTGAGGTCCTCTTAACGTCATTGAGAGCACATGCATACAAATAGTGATGGACTAGCCACTGGGCCAACGGATGGCTCCAGCCAATTGGGGACACCTCTGCACCTTGACCTGTTCCGCTCACTCGGTGCCCCTGCTGGGAAGCTGGGTCAGAGAGTGGGGGCTTGCCATGCTCTGTCTGCCTGTTGCTCCTGCTGGGGAGTAGGGGAAGACCCCACACCTTGAAGCTGCTCCCCAGTAAGAGCACCATGTGGGGGAAGCCCCCATATCCTAACCCAGCTCCCAACCACAGCAGTGTCAGCCCCGGGGATTAGACTGGCAAGCACCCATGCCCTGGCCACATTTCCCCAGCAGGAGCACTGGTGGGGGAGTGAGGAAGACTGCAGGCAGAAGGGATGGGGAGGAACTTTCACTTGCTCTGTCCCAGGACCCCACAAACTCCTAATCTGCCTCTGTATGTAAATGAGAACAGAATCTGACCCAAGGTCTCTGTGTTTTTTGCATGATCACGAATGGAAGAAATGCAATATGCTTATTTTTATGGTACCCGCAGAAAATAAAAAGGATTTATAGTACAATACCCAAAGTGCCTTCGTAGTTTTCAGATTCCATGGTCAGGAAGCTGTTCACTTTTTTCACAGCACCCATCTGCACCTCCAAGTCAGCTAAATTTCTTACAACCCAGTTCAAATAGTTGGTTATCTGCATCACATAACAAGAAGGGGAAGAGACTTCAAACACAAGTTGTCTGATAATTGTTACGCTATTTGGGTATGTCTACACTAGCCCCCTAGTTCGAACTAGGGAGACTAATGAGGGCGACTAAAATTGCAAATGAAGCGCAGGATTTAAATATCCCGCGCTTCATTAGCATGTTCCCAGGCAGTTGTCATTTTGGAAACTGACTAGCCAGGAGTAACTGCCCGCGTCTACACACGGCAGTGAAATGGGAATTTGAAGTAAACCCCTTAACTCACATTAGCTGTTACTCCTCATGGAATGAGGTTTAACAGCTAATTCAAGTCAAGGGGTTTACTTCGAACTCCCATTTCACTGCCACGTGTAGACGCGGGCAGTTATTCTGGGCTAGTCGGTTTCCAAAATAGCGACTGCCTGGGAATGTGCTAATGAAGCACGGGATATTTAAATCCCACGCTTCATTTGCAATTTTGGTTGCCCTCATTAGCCTCCCTAGTTCGAACTAGGGGGCTAGTGTGGACGTATCCTAACAGATAGAGGAAAATAATTGCCCCTCTCTTTTCGGCATTGTTGAAGCCACATCTGGAGTACGGATCCAGTTTTGGGCCCCTCCGCTACAGAAAGGATATGGACAAATTGGAGAGAGTCCAGTGGAGGGCAACAAAAATAATTAGGGAGCTGGGGCATATGATCTATGAGCAGAGGCTGAGGGATTTGGGCTTATTTAGTCTTCAGAAGAGAAGAGTGAGGGGGGATTTGATAGCAGCCTTTAACTACCTGAAGGGGGGTTCCAAAGAGGATGGAGAGAGGCTGTTCTCAGTGGTGGCAGATGACAGAACAAGGAGCAAGGGTCTCAAGTTGCAGTGGGGAGGTCTAGATTGGATATTAGGAAAAACTATTTCACTAGGAGGGTGGCAAAGCACTGGAATGGGTTACGTAGGGAGGTGGTGGAATCTCCATCCCTAGAGATTTTTAAGGTCTGGCTTGACAAAGCCTTCGCTAGGATCATTTAGTTGGGGGTTGGACTAGATGACCTCCAAGCATAATCTTCTATGAGTCTATGAAATGAGGTGAAATAATGATACCCCAAATGAGAGAGTCCTTTTTTGCTACTCTGCAACGTAACTGTGACTGCAGTTGTTACTACTAAAGTTAATTTCAACATCTAAATGTGGTGATTAGTGGTCAAAGCTACTACATGGTATAAACGCTATTATTCAGCTTGCATGGTCAAATACTTTTCCCCAGAACTGATGATGCTGTTTAGCATATGGCAAAATGATGACTATCCACATCTTGCAATATACTAACATGAAATGTTTTCACATCTCCTATTCTTAATTGTTTAAGTATCTCACAAACCATTGTAATAGTTTTCTTTAGTTTCAGCTGAAATTTGCTGATCAGATCAGTTGCACAGTGAAGTTTGTATACCAGTGGAGTCAATTGAATACCCATAGTTTGTACTGCATAGGGGATTGATATAAATGTACATGAATTCCTAACATAACACTTCTCTATTTATAAGTTTTTGTCTATATAATGTAGCAACTAGGCTTAATGGTAGAAAGTTTTAATTTGTAATTGACTATGCATGCCATACTAGCTTTTGAAATATTATATTCTTTGAAATATTCTGCATGCCAGATTTTTAATTCCAGAACACTTCAGACAGGTCAGAATTAGTGTTAGTCAACAATATACATTGCACACAATACCATATTATGAGTTTGAAAAAGCTGTGAAAGATTGGTCTAAAAAATAGTAGTATAGACAAAATCCACAAGTCCACATGAACAAGATGACAATAATGATTTTGACTAGAAATGTCACCAGTGCTATTATATTTTGATGAGACCTCTACCAATTTATTATCAGATTTTGTTTTACCTTGTAGATTGTTGTTGTGATGTGTTGCGGTCACAAAGAAATCAAATTTTATGCCTTGAATTAATATACAGAGAAATACAAATATCTCCACGTGGTCATTTTAGCATATTGATAGTGTCGTTACTTATCCTTGTTTCTATGGTAACGGCACCATTTGATGGCTCTATATTATACCTTGCTTTAAAGAAGACATAATAAGGTTTCAAGAGATGTATGATGTGTGATTAGCCAGAAGATACAAAATGCACAGGAAAGAAACAAGAAAGGGGAAACAGAAAGCGTGAGCACATGCATGTACCCATGCATGTATGTATATATGTATGTGCACACACTCATAAACGCACACACATGTGCTCTCTTTCTTGCTTTCTTTCAGAAGTGGAGGCTTCCATAGAGACTGTAGGTAGAAGGCTATATAGGGTGTAAGGGTGCATATAGGGTGTATATAGGGTGCATATAGGGTGTAGGTTGAAACAAATATTGCAAAATAAACAGCATGGAGTATTCTATAAGTAAAAGATCTCTGAGTCATTTGTGGGCTTGAACAGCAGCGGAACAAGCCAGCCATGCCACAAAGTTATTTGCTAGTTGATATTTTTTGTATTCACCCCATTTGCCAAAATTTCAGTCATCCAGGCAAGGATGAGAAAACAATACCATATAATTTAGGTGAATTTATCCTTAACCAAAAATGACTAACTCACAGGCTGAGGTTTATAAAATGTCCTTGAAAGGTTACAGTGCTAAATCCACATTGAGGTGCTTAAATATGTAGCTTGACCTCAATGGGAGCTTCTGGGTGATAAGTATGGTTGAAAATTAGGCCACTTATTTAGAAGCCCCAATAAATTATAGGAACTGAGCTACAGATGTTCATTACTATGGAGTAAAATTCATAGATACTCCATAGGCTGTGAAATGAGTCTATGAAGGAAGAAAAGTGGGGAAATACTTTACAAATCATCTGCAAACAGAAAAGAGGACTAAAGCTTGTTATGAATAAGTCACCCAGTTCCACTTATTTGCCACTGAACAAGCACTGTTAAAAATAGAAGGAGTTTTATAGTAAGCAATTTGCACTGAAATTCTAAACTAAGTTTTAGCATCAATCAAGAGTCTTCAGGAGCATGCAAAAATGATAGAATAATTCCTAGGCAGAGCACAAAGGAATTCTCTTGTTATTTAGGCACCCAAATCCATGGTCAGCTTTCTTGGGTTGGAGGTTTATTACATTTACAGATAATCCTGCTGCTTGGGGAAAATACAAATGGCAATCTTAACGTTGACAGATTTGATATAAAAGCCTGGCATCCTGAGAGCACTGCATTTCATTTAAATCTGCATCAGGGTTGTGTAATCCCCAGAAACTTGGATGCATTTCACGCGTTGAGAGGACTCTGGATCTATGATTATGAGCTAAGAAGGGAGCAGCAGAATGAGCGCTTTACTTTCATCCACTTTCCATCACATTTGGACTCCCAAAGAGAAACAACTGAAAACGTCTCAAGTGAAGTAGCCAATGACTGAACCACATCCAAAGTTTTGCAAGTGATATGCTAGGGCATAAAGTGGGAGGTAACAAATTAGACATTATTTATGCATTTTAAAAAAATATATATATCAAACTTCAGTTAACTGCTGGCTCTAATCTGTTTGCATGCATAGTGCAAATACACTCTGTTCCATTTCCCCCCATTTCTTCACAAGCAAGGGATAAAAGATGGACTTGCAGTGTGCGCTGAAGGCTAACACATTTTGGTTCGTATGGCCCTGGGAAAGGCCTGAGTTCTACAGGTCCAGGAGATACTTGCTTTCCCACTCTGCACTCTGCTCAAACACATCTGACCACTCCATTCCCAACCCTCCAGACTCCAAACCTGGTTCTGTTTCTCAGTCTCAGGATACATTTTCAGAACTGGACAGGTAATAGTACTCCGCATTTGGTTGATCATCAAAATGTGGAGACATCACACCTCTAATCCTAATTTCACCCTAAATTTACCAGTAATGATTTTATTTGCTCTTCAGTTAAATGCTGCCTTTATGTCACTGACTTTTCAAGATCGGTTGGATCATTATTTACAATAGATTTCACAGTACACAGCTTTAACAACATGGTGTAGTGCAAAACACGGGGCACAGAAGGGTCTAGAATGCACTTTTAATTTTCTTTTTATCTTTGGGAGCACACGAGGCCTGGGAATCTTTTTGTTTTTTAAATTTGCTCACAAAACCTGAAGCAAGGCCAAGTTGTTCTGAACTTGTTTGGCTTTGGCCCTCGTCCATTATTTGCAAGATTTTTTCTTTCGAGATGAAGAGAAGTTGGAAGATAACTGTGTATAGATATTTTTAACACCACCATAAACCTAGTAGATTGGTCTCAAGTTTCTTGATGTTTGTTTTAGGACATACCGTCAGTGCATAGAGGAGACCCAGTCCCAGAAACCCAGAATTGGGCTTGTAGATGATAGAAGTAACAGCGGCAGCGAGAACTATGCAAGCACCCAAATAGTCCTAAAAAGGAAGAAAGGAAGAGAAAGACAGATCCTATAAAACATGTTGAATTAAAGTCCGGTGACAAAATAAAACCTTATAATATCATGAAGCATCTTCTATACTTCCCTTGTCATTAGCTCAGACACTGAAGTTTTCATAAGGGACCAGCCATTGTTAGTGACCAACTAGAGACACCTTGAAGACGCCTGATATTCAGAGGACAAGTGATCACCACTTTCCTGGAAATCAGACTCGTTTTAGGTGTCTCAAATTAGATACCAAAAAGCAGGCATCCAAAATGACTAGTGAGTTAACCAATATTCCTCTTTGAAAAATCTTGTCCATCATAAAAATGACACTCATATAAACACTGATACCCCCTTTTGTCCCAACCCTCCAATATACATCATTTTAGCCAGAAATTTTGCTGGTCTCATGTGAAGATGGAAATATTGTACCATAAAAGGGCAGCCTGCTGTTTTGTAGAACTCTAAATATTAGAGATGGATTAAAAAGCTGATTCCTCACATTTTTAAAGACGCCTCAATTCATCCTGTAAATTTATTATCAAAGTTTTGCAGCTAGAGTCAGGAATTAATATAAAAATGACCAACTGAAGATTTCTAGGTACCAGATGTGATTCTTGGACATAGTCAGGTCACTGATACCTAAATGTTCTCATCTGACACTGCAATTCTGTCATGAATTTCAGAGTCAGCATTTTTTTCTTCAGATTTTTCTCCTCTTTTCAGCCAAGAATCTTTCCCTCTACGACTCACAATGAATACTTCTCAGTTAATCTGCTTTTAGGAAATGATAAGTGAAGATAATAGTGGCCTTTAACCCCAATATCCATAGCAAGAAAGTGCAATAGCTGTACAATACACTTGGGTCTCCATCAGATGTTGGAATAGGAGATGTACAGTCACTCTGAAACCCTGGCTCTGTGTGATAATAATACCACTGGACACAGCCAAATTAGCTATTTCTTGGAAAGAACACATTCTTCCACATGTATTTTAAGATCCCAAAAAGCTGATAGAAGTGATATGTATTTTTTGGAGAAAACTGATACTCGGCAGATCCAACATTAGGAGATTTTAATACAAGTTGCAATAGCTTATAGCAAGGCTAACTTTTGTCCTTTATCTTTTTTTAGTGGGTACAAATGGGGCATCACGACAGTTCACTGATATGGTACAGGGCTGAATCCTGAGGTTCTTATTCAGGATTCCAAAAACCAAATTAATACTAACTTTGTAAAATTGCCTAACTCCCTTTGAAAATAGTTTTCACTTGAGCAGGGCCTCAGATGCTGCACAGAAAGTCTTATTTCAAGTTATGTAGATATTTTTTGTTGCACTCTCTTCAGAACAACCAACATTCCCACACCAAAGTACAAAGAAGTCTTGTATTTGTTAACTGCAAGCCAAGCAAGAAAAAAAAAATCCCCACAACCCCGCTGGCTGCTATAATATAAACAACCCTGAGTTATTTTAAGGCTCACGGTACACAAAACTCATGGTAAGATTAATTTAATCTACTATCTCCCCGTATTCATCAGACGAAATCTCTGTTTGCTTCCAAGGTTTCAAAATCATAGGGGGGACTAAACTGGACGTACCGTCCTGACCTCCAGCCATCTGTTGGCAGCCGACAGAAACAAGTAGGCAATGTTGTTCGTGTCTGTTAGTTCCAGCATATGTTGTTTAAACCTGGCTTCATGCCTGCAAACAGAAAAGTGAGTACATTAGAGCACACACATTCACAAAAGGTTCAGTCATTTTAAAAAGCCTGACAGCTTGCTGAACTTGTTATGTCTCTTACCAACTTCAAGACAAAATTCTCCCCTCAGAACCATACCTTACACTAAGCAACACCTTGTTCTACAAATGGTAGCAGTAGGTTGGGTTGTGGGTCAGTGTACATGTCTGTGAAAGACAGTAAGGAGGTGGTAAGAACCTCCTTTACATTCTTGTGCAGGTTAGCCAGACTGGGTGTACAACAGAAGGAAGTATTATTTACCCACTACTACTCACATAATCAAATGGATGAGGAAGGGAATAGGCAGAGCCTTGGCTCCTCTCATCCTCCCAAATTTCTTATCAACTGATATAACTCAGCATTGATTATTACACCGTAGGGCAAGGGCAGAGTGGAGATTTCCCATTTCGGCCAAAATCTGATTGAGAAGCCAACTGCTCGGCTACGTCTAGACTGTATCCTTCTGTTGAAGGAGGGATGCAAATCAAGCACGTCGAAATTGCTAATGAAGCCGGGATTTAAATATCCCACATCTTATTAGCATAAACATGGCTGCCACTTTTTTTCAAAACGGAGGTTTTTTGAAACCCCCCCCCCCAGCAGTCTAGACTAAATAAAGTCTTTTTCGACAGATACTGTATTCCTCAAAAAATGAGGTTTACAGGATCTGTCGAAAAAGGGTTTACTTTCGACAGATCGGCATCTAGACTTCTGGGTTTTTTCAAAAAAACTCTGTTTTGAAAAAAAGCGGTGGCCATGTTTATGTTAATGAGGCACAGGATATTTAAATCCCAGCTTCGTTAGCAATTTCGACGTGCCTAATCTACATCTCTCTATCGACAGAGAGGTGTAGTCTAGACACACCCCTGGAGTTCTTCAACACAGGTAGTGCTTTTCATGCATTGGGGAGACTGAACCACCACCCCCCTCAAATATTTACCTCAGCCATTTCCTCAGACAGCCACAAAATGTCTGAAAACCTGTATCACAAATCATTTCTAAATTACAATAGTAAATGGGTTCTTTCAGCTTTCGGTTGGTTTCCCCTCCTGTGTAATCGCAACGATGTTTAGAAACCAATAAAATACTCAATACAACCCTGATAGGTTATGTAAGCATCACATCTTCTCTTCAGGGGCTCATCCCCACTTAGTGTAAATTGACCTAGTTCCATTGAATTAAAGGAATTTAGGGTGATATACTGAAGCTCATCTGGCCCAACCTGGCAGCCAGCCATTTCTTGCTTCCGAAACTACTTATTCAAGTTCCAATCATTATCACTTAAAGAAACAGCCAAAGTTCACTCCACACCTCATAAGCTGTTTTACCAATGCAAGCACTCCTGTTTCAAAATAATTGGTATTTAAAAGTTCAGGACCTTGTGGTGAGAAGACCATAACATTGATGGCTGGAGACCATCCTCACTGTTTCCCAGTTGACCCAATTTCCCAATTTTTTCTTGGTAGTATTTCACATGTTTTGTAAATGTGATAGGCAAAGAACTTTCTGTCATAGCAGTAAGCAGGAAGGGTGAAAATACAGTGATTATTTTGTTAGTGTCTATTTGGCAATAACTTCACCCTGTTTTCCTAATGGAAACTCTGACACACTCAATCTGCATCTTTTCATCCAAACCAAGCTCATCTTCTGAACATTCCTAGTCTTTTATCCTGTCAGATGACAAACAGAAAAGGTCACTGAAATCTCAATCTAATATAAGTGTAGTGCTTTGTGGTAAACTACTTGAGGGGCTTCATTATTTCATCCTGCTACATAATGAACTCCGAATGCAAGGGGTGACAAACAGGATTATAAGAAAACATTAGCATGCTGAGAAAGCCCTAAGATCCTGGAGAAAGAAGGCTGGCTTGACAGGTGAATGAAATGGAATGGTTTTGATTATCAACAATGGCTGTGAAAAATTCAAGCAACTAGGTGTGATCCTTCCAACCTGATGCTTCCAGCTTTTCATGGGGCTGCCCTTTGCCCTCTGCCACACTCAGTCCATTTTGATTTTCTAAAATAAAAGGACTGATCCTGTGAGGTGTTCAACTCCATCTAAAAGGCACTATGCATGTGCCTTCCATTGACAACACTGTGAACTGAGGGTATTCAGAAATACTCAGGAGGCATTCAGCACACTGCAAGGCTAGGCCCAGATTTTGACCTGCAGTGTTATCAGGCCACCCAGATGGATAAAACTGAGAACTGCATTTTGAATGTAGGGCTTTGGTCACACTCTCTTCTGCCAAAGCAACAGGTCTTTTGCCAGTCCTGTGGCAACCCTCCTCATTCTTCTCTCAGGACATTGAATTAATATCCTGGGAGCAAGACCTTCACTGAGTGATGGAACGGAGCCCCGCAATACCTCCATTTATTGTGGTGGTTAGAGGATCGCTGATCTCTCATTAGCCATGTGTTGCTTGCTTGTTTGCTTGCAGTGTGCCTACTTGCTTGAAGTTTATGGTGTGGTTTGTTTGGGTGGTAGGTAAGGAGGCCCTAGCCCATCATCCTTTGATCTCTAATTCTTTTAGGCTCTATTGATGAGTGGGCAGGGTTAATTCAAGGGAAATGTATCTGCTCAGTGTGGAGCAGCAGTCAAAAAGGCTAACAGATCATTAGGAAGCATTAACGAAGTGACTGATAATTAGAAAATGTCAAAAAGATAGTATATAAATACATGGTACATCCACATAATGAAAACTGGAGCTGCAGCCAGGATGGGTCATGTGGCAGGCGGCTTGCTCTGGGGCTGCAGTATGGCCTAGCTCCAACTCCGGCACACAGCCAAGGCAGGCCGTGTTATGGCTTCCCTGCTGCTCCCAGGGCAGGCCACGTGGCCAATAGCTTGTTCCGTATGCCGGAGCTGGGGCCGCTGCAGCTGCTCCTGCAGCAGCCTGGCCAACAAGGCTCCAGTTGGGCAGCAACTTGTTCTGGTTATCACATCTCAAAACAAAAAACAAAAAAAAAACACATTAGAATTACAAAAAAAAAAATGCAGAAAAGGTCAAGAAAAATGATTAGGAGTATGGAATGCTTCCACATGAGGAGATGTTTAAAAGATTGGGACTGTTCAGCTTGGAAAGGAGGCTGAGGAGAGATATAATAGAGGCAGGTAAAAGAATAAATGATGTGAAGAAAATGAATAAGAAAGTGTTATTTACCCTGTCACATAACACACTAATCACAGGGCGGGGGAGAGGGAGAGGGGACGGGGTGTCGCACATTGTTATTGATAGATAGCAGTTGTAAAACAAACAAATGGAAATACTTCACACAGTGTATAGTCAACCAATGGAACTCATTGCCAGGGGATACTGTGAAGTATACCTGGGTTCAAAAAAGAATTACCAGTAGATACATTCAGAGTCTGCTAGTGGCTATTAGGCTATGTCTACACTATATAGCTTACAGCAGCACATCTGTGCCACTAAATTCTTGCCGCTGTAAGGCACACAGTGTAGCTGCTCTTTGTCAACAGGACACTTCTCTCCTGCTGGCAAAATAAAACTACCCACAATGAAGAGGGGTAGTTTTGTCAATGGGAGAACATCTCCCATTGACAAAGTGAACACCATTACATTTCATCGGTAAAATTTTTGTTGATTGGGGGTGAGGGTCACACTCCTTCAGCAACAAAAGTTTTTTTGGTGAAAGTCCAGTGTAGATATAGTCTTAGACAAGATGATCAGGGACACAGTCCCATGCTCTGGCTGTCCCTACACCTCTGACTGCTGGAAGTTGCAACTGGAGGATTGGGTGGATCACTCCACAAATTACCCTGTTCGGTTCACTCTCTCTGAAACATCTGGCAATTATTATTGTGAGAAGACAGGAGAGAGGGCTAGCTGGACCATTGCTCTGATCCAGTATGGCCATTCTTATGTTCACCTATTGTGACAATCATGGTATTTTGAACCCCACTTACCCAAGTCAGCCTTTTAGAAGGAGCACTCCTTCGCTTATTACTTTATCTGGTGGAAACAGATATACTGGACTAAATTCTGCCTAAAGTATCTCAACTTCAATGGAAGTATCTGGGCCAAATTTAGCAGTGATGGATAAGACGATCTAGGTCAGTGGCTCTCCACATTTCCAGACTGCTATACCCTTTCAGGAGTTTGGCTTGTTTTGAGTACTCCAAGTTTCACCACACTTAAAAACTACTTGCTTACCCAATCAGACCTAAAACTACAAAAATGTCACAATACACTATTACTGAAAAATTGGTAACTTTCTATTTTTTGAATATAATTAGAACATAAATAAATTGGAATATAAATATTGTACTTATGTTTTAGCGTATAGTATTTAGAGCAGTATAAACATGTCATTGTTTGTACGAAATTTTAATTTGTATCAAAGTCACTAGATTATTTTATGTACTTTGTTGTAAAAGTAGGCCAATATCTAGCTGAGTTGATGTACCTGGGGAAGATCACTGCATATCATCCAGGTGTATGTGTACTCCATGTTGAGTACCACTGATCTAGATTACATATTGGGTCTAATTTGATCAAAAGGCATGTGTAAATGGCAACATAGTGCAACTGGCACTGACTGGGAATTCTATGGGCATGCAAAATTAGTACAATTTACACTAATTTGGTATTTGGTGATAATCAAGTTGGAATTTTGATAGGGTCACTCTGGATGTATGCAAAAGACATTTCAGAGTAGAATTTAGCCAGCATGTTTAATGGAGATTGGAAAACAATTATATGCCTTGGAAAGTCTGAAGAGTCCTCTTGGAATGAGATTACATAGTCACTCATATTCTGTGCCTCTTGTGTGTATTACATTTATCTACCTTAAAAAGAAAAAAGATCACATTTCAAACAAAATGATGACATTTTTTCTATTTTTCACTGGTAAGACCAGTGGCAGTTTCGGTCAATGTCTTGTGCGTGGGAACGACTGCTAATATCATTCAGCTCCTCAAAGTGGCTGCATGTTTTATGATTCTGTGGCTTACTCTCTGGAGCACTTTTGAAATAAATCCAACTGCATGTTTCATTTTCCAGTCCAGCAGTGACCTTTTCAGCTTTCACGCATGTTCTTGATCCCCTAGTGACCCATCTTTTCTTTTATTTAACATCTGCCTTTTTCTCTCTTGAGATATGACTTATTCCTGGAGCACTTTTGAAATAAATCCAACTGCAGAAACACTGCGCTGAGACATAGCTATCATAAATGTAAGACATACTGCCAGTAAGGTTTACAAACCCATAAAATATCAGAGAGTCAGGCTTGGGCTTAGATGATCTGACATCAGTCCCCTGCACTGCTACATACTTCATTACAAGACATCTTGTTACTACAGTCCCCATCTATAAAATGGTATCATACAGGCTGAAAATTCAGTACTCTCTCGTCTGCCAACATCCAGGGTCTATGTACCGCTCTGAGGGAGTAGACAACAAACAGGAAGTGCATGTTTACAAACCTAAATGCTCTGATGGTAGTGAGCCCTTCAGCTGTTTCTGAGAAGTGACAGAGTAAAGGTAGTTGGGTGCTGTCATCAAGCTCCTGGAGATCCCTATAATCAAAAGAAACAAAACAAGAGGTGTGTGAGAGCACGAATGGGTCAGGATCAGTGTTCCTTGTAAGATGTGCACTTGTGTGGCCATTCAGGAGAAATTCAAATGCCACACAACTGATTAGCAGTGTGCCCAAAGCTAAGCTTTTTGTTTCTACTAGTGGTGCACATTCACATATGCCTCAGCGTACATAAAATTTTATTCCTCACATGGATGGAAAAAATCTACACATGGATGGAAAAGATTAGAGGGAACATTGCTTAGGCCCAAGAAGCAAATGAAATGCAAGTATTTTTTATGGATATGTTAGTGTAGGGTTTTATTCATTGTGCACATTTTTATCAGGATATACAACATTATATTTATACTAAAGGGCTGCCACAACAATCTCACACCTGTTCATTAGAATTTTTGGGGAAATCCTGGATTTAAACCTTCATCATTCTAGCTTGAGGTCAAATCCAAAATTTCCACTCCAATTTCGTTTCCGTGAAAATTTTACAGAAATGGCTAGTGTCATGATAGCTCCATCATTCAAGATGGTAGAAATCTTGGTGATTCATTAAATTCTTATGAAAGAAGTTTGTGAGATTATGATGCCATAGAATTCAAACTCATAGTCTTGTTTTAAGTCTGATTAATCATTGTACCTGAATCTTGAAGCCTCGTCTAAAATTAAGTCAGATGCATATGCTTCTGATAAATTACACTGGGCTATTCATCTGTAAGAATCCACACCCACTAGCCAATAATTCTTCAGAAATGCCGTATAATGTTTGGTATTACTGCTATCTACTGAACATGAAAAACAATGCAGGATATAGATTTGTTTATTCTAGCACTGATCTGAATTGACACATATAGGGCATTTCTACAACATTAAAGCCCTCATCATTAATAGTTCAGATTTCCTCAATCAATCATTAAATTATAATCCACTCAGATAATCCATTTTATGATATAGGCCTATAAATCCAAACTCTTGCAACAAGAATGTTTTCTCAGACATAGGGGCAGTATGCTACAGTATGACCAATTTATGATGGAGAATATAATGTAAATTTTGGGAGGACATAGTGGAAAACATTATAAGGGGTGAATGTGTTACAGGAAATACTGTAAATATTTGTGTTCTAAAAGTTAATTGAGGTTATGTGCCTGGATAGTGTGAATGTACACTCAAGCTATTCCCTCAGGGTTCACATAAATGACTTTTACAGATACAATTGTATTCCTCCAGCCTAATTTCTATCATTAAGTGCAAGAAAATAGATTGTATAACTAGGGATTAAATGGAGTTCAAAGTATATAATAAAAAATGTCTCTTGCTCACTGAAAGTTTGAAGAGTGTATATGAAAAAGAATGTATAGTTACTTGAACAACAACCATCTCAGGGCCGACCTACAACATTTTGGCTCCTGAGGTGGGGAGCTCAAATGATGCCCCCATACCACTTCGCTTGGGCCAAAATTTTGAAAGGTCTCAATTCTGCCTTCTTCCTGTTTTACTCCTCTCATGGTACTGCTCTGCTACCTACCCCAATAAGCTCTACCTATTAGATCACACTATCTCCACAAGACCTATTTTACTGCCCTTTGCAACTTTGCTTTGGAAAACTGGTAGGGAAGGAGAACATTTCTGCAGCATGGAATAGAAATTTATCAAATTGCTTTTGAATAATAAATTTACCATGATTCAAATTTTTGCTATCAACATTTTCATATTGATAATTCTCCTTGAAAACTCATGTGCTGATAAAACTGGAAGAAAATATAATTAATAAAAGTTATTATCTGTTTTTGTTATGGATAATTTTGAGGCAAAGTACTGATCCTCTGATTTTAGTGGGAGCTATTGACTCTAAATTATGTCAATAAAAGAGTTTTGCCATTGAAAGGGTTGTTCCAGCTCTCAATATGAAATGTCTGTGTTTATCAACAAAACAGTTACAATATGCACAGCAGAAGTTCAAACTTTCCCCTACACTACCCCACTAAAATGCATAAACCTTGAACTGAATTGAAAACATTTCACAATTGATTACCAATCTCCTGAGCAATTCAGTTCTCCAAGCAAGGGTAATTTTATAAAATTCTGATCCCCCTCAAAAAGCCTAATCTTTACAGACAGTCAACATTTTTGAAATGTAAGAATTGTTGCTGAAAAGTAGACAAGGTTTTCTCTGGACAGTTTTTCCATTTTTCAATCATCTCTGTCACAGGTTGAAAAAGTTTGAACACTTCAGTGAAAAACAGAAGAATGTTTCTGTGGAATTTACCAAGAAAATTATTTTCCATTCTTGACTAACTCTAGTTTATATTTTAGCATAAACCATAAATACTTACTTGGAAGCCACTCTGAAGTATTTCTGGATGAAGTAAAAAGCTACCCCAAGGGGTACAAGAGTAACAAGGAACCACGGAGTGGCGTATGATATCATTCCAATAGCAGACAGGCAGAGCAGAGTGGACCGGGTAAGAGACTCCAGAGTAGGGGGAATGTGCTATTCCAAACATAAGATCAAAATATGTATTAGACAGACCTCAGCAATATGGCAATGATATACCCTCCATGTGTGAGGCGAAGAGCTGGGCTGGTCTATGGCCTTTCTGCTGTCCCTTCACCACAGGGAGCCCCCTTTATGCCAAGGGAATTCTCAAGGGTTTTTCTGTTTCTATGAACCCAGAGCCAGTGAACAGGGGTATCAATGGCCAGAATTAGGACCACTGGGGATTTGCTGATGCTCAATACCTCCCAGGATCATGGAGAAGCAGGCAGTCACTTCTCCTCATTATGAAACAAGTAAGGGAATTTTTCTTCTGAGACATTTTAGATAATTTAATAATACTTTTGATTTCCCCTATTGCCTCATATACGGTATCATTTTCTGAGAACCCTGCAATCACTCTTCTTCATACATATGCCCCTTGAAAAACCATTCAGAAACACCTATTATCCAAGCAGCTTGGTTCTCAGAAGTAGTAGAAGCGCTGCAAACAACTCTTCTTTGGAAATGTGTTCTTACTTCATTATTACACACTTTAATCTTATATAGATTCATAAAGTTTAAGGTCAGAAGGGGCCAATAGATTACCTAGTCTGACCTTCTGCATATCACAGGCCATTAAATGTTACCCCTGTTTTGAGTCCACTGATCTGAGTTTGACTAAAGCATAACTTCCAGGAGGCATTCAGTCATGATTTGAAACATCAAGGCTATGTCTATAGTGAGCTGTTTTATGCAAGAAATATGCAAATGAGGTGAAGCATGGACTATCGCTGTGCCTCATTTGCATAATTAATGAGCGGCTGCTTTTTGCACAAGAGGCTTTTATGCAAAAAAAACCCCTCTTGCGCAAGAGCTGTTCTTCCACATTTTTTTCAGGAAGAACAGTTCCTTTCCATGTAGATAGCTCCTTTTTACGCAAAAGCCTCTTGCACAAAAAGCGGCTGCTCATTAATTATGCAAATGAGGCACAGCAATATTCCACGCTTTGCCTCATTTGCATATTTCTTACGCAAAATAGCGCAGTGTACACATATCCCAAGAGACAGGGGCACTAGAACAATTTGGATAGTGGGGGCGCTGAGTGTTATTGGACCAAACTATAAAACCTGTGCATGATGGAAACCACTTCAAGCCAGCCCCACAAGCCCTCTATTTCCAGCTTCTATACCAAGAGATGGAGAATCCCCCTCTTTCCTTGTTAGGTTATTCCAGCGGTTAATAACTTTCCCTGTTAAAGTATTGTGCCTAATCTCTCCTTTGAATTTGTCTGGTTTCAGCTTCCAGCTATTGGTTTGTTTGCTGCCTTTCTCTGCTAGTATTACAGCATTGCTCACCACTGCCATACACAGAAGTAACCCCCCCGCCCCACCACACACTTCTTCCTATTCATTTCTCCCTGATTTACGCATCCAAAAATCACATTAGCCGTTTTAGCCACAGAATCACATTGGCAGGTGATGTTGAATTGCTTGTCCACTAAGCCCCCTATGTCCTTTGCAAAGTTATTGCTTTCCAGGATATAGTTGTCCCATTTTGTAGGGATGGCCTGCATTTCTTGTCCCTAAATATACAATGTTGCAGTTGCTGTATTAAAAAAGCATTTTGTTTGAATGGGCTGGGTTTGCCCTGTGATGAGGATCACTGTGTGACTGTCCTGTTCTCATTACATACCACTCTGCCAGTCTTTGTGTAATATGCAAATTTGATCTGCAGCTATTTTATAATTACTTCTGTATCATTAAGGACAACGTTCAGGGGTGTCAGGCCCAGTGCTAATCTCAGCAGAATCCCACCCCAGCCAGCCCCATTCAGTGATGATTCTCTATAGCAGAGGTGCTGGAACAATTTGTATACTGGGAGCTCTGAGAGCCATTAAAGCAAGCCATAACCTTGAATTTAACGGGAACCTCTAAAAGCCAGGGGGTGCAACAGCTTTCCACCTAAGCCTCCTGGAAGTTATGCTTCCATCGCCTGTGAATCCAGGACTTAAATTCAGATGAAGCCCACTGGAGTGGAGCATTTTCAAATTTATGGGATCCCCAGCGCCTGCCACAGGGTAGAAGTAGTTCCAACCCCTGTTACTTCCCTCCCCCATGAAGGGCTAAAACCCTTAGATATCCTGCAGCTGAAATTCGTAGCCCTGACTTTTTTGGGGGGAGGGAGGGCGCAGCACTGGGAAATAATCTATGAGAATTTAAGACCTGCTTGAATCTCCTATCAGTTTTGCCATTGTTTTGTCCAAACATTAATATCAGGCTAACCAACCTATAATTACCCAAGTTGTGTTGCTAGCTCTTTTTGAATATTAGCAGAAAATTAACAGTATTCCACTTTTCTGGATTTTGACATTCCAAAATGTATTGAAATTAACACAATGAGATTAAAAAGCTCTTCAGCCAGGTCTTTGAAGACTCTTGGATGCAAGTCATTTGGGGCTGCAGCTTTAAAAATATTTATGCCTAGTAGAATTTATGCTTAGTAGTGAGCTGGAAAGTAGTTCACCATCCTCATGTGATATGAATCCAACTTTCTAAATACAGAACAGAAGCACTGACTGAACACATCTCCTGTTTCTGTGTCATTATTAACAATCTTATCAGCTGCAACATTATTTCTAGAATTTCTTTTCTTCCTAATTTACTTAAATACTTAACATGTGACCCTGTAATTCTAAAGAACCAGGGGAGTTATACCATTGCTTTATCTTGTATCCCTGAATATATTAGAATCTTGGTGAGCTCAGCAATAATAATTTCCATAAAATGTGCTTTGCCTGGAGGATCTTTTACAGTTCAGAGTTTGTCACAACATCTCCTTCTGGATGCACGTAACCAGCTATTTGGCTCCCTGGTAACTCAAGGTTCACTTCTTCTCCAAACTGGTAGCATTAATTGGGCAAGATGTTTTGGAATAAATGGACCTCTGTGCTCACCTGATCAATAATATTCGTATCAGCAGAGAAGCGATTTAGAATTAACCCCAGAGGAGTTGTGTCAAAGAATCTATTGAACAAAACAGAAGCAAAAATTATGTGAAGAGAGAACTTGATGCTGGATGAAAGATTGTAAACCAGAACTTAGGGTTACTGTCTAACTAGTCCCCTAGAACCAGTTGGTAAACACAGAATCTATGCTAGCCTTATACCTGCATTTGGAATGCTATCTAAAGCCTTTTTTAACCCCACACTTTTAAATCCCCTCTCCCACAACCCCCTGAAAATGTTCAGCTCCTTTCTCTCAATTCCTCTATCCATTCTCTGGTTCCCTCAACTTGAAAGATCCATGCAAAGTCCACCCTTACTGTCCTGGGTTAAGATTTCAACTCCTGGGCTGGAAAGGACACCATGTTACCAGCTCCTCCTTTATGAGGGAACCACAGTCACTACATATATGCAATCATACCCTTGGCTATGCCAAGCTCATGCCGAACCTGTTTCTTTGGCATATAAGGAATGTAATGTCCTGCACTGCGCCATCTCTGTGCATTGGAATTGATGAATTTCCACAATACTTGGAAATTTCTATGGCCCCAAAACCCCTAGATGAATTTCAGAGTGTCTGAAAATGTTGTAACTTGAAATTACTTTCAGGTGAAAACTAGGCAGAAACTACAATTGCTTGTTTTACAGCACAAAGAGGGTAATTTCCTCACATTTCAGCTGGAACTTTTAGATTCCTCAGGAGATGAGGACAACAGGGGAATGAGCTACACTCTTTTCAGAACTAGTCACTGTGTTGCACAGCGGGTACCTGATTGGTCCCAGGATGATCTTATTGAGGAGATTGTGGTGAAGGTTCTTGGCTGCTGTAAGGCCCATCCATTCCACAGTCAGGGACGTGATGAGGCAAAGGATGATCCCTGCTCCACAAAGCACGCTGAACACAGCTACGTGATAAGACTAATAAAAGAACAAATATGTTAACCTTGGAAATCCCCACACCTGACAGCACTGACCAGCGGGTGGGTCAGAATCCAAAAGGTTCAACAATAACAGGACATGTACTGCCCATTTCAATGAATGTGATCTTCTTCGTAACATTAAAAAAGGAGTTTTCACCCTATGGCCCCAATCCTGCAATTCACTATATTTTGGTGCAGCAGATTTTTAGACTGGGGATTAATTTGGTGACCTAATTTGTCTCAGGAAGATGCTTAAAGAATTAGCTTCACTGCTGCAACTAAAGATGAGTATGCTACAAGGTCCTGGGTGACAAATAATGATCCTAGAGCTCCATTCCAAGTATCCTATTATATTTATATTATAAAGATTTCTCTGTATTTTACTGTGTTTTTTTTAATTATCATGGATTATTGGTTGTCAATACTTCCATATCCATGGCTATATTTTTACCTGTCCTTTTATTTATGAAAGTTTTAACTTATTAAATAAATATTTAAGAATTTGGATTATTATTATATAAATTACACATATATTTTTACTGGCTCTGACTGTGGACTGGCCACAAAGAGTAACCAGGAAAGGGCAAGGTAGGCACACCTGTACAATGACAATAATTTGCACTTTGCAGGATTTGGCCCAAGTCTTGTGAATTTAGACAGCTGTCGTAGTTTGGATAAATGTATAGATCCCCAAAAATCAGACTGCAGTGGAACAGAATTTTTCAGCAATTGAGCTTAGATAACTTCAGAAAGAAAAAACAATGCTAATTTTCTAACACCACTGCAGGTTAGGGGGCAGCTCCTCACCTGGTGTAAAGGGGCTATAGACCCGCTAAGAATCTGCCCGGGATTCTGGCTGGATATGAGAGGTACTGGAAATCTCATGAGAAAACTGTTACTAAGCATCTGAACTTTGAGATACTTCTCCAATCCAAACCATTGCCAGATCCAATTTCAATAGCAGCTACAGGGTGATCAGCTCTTTTGAAAATCTGGGCACTAATTTGTGAGGCTAAATATGGATTTAGGGCATATAACAGTGGTTCCCAACCTTTTTTATACCAGGGACTGGCAAACCCATTCACAAACTTTTGGCAGACCGGTAACATTTTATTTGAGTATTAGCCAATAGCCCGTCATAAGACAGGATTTCCGGATCTCTCCTCCACGTCCTGTTCCCTTTCTATCTCGCTCTTCTCTCCTAAGCCTCCGGTCTCGGTCTCGGTCTCGGTCTTGGTCTCTCTCTCTCTCTCTCTCTCTCTCCCTCTCCTCCTGCTTCCCCCCCCCCCTCCTCTCAGCTCTTCTCCACCTCCTTCCTCTCTCTCTCTCTCTCTCTCTCTTCTCCCCCTCCTAAGTCAGTTCAAATAGTTGGTTATCTGCATCACATAACGAGAAGGGGAAGAGACTTCAAACACAAGTTGTCTGGTAATTGTTACCACTGCTTCTGGTACAGTCTTTAAGGCTGTTGACAAGTTCTGCTACCTGGGAAGTGTACTGTCCTTTAGCATAAACGTGGATCATGATGTATCTGCTCGACTAGCCAAAGCAAGCGCTGCCTTTGGAAAATTGACCATGGTATTAAACTCCATCCCAAGATAGTGGTTGTCCGGAATGTCCTGCTATACAGCTTGGAGTCATGGACAATATATTTTCACCATGTTTTGAAGCTCGATCAGTTCCATATGCGTTGTCTGAGGAAGATTGCCCACATGAATTGGTGAGACAAAATTCCTAATACGGAGGTTCTTAAGCTGTGTTGTGTCATGGGCATGGAAGCAATACTTATGAACAAACAGTTTAATAAGATTGGTTATGTTATGGGGATGGATGATACACAGATACCAAAGATGGTCTTCTATGGCCAGCTTGCTCATGGAAAGCACTCTCTCGGTGGTCAGTATAAGCGCTATAAAGACATCTTAAAGGCCAATATGAAGTGATGTGGCATATCTCCCAATGATCTGGAATCTCTGGTTCAGGACAGATTGTCTTGGTGCCAAACCATTGTACAGGCTCTTAATTGCTTTAAAAGTCAGTGTATCCAGGCATTGCAGGAAAAGAATATACAGTTTCTGCAGTTGGCAGCGTTTTATGTGACATCTGTAATCAGATCTGCTGATCAAGGATTGGTTTAGTTGCTTACCAACAGCGTCATAGAAGATGAGATCCGTCGATTGACGGCTCAATCCAAGAAGAAGAAGAATACGCAAATATGCAAATAAAATTTTACGGGTCTGACAAAAGCCCAGAATCCCTCAGTGCCAGCCCTAACCCTAAAGACACCACCCTCCACTACCCCCCACTGCCAA
>CM057845.1:107604169-107631471 GCA_030068395.1 Apalone spinifera | reverse complement strand
ATGTGAATAGTAACAGGGTATTTCAACATGTGTCGTAACAGATGCACAATAGTGTGAGGAGTCAAGTGCCTCTCATAAGGTACTAAATACCCTCAACTGCCTCTTGATGTCATTGGTGTCTCTTCAAATCCCCCCATCTTTTACGCTAATTTAACATTTCTTGTCAATATTTTCAGTTCTCCACATAATTCTATCCCATTTCTCCTTATTCTCCTTTGTGAAGTTCAGCATTGCTCCCTGTCCCCTCCAAATCTACCCAACCTCAAACTCCCATTTGTCAGTTTAGCTTCCCAGACAGTTGCCTGCCTCTGTAATACCTTCCGCATGGCCACTTAGGCCTGGTACAACCTTCTGAGCTTCTCCACAAAGAAGCTCTGTTTCAGTTCTTCAAGACTCGCTTTTGCTGGGCTGTTGACAGAGAATTAATCTGACTTCTACATACATTGATTCTTCTCCTCCCTTTCCCCTCCCCTGTCTATTTATCTTTACAATGTGAGCTCCCCAAAAAATGACTACCTCTGCTTGACTGTCTGGAAAGAATCTGGCACACCATGGGTGGTATAGCAAAGAAAGAAAGAATTCAGTCTTTGTAACACAGAGGTGGGGAACCTTTTATCGCTTGGGGCCACTAACCACAGAAAAATCACACACAAATGAGAAGCAACAACAACAACAACAACAACAAAAAAGTGGTTCCTGACCGAGAAGAAGAAAGACACTCCCCACATTCTCCTCGCACATCAGAGCTTAGGGGGCCTAGCCTAGTAGATTTTGTATGCTCCCACCCCACGGTAGTGTGGTGGGGAGGAGAAGGCAGGAGGGCTGGAACACCAACGCTGGCTTCCCAATGCTGGGGGGGAGCCCTGAGCCTTGGGGACCGGATCCAAGCAAGCCAGGGGCCACATCCAGACCCTGGGCCTGAAGTTCCCCACCCTTGATCTAACACTGTCAAGGCTACATGCCATATTTAGAACAATAGTCTAAAACTGAGAGGGCCAACTGAATGATATATCAATCAAGTCATTTCTTAAAGTTTTTCTTTTTTATTAATGCTTATGTAAGAGCAGGGACCTGCCCTGCTGAAAAAAACCCAGTCCTGAGAGACTCACACCCTAAAGAGGCAAGACAGGCAAAGGACAGAAAGAAACTAAAGCAGAGAGAGAAGGAAATGACTTTCCCAAGTCATACTGCTGGTAAGTAGCAAAGCCAGACTTAAAACACTGGACTTCTCAGTCCCAGGTCCCCATCTGTTCCCTTTGACCCTGCTGTCTTCCCCCTTTTTGAATAGCCAAGTCTGACAACAGAACTTACAAGTCCTGTATGCTTCTTACAGGATTCATAGGTCACAGAGGTCTCTGCACTTCTCCAGTTGTCCTCTCCAATCTCATCACTTAGGAGAAATTCATTTAGCTTCTGTACACTTAAAAGAAAAAGGCAGTGAATGAATGCCAGATTGCCACAGGTAAACTGGTAACAAGCAGCACTCTGATCACCTCATCAGAGTTCTCAAACTTCATGATTGCACAGACCACCTCTACTCGCTGGTGGACTGGATAGCATAGCGACTGCAGCAATTCTTTGCATGGAAAAAGAACAGCATGAAAGTAATCGATGCATTTTAAACTGTTTTTTATTGCAATAAAAGCTTCTGGAAATAAGGAGAAGAACAGACCGACCAGCTCCTGGCAGACCACCAGCAAGAGCTCTGTGGTTTGCAGAGCATATGCTGTTCTTGCTAAGTCATTCTTTTAAAAAAGATAATGTAATCTGTGTAGCCACTCACTGGCTGTTTTTTGGGCTGCCTTGATCCTCACTTTACCCCAGGGACATGTAGCAAAGAGGAAAGCCCAACCCAGGCTTGCCGATGGGGAGGAGATGCAAAGAGGGCAGTTGGCCCGAGGCCCCGTGATTCAAAGGGGCCCAGGGCTATCGGGTGCTGCTGCTGTTGCTAATGTGGCAGCGACGGTGGCTGGAGCACCAGCCCCACATTCAGTGTTGCTCTGAGGGCTGGGGGGAACATGCTACATTCTGAGCAGCAGGAAGGACTGGCTGCCCTGGCTCCGCCCACTCTGCTTGAGGCCCTTCCCCTTCCAGGAGTGTGGCGCTACCATCCTCCCCACACACCTTGCCCAGGGGCCCTCGGAGAATGTCTGTTCCCCTGGCCCAACCACTTTGTGAGAGAAGTATGGCTATGCAAAGCCCCTGATGGAATATCCAAATCCAGAGTTTATCGCCAGATGATGTTACAGTGGCCTCTTCATCAGGCAGTGCCAGGAAGCTGAGCTAACTCCACAAGGAATGGGCACACTAATAAATGTACTTCCTGCTTTGTGAAATAGGAATATGTAGGAAACTACAGGAATATGCAATGATATTGGCCTACTGCCTTAGAAGGTCTGGGTCAAACATTTCTTTCAGCCACAGTCAAAAAGTGTCCTGCCACCAGAGCTATGCTAATCCTTAATGTGAAATAAAGGGTCTGGTCAAAGTATAAGTATTTCTTTATGGAAGGGACAAGCACTTAATCCTGTCAATTTATATGATTGATGGTGCGGGTTGTAGAGTGGGCCAAGCATGCATTCCTCATGCCTCTGCACTTGGGAGTTGCTAGGTTCATGGGAGAAAGATAATAGGACATAAATTTTCCAATGGGTGAGGTTTGTTTTGGCAAACAGGGTTTTGAAGAATGTCCTTTGGGGTGGCTAAGGATTGCAAATGAAATACACACACCATTTTGATATTAGGACAGCACTAAACATAGCACAGAAGGAGGAGGCATTTTGGGGTGGTTAGAGTTATGTAAGAAGGGGGTATGAGATTTTCCAATAGTCAGAGATCATGATAAACTTCAACAAAAGCAAAACACTGATTATTTAATTTGTTACTGAACTGCATGCTGGAGAATGGTGAGGGAGGGCTCAGAAGATGAATGTCCTGTTCTTAGTGTTATTATTATTGTTGTTATCCACCAAACAGAGGCAGCAGCAACAATGCTTTGCCAGAGTGCCTCAACTTAGACTTGGAGGGACTACATGCGAGGGTTGGAAATTCAGCGCAGTGTTTAGATCCTGTCAGTGCTTGGCATCTCTGTCAGCAAGAATATCAATCCACACCAGCCGTGATGGGAGATTTAGTACACATACACCTTCCCCTCCTGACCCCCCTTCCTTTTTCCTTTCTCTTCCCCTCTCCTATTTATTTCCAGTTTTCATATCTCCTACTCATAACTCCGGTCATCTGAAGAAGTGGGCTGTGCCCACAAAAGCTCATGTTTTGTTAGTCTATAAAGTGCTACCAGACCATTTATTGTTTTTTTTCTGTAACAGACTAACTCGGCTACCTCCCGAAGCTCAATACACTGAGACAGCAACTTCTTCACGTGGGCCACTGAGGAGTCAACAGATGGCAAGACCTTTCAGTCTCCAACAACCATGAAACTAGAGAGGAATTCCAGCACTAGGAAAGTTGTTTTGTTAGGCTATATATATTTTGGGAAATGTCACGCTTAAATCATAGCAAAGTTTGATAAAATCCCAGATTTTGTGACTTCTATGATTTTCCTTTAGGCCTTATCTCTGTAGTACGTATGTCAATTTCCTGCAATATCCTGGACAAATCTTATTGAATTAAGCTTAACTATTTTAGGAGTTCATTGCAGGAAAAATGCAAACATTTATGTATTATTGTGGGATTGTATGTAATGTCTCTAGGGGAAATACATGACTAATATAATGAAAAGTGTTATGAGCTTCAAAGGAATATTTGAAATAATGGTCTGGACAAGAATGAACTTTTAAAGTTAAGTGGGTTTCTCAGGAAATCTCTAGGAGGAGTTGTTTGCAAATGTGTCCTCTTAGTTATGCAAGAATTCAGCCTTTTGGATCTTCACCCTGAGGAGTGGACCACCTTCTGTGACCACCAGTTAAATGAGGACAAGGCCAGAGGGGCTATGAAAGGATGGTTGCTCCTCACTGCTAGATAAGAGGTTAAAACAGCTCTGTAAGAGGACTGATGCTGGGAGCCAATTGCAAGCAGACTTGAGGCAGCCAATCAGGGCCCATCTGGGCAATATAAAAAGGTGGCTAGTCAGAGGGAGCTCATCAGGCCCTACAATCCTCCCAGACAGCAATGCCCCTTAGCTTGGGCACTGACCTATTAGTGGTACCCACACCCAGATTCCTCCCCAAAACTCACCTTGCTCAGTGACTAACTGCCATTCATCATCTAGCTCCTTCCTGCAGGGGAAAACCTCAGTCTGAACTGGCCATTTCATCATTGGCAAGGGGGAGTTGGACCTGCTGCCAGAGGCAACAGATTTGAAAAAATTTTGGTTGTGCACAGAGTGGTGCTTTTTAAAGGTGCTGGGGTGTGAGGACTCTGGCTTTGAAGTGGGGCTGGGGATTAGGGTTGTGTGAGGTGTGTGAGGTATGTGAGGGGATGAGGGATTTGGGGGGTATGAGGGACTGGGCCTAGGGCCCCTATGTTCCTCTTTTCCTCTCCTCTGCCTCTTCTCCCTTCCTCTCCTCCCCCCACTCCCAGCACCACATACACTTACTTAAGACCCAGGCACAAAAGACTCCACTCAGAGTTGTCTGGAGGTAGAGAAATGCCTCCTCCCCTCCTCCTTTATCAGCCACAGCTGTCAGCTTGCTGCTGGGGCTGCTCCCTATAGCCAGGCTGCAGTGCAGCCACCAGCAAAGGAGAGCACTCCAAGCAGAGCTACTTGGTGCAGGCTGCATGAAGGGCGGGGTGCAGGTCAACTCTCTGAAGGAAAGCAGCTGTCAGGGATGCTTGGAAGAGGTGCATGGGACTGGCAGGCAGGATCAGAGGAAAGACCCAACCTGACATTGGTGGAGCTAGGCTCCCAGGACTCCAAGATTGGTGGAGCCCAGGCACTAAGGGCCCATATAAATCACTGCATATGCCTGTTGCCTATTCCTACCCTGCTGCCTCAGTACATTTTCAGGCCTCTTTCATCTGCCTTTTGTCCAGTTGCCCACTTTTGCGAGATTCTTTAGTGACTCCTTTCAGTCTGCTGTGGACTTAACTATGTTGAGTAATATTGTGTCACCTGAAAACTTGGCTGCTTCCCTGTTTACCCCCTTTTACCAGATCATTTATGAATATGTTGAAGTTCCTTGGGGGACCCTGATATTTCTCTCTCTCCTTTCTGAAAACTGACCATTCATTACTCCCCTTTGTTTCTTGTCTTTTAACCTGTTAGTGATCCATGAAACACCTTCTTCTTACCCCATGACTGTTTACTTTGCATAAGAGCCTTTGGTGAGGGACTATGTCAAAGGCTTTCTGAAAGTCCAAGTACACTATACCCACTGGATCAACCATTGGGATCATGTTTGTTGATCCCCCTCAATGAATTGGAATAGATTGATCATGAATGATTTCCCTTTACAAAAGCTACAAAAGTTGACTCTTCCCCAATCAATTATGTTCATCTATGTGTCTGATAATTATTTTCTTCACTATCTTTTCAACCAGTTTGCCTTGTCCTAAAGTTAGGCATAGCAACCTGTAATTGCCAGAATTGCTACTGGAGCCTTTTTGAAAAAAATGGCATCACATTAGCTATTGGTGAGTCATCTGATACAGAAGCTGATTTAATTGATAGATTATATACCACAGTCACCAGTTCTGCCGAGTCATATTTGAGTTCCTTCAGAACTCCTGGGGGAATGCCATCTGGTCCTGCTGACTTATTACTGTTTAATTAATTGATTTGTTCCACAACCTCCTGCAATGACACATCAGTCTGGGACAATTCCTCAGTTATATCAACTAAAAAAAAAATAGTTCAGGTGTGGGAATCTCCCTCACTTCCTCTGTAGAGTAGACCAAGGAAAAGAATTCAGTTACTTTCTCCACAGTGGCCTTGTCTTCCTTGAGTGCTCCTTTGGCACCTCAATTGTCCGGTGGCCCCACTGGTGTTTTGGTAAGCTTTCCACTAGGCACCTTTCCTTCCATATTACATAATGGGACTAAATATTGGTACAAGGCTTTCTGAATCCTGTTGGGAAAACTAACTGGGTTACATTGGTTACCTTATGATGGCCTTGACTGCAAATCTAACCACAGTGGAAAGCAGGAACAGTGGTGTGACCAGGATGTGAAACAATGACAGTGATGCAAAAGCCTGTGCTGGCTGCAGTGTTGCGACGTTTGTATATTCATAGGTCACAAAAGTCTGTCACAACAAAACAAGAGAAGATTAATGAAAAGGATGCCATGCTACATAGAGTGATTCAAAACAAAGGATAAAACACCTCATTTTGCCTAAGTAGGGGTTGAGTACAAATTGAATAAGGACCTCAGTGTTTGGTGGATACACATTTCTTACCGCTCAGCATGAAGTGTATTTCACTTGTGCATTAGTTGTGAAATTATTTTGTGTGCAGAACGCTAGTACAAACACATCCCATTTAAGTCCAACTTTATGACCTATTGTGAGGATTTAACTTATCTGGGCCTTCTACTGGACACGTACATGAGTGAATTTCACTCAGGATATGGCTACACAGCAAAGTTATCAAATATATAGTAGCCCAATGCCTGTGACTCTGTAACGCTGTAGCATTACAGTCTTGCCTCTGGGGGGTGCTGTTGCCGCCCGCCGTGGCGCTTGGCTGACTTCTGCGTCGCTCAGCCGGGCCACCACGGGGGAGCAAGTGGCGCAAGCGGCCATTTGGGGTCCACACTCCCCATGTAGCATAGGTGCTGCATGAGGACCGTGGACCCCAGTGGGAGGGAAAGGGGGGCGGGGTGGTGATGTACACTGCCAGGGGCGTGGTGATGTACACGATACAAACGGCCGCTTGCTCCGCTTGCTCCCCTGCGATGGCCCGGCTGAGCAGCGCAGAACTCAGCCGAGCACCACGACGGGAGGGGAAGGGCGGTGGGGCCCCCGGCTGTGTACGTCACCACGCCGCCCCTTTCCTCTCCTGCCGTGGCTCTTGGCTGACTTTTGCACCGCTCAGATGGGCCGCTGCGCAGGAGCAAGTGGTGCAAGAGGCCGTTTGGGCTCCACGGTCCTGTGTTGCATGAGGAGCATGGAGTCCAAACAGCTGTTTGCACTGCTTGCCCCCACACGGGGAGCGTGGAGCCCAAACAGCCATTTGGGCTCTGCAGTCCCCCGAGTGAGAGGCAGGAGGGGGAGGAGAAGAGAAAGAGAGATGGAGAGAGAGGCAGGAGATGGAGAAGAGCAGAGAGAGAGGGGGGGAAGGCAGAAGAAAGAGGGGAGAGAGAGAGATGGACATGGAGGAGAGACCCGAAAATCCCGTTTTATGATGGGCTTTTGGCTAGTTTTGAAATAACAGCTGTTATTTTGAAATAGCTTTCCTAGCATCTAAACAAGCCAACTGCTATTTCGAAATTAATTTGAAATAGCATTGGGCTTATTTTGAAATTTGTAACCTCATTCCACAAGGAATAGTGCCACTTTCAAAATTGCTATTTCAAAATAAGCGCTGTATAGATGATTATTTCAAAATAGGGGGTTTCCAGCCTTTCCCAGAATGCCATGCTGGCCACCCTGGCCATAAGGTAACTTCTGATCTGATGCCCTGGCCTTAAATGCGATTCAGTGTTCAATCAGTGTGGACGCGCTATTTAAAAATAGCAAAACGCTATTTAGAAATACATTTTGTGTGTAGAATAGAGATAGAAATGTAGCCGTGTTAGTCTGGTGTAGCTGAAACACGCGTTATTTCAAAATAAGATATTTCAAAATAACTATTTTGAAATTAGATATTTCAAAATAATGCTGTAGTGTAGACATACCCTCAGAGACAATGGAACAACACGTCAAGATACACAGCCAAAGTAAGTTATTCTCAAACCTAGTCTGTCCCCTTCCAGTTCAGTCAGATTTTGATTTCCTGTTTGGTTTCTACTGGTGCCTGAAATTAATATTGCTGTTTGCTTGATTTCTTTTTCACAAGCCCACATCACAGGTGTGGTAAGTTTACATTTTGGAATTGGGTCGGTTAGTATAATACTGCTAAGCAATCAGCAGGGACATACTAATCCACACATTGTTTCTATGAAAAGTAGGTCCTTTATAAACAATGACAATGTTTTTAATTTCTTTTCAGATAAAGGGGAAAATTATTTCTTACTGCAAGAACAGCTGCTATTGGGATGGCTGCATTCATAAAAACTGTGGAAAGAAATAAAACATATATTAGATTATTTAGGCTTTGCAAAAATAATCTTATTATTAAATAGCAATACTTTACAACAAAACCATAGTATGTTAAACAGTGTTAGTTGAGAAGGTCAACCTCCAAATGTTGTTTCCTATCCATTAAAATTCCCAAAGGAAAACTCCTTAGCATAAAGATATTTCCTTCCATAATAGACTTAGATCATAAATAAATGAGCAAACCAAGAAATGTTATAGTTTCCATATTTCAATGAATTGAAATAGTTTCATATGAACTGCAGAATTATATATCATAGCCAAAAACTGCTTCAAAAGGACAATTTACTATTGGGGCCATTTTCTTTAACTCTACCTCATTACAAGGAATGTAATTTATTTTGGTTCCTAATTTATCTCTGCCCCAATCATACCTGATGATGTTATCTCAGTGCTTATTAGTGTAAAATCTTGTAACTAAAGTTACAGAACAACTTTTTACAAGTTAAACAATAATATTTGTCATATTTTTAATTTTCCTTCACGTTCCGTAACAAAATAGCCACTACCATAAGTACAGGCATATCTTGCTTCAACTGAAGTAAAAAAGAAATTAGTATTGAGCACTAGATCCATAATTAAGAGCTATGCTACAAACAATGCTGCCCCTGGAACAGAAATACTTACTGGAAAGAGATGTGTAAAGTGCAAAGGTTTTGAGACTTATGAGCTCCTTCGTTCTGGTTTCCTCTACGCTAGTACAAAATATGTGCTCCCAGGCATATAACTTTAACAGCTTAATGCCTTTCAAGATCTCATTGGTTTTCTTTAATCTCTCAGTAGAATAATCCTTTACATTAGGAAAGTAAGAAATTACAAATTACATAATTACTTTACACATATTTTATTAAGAATGCTTTTATCTATCACTTTGGTTCTAAAATCAACCAAAATATTGACACTAAATTGACCTACTATGTACCTCTAAGTATTGTACATAATTAAATTATATGAAATTTCATGTTCTTTGAGAATTGTAGAGAATTTAAAATCATAAAAGCAAATAAAAGTAATTCTAAATTTAAAAAATGAAAATTAATACATCTTGGGGAAAATAATCTGAAACCTAACTGGAAATGAAACCTGAGAAGTGATAATACTGAAAAAAGATGGACAAAATGAAGAAAATACATTTGAAGCTGCATTGTGGTATTGCCTGAAAAAGACCAATTTTGGCCTGCGTATAGAGGGTTCACATAATACAGTATGTGCTTATTTTATTGATTCATTTAGATAATAACCCCTTATCTGCAGAACTGTGTTCATCTTTTTGGGCACATCATTACAAAAAAAAAAAACCTTAACAAGTTGGGAGGAATTCAGCAAAGAGCAACAAAAACACAGAGGAGTGTAGGAAACCATGTCTGAAAAAAAAAGGACAAGCTAGATCCTCAGAAAGACTGGGCTCAATCAAACTGACTCAAGTTGATATATTTAGCTTGGCTAACTGACAATTAAGATATGAGGGAGAAATGGTGACAGTCATCAAATATTTGAAGATGCTAGACATGCAGAAGGGTTGATAAGAGTTCTAATCTGAGGGGTTAGAAATAGGAGTTAAAAGACAACATTAAGAAAATTTAAAATTAGAGTAAGTATCAAGATAAATTTCCAATCATTAAGCTCTATTAGACTGGAGAATCATTTTCCACTGATGGAGAATGTGTAAAAGGGATGATGCAATATAAGTATGGGGGTTATTAAAAAATGCAACAGACTTTTAGATGAAGTATTGCACCACAGTTAAAATATTGCATGTGATCTATATCAAAAGATAAAGTATCATTTATCTTGATACTTACCCTAATTTTAAATTTTCTTAATGTTATCTTTTAACTCCTATTTCTAACCCCTCAGATTAGAACTCTTATCAACCCTTCTGCATGTCTAGCATCTTCAAATATTTGATGACTGTCACCATTTCTCCCTCATATCTTAATTGTCAGTTAGCCAAGCTAAATATATCAACTTGAGTCAGTTTGATTGAGCCCAGTCTTTCTGAGGATCTAGCTTGTCCTTTTTTTTTCAGACATGATTTAATAGTTCATTTCTATATTTCTATTAGTCATTTTTATTGACTTCTATCATTCCATAGAGTACATAAGAAAGAGTCTCCATGATATCTAAAGCATGACCATTGATGTGATCCAGCTACGTAGGTAGGGTATGGCGCTATTTTGGGATAACGTCTGTTCTCCCGAAATAGCATTCTGCGTGTCTTAACAGCACACCTATTATTTTGAAATACATCCAAAATAACAGGCTTTTCATTAAGGCTTTTTGTAAATCTTGTTGCACAAGGATTAAGGAAGACGCCAGAATAGCAATTTATTTTGAAATTAGTGCTCTGTAGACAGTACCAAATTTCAAAATAAGCTATGCAATTTGCATAGCTCAAATTGCATAGCTTATTTTGAGGTATGCACTTACTGTGTAGACGTGCCCATAGGGTGAAATTTACTCCTTTTAAAAAGGTCAGCAGGAGGTGCATATACAATGTAAGGGCCAAGATCAGCAAAGTGTTTAAGCATGTGTTTAAGTGCTTTGCTGAAAAGGGATGAACAACTGAATCTGGACCTACCCCAAGTCCTCAAAAGATATTTAAGTTCCTAACTTCCACAGATTTCCACAGAAGTTAGGATCCTAACTACATTTGAGGATCAGGCCCTAACTCCTCATTATTATCAAGGCTTAAGAAAGATCTGAGTAGTTAATAAACTTTGTGCTGACCTCAAATGAAAGGTTCTGCAGAAGAACAAAGTGTTATTACTAATAGAAAACAAAGAACTGTCTTTTGGGAATGTTTATTATTAATGAAATTGACCACTTAATTAATTTTGATTTTTAATGTTTAATTTATCTTTGGGATGCCAGCAAATAACTTCCATATAATACAATTGTATCTGTACAGTGGTAATATTTTAAACTGTTTTAAAGAGGTGCATTAAGTACATTATATATTACACACTTTAGCTGAAGTTACCAATACATGGAGTTACACTCTGGCTGATATTCCAGATTACTCCTTATTTCTAAACTTTCGAATATCCTCTCCTCCGGTGTTAACCTACAACAATGACATCAAAGATATCCTATTGAGCATGCTCAGTGAGCTCTTTGGTTGAAGGAAGGAGAAAGAAATATCTGACTTTTAGCATAATACTTCCGAATTGTGATTGAAGTTCTACAGAATGGAGAATACCTTAATAAGAAAGGCACTCATGAATTATTGCTTGATTAAATTTGCATGGAAGAAATTCAGAGGGCCAGAACGAAGCTTATTAACTACTCAAGTCTTTCTTAAACCTTGATAATAGGAGTGAGGCTCTGGTTCTCAAAGGTATTTAAGATCCTAACTTCTGTGTAAATCTGTGAAAGTTAGGAATAAGTTTGCAAACAACTTGTAAAGCAGGCAAATATTATTACTCTTATTTTACAGATCTGGACACTGAGTGACAAAAAGTGAAATGGCTTACACAGCAAAGTTTACAAAGCAAATTATTTGGAAAAACACCCCAGAAATAGAATACCGAACTCCCGATTCCTGGTTCTCTGCTTTAACTACTGGACCATAGGCATCACCAAAATAAATTACTTACAAGCGTGCTCTTCTGAGCCTCAGCCAGCTTTGTAGCTATGAAATATTGTATTGGAGCAAGCAATACAATAATAGCGGCACCAACCAATGCACTTTCTTTAAGTAAATAATAAAGGAGGATCACACCCATTATGATCTAAGGAGGGAAAAGACACACAGGAAAAGCAATACATTTCAGAACTCCTACAAGACAGTAAGAAAAGAAAATTCTCTCAGACTATGTAGTTCAATAGTCCTCAGAATTTGCATTAATTTAAATAAAATCTCACTTCTAATTTACTTCAGCAGTTAAATCTTGAAATTCTAGGGGATGGTTCTGGAAATATTAATCATCTTTGTTTATTTGTATTGTAGTAGCACCATGTCCCCTTGGCACGGACAAGGACTCCAGTGTGCAAAGTGCTGTACAGACATAGAATGAGAAGATAGCGCCTGTTCGAAAGACTCAAGCACACAGTGCCATATACGTAGATAAGCCAGTAGTTCTCCAGAGTCAGCGGGGTTGATTCTTATTTGCACAAAAGTCTCTTTACACCAGTTAAAGGGGCAATGAAGTGAGTATCATTACATTTACATTCAACTAAAGGTATCTTTGCCCTGCCAGAGGGAGTCCAGTTGTAAGGGCCAGGGCAAGTACTAATATGAATAAGGGGTACTCATGTCAGAAAGGGCATGCAGAATTGATTCCCTACTTATTTGTTTTACATTTTCAGTTAACTAATGAATTCAATTACACGTCTCCTTATTGCATAGCTTCATCGTTAGCCTCCAGTCATGTGTGAGATATTGCAGAGTATTATTTATATCCATAAAGACCCCTTCCTTAGTGGAAACACAGACTACGTCCTTGGTGGCAATTCGTACCTGAGGCAAACCCTGCTGTAGTTTCTCAGGCCCCAGTCCATCCTTTCAGCTACCTTTGAGGATGCTTCACACCTTACTGGGCACACTCAGCAAGTTGTAGGATCAGCTCCCGGTCTTTATTGAAGACTAGCAGGCATTATATTTAGGATTAGATTGTAACCTCAGCCATAAACTACCTTACTGCAGGAGCAGTACTGGAAGTCACTGTTCCTCAGAAACATACTTCAGAGATCCTCTGCTTCTGGAGAGACGGCACCCATATTCCTCTGCCTGACTGCATTAGGGAGAGTCACAGTCTAGCTCAGGACTACTCAACACGTGGCCCGCAGGCCACAACTGGCCCATGGCCCATTTGTTTGTAGCCCATGGTGCAGTTTGGGTTTAGACAGGGCTCAACATGCGGCCCGCGTGTGAGAGCCTTTGAACATGGTCTCCACTGGGAACACGCTCCAGAATGGCAAGGCATCTGCCAGGTGAGGCGAGCACTGAAAGATGCAAGTGGATGGGCTGGCTGGAACAGATGGATACAGGGTTTTGGCGTTATTAGTCCTCAGGGAGGAGGTGCTGGGAGTGCCGGGGCATTGTAGGAAGTGCTTTGTATTCATGTCCATCAGTGTGAAATAATCTATTTGCATGTATATGCAACCACACTTAAGTTGCAGCCCTCTGCATGTGTTGGGAGTATTATTGTGGTCCCTTGGGCTTCCAAAGTCGAGTAGCCCTGGTCTAGCCCATAGTTACCAAATGTTAATTCCATGTCTTTTTTTCAGAGAAAGAAGCAAAATGAACTGCTGATTCAGAAATATTACCTCCACATATGAATTGCTGACACCAGCAGCTGCCCAATGCTTTCACAATGAAAGAAGCTTTAAAAAATATATCGTATACATTTTACGTTAGTTTTTTAAGTCCTAGTCTCAGCTACAAGATTGACAACAGTTCACAGATTTTAAGGCCAGAAGGGATCATTGTGATTATTTATTTTGACTTGCTGCATACCACAGGCCATAGGAGATCATCCAATAAATTCTCCATCATGCCCATAATTTCTGTACAAGCAACAGCAGATTTTTAAGTAAGAAATTCATTTCCCAAGCACATTTGATTCAAAATCTACTGAAGTTAATTAAAATACTGCCAATTGACATCAGTGAATTTTCAGTTAGGTCCCGTTGCTCCATGAGCTGGAGGAATAGCAAAGGAAGTGCCCATAGAAACTTCCTCAGACAGTTGTTTTACTTTCTGCTGGGATCACTTCCATGGATTAAGATATTTCAGTTTCTGTATCTATTCTGTCCTTGCCACTTTCCTGAGGCTGATAAAAAGGAGACCATTATGCTACATAAAATTTAATCTATACATAATTGGTCCAGAAGTGACAGCAGTTCAATTAACCAGTCAAAAAACCTTCATATGATAATTATTTTTGTACTTTCTAAACCAGCCTGGATTTCAAGCAGTGATTTGTAAATGTTGGTATAGTTACTAATCCCTTATTCCATCTCAGCCCTTTATTGTCTGTTTTTTCACCACACATTCTTTGTGATGTATAAAAATTAACAAATTGCTAAAAATAAACATACAAAAGTGTATGTTGCCATCAATATTATGGATGAATTATATAGTGTGATGAATTTACACACTGTAGATCTAATTAGCCAAGGCTTTCATTCTTGATGTTAATAATACCTATAAATTGTAACCTACAGATTCCGCTTTAAAAGACCAAGAGTAAATTTTTTAAAAATATCCTAGGAGCCTAAGACTGAAAGTCAAGTGGATTTAGGCTCCTAAATTGCTTCCTCGCATTTGAAAATTCGGCTATGCCAACTCTAAGATTTTCTTTCCTTCTTTCTGATTCATCTGTACTTGTGCTGTACACAATCCAGACTGGTTTAGGCCCAGTGTTTAGAACTAGAATTTGATGGTAACTAGTGTAAGTGTTGAATTCTCAACATCCAAAAATCAGTGCTCTTTTCTTACATTAATACTTTGACATACTATACCTTCTTTGCAATATAGGATCATAGATTTAAGGGCCCAGTTCTAACATTCTTCACTCTTGCCCCATGAAACAGTTGCTAATGAATACTGCAATATGAGCAATATTTTGGTCCACCGGTGCTTCCACCATAACTACACAGATTCACTTGTGGCAGTTGCAAAACAAATCAGAGCAGAGAAACGTACATCGGGGCTGTGGGAAAGACAGGTAATCCTTGCTAAAATTCACAGACTATTCCCCCTGGCTTATAAATATTGCCCAGAAAATATCTCCCCATTGACCAGCAGTGATACTACTTCTTAGCCTTTGAAGAAGACAGTTCTATCCTTTAGTTCTCTTCCTGCCCAGAGCTTTGCATTTATAACTATAGTCCAATGCTACAGTGTCCACTTGTTTCTTAAATAGCCTCAACGATGTACATAGTGTTTAAAATATCTTCTGTTTTCAGAGGGGTTTCTTCTAAAAATTAGGCCCTTATTTTGATGCTCTACCTGAACGGGCATGGCCCAGAGATTGGGACACAGAAACAAGAACCACATCAGCTGATTTGTTTCTATGGCAACCAAGTTATTGATCTGTCCCAAGGTCATCTCTCCCATGGACAAGTTGGACGTGGACAGCCTCAGGATCTTGTTGTATATCATTGCCTGTAGGGAGGAATAAAGTACAGTATATAAAGTTACAACAGCCACCAGATATTGTAAATGTCAGTATCAGAGATTGTCCATTCCTGCAGTCCCCAAACAGAGAGATTTTGAAAGTACATAGGGAATAAATTGTAGAATTATTGCCTCAATTTTTGTTACTCCTTTAGTCATTACAAACAGTCCCACTGGGCTAAACATCTCCTTGGTGTGACTACATAGACCTTATTCAGCAGCAATGAATTCGGCTTCATGGGATGGCTCTTTCAGTCAAGGGCGGAGCCGACCCAAGCTATGGGCTGACCGGGCTACCACCCGGCAATGAAACACCGCGCAGGGCTGCCAGACCAAGTGGGGGCGGGACCGCGCATGCGCCAGTGCCCCGGGGGCGGGGCCGCACATGCGACGGGTGCCCGGGAGCCTGGGGGTGCCCCACGCCTGGGAGCGGGGCCGCGCATGTGCCGCACTCCCGGGGGTGGGGCAGCGCTCCTAGGGCCCGGGGCGCACGAATGGCTTGAGCCAGCCGTGGTTAAGGGCTGCAAGAATGGTGCTCATATGATATCAAGATCATAACAAAAATGACAGCAAAGTGTAGAGAATAGGGATATGGGATAAGAAATAATACAGCTTCCTTTTGATGAAAAATATAAATAAGTCTTAACATAAATTCAGACAACTCTAAAATTAGGAGCAATTACAGTAATTGGCAGACTGAAACCCTGTAATTATAAAATAATGTACATCATGTTTTCTATTAAGTTTTTAAGTAAACAATAAAGGCAAACAGATTCAAAGTGACCTGGTGGAGAGCATTTTGCACAGCCAAACAGGAGGTCTGAGTTCGGGGTGGATTTTAGGACTGCACTCACAATGTAGTATATAGGTTTTGTAGTAAAACAATGGTTACGTTTTCAGTCTATGATAGAGGGAGTTCAAACTTTACACATAGGTACTAGAACATAGGGTGCTAGGAGTGCTGTCACATCCCCTGGCTTGAACTAGTTTCCATCATATCCAGGTTTTTAGTTCACTTAAATGATTCTCAGCACTTCCACTGTACAAATTGTCTCAGAACCCCGTTTTTACAAGCTCCAGAAGATATTGCGGTACCAATCCTCAGCTGTAGTTCAACATTTCACGGATAAAGGACAAAGTAGTGAAAGAATAAAATGTGGAACCATTACTAGGGCATTTTACAGCATGCCAATCTTGGAAATAATATCTTTACTCACCAGTAAGGCACCTCGTAAGTTGATGCCAGTTTCTATGGTAACATAATAGGAAGCCTGCAGAAATGTCCTCTGCAGAATGAGGGCCAGGAAGAGAAGAACTGGTAGGACATAGACATTTCTGAAAAAATCCTGTGAGGAGAGGTATGGATTTGATAGATCCTTAGACCAAAAAGAAAGAGAAGAAAAGTTTTTTTTAGACAACTTTGTATGTTGCAAAGATGCTCTGTTATTTGGACATTGGAAATCAGAAGATTGTTTTCACAAGGGCACAATAGGATTAATAATACTTTGGCAAAGCCCTGGCTACCCACAAAACCACAATTCTGGCTATATTGCTTATTAGGACCACCTGGAACCTCTTTGCAACCACAGGGACAGAATCCAGATGTTCCTGCTCTACCATTTAACACATCTGCTGATGGAGGATTGCTCTTAGTGGAAATCTGACAGGAAATTCTGATTCCAAATAGAGGGTAGAAATTCAATTATACAGTCAGGCAGTATCTACCATCATGGATGGATAAAACCAGAACTCTGACAGCCAAGATTCTTGCATTCAGGTTGTGGGAGAAGCAATTCCCACCTGCCTTAATGCTGAATGATTGGATGTTGATCTTTCCTGGACAAGTGAACAGTTATAGGGAAATGAGAACCAAATCGGCATGCTCAACACAAAGGCAGTGTGGCCAGTTCTTGAAATTTCATCATGAGTCTTGTGACATTTGATGCTTTTCTTAGGCTCTTTAAATTCTTCAGTTCTTCAACATTTTGTGGAAAAATGTGTCCCTATTTTGAATTGAAAAATCAAAACATCTGGATTTTTTTCAACAAGCTCTTCCCCACCTTTCTCCAGGGCAGAAGTAATTTGCACCAGCCCTAGTCCTGGCATGGATGCAGCTGAATTGGTCAGTGCACTGGGGAAAGGAAGAGTCAAAGCTCCTCCAACATGCTTGCCTCCAACCCTCTTCTTCATTTTGCCTTGCATGAGCAAGTATGTACCACAGACCACACTATAGTTCTATTAGAGTGATTTATTGTGGGGTCTGAGTCTGGCAGCTGGAGTCACAATGAAAGAATCTGTAGGGCAGGAGATGAAAAGGAAGAGCAGGTGCAAATAGTTTCTTCTTCCAATGTGGAACTTGGTTTAAGTGTTCCATATCTTGGACCAGTGGTGCCCCCTGGGTGACTGTAGCAAGCCTGCATGACGTATTTAGATTCTGCAGTGTTGCAAGCGTTCCTTTTTAAAAAGATGGCTGAATTATAAGTTTCACCCTTTTTTCCCCAAACCTTTAACAATATAATTTCATTTTAAAAACAAGCACCAAGGTTTCTGACATCTGCTGGATATGAAACATAGCACTTTGTCTTCTGGCAGCAATGGGCAAGTCAGAAATAGCAACATTTAGCAGAGAATCAATAACTCCACCACAGGTACTGACAGGGCTTCATAAAGCGAGTAATATTGTTCCTATGGGTTGGTTTGATAGTCCTAGAGACTCATGCTTTTCAATGATTTCTATCACAAGTACAGCACAGGCAAACAATAGTACAAGCTTTCTTAAGCTATTCCAACAGAGCACATGCTAGGAGTTAAGTGAATATTTTATTCATCAGGCCCATTTTGTTCTTGACTTCTCTGGTGCATTCTTGGCTGAAGTCACCTATCCACTGAAATGGGAACTCATTTCACCTAGACTACAAAGCAACTGAAGAAGATAACTTTGTATTATATTGGGATAGTTGTTGATATTTTATTTGTATTTTATGTAATTAAATTCCTTCCCAGAATAAAAAAAAAAGCAAAAAATGTCTATACCTACAATCTGACTGTTAAAGTTGGAAGAAGCATTTTGAATAACATAAGAATAGATCTGCTAAGCGTTCACCACACATGGGACGTGAATGCCTCATAAGGATGAAAAGACTTTTCTTTAACTCATTTTGTTTGCATTTTCCCATTGTCATGCTTTTCTGTGCTGCGCTGTTTCATCCAGGAAGGGAAGTGAATGTACCAAAATATTATGAGGAAAGATGTTCTTGTGGTATTTCTAATCCAGCGGGAAGCAGGATGTACTGGAACTGTTACAAAAAGCTCATTCTCATGAAAGTTCCATCCTGATGAAAGAGATTTGGAAAGCCTGAACCTACATCACGTCTCCAGACCCTTTAAGGTACTCTCCTCACTTATGTTTAATATGCTCTGCTATTAGACTACAGGCAAGAGTACTCTGTTCCACCCAGGCTGGCTTACTTCTGTGCTCCCACACATAATCATTGCATACCCAGTTTTCTTGACATATGCAATTTCTCACAAAAAGGAAGGATGATTTTGTAGTTACACCACTGACTGAACCCCAAGGAGATGGGAGTTCAGGCTTCCTATACAACCTTGAGCAATCTATTAAGGGCCAGGTTTTCAAACATATTTAGATATCAAAAGATGCAGCTAGACACCTCATGATATTCTCAGACCTGCCTAAGCACCTTTGGTACCCAAGTGCCATTGAAATTAATGGGAGTGAAGCAGCTAACTTTGCATATACACTTTTGAGACCAGGGCCGACTCTTGGCACCAGCAAATCAAGCAGTGCTTGGGGCGGCACATTGCCAGGGGCAGCATTTCCAGGTAAGCAGCCACCCCCAGCAATGCCTGGCCCTGCCCCGCTGATTTTAAAGAGCTGTGGGAGGTGCCACTACCTGCTGCGCAGCTCTGGCACCATGTGCGCCCGGAGCCTGCTGGCCGCCCTCTGCCTCCTGCTACTGCCCGGCTCCATAGTGGAGCCTTCAATATGGTAGCGTGCACAGAGGGTCAGGCCAAATGGGGTCTAAAGCCCTTCCTGCCCCCATCCCCACCCTATCAGCATCAGAGAGCCTGATTTACCCCAAAGCACTGTCAGACACAGCTGTGTCAATAGACACGTAAACTTGTGAAGAAAACAAAATGGCCAGAGGAAAAAGGGGCAGAGCGCTTTTCCAGGAGAGGAAAATCTCTCTCTCCTTCCTTGCACCCACGTGACTTTGGGAGACACCCAGGGAAGCCTCCTCTGAGCTCAGCTCTCAGACTCAAACCCCCTCCTGGAAAGGCGGCAGCTGGGAGCCACACACTGTACCGCGCTCCCAGGCTAAACCCGTGCTGCTTCGGAAACTCCCAGGAGAGTCAATGTGAGGCCAGCTGCCCCCAGGGCTCCCAGTGATGCCACTTCTGCCACCAGCAGTTGTTGACCGGCAGGGTTGAGAACCAAATGCTTTCCTGCCCGGGCCTTTGTCAAGAAGCCACTAGGGAGACAGCCAGGAGCTGTCCCGTGCAGGAAGGAAGGGTGCCAGGCACTGGGCTTTCTCGCCTGCTCTTGAGCTGGCCCGTTCAGCCCAGGGCTGTATGGAAAGGCAGGGCTGGAGCCCAACTCCCGGGGCAGCAATGGGGATTGTGCCCCAGGAGGGGCCGGTGATTGACGCCCATCCTCTTCGCAAGCCGAGTGGATGAACCAGCTTTTGGGCTGGGGATGAGAACCCTGTGAGAACCCCTCCCCCATTCCAGGCTGCTTATCTTCTGGGCTGCCAGAGGCCTAGATCTTGGCCAGACCCTCTTGTGAGCCGGACAGTTGCTGAGACCGGCTTTGGGTTCCCCAACACCGCTGCGGTTGTTGCATCAGGTTCCATCTGTCAGCAGGCCGGTGTCTAAACGGCAGGCAATACCTGTTGGGGCTCCCCAGCGAGCACGGCTTAGCTCCCCCTCCCCCCCGTCCAGCAATGTGTTGCAGGGATCCCCGCTGATCCCTCCCTGGGCTAATGAGAGCAGGGATCAGGGCCTGAAGCAGCGGCTCCTTTGCTAGGGGTAGCGGGGGACGAGGGGGAAAGGGGGTACCATGCAGCTCTGCTCACCAAAGAGCGCCCAGTCCCACGTGGGGGTTACTGACAGCTGCGGTACCAGTCCCCCTTACCCCTGCCCTGTTAAGTGTCAGTCCCAGCTGCTCACAGGCAAACCCAGTGCGTGTTGAGGAAGAGTCGAGAGAGATTTAGGAGTGGACTGTCCAGGTGAGGCTTTTTCATGGCTCTGGGACAGACTGAGCAGTGCCCCCAGCCCCGCTTGTCCTAATCCTTCCCCCTCCCCCCATCCCTCACATCGCCTTTGATGTATAGGATATTCTGGGAACCTAGATGCGGAGGCATTTTACAGGAGCAAGTCCCTGGGAGGAGGCCGTGATGGGAAAGCGGGAACTGGGGGGGAGGGGATGCCAGGGGACATTCCTGCCAATTAAGTGGTAATGGAAAGTCAGACCTGGGAGTCTTTTACTGGCAGCGGGGAAGGAGACGCTGGTGATTGTTAGATTTTAAGGCAGGAAAATTCCCGAACTCATCTCCCAGTCTGGGTGGGGAGTAAATCCGGAGGAGTATGCCTGAAAGAAGGGCAAATGCAAAAGAGACTGGCCTTTCATTAGGCCAATGGCCCCCAATACACCTAATCCACTCAGACAGCTCCCATCCTTTTTGCATCTCAGAGACGGGCTTGGAATGACGTTAAAGAGCAAAACAGGTGATACGCCAGACGGCTCGGCAGCCTTTCATTTCATTTCTTGCCGTTGCCCCCGAAGGCAACTAAAAATCCCTTCAATGTGGAGCGAGATTAACACCACGTTCGCTCCGAATCTGAATCCGAATCCCAACCCACTTTACCCAGAAAGACCCAGGTAGAACCGTGCGCGCCGGTCTAGTGAGAACTGAGCCATGGGGACTTGTGTTGCGAGGTAGAAACGCATGCTGTACAATCCCCAGGCAATGCCATAGTTCAAGACTATCTGCGCTCACTTTATCCATTGCTTGAATTGCTCGCTCTTGGCTCCCTAATGCCACCTATAAGCACATTCAAGCCAGATATTCCCTAGGCTCAGGGAGCATGTTGTCCCGCCTCACTCACAAGACTTAGCAGTCTCCTTGAAAGGATTGTATGTGTTTAAAACCTTTCCCAGGCTTTCCTGCCCTTCATCCTCGATTCATTTTTCTCTCCTTTCCTGTCTACATGAAGTGGAAAGGAAATGAACTGGAATGATGGCTTTGGGAAAAACTTAATTTCCAAAATTCATTAGCCAAATTTTGGTAAACTCTATAATACTGCTGCACCCTCTCTTTTTGGTGCCCAATGAGATAAGGAGCATACATGAGCTTATTTCCCATTTTCTGGGTACAGGAAAGAGTTTAAACCGCTTTAAAATTTTTTTGTTTGGGGCGGCAAAAAACCTAGAGCCGGCCCTGTTTGAGACTCCCATTAGGTGCTTAGCTATATCTGTAGGAACTGAAATATCTTTGAAATGCTAGCTCTTAATTTCTGTCTATACCTTAGTTCTCTATATGTGCAGTGGGGATAATAATACTGTCCTATCTCAAGTAGGGGGAGGATTTTGTAGATACATTAATTAATGTTTGGGAAGTTCTCAGACAAGGGGGTGATGGGAGAGACAGAAATAAAGGCTTAACTAAAATTGGTAGAAAATTTAAAAGCGAAACAAAATGGCCAGGGCAATGGGGAGGAAGCTTATGAAAATACAATAAATGTAGTTTGAAAGGAGTTCAAAAGTCATCAGGCCAGTCTGACTTCTCTGGCGGAGGTTTTAAGTTCTTCCATTTATTCTGAGCTTTCCTTAAATTCACAGGTTCCAAAAGGTGTTTGCCCCAGCCAGCGGTAATTAAAACGACAGAAAATGGATACATTGAAAAGCGCACTGAGAATGAAAACAGACCTCTGGTTTCCCAAATTTCAGAGCAAAAATTATCACTTCTGAAATGAAACACCTCATTCTTTGATTGTGCAATAAAACCAGAATTTAATATTCCAAAGAAGAAAATGTACTTTGACTTTTGACTCTGTGGCTGTGATCCAAAGCGTTAAGTTTCAGTGATGATAAAGAGCTTTAATAGTTCTTACACTCTTGCAATCCAACATTGTGGGTACAGTCATGTGGTCTAACCCTGTGGGAATAGCAGGAATTCTCTCTTCTAGTTCCGCAAGTTTTTTTTTCTAACCTACTTCTACAAGCTTCTAGTAACTGCCCCTTAGCTATTTTTCCAGGAGGTTGGACAGAGACAAACATTAGCAGAGAGGTATAGGGAAGCTTGCACTGCCCCTGCCTATGCTGTATTTGCACTGTGACAACCAAACACTTCAACTTCAAAATCTGAGAATCTAGCAACCCCCTTCAACCAACACTCATTTCACTTGAAAGAAATAATGAAAGTAACAAAATGGTTATCAGTTGCCAATAAAAATACATAGCTGGAATACAGAAAGCCTCAAAAACTGATGCCACACAAAGTCTTTTAACCAACATTGACTACTTACTTTTGCACTTGTCGTATTACTTTGATTCGTATTTTGGAAGCTACGGACTATGCCAGAAATGCAGAGTGGCCCAGCAAAACCCAGCAGGTCAGCCAAGTAACGGAAGGTGCTGCTAAGAAGGATTGGCCGTCCAAAAGCCCTGTACATTGCTAACCATATAGAAGGAATCCGATTCGGCTGGTTTGCCACCCTTTTCTGGAAAACAAAGGAATGAATGCACCAAGAATTAGTCTCACTGGCAGCTTTATGGCAGCTTCCATTTTATTGCTCTTATGCCTTTTTGGATGCCCAAGTGTTTTATGGAAGGGTTATAAATTAGATTAGGTAGAGAGACAAGACAGACAGACAATTTGATAGATTCTCAAATTATTTTCACAATAAAAAAACTTACCCTAAAACACATTGATCTTGTTTGTTATGGTTCCCCCCTGAAGTCATAACAATTATTGTGCACCTGAGAAAAGTCAGATGTAGCCACAGATTGCTATTTATCATTGTCATTTGTATAATATATAGAAGGCCTGATCCTGCTTGTGTGAGGTCAATAGTACTTGAAAGAGTAGAGAGACTGATGTGAGTAAAGGTTTGCAGGCTCAGACCCAGATAAATACAGACAAACAGGATGTCATGCACCGAAATGTCCATCTCTTAATGTCTTCAACTCAAGACTGGATGTTTTTCTAGAAGATGTTCTTTAGTCAAACACAAATTATACTTTAGTCATTCACAAGTTACTAGGCTCAATACAGTGGTAACTAGATGAAATGTAATGGCCTGTGAGATGCAGGTGGTCAGACTGGATGATCTGGTCTCTTCTGACATAAAAATTCTAAGAATCCGTGAACCATTGCTCTAAAGCAATCTTCATGCATAGTCATGTGGCCAGCTGGAGGCTACATGACAGATCTTAACATCTTTGGATCTATGGAGAAAAATGTTTCATTCAGTGGATCTGTACTCTACAGAGAATTTCTGTGTGGTCCAGGCAATCGCTTCTCACAAACTACAAAAGCTCATTACAACAGTCTATAACCCACTAACAAATCTCTCACACATCTCAAGCTGCTTTCCCCAATCCTTTCCTCCCTATCATGGGAAGAGTGTTAATGGGCCACTTCACCTTGGATTGCCCCTTGACATTTACGGTAACTACTTAAGTGAAATAATCTGTTTCACTTTGTATGTAGCTGTGATAATTTCAGTAACTTTCCAAGTCCTGAAGAAGAGCTTTGTGTAAGCTTGAAAACTTGTCTCTCACAGCAATAGAAGTTGGTCTAGTAAAAGATACTGACTCGTGCACCTTGGCTCTCTAAAAATGCACCTGTCATTCTTCTAGCTGTACTTATGTCTCAAGATTGTAACCCTGACCAGGCTTTTTATGAGTGTTCCTACAGACATTTGTCTTTCAGCTAATTCTAGTAAATAGACAAAAACAAATACATTTTGGCACTTTGCACAGTCACTTCATGTGTTTCTCCCTTCGGTATTTCTTTGGCACAAATTCAACAGTGATATAATGTATGGACAATGCCAAAAAAGGAAGGGTAGTTGTCATATAGGAAAGCAGAAGACCGGAACTGGAAGGTGACTAAATTAGAGTGATTAAAGCAGGGAAAAATTCAGCACTGATAGATATGCAGCCCAGGGAACAAGCAGATAAGCTTATTACATTAAGGCTTTCAGCTCCTCTTATTAATAATTACATTTGTATGTAGGGAAGGACAGTATCTGTAGCAGAAAAGCCATTTGGCATTTAGCTGGTAGAAGCCAGACTTTTAAAGATATTTAGGCATTAAAGATATAGAGAGGTATCTAGTGGGATTTTAAAAAGTGTCTAACTTCCACTGAAGGCAATGGGAGTTAGTCACCTAAGGGGCTTTGGCAAATTCTTTTAGGTGTCTCTATGAATCTTTAGATATCTAAGGGCATGTCTACACTACAACTTTAAGTCAACATCCAGCCACTGCTGTTGTCAGGCAGGTGTGTCCACACCATGCTCATTAAGTTGGTGGAGTGTGTCTTCACTAGCACTGCTTGGATCAATGTACAGAGCAGTACACAAGGGTAGCTAACCCACCATGCAACCAGCTGCAGGGAGTTTTAGGATGGATTTGCAGTGCTTCATGGGATCAAAACAGTATCATAAGGGGAAATGCTGCGACTTCCCATGATACAATTTTCTGCCCCCCTTCCCTGATATCAATGGCAAACAACCCATGATTTTTTTCATGTCTTTTTTAAAAAGCATGGCTTAGGTGCACATACACAATAGCCCTCAAAGCAGGGACCCTGTTCAGCTGTTCACTGTTGTTGTGAACATTACAAACACCTCATGCCTTATCCTGCAGTATTTCCAGAGCCAAGACAGAAGCCGCTGGGCGGAACATTGCAATGTCACTTAAGCAGCCCTGCTGCAAGTCATAGAATAAAACAATTCCCAGCTGCTGCTGGCAGTCACACAGCAGTGGAACATGGTGGAGTGCTATTTCTGGTCCCAGAAATGAAGTCCTGATGGGCAGGGTTGCATCGTTATACTGCTACTGGATGACGAGAAGTGCAGAACTTATGAATGTGGAATGTCATTTTCTAGGAAATTTGTGCAGAACTTTTCCCAGCTCTGAAGTTCAGCAATACTAAAACAAACTCTGAGAGTGGAAAAGTGAGTGATGATCACTCTGTTGAAACTTACAGCACCAGTTCCCAATTTAGTTGGGAATAAATTGGGAGTTGGTAAATCCACTACCGGAGCTGTTGTGATCCGTGTGTGTAGGGCCATTAATTGGCTTCTGCTAGGAAGGATAGTGACTCTGGGCAACATGCAGCACATAATGGATGCTTTTGCCATGATGGGTTCCCTAACTGTGATGGGGTGATAGACAAAACACATATCCCTCTCTTGGCACCAGAACACCTTGCCAGAGTATATAAACCACAAGGGGTACTTCTCAATGGTATTGCAAGTGTTGGTGGTGCATAATATGGTGGGAGCATTTCACTGACATCAATGTGGAATGGCCAGGAAAGATTCAATCAGGGACTTTCTTTCTAGATTTCAAAACAACCACTGATGATGGTGAAATGCCCAGTGTTGTCTTCAAGTTGTCATTGTCAAGTCCAAGTCGAGTCTCAAGTCACTACAGTTCAAGTCTCAAGTCGAGTCTCGAGTCCCTAAAGTCACTTTCGAGTCAAGTCCCAAGTCGAGTCTCAAGGCTTAATTTTAAAAATGTCAAGTCACTTTTGTACAAGCCATCAATATTGATAAATAACAATAATCACTATCTGTTTTCATTTAGTAACATAAATCTGAATCATACTTGCCGTACTTGCTAACTACTAGTAGACTTGTTTAGTTTTTGACTACTCAGCTAAAAGGTAACAAACTACACACTTTATATATTTATACAAACATATCCATAGCAGCCTTGAGCTACAGCTATGTAACATTAGGCACACAAAATGAAATTAAAAATAAAAAAAAAGTCTTCATTCATTAACAAAGTTAGTATTCAGTATTACATTTGAGAAATATTATCTTTTCCACCACATTATCACCCAGTCTGGCACGATGTGAGCACATTACAATTCCTCCTTGGTTAAACACCCTTTCAACTGGTGCACTACTGGCAGGAACCATAAACACACTCATAGCAGCCTTTTGCAACAATGGAAGGCTTTCTCCATGACTTTTCCAGAAAGACATCACATCAATTCCATCATCTGTTGGGGGTATCTTAGCAGCTAGCTCTTGATAACACCGCAGCTCATCATCAAAATTTTCTGGCTGTGGTGTGGTGGTGTTAGCTGGCCTTCAATAAACGTACAGTGAGGATGCATGTTTTGATTTTTTAACTAGTCGGCCATCAGCATCAGAGTTTGAGACATTGTCACGGCCAATATAGCTAGAGGCAGATAAACTGTGAGGATTTGAACAAAACTGGTGAAATTGTGAAACAATTTCTGCTTTCACAGCATTAGTTTTAGCATCATCACAGCTAATTTTTTCCAGCGACCAAAAAGTAGCAAAAATTAGGGTCTAACACAGCTGCCAGAAAGTACATGAAATGACTGAAAGCCAATAGTGATTTTTCTGTGTCATCCAAAGGATTTGGTAATGGTATCAAACCAGCATTAATGCAAATGCCAATGAAACGTTTTTCAATACTGCTTCTTAAAGCTGTAACCGTGTTCCCCAAATATGTTGGAATAAATTCCAAAAGGTGATGGTATAGTCCTATTATTGAGGTAACACTGCTGAAATCGTAACATGCTGTTCACCTTGCACTTTATCTGTGGTGTCCAGAAATGGCTGGAGTAGCAATGATAGTTCTCTTAGTTGGGAATAATCCCTCTGGCTGGTTTAATTATACTGGTTTTGTTCTTCAAGCATGTGTTTCAGCTTTTCTTCATCCAGGG
>CM057845.1:107587740-107604069 GCA_030068395.1 Apalone spinifera | reverse complement strand
TCAAACACTTCTGCAATGTTCTCACCAGTATGCTGGCCAAGGAACCTTTCACACAACAACAATTTTGTCACGAGTGCGTACCTTATTATCATGTGGGCTATTACTCCCCAAAAGCCTCTCATTCTTCTATCTGACCAGATGTCGAGCGTCAATGCAATTGTGTCTGCCTCCGTAAGAAGTGCTAACACATCAGTTTTCACATTATGGTACAAATTGTCCAGTTCTGTCATAACCGAAGACTGACTTATTTCTCGTGACTGGGGATCCAACACATGACAAAATCGCCTGAAATGCGGTTTTTCTTCTATTGAAAATGGTAGTGAGCAACCGATTATCAGTTCCCTAACCAAAGAACTGGCTATTCTTCGTTTGGGATGATTTATTCCATAAACACCTTGATCATCATGCTTTATAATGAAATGCGATATTTTACACTGTGAGGCGGGATCGATCGTGGTTTGTCGCAGATAGTTTTCATACTCACTGTGCTTTCCCGGTTGGGTTTTTATATGGTGCAAAAATTGGAAGTTGTTGCAATGCCGTCAGTGATTATAACCCTGCAGAATTTGCACTTCGCTGATCATGTTTTCTCTGGTTTTTTGGCCAAATCAACAAATCCAAAGTTTATGACATTTTGAGTTTTCTTGCTCATTCTTCACAGATGGATATTAACTTTTTGATTATTTTAATATTTTTCTTTTCTTTTTTTTTTGTTCACTTTGACATTTCAAAAATGGCATATTAATGTAAAATTTCATAAACAGACATATACATAAATCAATAAGATTTTTGCAAATCCCAAGCCAATAGACTATTTTCTCATTGTTGTTGTTGTATCTCTATGTTAAAACCAGAAATTGTGCCTAGATGTGTTCAAAACAACAACAAAAAATGGAACACATTCACCTTGTGTTGCATCATTTCAAAAGGCAAGTAACCCACAACAATGTAGCATATTGTTGACAAGTAAACACGATATTTTTATCAATTTATTTTTTACAAATCTGAAATCTCACATCTTCATGCATATAATAATTGTTTACTTGACTGAAGTACTTAGGGTTACCAGGTGTCCGGCATTCTACCGGACAGTCCGGTATTTTCTGATATTTCCGGCTGCGCACCGGACGGAAGCCTGGCATGGGCGGGGGGAGCTGCTGGAAGGCGGGGCCTCGATTGGCGCTAGGAGCCTATGATTGTGCAAAAGCCTGGCAGGAGTGGCGGGAGTGGCTGCGAGTGGCGGGGCCGCGATCACCACTCTGGGCGTGTCAGAACAGCAACATTTTCGGACAATTTTTTCACCAAGTCGATTTAACAAAATTAGCAAGTCTCATCTCAAATTAGCAAGTCTCAAGTTGAGTCTCAAGTTGAGTCTCAAGTCACAAAATTAGCAATTCTCAAGTCAAGTCTCAAGCCTCAAGTCGAGTCTCAAGTCGAGTCACCTAGGCAACTTAAGTCGGACTCAAGCTCAAGTCATGGGACTCGAATTGACAACTCTGGAAAAGCCAGTATTGATCATGAGAGAACCAGCCTATCCCTTGATCCCATTGCTCATGAAGCTGTATGTCAGCCATCTGGACAGCAGCAAGAAGCTGTTCAACAGTAGGCTAACAAGGACAGAATGGAGTGGGATGCACTTTTGGACATTAAAAGGGTTGCTGGTGTAGTTTGTTTACTAGCTTCTACCTCAGTGAAAGCAATATCCCCACTGTTATCACCGTCTGCTCTGAAATATCTCTGGGGCAAAGGAAGAGAAGTTTCCTCAGGAGTGAGGTGTGGAGGTGGACAGGCTGGCAGCTAAATTTTGAGTAGCCAGGGCCATAGGGAGAGCCCAGCGAGATGCTCTGCTACTTCAGGAGGCTTTGAAAACCCATTTCAGTAATGAGTCCCAGTAATGTGCACAGCTTATCTGCACTGTGCCTTCCCATACCATCCCCTTCATTTCATCAGCTTCCCTTAGTCTCTCCTCCCCTCCCTCCCCCCCAATCTCTACGCTTGGAATAGATCAAGAATATTTATTTCTTTAAACGTCAACTTTTATTGAGCAAACATAAAGAAACAGAAAAACCAGAACAATAATTTAACCTTGGGCAAATGACATGATAAAATTAGGAGGAGAGAAACCAAGTTCAGCTTGTCTTTGAAAGCACAGAAATCTTACTCATCAAAGGGCTCCATATGGCTGCCTTTTCTTAATATTACCTGCCCATGATGTTCAGTGGAAGGAATACTGCACTTCCCCCACACAAATCCTGGAATGTTTGAGGGAGGGGGACTGGGAACAGGTGGATGTTTGCAGGCTATTGTGCAGGGGCTGCAGAGGGAGGCTAGCCTCAAGATGCTTTTCTCAGAGCTCAATCAGACCCCCTCAACATGGCTGATTGATCCTTCATAACCAGCAGCACCTTATCCTGCATGGCACACTCATGCTCCCAGGATGCTGTCTGGCTCCCATGCCCATGTCCAGTTTTTCAGATAATGAAATCCTCCAGGCTGTGAGCTCTGTATCAGCTGTCCCGGAGGTGTTCTGATATCTCATGGAACACATTACCATACATTACCCTTTTCCACCTTCTCCTCTGCTGTAGCCTCTCTGCTGGTGTGGAGGATGTGCTAAAGGCCATGCTTTCCACTGGAAGGCATGCAAAGCACAAGGGCTACCATTGTCAGTGCATACCTTAGACCTGGTACAAGTTTGCTAGTTAAAAAAACACTCTCCTTATTGTTATGTCATGGGAAGTTTCACGGTATAGGAAGAAATCAGTGGAAATACAGAGAGCTTGAGTAGTTACAAGTGTTCATTTTATTGCATAGCACAGAACTAACTAGAACAAGCCCAAACCAGCGGGGCTGACCCTGTGCCTAACTCAGTTACTATAACAACAAGATCTATATCTACAGCTCAATACACAATATATTCCTCCCTCCTTAATAAAAACGTCCTTTTAAGAAAACAAACACTAACTATGAAATGACGGTAGACCACCTCAAGTTCCCAGCTAACCCTGGGGATTCTTTTGCCCCATCTGTGAGTTTAATCTCAACTAAAGGTCTAGCCATTGAGGAGGCCTCCTTTTTCTAGGTGGATTACGGCAGACGTCTGGCGTTCTTGCACCCAACGGTATTATGGGTGCCGGCCTGACACTGGGCTGGGAAACCTGAAGTATGAACAGGTGAAGCTGTTAGATCAGCCTGCTCAGGGAGGGGGTTTATGTTCGCCACAGGTGGTGATGGAGAAGGAGAGTCAGGAGCAGGTGATTCTTGACATGGTAGCTCACCAGCAGTGGGAAGGATGGGCAACTCAACTGGAGATGTGTCTTGGGGGCAGGAATAACCTGTCAATAACTGATCTACATGCCGCTGCCAGATGAGATCCTTCGCAGTCCAGACAGTATAGGAAACAGGTCCTGTTTGAGCAATAATAGTGGCAGGGACCCATTTAGCTCCAGAAGCATAGTTCCAAGCCAAAACTGGCTGTCCAGGACTAAAGGTTCAATCTTTTGCCCTGGATGCACGCCTGATGACTTGACCTTGCTGCTGATATTGCACAATTTGTCGCGGTTCTGAAGGTTTCAGCAAATCAAAGCAAGTGCGCAGCTGACGTCTCATCATTTGAAAAGCTGGGGACACTTTGATTGTAGCCTGAGGAGTGTTTCTGTAGGATAGTAAGAAGGTGTCCAGACTCTTTTATATGAGTGAATGTCCTCTAGCCAATTTAAAAGCTTGTTTCATTGTCTGGACAAACATTTCAGCCAATCCATTTGTGGCTGGGTGATATGGTGCTGAAGTGATGTGATGGATCCCGTTTGCTTTCATAAAATTTCCAAACTCCTGAGAGACAAACTGTGGACCGTTGTCACTCACAAGTTGTTCAGGAAGACCAAAATGACAAAAGATTCCCCATAGTTTTTGGATAGTATTCTCAGCAGTAGTGGAAGGCATTATACAGACTTCTGGCCATTTGAGCATCTACTACCTCCAATAACATGCTACCTTCAAATGGGCCAGCAAAATCAACATGAATACGTTGCCATGGTTTTTCAGGCCAGTACCATGGGTGTAGAGGTGCCAATTGAGGTGCATTCCTCACACCTTGGCAAGAAATACAAGCTCTTGTCTTCTCTTCAATGTCACTGTCCAAGCCAGGCCACCAAAAATAGCTTTGTGCAATTTCTTTCTTGCGCACCATTCCACAGTGACCTGGATGCAGCTGCTCTAACATCTGTTGTCTCAGTATTTTTGGAATAATGACACACATTCCCCACAACAAACACCCCGAATGGGTTGATAACTCCGTTTTCCTGGAAGTGCAGGGAACAAGGTCAGGTGAGACCTGAGAGTTCCATAGAGATGTTCCATGCGTCACTAGATCCATAACTTGGGACAGTATTGGGTCAACACGAGTTGCTCTCTTAATTTGTGCAGCAGTGATGGGCGTGTTCTCTACCTGTTCAAAGTAGAAGATTTCCTTCTGGCCACTATCTTGATGTTTGACTGGCAAAGGCAGCCTAGAGAGACCATCTGCATTGCCGAGCAGAGTCGATTTCTGATATCTGATCTCATATGTGTGTCCTGAAAGCCACAATGCCCATCGTTGCATACGACTAGCAGCCAATGGTGGAATACCTATGTGTGGACCAAAAATTGCCATCAGAGGTCAATGGTCAGTGAGAAGTGTAAACTTCTATCCAAACAGGTACTGACGAAATTTCCAAATCCCGAAAACGATTCCCAATGCTTCATGTTCAATTTGTGCATAGTTAGTTTCAGCCTTGCTTAAGGTGCTTGAAGCAAAAGCAATTGGTTTCTCCTCTTCTGAAGGCATAATGTGTGATAAGACCGCTCCCACTCTATATGGAGAGGCATCACAGGCCAACTGTAAAGGTAAGGATGGATCAAAATGTGTCAGGACCTCTAAATGCAACGTCACAGGTGTCAGTCCATTTCCAGACCTTGTTCTGGCCAAGGAGCTCATGAAGTGGTTTTAATAGTGTGGCTAGCTGTGAAATAAACCTTCCATAATAGTTCAATAGTCCTAGAAATGAGCGAAGTTGATTAACATTTTGAGGGGGTGGAGCCTCCACAATAGCCTTTTGAAGGGGACTTACGAAGGCCAGTAGCATCAATGATGTGTCCCAAATATTCAACAGAGGGCTGAAAGAATGCACACTTATCTTTGCGGACTCGTAGGCCATACTCTTCCAGTCTTTGTAGGGTAGCCTCTAAGTTCTTAAGGTGATCCTCCTTGTTCCCGCCTGTGACCAGGATGTCATCAAGATAGCACTGGACTCCTGGAAAGCCACACAACATCTGGTCCATAGCTCTCTGGAACAAAGCTGGGGCAGAAGTTATTCCAAAGGATAAGCGACAGTAACGATAAAGCCCTTTATGCATCACAATAGTCAACAGCTCTTGGGATTCCTCATCATCTTGCATCTGGAAATATGCTTGACTCAGATCAATCTTGCTGAACTTTTGTCCCCCAGCCAGGCCCGCAAAGATGTCATCGATGAGAGGAAGGGGGTATTGCTCTGCACATAACACAGGGTTAACAGCGACCTTAAAATTCCCACAAATCTGAATAGAACCGTCTTTCTTCAGTATTGGAACTATTGGAGTTGCCCATGGACTATGGGTAACTGGTATTAGGACTCCATTTTTGATTAGGCGCTCCAGGTCCGCTTCAACTTTTGGCCTGATAGCATATGGCACAGTTCTGGCCTTCAGATATTTTGGTTGGCTACCAGGTTTAATGTTCAGTTTCACGGTGATTCCCCTCATATTTCCCAGATCCTCTCCAAAAAACAGCAGCATGTTTCTTTAATATATTGGTCAGATCTGTTTCTTCTTTAGTCGTCCAGTGCACTTCTGCCCAGTCCAGTGGGATCTTCCTAAGCCATGATCTCCCCGTTAAGGTTGGATAATTCCAGGGGTGGGCTGAGGAGGGCTGCAGCAGCTGGCGCCCCAGGCAGAACACGCGAATGGCGCCCCCGCCTGCATAGCCGTCAATGGCACTGTCAATTGTGTGATGTCATCATCGGGCACCCCAGGTGCTCCGTTGAAGGCGGTGCCCTAGGCGACGGCCAAGTCGGCTTATACTCATGGGCCGCCCCGGTAATGGCCTTTTACCACAAACAGTGGTAATTACACAGTCTGTCCATTAAGTTCCACCTTAACATCAATAGTGCCCAATAGAGGTACTGCTTCTCCCATATATGTCTTCAGAATGATCTTTCTTGCCTTAAGTGGAAGATGCTTCACCTTTTCCTTATACACCGTGTCTGAGACCAATGAAACTGCTGCACCAGTGTCCACTTCCATGTGTACAGGTTTGCCATCCAACAGTGGGGTTATCCAGTATTAATGGGAGCCCACTTCCAAAGACAAAACATAGCATGGCGCTTCTTCTTCAGACAGGGTGTCACCTTGATCATCAGGCATCTGCTCGATGGTATGCAGGTTTTCCTTTTTGATCTGCCAGACCACAGGCCTCTTTTTCTTTTGTTTGCAGGCACGCTCAATGTGTCCTTTTTTTTTCACACTGTCGACACACACACTAGGTTCTTACACCAGCATTCTGATGCATGGTGACCTGGCTTACCACAGCGATAACATTCCTGGCTCCCCACTGTTTTATGGGTAGGTTCTTGGGACATTTTATGCACCTAGGGGGTGCACTAAGGTATTGCACCTCCTGTGTGGCCAGTTCCATGGAGACCGTAATATCAATGGCTTTCTGTAGGGTGAGCTGAGCTTCTGTTAACAGACGCCTCCGTATAGCTTCATTGTGCAGGCCACACACTAATGTGTCACATATGGCATCATTTAACATCTCCTTAAATTCACAGTGTTCAGTAAGGTTTTTCAAATTTGCTACAAATTGTACAATTATTTCACTTTCTTTTTGGTCTCTGTTATGGAACCTGTACCTTTCTGCAATTACCAATGGTTTTGGAGCATAATGTGACCCCAGGATTTCCACAATGTCACTGTAAGATTTGGTCTCTGGCTTAACAGGGAGCAGCAAACTGCATAGAAGAGAGTAGGTCTTAGCCCCTACAACACTTAAAAATATTGGCACCTTCTTGTCTTCTTTGTCATTTGCAATAACAAAAAGTTCAAAACACTCAGTATATACATGCCATTGCTCTATAGTCTCCTCAAAAGGTCCCAGTGGCCCTGTAAGTGTAGCCATGGCTGTTGCACTCCCCCCCCCCCCTTTTTTTTCTTTTTCAGTCTCTGGGTTCTGTGATCTTAGTTTCAGTTTGCACAGTGTAGCAGTCAGTTCTTACCCCCACCTTCCAGAACAGCAAAAAAAAAAAAAGTGTTTTCTTACATTGACTTCTACTTCTTTTGTTGCTGGAGGCAGCACAGGTATCCTACCTTCGATGCCACTTCTTATGTTGTGCGGAGTTTCACAGTATAGGAAGAAATCAGTGGAAATACAGAGAGAGCTTGAGTAGTTGCAAGTGTCCATTTTATTGCATAGCACAGAACTAACTAGAACAAACCCAAACCCCAGTGACCTAACTCAGTTACTGTAACAACAAGATCTATATCTACAACCCAATGCACAACGCTTATTACATATGCTCAGTTGCAAGCCAGAACATAATCAGAATCCTTAGCTATTTGATGAACCAGCTTGCTGTTCCAGCCATGGTGAGTAGGCCCCAGCAGTATGGGCGATGGATCTTGTGCTGCAGCTAGTGGGCAACCCATATCAGGAGCACAGAGGGATAGGTGGACATCAATCTCCGATGCAGCAAGTGAAGACCTGCCCTTAGGACCAATCTTTCACTCAGGTCTATCCGAGAGTATCTCTGAGCCCATGAAAAGTGTACTGAAGTCCAGGGACTTTGCAGAGCCCACTGAAGTGAATGGTACTCCTCATCGGACAGGAGGCTGTTTGTGAGGATTCTATTGCAGGACTGGGCTCCTTATAATCTAACTTCCTAGGTGACACAATGAGCTAGGGTAACAAGCAGTGGGGGGGAAATGTGTTGAACAAAGAGAAGGATAACAGCAATAGAAAAATATGTATTCATATATTCACAGTTACAAGTTTTAATATTTTTTGTTTGTTTTTGTTGTTGTTGCTATTTTAAATAATGCCCCTGATTTTTCCTCCTAAGCATGGAACTTGCTTAGATTCCTACCTCTGACACTGTAATGAGCCTGGGACAGCAACATGGCCGCCTACTGACCCAGAAGAGGAAGCACCCTCTATGACCCCTTTGTGGGCAGGTCCAGCTGCATCTAGTCCCGCCTACAGGAAGCCAGAGGGCGGGTCTAGGACTATAAAAGCCACAGGCTCAGTCAGAGCTGGCCAGCTGAGCTGAGCAGATACCTGGCCCTGGCTCCCACAGAGAAGGCCTCAGCCAGAGGACTGGGTTGGGCTGCCTGGATCCCTGCTAACCCCAGACTGCTGATACACCAGCCGCCACCTAAATGCACGCTGACCCCTGAGGTTGGGTGGGCAGTGCATTGTGGCCTCAGAGGCGGATGAGGGTTTTGCGGGGCCCAGGGCAGCATAATTTCACGGGGCCCCCCTTTGACACAGTGCATGCACCATGGTGCCATGGTGCATGCACGGGGCCTCTTGAAGCACAGGGCCTGGGGCAGCCGCCCCACTCGCCCTGCCCTATATTCGCCACTGTGTGGCCTGGATCCCCGCTGACTCTCAATCTTGTTAGCATGTAACGGCTTGGATCCCCGCCGACCTAGTGGCTGCAAGGCCACCACTATTAGGGCCCTGGGCTGGGACGCAGTGGAGTGCGTGGGCCTGCATCCCTCCCTTTCACCCCTCCCTTTGGGTGGCAGTTTCCTCCTGTGGTGCAAAACCCTCTGCACTTGTTGGCTCTCCTAGAGTGAGGAGACTTGACCCCTGCCCGGCTGGGACCCAGCTGGAGCTTTAACTGCTGAATAGACACTTGTCACTCTGACCCAGGGCTGCGCCTTAAACTGTGAACTATTGAACTATTTGTGTTAACTCCTTGTCTGTCCACCTGCCCTGACCCAGGGCTGGGCCTTATAAACTGTCGCTTGGCCAATGGTGAGGCCAAGGTGTGCTTCACGGATTTGTGGGCACTCTAGAGAGTCAGCAGTGCTCCACCTGCTGACTAGGGAGCCTTTACAAACACCTCCATCATTGTACTGCCATCTGTGTTGGGCTACCTTGGAGGACCACTCAGTAGCTGGATTTGAGGCAGAATTCTTGGGTTTACTTATGGAGTCATGTCACGCACTGTACTGTTATATTATTATATAATTGCAACAAATCCTATTCCAAGTATGACCTATGGCCAGAAAACACTAAGCATCTGCAGGCTAACTAACACAGAGTCAGCCTGTAGAGACATGTTAGAAAAATCAGTACATTTTAATTAGGTCCATTCAATGCTAGATATGCTAGAACTTTGAAATGCAAACCTATGTTCTTAGAAGTTAAAAATAATACTAATTGTGTGTGTTTATTTATAGCAGTTAACCATGTAAACGAACAGTCCCTGACTGTCACTATAGCTGTTGATTCAGAGATCAAAAATGAATACTAAAATTTAGATGAATCTTGGGTGACATAATTTCATTGTTTATGTCTCTTTAAAATCTGTGATAAACTGCTTAATGGATGAATTACTTTATGTTAATTTATGTAGCTGATTAACATGCTGTTTGGGACATTAAGGGTCCTCAGACTTAGTCTAAGATTTCCAAAGGGGTCTGCACGTCTATTCAAAACATTTTAGGTGCAAATGAAAAAGGCCAGTTGTAAATGCTTTTGGCTGAGGGAATGATTCTAACTTAATCCCTATGTCTTCATTATGGACTGTGTGATACAGGAGGCATGCATTGCTTTAAAAATTGACTACATGTGCAAAAGGAACAGTAGCAAAATTTTGTCAAGGTATGTGACAATGAATTCCCACACAGAGAATCTTAGATCAAAAAGGTGGCTGTGAGATTTTGTTGCATTTCAGCATTATGGAGTAGGCTATTCTTGATCTACACTGAAATCCCCACTGACATTAATGGTAGCTGGGAGGACTCACCAGGGGAGATACAGGGCTATACAAACATAATTCTAATACGAGATGCACGATAAGCATCACTGCTTATCTTGTAGTATCTAGGGCTGGAATTTGACATGGAATACTTTATCTTTTAAGCTGCAGGGGGTAGCCGAGTTAGTTTGTACAGGATAAACTTAAAAAACAACAAAAGGTCTGGTAGCACTTTATAGACTAACAAAACATGTAGTTTTAAGCACAGTTATAAGACAGTGTATTTCAGTTTAAATATCATGCTAGCCAGAGAGGTAACAAAATACACGCTTGTGTGACTGACTATACTGAATCTGTTCAAAAATTTTCAGAAAAATATTTCCATCAGAAAATATGTATTCATCAGAATATAAATATTCTATTGAAGTGTCAATTATGACAACATTTCATTGTGGGATAATATAATATTTTAGAATTGTGTGTCCATCCGTTCATCTATGAGTCCATTTGTTCAAGAGATCCTCCTAAACGGCAAGAGCTAGGACCACCAAATCTGCTATGCAGCTTCCTCTTATCATAATTTAAAAGCAAGATAAGGCTTTGGTTGTGCCATGTTTGGAATATGATTGTTCCTCATCAAACAGAAAGATAGGGCTCTGATAAAAGGGGCAGTTATGCTCCAGAAAGACCACGGGAGTAGGAGGTGGGTGGGCAGCAAGCATGGCCCCCATTACTCTGTCTAACCCCTGGGATCTGCTGGCTGGGCAAGCTAGTGGCCAAAGTCTCAACTCCGACTCACCCGAACCCAATCCCCTGGCCTGACTCCTGTACTCTCCACCTCCTGCCCTGACTCTGGGACCCACCATACTCTGTCCTGAGAGCCCCCACGAGCAGCCGAACAATGTCAGGTAAATCTTCTAGTATAATATACAAATTTCACATACAATTAAAACAAAAAATAAAAAATAAAAATAATAAAATAAAGCAGTCAATATTGAAGCTAAACATTCCAGTTGCCAAACAAAAAATCTGGAAATTTCATTTAATGGAAAATTTCAAAATTTTAATTTTGCTCTGGTTCAGAACAATTATTTTTCCCAAAATGTCAGACTTTTTCCTAGAATGGAAATTCTGAATTTCAACCAGTTCTAATTTATATAATCTATGTCTAATGTTTAATTTAACTTCATATTACTTCATGAAATGATAATAATATCTAACTCTCTATTAACTCTTTTAATCAACAGAACAAAGCCATTTACAAAGCAGAATCCTACTATTCCTATTTTTCTATAGGGATTCACACAAATATTTTTTACATATTCTCATAGTAGATTAAAAAATAAATTCTTCTCATTTGTGCATCATCCAAGCTGAAAAACTGAGTTTACAAACAGGCTGGTAGGAAAGTTAGCATCTACCTCCTCACAATATTTATGAACTTAGACAACTGCTGCTTATTCACACAGGATGCAGCCAGAGCCACAACTTGGTATTGTTAGCTTTTTTAGTAACATATCATCCAGTTACTTCGGAAATTTTGGAATCAGGAAATTCAAAATAATGCCATGTGATTTAGGTGACCAGCTACACAACTCAAATATTGAATTACAAAGAATAAGTACTCATATAGCAACTGTGGTGAATAACCAGGGCCAGAAATATGTTTGAGCAAACTATTTATTGAATAGTTTCAAGCGGTTAATAAATTCATAAAAAATAAGGCTAATTTGTGAACACAAAAAGGGACTACGTTTGTGAATGCAAATTCTTCACAAAGAATAACTGCCCTGGTGTTTAATTAGGCAAAGTCCCCCAATACAGGACTCATTGAGAATTTTATCTGAGTAAATATTGAGTAAGGACCTCAAGAATTGGCCCACTGATCTCAATGGGAATAAGAAAACACTCCACTTGAAGTTCACAGACTGGTCATCATTGTGTCACTGCAATTTTACACTGGTGTAATTCTATGGAGTTCAGTGTAAAACTGGAAAAACCTAATGGTCAGTGGGGCCCCAAAAGTCTCTTCTCCTGTAATGTTTGAGATATGTGTTGTGAGGCTAGAGATTTTCAGGAAACGGGCATTTAAAACTCAATCTGCATCAGCTCTCTAGTTTTGTGCTTAGATAGAGTAAGTCATGGCTGGTTTTAACTCCTGTCTTGAAAGAACAGAAATAAAGATTCAGGTAGATGCGTAATTCACACATACTTTACAGCAAGGAACATTGCTGGCCTTCTGTTTAGTTCTTTCATCAAGGTGTGATGAAATGCTACAGGGAACAACAGACTCCTTCATTAAGCACAGTTTTGGAATGCACACAAGCTCAGTTATATCCAGTTTTAGCAAGGAGGCAGCTCAATTTAATCCAATATATCTCAGGGAGTCTGCTCACCAGCTGGGAAAGATAAATAGCCAACTGCATCTAGTAAAGTATACAACGCTGGCATAAACAATGACATAACATATTTGTTTAGATCACATGCTGTGATATATTTTAACTGAAGAAGTTTCCTAAATCTCCTATCATTCTCTAAATCAAGTCCACACAGAAGCAAAACATTTCCTTTGTGGGAGAGAAGCTGAACTAAGTGCCACTGGATCGCCATAAGCCATTTCTCAGATTACATCCCTTGGGTGTAATTTAATGTTAACCATGGAGGATCAGTTAGTTTTAGGGTGCAGAAGCACCAGTCATGGAGCCTAATTTGGAATAATAGCATGACGGTGGTTGAATCTAAGGCAGTATATACACTTTAAACAATTCTGGAAAACAAGAGGAGGAAAAGCTAAATGAAGTTGGTAATTTAAAAAAAAAATCAAGCTCGTGTATTATTCATATATTTGTGCATCCCTAACTTATGAATACAAATATTCAATGTGAGCCAAGAATCTGCTGCTTGTGAATGCAGATAACCAGTAAGGCATGTGACTACACAGCATCCAAATACCTATTTGTGAATGCTTATCAAGTATATGAATACATCAGTCTGGCACACCATGGCATGGAGTAAATGCCTCATAGACACAGAAGGATCAAGGGAACCCAAGAGTGCTAGTAGCTTCACTGATTGCATTTGGGAAAGGCAGAGCACGGACTTAAAAGGGGACAGTGCAAGTCAGATGAGGACTAGGCTAGGGGACAGGACGCAGTGAGTTCTCTCTCTGGAAAGGGGCCTGATAGAAGCATGCAGAGGGAAAGAAGCAGCTAGTCTGATTCTCAGGTGAGCCCGAAGACTGAGGAATAAAAGCCTACTTGAAACCCTGGGAAGGTGGACAACTGTGCCAGACTGAGTCAGCGGGGTAGAGTGAGGCACAGGAATCTAGGTGTCACAGTAAAGCACAGGGTCACCTGTGAGGGAGAGGAATGGGTTGTAGAGCCCAACTGGGTCTGAAGATTTAATGGTCTTTATATTTCTGTTGCACTAGTGCAGAAAGGTGCATGTGCAACTTGGACTGAGCAAGGGTAGAGGCTACTTTGGGAATGTAGCTTTGGGAGGCTACCCTGGGCAAAGAGTTTCTGTCCAAAGTATCCCTTGTGCTTTCCTTTCAGTGCATCTCTGCATGGAAAAGCCAGACTTTATCCCAAAGATTCTGAAATCAGTTTATATAACACAGGTATCGTTTTTTAGCAGGTAAAGAATGCACTCAATTATGCACATATTCTGTGGAAATGTTAATATACAGTCTTGCCTCAGGGTAGGGGACTGGACTAGATGACCTATTGAGATCCCTTCCAGTCAAAAATTACTATGATTCTATGAAAGGGACAGTAGCTATTTCACAGTGCACCGTCATACTCTACAGAAGTTCAGAAGAAGGATGAAGAAGGGTGTTTCTAGTTAAAACTGGGGAGGATGCCTGTTAATTTAAAACACTTTCATGGACCCTTAAGACTTAAAGAGAAATCTGACTTCTAAAATGAAAACTAGCAAATGATTTGTCCACTCAGACTTCAGTTCCCAAAACTGTCAATTTGGCAAATATCCCAAACTGAGAATTCACTTAATAAAACCCAGTACTTTTGAACGGAAACATTATAAGCCAAGTTTCATCTTGGAACAAATTCATTTAAGTCATAAATGCCTAAAAATAGGGTTTCCTAATGGAAGTGAAGTTACCATATTAACAGTATATAGAGTGGATAGTAACATGAATACCACAGCTTACCTTTTGCTCTTCATATGCTTCTTTCAGACAAACATAGTTTGTAAGTGCTCGCATCGCTATTGGCAGCTTCCCAATTGCCTTCAGGTCAATCGGTTTCTTGTGAGCCGATATAATAAGTGTATTCATCCACCAGTAAGTTGCCTTTGACAGCAAATTGACAAATGGCTGAAGAAATCTCACACCCAGATCCTGTAGGTCTTCGGGTGGCTTTACTTTCTGAGGGTTCATAAAAAATACATACTTCTGCAGAGGAAAAAAACATTTTATGTTCAGCAATTGTCTTCTTTCACATCCGTTCTTAGTTACAGTAATACTATATTGTGTAAATTCACACATTTGAAATTTTCCCATGGCTGGAGGTATTTCCACTCTGGTTTAGGCTTGTGAATAAGGTGACTTGTGCCGCATTAGGGTGTGATTATGCTGCATTAGTCTGACACATACTAACTAGCAGTACGAGTGCTCCTGCCACACACTAGAGGTTCCATAGGCTACATCTACACTGCAAAGCTATTTTGGAGTTATTTTGAAATATAATGAGCTTGCTATTCCAACATCCCTGTAAACCCCATTCCATGAGGGTTAAGGGACGTTTCAGAATAGAGCCGTATTTCGAAATTTGTTGCTGTGTAAACAGCATCAAATTTCAAAATAAGTTATTTTGAAATTACCTCAAAATAAGATATGCAAAATGCCTATAAGCTATTGGACATTACCAATAAATAAAATATGCCAATTACATAGCTTATTTTGAGGTAAGGGTACAGTGTAGATGCAACATAGTGAGCTTTGATATATTTTTGTTTGAAACAGAAATAAATCAAAATGCACTGTGCAACTTTTCACGGGGGTAGCAGAATTCACACTGTCACGTCATAAGCAGTTTACTAGTGTGCCATAGAACCACACCCTAGGTTTCTGCACACTACTTTACTGTGCAGACAAGTCTTGACAGTAACTGACAACACTCTGAGAAAGCTGGAATATGGATACAGACCTAAACTGTAACATTCAGACCTACCTCTAACTCAAATGTCTATTAAAAAAACCCTATGCCGGGTTTATCTGTTTCAAATTACACTTTATATGAATATACACACAAAAGAATAAACACCAAAACAATAAACACACATACACAATACAGCAAATATATTTTACATCTCTACCTCTTGATATTGTATTGATGTGATACAATCTGTGCTGTATCAATACCAATTTAGTGTTTGAGTTTGTATATACATTGTCTCCTATATCAACAGTGAAATCTAGGCATCTAAATAAGTGGTTTTCATTTTTGAAAACCAGACCACATATTTAAGTTTCTAAATGTAAACTAAGGTGCGTAACTTTAGGCACACATTTGAAAAATGTGACCCCAAAGGACACGTGATAATGGGGTGGGGATTAAAGCATTTAGGGGCATGAGTTTGGGATGGTCAAATTAGTCACACATGGCAAAGACCCAACTCAGAACTGGGGTTCCATTCTTTTAGGCACTATATAGAGACATAGTAGAAAGACAGTTCCTGCCTCCAAGAGCTTACACCCTAAATGCAAGCCATCTTAAATCAATGCCCATAAAGTCTTTTTCCTACACAACACCATCATGTACAGGCCACTGAGGTACAGACAAACTAGCTAAGGTATAGTGATAGAAATGTAGCCGTGTTAGTCTGGTGTAGCTGAAACAAAATACAGGACTATGTAGCACTTTAAAGACTAACAAGAGGGTTTATTAGGTGATGAGCTTTCGTGGGCCAGACCCACTTCCTCAGATCAAATAGGAAGAAAATTGTCACAACCATATATATACCAAAGGATACAATTAAAAAAATGAACACATATGAAAAGGACAAATCAAATTTCAGAACAGAAGGGGGATGGGGTGGGGGGAGGTAAATGTCTATGAGCTAATGATATTAGAGGTGATAATTGGGGAAGCTATCTTTGTAATGGTTGTATAGCCAGACAGGAACCCCCTTCCCCCCCCCCCCCGTAACATCCATTTTTGCTTGCCTGGAGCACACAGGGCACACAGAGCAGTAAAAACAGTATGGTCTTTGAAAGCCTTGAACAGGAGGCTCAGACATATGAGTTCATAGTGCCCTTGACTGAAACCCATATTGATACGAACACACAGCCGTCCGCGGGGGG
>CM057845.1:107562955-107587640 GCA_030068395.1 Apalone spinifera | reverse complement strand
TGGGCGTTTGGATTGTGTCACTCCCAGGTGACAGATCCGTTGGGGCATCTCTCACTCTTCCATAGACTGCCCGCTGTGAAGGGATCCTGTATCCTAGCAGCTGAAATCTGAGATGTAATAAGCTCTTCCTGTAAACTCTGGGGCGTCTGTAAGCCTGTTGGCTGCCCTCTGCGACGGGACCCCGGTCCTAGCAGTAAAGTCACGGACGTTAAACTTCTCAGGGCTCCCTTCAGTCTCTCCTAGACTGCCTGCTGCGACGGAGCCTTGTGCCTAGCAGTTTAAGACCCTAGCAGTTAAAGACTTGGGTCACACACACACACACACACACACACACACACACACACACACACACACTGCCCTGACCGTTGGCTGACAGGTTGTGACAATTTTCTTCCACTATTTGATCTGAGGAAGTGGGTCTGGCCCACGAAAGCTCATCACCTAATAAACCATCTTATTAGTCTTTAAAGTGCTACATAGTCCTGTATTTTGTTTTAGCTAAGGTATGTTTTAGTGAGTTTTAAAAACTGTTTCTTGTATCCCTGCACTTGTGACACAGCAGATGCCTTACTTCCATACAGTGTAAGGTGTGTCTAGACTATGTGGCTCCATCGACGGAGCCATGTAGATGAGTTTACTAGACATAGGAAAATGAAGCGGCGATTTAAATAATCGCTGCTTCATTTACATGAAAATGGCCACCGCGCTGTGCCAATCAGTCTGGACACGCTGCAGTCGACAAGGGAAGCCTTTGTCAACTGTTCTGGTAAACCTCATTTCACAAGGCATAACGGAGCGGTCGACAAGGGAAGCCGCTTGTCGACCGTGGCACGTCCAGACTACCACACTATGCTGCCAAACAGCTGATCAGCACAGCACAGCAACCATTTTGATGTAAATGAAGCGGCGATTATTTAAATTGCCGCTTCATTTTCCTATGTCTAGTAAACTCATCTACATGGATCCATCGATGGAGCCATGTAGTCTAGACATACCTAATTGTATGCAGCTCAGAAAGAGACAAATTAAAATAAGTAGTTACACCAGATAGTTTTGCTAGACACTGAAATCGCATAGCTTTAAAGGTGGCTGTACCAGGACCCTCCAATGCAGGGATGCTGACAGCCTCCACGAGACCCTGGGCAAGGGAAGGGGGATGGCTCCGTGCTCCCAGAAGGTGTGGTACCAGGGGGCAGACAGCTCTCCATTCCATCCGGACTGTGGTGACCCCAGCCCTCAGAGCCATATGGAGCACGCCATGTGTGGCTCCAGCAGTGATTTAAAGGGCCTGTGGCTCTGGCCACTACCCACAGTAGTAGTGGTGGTCACCAGGAGCCCTCGAGCCCTTTTGAATTGCTAGGCCCCAAAGCAACTATTCCCTTTGCCTCCCTCCCATCATCAGGCCTGCTCCAGGGCTGCAAGAAAGTGCTCTAGTGTGTGTTACAGATATCCATGTGATAATTTCCTTTAATTGTGCATCCTCACCCTGCTCCCTTGCACTCTGAAAGCAAAATATAGAAAAATCCTGTCCCACAAATGCATTTATGAAGGGTCCCCTAAGGTCCCATTACTCAACCAGAGAGGAGGATTTGTGGGAAGTAACTCATTCCCCTCATAATACAGAGCTCAGCCTCCTTTGCCCTGGAAAATCACTCTACCTGAAGAGGAATTCTCTGTAAGCTTCAAAACATGTCTCTTACACCAAGAGGAAGAGCCCAATAAAAGTTGGACCAATAAAAGACACTACTTCACCCACCTTTTCTATCTGAAAGCGCTGCCATCTTACCTTTCCAATGGGTTAGAGATATGAAGAAACAAAGTAAAAACAATAAGTGGAGAAAAGAACCAGGTGCTCATGCGATTCCCAATACAATTACCTCTCTAAATTCCAACCAATGAACCAGAAGAAGAAGAATAAAACACGAAGGTGAGAGGACAATTCCTTCCTGACACTAAGGTCCTGATCCAGCAAGCATGTTTAATTGTAATCATGTGAGTGGAATTACTAATATGCTTCAAGTTAAATATGGGCTTAGCTGGAGAGGAGGTTAATTCTGGCATCTGGTCCATGTGAGCAGGATGTTTGTCCCAAATACCCCTGGTGTCTGTCCTGTCAAAGCCTGGTAAATGAACACATACCCTCACTCGAATGACATTGATCTCCACAGCCATCAGCAGCCCATAGAGAATGACCATGATTCCAGTGATGCAGAAGCGCAGTTGAGAGAGTGGCACTTCATCCTCACAGTATCTGATGAGCTTGATGGTTTTTGTGACAAATGCCATTATCCAGTAAAGAAAGAGAGCTGTGAAACAAACAAGCATAACCACATCCATTTAAGAAAGTATGTTTTAACCACACCAGTCTCACAAAAGTGTCACATCTACATCCAGCCACTCAAATTAAGATTACTGCGTGAGTGTTGCATCTGTGCAGCTGTAGTTACCATGGCCCGATCTAGCAGTTTCATGGGTTGTTAGCCTCCCTACGTGGGGGTCAGGGTTGTGTGGCTTTTCAAGATGGAAGGTCTTTAAAAGCAAGAAATTTGCCCTACACAGAGACATTTTTTTCTTTCTTTGACCCTGATTTTGCAATTGGATCTGCTTGGGCAGATCTCTGCATCCAGTCACAGCCAACCTGAATTCTGTGGGGCTTCACATAGGCACAGAGATCCAGCTGAATAGACCTATTTCAACTCAGGGACATTTATTTGTTATTTTCTTTGAGTAAAATAAAGAATATCTAGTGTGACAAATACGCAGTGTCCCTTTTGGGCATGGAAACCATAAGAGAGCAAAATTGCAGGTGTGCGTTTAGAGGACATTTGTGAAAATGTGGCCTGTAAAGTTTAACTGAAAGTGGCTTTTTGAAAAACAGCAAAAATACTAAAAGTAACTTACCAAGCAGTAATTTTGGAAAGTTAGATGTTTCAATATTATGGTAATAGACAATAGCTGTGGTGGCAGCCACAAATCCCATCATAGCTGGCAGGAAGAGATGCAGGTGGTAAGAATTCATTCGTCTGAAAATAATCAGGAAATACAGTATAAATGCAATGGGATCTGGTATCTTTTTTCACTTTCATTTTTTATGAATATATATGAATTGAGTGTTGAGATGGATTGAAGTCCTCCATCCTCAGCATTGGGACACTATGGCTATGTCTAGACTACTCCGAAGTTCTGAAAGAAGATATGCAAATTCTCCGGGAATTTGCATATCCCCGTCGATCTCACTTTCGAAAGCGGAGCTTTCTAAAGTGAAAATAGTTGGGATGCATTTTTTTCGGCAACCCCCCACCTTTTTTGAAAAAAAAGCTCTTCCTCAAAAAATGATGTTTACACAGCTTTTCGAAAAAAGGGGGGTTGCCAAAAAAACCTGTGTGCCAACTACTTTCACTTTCAAAAGTTCTGCTTTTGAAAGTGTGATCGGAAGAAAATATGCAAAGTCTTTCAGAACTTTGGTGTAGTCTAGATGAGCCCTATACGTGGATGTCACCCCAACTTCCAAAACAGCCAGTCTCAGTTTTTAACATCAATTTTTCAATTAAGCTTTTTGTTGAAAAAGCTGAATTAAAAATGTGATGAACATTACCATTTTTCTTCTGTGCATTCTATGCCTAAGGATGGCCCTGTGGGGGAACTGGGACTTAACCTAAAGCTGACCCCTGTGACAGAAGGCAGCCTCCCAAGAAGAAGGCAGGTTGATGTGGGAAGCAGCACTGGGAAGAAGCAAGTGGTCTAGTGCAAGACAGATCTCTACTGCTTACCTCAAGGGTCCCTGGGCTGGAACCTATGACAGAGGGAGGTACTGAGTCTCCTACAGTTTAGTAGCGAAACTAAGGTGAAGACCCCAGACACAAGATACTGGAAGGACTATTGTGATGTGAGGTTCTGACATGGGTTGAAGCCTTAATTTACCCTGGAAAGGTGAACTGGCCAGAAGGCCAAGCCACAAGGCAGAGGACCACCATTGGGTCAGTTTACATGATGGCCAGTCTACATGACTACAAAGAGAAAAAACAGTGCCATGCTGCAACAGCCACAAAGTGGTGCATCAGCCGCTGAGTCCCTTAGGGTGCATCTACACAGCACCATAACTCGAAATAAGATATGCAATTTGAGCTATGCAAATAGTGTATTTTATTTCAATGCTATTTCAAAATAGCTTATTTCGTCATTTGGCATTGTCTAAATAAATAAAGTGCTATTCCAAAATAAAAGTGCTATTCCAAAACATCCCTTACTCCTCATAGAATGTGCTAAATAAAATTGCTTCACCTTTATCCCTTTAAAAAATTGGGAAGTTTATTATGCAGCGACCCTTCTTTTTAGGAAAATGTTTTACTCCTCATTAATACACCTGTCACACTGTTAATGCAACTAGCTAGACTCTGAAGCAGACACATTCACTTACGTATTTGAAACTATGCCCTCTGCTATTTCACAGACATGTACAAACAGGAGAGTGAATGTCAGAATCCACCGTAGATTGTGTCCAGGAAAATGCAGCCATGTGTTGTGATGAATCTGGACTTTTGAGCTTTGGCTTCCCCAGCCTGTAAAATAAAATCAAAATAATTTTTAAGATCATACAGTAAATCTTCACTAGACCTGCTAAATCAACTCCAGAGTAATTTATCCCCACAGTACTGATTTCCTGGTAAGTGTAGACCAGGCCATATTGAATTTACAAATATTAGCAATCAACATATAAAATAAATCAATGCACCTTCCTATCCTTTAAAATACTTGCCTCAAATTTCTCCCACTTGAGTACTTCTAAGCTTAGTCCCCTGCAGCTTTTCTAGCTGGACCATGTTTTCTTTATTTTCATTGCCATCTGCACAAGCTCCTGAAATTTTCCTCTTCTAAGCTGGCTTTCTCCATACCCTGCCTCTTCTCTTTTTCCCTCCCAATCATCTTTCCGTGTGTGTTAATTATACATTCATATTTCCTTGCCAGCCGTATAAATCACATGGCTCATCTTTCATTTGCTTTTTGTGTTCACAAAATTAAAATATTCAAAAATATTTCCTATACACAAGAACTTTTGCCTGTGGCAATTGTCATTTCTTTGTTTACTTCTAAGGATGGATTTTGCTGAAGGAGTTACATGTAACTTTTTAATAATGGAAGAAACAAAACATTAAAAATCATACATTCTCAACTGGCAAAAGTTCCATTGAAATCAATGGGCACTTTGCATGCTTAAAGAGCAGAGATTTGGATGTATAGTTTGTTATAATCCCACGTTCTCAACCTGAAACTTGTGTTTCGCCTCTGCTCTTTTTCCAGAGAAGCTGTGTCTTTGAACTGCCTGAAATAATGGCAATATCTTAAAGCAGCATCTTTCGTCTAGAAAGATCCCAGGTGTTACAAACTTAAACTGCAATGAAATACTGTTTCATCTAACATATTCACTTCTCTTTGTGTTCTGTGTCTGCACCTACCACACAAGGGCTCTAGTCCAACTGTGGCCAACCTGACCTGAGAAGGAGCCACAGTTTACCAATGTACATTGCCAAAGAGCGACAGTAATTTGTCAGCAGTCCCCATCAGGTGCCTCCTCTCCCATCTCCAGTATCTTTTGCGCACCAGTAGCCTCACCAATCAATGCTTCCTCTTTCTTCCCCGTGCCTCCTGCCCACTGCAATCAGCTGTTTCATGGCACTCAGGAGGCTCTGTGGGGGAGGGAAGGAGCGAGAGCACAATACGTTTGGAGGAGGAGGTGGAGCCAGGAGTTGAACACCGGAAATTCAGCACCTGTAGCTGCAGCCCCGGAGTCAATGCCTGAGAAAGGAGCTGCTTCAGAAGAGCAACAGGTGGCTCCAGAGCCACAGGTTGGCCACCCCGGCTCTAGTCCATGATTAGTACTCTTAGGGCACATCTACACAGCAGGGCAAAAGTCAAATTAAGATACTCAACTTCAGCTATGTCAATTGCATAGATTAAGTTGAAATGGCTTAATTTGGCTTTTGGCGCTGGACACTCTTCCTTCGACTTTCCTTACTCCTCGTGAAATGAGGGTTACAGGAATCAGAGTAAGACATTTCAAAATAATGGCTCGTTGTGTAGACGCGCACTTGTTATTTCGAAATGTCAGTTATTCTGAAATAACGCTGATGTGTAGAAGTGCCCTTAGACACTATAGTAATAATAATTCTTGAAGAAGGCCCCAGTTCAGGAAAGCAACCCTATTTAAGACTCAGTTAAGCTTGTTGTTAGATGTAAACATTTATGTCAACAGGCCCTTAAGCAAACACTTGAAGTTAAGTATGTTCTTCTGTGCTTTTTGGATCCCATACTAAGAATATGTTTAAATGCTTTCTTGAACTGGGGCCTGTCATGAGGTGTGCACTCCACACAGACTCTGAAGGGGTTAATATGGGCCAGAGAGACCATTTATGGTATCTGGCTACACCTGGAAGGACAGTCAGGCTTCACTGAACATGAAGCCCTGCAGGGCAGGAGCAAGGTAGTTAGCATAAAATCAGGAAGTTGAGAGCAGAAGGAGGATGCAAGAAGAAAGAGGCTGCAACCTCTGAGAGCAGAGAGCTGGTGAGGAGAAACCCCAAGAGGAAGAAAAACCCTGGGATCCTAACCCTGAAATAATGGCCAAACCCAGAGGAACTGGGGGTAAAGAAAGCTTGAGGGGGCTCAATAGGTAAAAGTCAAAGAGAAACAGCTGTAAGGAGGAGCACTGGGCAGACACTGGCTGTTCATTCTAGGGTCCCTGGCATGGAACTGAGTAGAGAAGGTGGCCTGGATTCCCTACCAGCCACTGCGAAGTGGCAAAGAGTTGTTGTAGATATCAACCAGGCAGTGGGTCCAGATGGACTTTGTTACTCCAGAAGGGGAGAACTATATAGTGACCTGCCCAGAGGACCAAGTCACAAACAGAGAGCACCCTGAATCATGAAGAAAGGGTTGGGGGTATCACAGCATGAGTAACTGACAGAAGGGGATACCAGATCAAGCAAAAATTGATCTTAACAGGTAGCCAAAAGGCGTCTCTGCCAGCAGAGGTACAGAAACCCGTGACAGGGCCTAACAGAGCACAACACTACACAATACTTTAGGGCTATGTCTACACTGCAGGCTTCTTGCGCAAGAATGGCTATTCTTGCACAAAAACTTGCAGGGCATCCACATTACAAGCCCGTTCTTAAGCAAGAAAGTTTACAGTAGATCATCAGAAGAGAGGTCTTTTTGAGCAAGAGTTATTCCTCTCCCCACGAGGAATAAGCTTTTTTGAGCAAGAGCTCTTGAGCAAAAAGGCTAGTGTGGACAGGAACAGAGGTTTCTTGCACAAGAAAACCCTATGGCTAAAATGACCAGCAGAGCTTTCTTGCACAAGAGAACATCCACACTGTCATGGGCACTCTTGCGCAAAAGCATATGGCAGTGTGGACGTGCTCTTGCACAAGAACTCTTGCACAAAAAGTTCTGGCACAAGAAGCCAGCAGTGGAGACATAGCCTAGGATAAGAACTGAAGACGGGATGTAATTCTGAACTGAAATTTGGCCAGGATATCACGGTTAAAAACCTGCCTTTACAAACCATGTAATGTAATGTTTAGTGAACAAAATTTGGTTAAAATCTTGCTTTTTACATCTCATACCTTCACTGTTAAATCCATCATCATGTTCTCTATAACACCAAGCTGGAGCATTGACTCAATACTGACTCAAAAGGAAAAGCATCATTCACTGAAACGCCAATGTCATTTTCTTCTATACCAAAACATTTTTTTTAAATCTTCTCTGTCTCCTGATCTGGTCCGTCCCACCTTAACTTGTGATAGGATCGCAACACAATTTTGTATTCTTCAAATATCACAATATATGAAAACCAATCAAACTGCTGTTCTTCATAGTAACACAGAAAATAAAACAAAAAATTGCAGCTTATGCAGTCATGCCATTTGATGGAATGTAGTCAGTGGGTATTGAAAATATTGAATTACCACAATCTTAAGAGTCATAGATAGTAAGGGTGGAAAGGTCAATTATGATCATCTAGTCAATCCTCCTGCATGATATGGAATGTTAAAATTCATCCAGTATTTCCCACAACACGCCCAATAATTTGTGGTTGAACAAAAGCACATCTTTTGAAAAGACTTCCATTCCTGACTTAAAGATTTAAAATGATGGAGAACAAAGATGAAGAACCAAATCTGCCATTTCCCAATAATTTGGCAGGAGATACAGTCAGTTTAAATTACTTTTTGGCAGTTCTGAAGTCTCTCAATCTTAGATGAAGGATTCTGCAGCGCATTTTCTTCATCATTATTTGACAACCTTCTAAAACTTTTTTTTCAATCTCACTTGCCTCATTAATGATAATCAGTGGTGTAAAGACACAGCTATAAAATCTAATGGGATAAAGCTCATCAAGCTATTAATGACTCTGTGTACAAGAAGAGCATGTAAATGAGGACCACAGCATTATCAAAATTGTTCTAGGGATCAATTTACCAGCTCTTATTCATGTGTACAAATGTTGGTTTGAGAATGAATTACCTTTTCTGCAGTGCTTCAAATATTTATCATAGAAACAGACCCAAGATGAAAATTTTGAAATAGTTCCAAACTCCACCAAAGTTCAAGCACAGATCTCCTGTCCTGACTCTTATCTTCTAAAAATAGAAATAGACTCAAGATGCCAAGTTCAAATCTGGAGACAAACTCTTCCAAAGTTTGAGAGAATTTGGATCTGAATTTTCTAGTTATATTTCATCTATTAAAGGTGGCCCATCCTGTAAATTTCAGACCTTATACCTAAATGAAAGAGGGCTGACATTACTTCCTTTGGTTCAGGCCCATCTCTGCATTAATCTCTCTTCCACATACCCTCTCTTGACTGGATCTCCTTTCCATCTCTTCCTCATGATGCCTATAGTAATGTGAAATGTCTAAACTGAATGCACCAGTCCTATAAAATAATTCAGCCCCACTTCTGCAAATATGTCTGAGTGCTTGACTTGAAGCTTATGCATGATTGCTTTCAGGATTGGGAGCCTATGGCTGGATTACTCACCAATAAACAAAATTGGAAAGGTGATAAATAACAGAAAGACATGGGGAACCAGGTTGAGGGCATCCACAAAGCAGACATTTTTTAGGACGCCAGCACTGACGTTATAGGCAGAAGTGTTGTCATTACCACAAAATGCGACTTTCATTGCTTCAAACTAGAGAGAAAACACAAGAGAAACACAAAATGTAAAACAGCCCAAGATATCACCCCCATTTCTTTTAGCTAAACACAAAATCAAAAGAGAAGCATTTAGGCTCATGCGAAGACTAAATAATTCAAGGAACATAATTTATCAGACAACAGTAAAATTGATCCCTCAAATTCCTATCCTAATGCTGAAAGTCAACCTAAAGTGTGGATAAGTGTTTCCATGATCGGGGTCATATTTATTATTAAAAATATATCCACTGAATACATACTGCAAATAAATGTGAGTCTCCATCTCTTTCATAGACAGTTCTTTGCACATATTCAATATTCAAAATAGAACATGCAGATGGTCAGGAAATCAAAATATATTTTAAAAAGTTGTTTCCATTTTTTCATCAAAAATTTCAATGCGCGTAAATCACTGGTTCTTAAACTTTTCTACAGATAACCCCTTTCACATTGCAAGTCTCTGAGTGTGACCCCCCCTTATAAATTCATTTTTTATATATTTAACACTATTATAAATTCTGGTGGTGAAGCAGGGTTTGAAGAGAGTGGAGACCCCCCACATAACCTTGTGACTCCTTGAAGGGTCTTCAGGCCTCCCAATGGGGAGGGGAGGGCAGAGGAGGCAGTTGCCCCAAGGCCTGGCAATTCAAAGGGGTCCGGAGCTTCTGGCTACTGATGTTACTTCTATGGTGTTTGCGGTGGCTGGAGCCCCCGGACCCCTTTGAATTGCCACCGGAGCATCACACCATGTGGCTTGAAGGGGGGCATGCTGTGGCCTGGGCAGTGCTAAGGGCTGGCTGTCCTGTCCCTGCCCCTTCTGCTCTTGGTCCTGCTCCTTCCGGGCCCATGGTGACTACTGCCCCGCTGGGGGTCTCAACCTTAGTTTGAGAACCCCTGGCCTAAAGTGAAGCACAAATTGGTTGGACTGGACCTATGGAGTCTCAGAAAGATCACACTATGTCTTCTGAAGTCTCCCTTCATGTGATTTGTTGTTCCATAGTTAGAATGAGAGCCCTGTATAACTTTGAATTCTGGGATTCTCAGGTTCTTAATAGTTAGTATCATTTGTAACAGAATCAAGCAGGATTGAAAATGAAATGCTTCCTTACAGATTTCTTTCCCTCCAACATATGCACTCTAATTTGCTATTGTAGGATTATTCATGAATACTTGGTTGCTGACATTGTTAATTCTTTTAATTTTTTAAATTAAAGACATTGGGGGAAATAGCCCACTAACTCCCCGATTCAGCAAAACATATTTGCTTGGACATAAATGCATCAGTATCTAGCAAAGCGCATGCACAAGTCAATGGGACTTAAGCATTAGATCAAGGGTCTTACTGAATTGGGATAATAAAGAAATCACTCAGACTTCACGAAATGTAAGTCAAAACAAGGTTCCTTGAGTTTGGCGACTTCACAACGGCCAAATCTGGCATGCCTTACTCACACAAGTAGGCATTGTGTAAATAATATAAACTAGGGCTGTTGGCTTCAGATGGAAGTATTTGCATGAATAATGCAAATGTGATTTGGCTCAAGAATCTCCTTTGAATGAACACAAACATCGCATTTCTAAAAAGTGTACATGCAAGTGTAAAGGGACACTGTGAATCTCAGTGAGACCCATAGTTTAGTTTCTTTAATAAAATCAAAGAAGGAGCTAGAAGGGTTTGCAAAACTTAATTTGAATAGAAATGCCTTCATTAAACTTCTGAGAGTTTTTCTGAAAAGTGTCTGATAAAAGTAATGACATTGCAAATACAACAGCAATGTGCGGTTTGGTGAAAACCAGCAATAGAATGACTATGAGTCACATTAAGGCCCAGATCCTGCCAACTCAAATGCACAGGCTTAACTTAGTGCTCATGAGTAATCTTTCTGAAAGCAGTGAAACTACTCACAATGTTAAAGGTAAGCAGGTGCCTAAATATTTGCAGGATCAAAGCTTAAATGCTGATTTGTACCCATATGATCTTCAATAAGATTTCATGGAAGAATTTGGCCCATCACTTATATTCAACCGTGTACAATGACCAATATAATTTTTCTGCCAACGAGGAATCAAGTGAATACAATACTCAAACTGCATACGGTTAACAATGAAAACCAAATATAATGTTAAAAGTATGCTCTGTTTCAATAATCTACTGAGCTATGAGTAGCAGACATGGAATTTTGTTTAAACTTGTAGAGATTGCTTGGACATGTTTCCCTTTAAGAAAAACATAATAGTAATCTGCAGAAAATCTTAAGTGGTATTGCCTAATCTTTATGGAGGGTCAGAATTTCCATGGGAGTTCTTCTGGGAATTTTCTTCCCTTTCCCACAAGCAGCCTGACTACATTCTCACACAGCCAAGGAGGCTGGTACTTAGATTGAAACTAAAATGCAGGAGGACCCTGGGTTCTAATGCTCATTGAAACACTCTGGTTCTGGCCTCCAATTAGTCAGTTTGAAAACTAAGTAAAGGGATTGTGACGTGAGAAACCACGTCTCAGAAATCAAATGGGGAGGTGATGTTTGGATTTTTTCCTTCATTGGGAAAGAGATTGGCCATTTGGACCAAAAGTTTCCATGAGAGAGTAAAATGTTAACTGTGTGAAGTGAGTGTACCCTCAGATAGCCAGTACTATCTACCAATAGTTTGTATAGTCTCATATCCTCTCTCTACCAGTGGCCAACCCTGGATGTTTTCAAAAAAGATGCAAAATAACCATACTATCCCTTACGCCACACTTCAGAGAACTGCATCCATGTTTCTCCCTCAGTGTCTGCATTTTGCTTTCTCTTTGAAGGCTTATGTATGGTGTAATTGTAGTGGTCAAAAGCCCCACATTTATTCTTAAGATGGAAGCATGGGGGATCATAGGCAGGGGAAGACAATGCTTTCCCACACTGCCTCACCTGGTCCCTCCCATGTTCCACCTCAGTCCCCTAGGCCTCTCCCTCAGCCTTCTGTTGCAGAGTCAGAGACTGGGACAAGCATGCTGGGGGTTGTGCCATGCCACCTGTCCTCCTGGAACTGGGGCCGGTGGCTCGGTTGTTGCGGGGTGGGGGGAGGAGGGACTTCCTGGTACAGCCTGCAGACATGGCCCAAGGAAGCTGGGGCCATACATCCTGGTTTCCTCTCCAGCAGTCCAAGTCCAAGACAGGCTGCAGCTGTACCCCCCCCCTCCCCCAGCTCTCCAGAACTGCAGGGGAGACTTCCCCCGGCAGGCCCAGACAAAGTGTTCGACAGGCCCAAGGTGGTTGGCTGCACCAAATGGCTGGGCGTCTCCTAGCCAGGGCAGCAAGTAAGCTGCCTGGTGGGTGGGCGCCAGGCAGCATGGGACTCTTTAGGCCTGGGGCTCAAGTACCTTGCTCACCTTGTCCTAAAGCTGGGCCTGCCTGCTGGCTTTCCAAATCTCCAGGATCAGCCAGGATAGGCTGTGGCTGCGCTGCCCACTGGCTCCGAGCCAGACTACAGACTCTGGAAAGAAGCTGAGAGAAGAGAAGTAACTACAGGGAGCAGAGGAAGCTCCAGTGGTGCACCCAAAGGTAGGCCAGGAGATAGAGAAGTGAAGTCAGAGCCCCAGATAATATACCAGAGTGAAAGCTTGAACAGACTGTTGCTGAACTGAAACCTGGAGTAATGGGTACCCCCTACCAGCTAGTCAGAAAGTGGCACTAGGTTGGAAGTAGATCAGAAGGCTTCCTAGGACTGCAGATAGTGACCTGACTGGAGAGCAGAGTGGCAAAGAGGCAGCTTCCTGAGTCCAGACAGAGACCATGGGATGTACAACCAAAACGGGGCAAAAGCTAATTCTGAGATGTATCTACAAAGCGGTGTCACACTGGTGACTGAGCTGGTCAAAAATGTTCAAGCGAAATTATTTTAACTGAAAATTAACCTGTGTCAAAAACTGAAAGCTTCAGAAAGCCTTTAATTTTCAGTCCCTGAAACTGCCCAATATATTTGGTGTGCCCTGATATCCAAGGAAATCAAAACCAAAAAGTTCCATCAACTATATCCTAAGCAGAGTTAGGATATAGCTGAACATTCAGATCTAAAACTGAATCCAAACGTTGACTGAACATCAAAACAGTCATGCAAGTGCAATTTCATGAAGTTAGCAATCCCATGTTAAAGGGAGATGGAGATAGCTATAGAAATACCGCAGAAGTGGACTTGGGGCTCTTTGAAGAACAAAGAAGAGATATAAAAGCTGGTCAAAATTTTTCCATCAAACATGTTTTGATGGAAAAGGACTTTCAATTACATGGAATGGAACTAATTGTGGTGGGAAAAATCAAGTTTTCATTAAAAAATGAATGCCCCTCCTCCAACAGAAAACATTTAGGATTTTGGATTCTGAAAACTGGAATTAGTGGGACAGAGGGTAGGTATGGGGCAGAGTGGAATGATTTTGTGGGGGTGGGATTGTTGTTCAATTTTGTTTTAATTTAATCTTTTTGCAGGAATATAATTTCCTGGCCTGCTCTAGGTCACAGACAGTGTTTTTGAAGTGATGAAGACAAAACAGCTGAAGACAAATGCGCATTTGCATAATTCAGTCTGAAAAGTGTAGGTGTGATTTATTTTCTTCAAGTGGCATTAATTGCTGTTCTAGACTTCTGCTAACCCTGTTGGCTTCTGAAGAAGCTACGCAGGGTGAGATACCCAGCCACTCTTTGTAGAAAGAGGAGGATTCTCTTTAAGGCTGCAGATTCAATGCCCCACCAATCTCCATGATTTGAGATGTCAAGTCCACTGACTCCTCAGTAACACCCTCCAATTTCCTTTCAACTCAGGGAAATATTCCATAGAAACTGAGGGTATGTGTACACTTGCAGCCTATTTCGGAATAGGGCTGCAAATGTAGGCATTCAGAATTGCAAATCAAGTTCAGGATTTAAATATCCTGCGCTTGATTTGCATCTTCCTGGCCAGCGCCATTTTTAAAATTTACAAGCCCGGAATAACTGCCTGTGTCTACACGCGGCAGTGAAATGGGCGTTCGAAATAAAGCCCTAGTTCGAACTACCTGTTAAACCTCATTGCAGGAGGAATAATAGGTAGTTCAAACTAGGGCTTTATTTTGAATGCCCGTTTCACTGCCGCGTGTAGACGCGGGCAGTTATTCTGGGTTTGTAAATTTCAAAAATGGCGCCCAGCCGGGAAGATGCAAATCAAGCATGGAATATTTAAATCCCGAACTTGATTTGCAATTCCGAATGCCTACGTTTGCAGCTCTATTCCGAAATAGGGTGCAAGTGTACACATACCCTGAGTCTCCTTATGGAGTTTTCTGGACTCCCTATCTCCATGCTAAGTTTTACCCAAGGAAGGAAGGGTATGGCCCCTTGCCTCTCACTATGCTTCCTTATTGCTCATATTTCTGACTGCAAGCCAAATCACACCAATCATCTTTGGAAGTTGGTTCTGTGTTATGTCCCTGTCTTAGTCAAGGGCTCAGACTGAAGCAATCAACTATTTGTTGAATACTTCAAGAGACAACAGGAAATGAGTTTGGAGGGATGGAGGCTGACAGCATGAAAACAGTGAGCCCAAACCTGTTTCAGGCACAGTATGCTTTTGGCTCTCCTTTCACTCATTCTGAAATCAGAGGGCTTACTGGTTTACTTTGATGAAAGTTAGCTGGAAGGCAGAGGGACCTGCAATGCCTAAAAATAAACCTTCATTCTAAACATTTGAGAATTAGTTGTAAAAGTTCTACTAGCTGGCAAGAGGGGCCTCTGCTTTTGGATGGAGGAACAAAACTTGAGATATTGTAGTTAAGAGAAATTCCTCCAAATGTGATTCAGAATTAAGTGGTTGACATAGATGAGACAAAGATTGACGGGGAAGAAAAGTCCGTTCATTACAAAGACATACTAATGAACATGATGTCACTCTTATCCTAAACGTTGTAACATACCAAGGAATAAATTTTGTGACTCTGAAAACAGGGTCCATTGAAGAATCATTGAATATTGATTCTCAAGACCCATCATAGGCTCAATAACCACCCTGGCACCTCTTTATGTCTTCATCTCGGGATTAGTTCTCTCCCAGTCTAGCGCCATCTTTTATGGTTGCTCACCCCATCATCTCTGTCTGGATTCAGGGGGCGGCCTCTTTGTGACTCTTTCCCCCAGACAATTAGATACCCTTTTCATAAGGTATTGTGAAGGTGACATTGAAGAAATGATGGTTAACATTTAAGTCTCCACACATCAAACCAAGATGAGTGCAAATGTCCTGGGAATTCTAAATGGACATCACTTTATACAATATTTTATTAAATCTAAAAATTTTAAAGGGGAGCACTTCTTTTAAAGTGGCACATAAATGTTGAATATAGTTCTCCACACTCACAAGTCTTACTTTAACTGGATCTGTTCTTTTTAAACTGCAAGGCACTTGTAACTATTAAGAAAAGGGTGTAAAATGTGGGTCTAAAGTGCTCCTTGTCCCTTGGAGCGTGAATCCTTTGAACTTCTATGTCAAAGGCTACGTCTACACTGCAGGCTTTTGCTGGCAGAGAGTATGCTAATGAAGCACTCATTAGCATTTGTCACACTGTCATTTGCATGTTCTCTGCCTGCGGCTTTTTGTGCATGAGGTTTTGCGCAAAAGTAAACAGTGTAGATGGGTCCGTTTTGTGCAAAAAACCCCTTCTGTACAAGATCTGTATACCTCCTTTTTTGAGTCATAAGGATCTTGCACAAAAGGGTTTTTTTGCACAAAACGGCTCCATCTACGCTGCTTGTTTTTGTGCAAAAACCTCTTGCGCAAAAAACCTCGAGCAAAGAATATGCAAATGACAGCATAACGAATGCTAATGAGCACTTCATTAGCATACTCTGCCAGCATAAGTCTGCAGTGTAGACATAGCCAAAATGTATATTTCTTTTGATCTTTAACAAAATAGCCAATATGTTTTTATGCCAGGATCAAAACATATCACAGGGAATTAATTGCTTTTTTCAGTTTGTTTTAACCTGTTTTCTTCCTTGCCTGTGATGTACATTTTCTTTTTTTTTTTATTATGCATGCCAAATGAGTAGATTAAACAGGCAGATGTTTTTGAAAGTAACTCAATATTTGATTCTGCTAGCGAGCTGATTCATTATAAAAAGGGAGAACTTAGATTGTATTTATGAGCTTTCTCAATATGAAGTTGATGGAATAGCAGAAGAAAAGTCTACAGTGATTTCTAACAAAGAAAAGCAAACCTTTAAATCAATTGATTTTCATGAGCGTAACTGTCGACCTGATCCTGAGTTTTCCCATTGATTTCAGTGTGCATAGGATCAATATGCAGAGAGCTGAATATTTCACAAAATCCTTTTCCTTTCCTAACATAAATTTTGTTTTGTTTGAAATACTTTCCCCCTAATGCTGCCTAACTCTGCATAACAGTGTCTGAGCTATTCAGAATTTATATTGTCTGTTATCAGTTTTGCTGAGACTACAAGTAAAGTTCTTACCGTTTATTTATTTTTCCAAAAATTATCCAATATATTATATTTTTCTAATTATTATTTCAACCAGGTGCAATTAATTTAAATATATTTGCTAGCTAGATATCGACTATCTAGATGCTGTTGGGCCCTGATGTGATAAATTAATTACTTTACCTACTTTACTGTTTTCAAAGCACTTAGTGATTTATACCAAGAGCCTGATTCAAAGTAAATGGAAAGATTGTTACTTCAAGGGGTTTTGAATCAGGCCCCACATGCACAGAAAATAACATAAAACTAGCAAAGTATTAATATTGGCGGCTGTTTCTCAGATAGAATTGCCTTGACTCCTGCTTGCTTCTTTTTTTAGAAGCTTCTTAATAGACAACTTGTACAGTCTCAAATGCTAGCATGGTATGCCGTCTGCTGTGAAACAAGTTGACATTTAGACTTCAGACACTAGGATGGGACAATTGTAAAACTCATTTAAAAAGTAACATAACCTTATGAATAATAAAGAAACATCAGCAGCTGGGAAAATTAAAGTCCAAGTATATTGGTTTGAGAAGGAAAAGTTAAACAGATTTGCCCTGTAATCCCAAGGAAAATGCAAGAGGTCTTTCTCCACAGACATAAAGGGAAGAAAGAGGTTAGTGGGAGAAAATAGTGGGGAGTGTTGCTGCATGCCCATTTTCTTTGCTGAATGTTAAATCACACGCTGTCACTTACCTTTATATATACACTAACAAACATCAAACCCAGTTTTTCGTTGGTTGTGCTACGTGATCAATATCATTCCGATGGCAGGATTCTCCTCCACTTTGTGAAGCAGCTCCAAGCCCTAGAGTGGATTATTTTTAGGCTGGTGATGGGAAGATCAGCTGCTGCCTCCTATCGAATTTCCAAAGTGAACAAACTTTTTCTCATCTTTCTCTCACACTCCAGAGGGCAGGAAACTGAGAAGAGACAAGCAAGCAAAAGACACCAATTTTTAGACCCCGTAAGCTCCAATCCCAGGGGCTCCAGGATTCCTCAAGATTGTTTTTATTTTCATTTTCCAGGGCTAAAGTGCTAAGATACAAAGGGGTTGCAAGGTACTGCACAGATGATCATCAGGTGATTATTCTAAAATAATCAATATACCCCTAGATGGCCAAATATCAAAAGGGCATGCGTGATGCAGCTTTGGAAAACAGTATTAATAGGCAATATGATTAAATTTAATCTTTTCTTAGTAAAGAATATAGCTCCACATGTAAGACTACAATTTAGAACATCATCATAAAGATATGGGAAAAACTAGATCTACTTTCAAAGTACCACATTTTGGTTTAGAGCTCCCAAGTACAATTGTTAAAATACAGAGTAAATCTAGTCCCTTTATAAAAAATGGGTAGAATTTTTAGATTTGGGACACAAAAAGAAAAACTACCTGTACAAGTACCAGGGAATAGGTTTTTGTGGTGCAGCTGTGCCCATTTACTACAGTATCTGGATTATTTTATACCAGGAATATTTGTTTTCTATTTAGACAGTAAAATTAGTATATAGATGTTTAAAATAGCAGTATCCAGGTACCAGATATGTATTTTTTCCCCAATGTTATCAAGTGGGATGCATCAGGGTTCAGACTTTTTCATCAAAGCAAGAGCAGCTACCTTTATTTTCTATTTAGACTGTAGTGTTTGGAGCCAAATTTTGGAAAGAGCCACCTGAATCTTGATGCAAGATCCAGGATCTTGCAGTGCTGCCAGCATTCATTATGGTCGGAGATATTTTGGAGCAATAGGGTGGTTACACTTGTTCCCAATTTAGATGGAAAATGTTTTCAATTTAGATGGGACGCATCAATTTTACCAAAATTTGCAACTTGAAAAAACTTTGAAAAAAGTTCCAAAATTGTCAAAATATTTTGTGTTAGTATTTTTAAATTTTAAAAAATTACAGCTTTTTAATTTGAAATATTTTGTTTTGAAATTTAAACTAATTATTAAGGGGGGGGATTTTTTAACAGTCAGGATGGCAAAGAAACATTTCAAATTTCTTGAAACAAAATATTTTGGTTGACCCAACCCACATTTTGTTCCTAATTTTTTTTCCACGTATGAAAATTTCCAACATTTAACTTTTTGTCCCAGTTTGGGATGGGAAAATATTTTGCTATCTCAAACAGTGTTGTGGGATGGGAAAGCCATTTCCTGCCCAGCTCTAGTAAAGTGTTCTGCTCTTAGGCAGTCAAAGTCTGTGCTACTTGTTTTATACTCAGGGATGGGGGGCTGGTTTCAAAGCAGTGCTGGAATTGTTGTCATTTTATTATCGTACACAGCAATCTCAAGAAAAACGCTCTGAACTTCAATTCAAGACTTTCCCACCCCCAGGCCTGAATGTACCACAGTAATCATCTCTGTTATCAGAACACTCTCCCTCACGGAGGCACATCATTCATGCAGGGGGGATGATCTGAGCTCTTTTCTTATCTGTGGAGCATTTTAAAACACGTGTGTTTCCAATCCTGTCCCACATGTGGCATTTAGGATGGGGGAGGGAGCTGGGCTCAGAAAACAGTATCATCCAGCCGCCTAGAGCTATGGGCTATTTTTAGGGGCAGGCATGGTAAAACTGCCTTATGTAATACTGTTCTGAAGAAGAAAAAAAAGCTGCCATTTTCCCATCTCTTGTGGGCAGATTCCCTGCTCTCCAACTACCCCCAATCGGAGTTGCCCCTCTCCGGCCACCCTTTCCCCCAGCGGAAGGGACTTACCCGGAGGTAATGTGGGAGTGTTGCCAGGCGTCTGGCTCCTGGGGATTAATCTTTGGGAGGCCAGGTATTTACTACTGCAATCTGCTAGTGAGTCGGTAAGGAGCAGCTCAGGCAGCAGCAGCGGGGAAGAGACAGACCCAGCAAAGCGAGCGGAATGCTGCTGCTGAGGGCAGCGAGGAGCCAAGGGGGCGGGTGAGACGCGCAGCATCCCCCCCTCCCTTTTAATTTTAATGAGAAATGCTACAGTCCGTTTGTGCCCCAGCCAGCTCCCCTCCCTCCTGCGGGGCGACCCGGGGCAGCAGTCCGGAGGGCAGCTAAAGGAGCTGCTCCCGGATTGGAGCGCACAGAGCAGAGGCAGCCCAGCCGTATCGCACTCGCTGTGGCATTCCCCAAAGGGAGCGGAATTTGGCGGGATTCCCCCCACTTCCCCAGCAGTGAATCAACACGCGCTAGGACTAACAGTGCACTGTACCCAGTTGGAAGCTCCCACCTTGACTCCAGTTAATGGGCCAAAGTCCGAGCTGGTGAACCCAGGGGAGCAATGGTGTTCATTTCATAGAATCGTAAATACCAGGACTGGAAGGGACCTCAAGAGGTCATCAAATCCAGTCCTCGGCCCTCACCTCCCTTGCACCATCTAGATCAGGGGTTCCCAACCCTTTCAAACCCCGTACTCCCTTGGCTTTTAGTAAACCTTCCCCTACCGCCTATTCAATGTGAAAGGAAATACATTCTAGACTCTAGAATCCACAACTTTTTTCACTAACACTACTACTTTTGGAATATTTCAATTAGGATAATCTAGTTATTTACCAAATATTCCCCGTACCCCCTTGACAAGCTTGACAAGCTTCTCGTACCCCCTGGGGTTACACGTACCCCAGGTTGGGAACTCCTGATCTATATCATCTCTGACAGATGTCCATCTACCCTCCTCTTAAATATCTCCAGTGATGGAGATTCTACAAGCTCCCAGGCAATTTATTCCAATGTTTAATCACCCTGACAGGAAGTTTTTCCTAATGTCCAACTTAAACCTCCCTTGCTGCAAAGTTTTCCACTCCTTACTCATTGACACCACTTCTCCTAGCTCGAGTCAAGAAGGGCACATCTACACAGCGGTGCTAAACCAAAATAATCTATGTAATTTGAGCTATGTCAATTACGTAGCTTTGACATAGCTTAAGTCAAAATAGCTTATTCGACTTTTGGCACTGTCTACACAGCAGGAAGTCCAAATTAAAGCACTCTTCATCCAATTTCCTTACTCCTTGTACAATGAGGGTTACAGGAATTGGAATAAGAAATACTCCAGTGAGACATTATTTTGACAATATGTTGAAATAACTGCTTGCTGTGTACACACAGACTATGTTATTTAGGAATAACATCAGTTATTCTGAAATAACACTGCTGTGTAGACATAGCCACAGAAGAGTGTCTATGCAGATATAAATTATATGCTCAAGTTCTGGAAGGAGATGTAGGTTAAAGTAAGAGGGAAGCTAGTGTAATATACACCACTGTAGACTTCTTTAGACACTGGCAGAAGAGTGGACATAGGTCTAAGTTCAAAAGCCTTTTACTTTTGCCCTGGAAATGAGGACAGCCCAAGTTAATGTCTTTATTCAAGCTCAGGGTAACAGTGTCAAATTTGTAGATGAATTCTAGTTGCCTACCCATGCAACAAATTCCTTTGTCAACTCTGTCCACATATCTATGCAAGCGACACCATCACAGGATCTAACCACATAAGCAATAACATAAGGGGCTCATTCAACTGCACATCCTCTAATGTGATATATGCCATCAAGTGTAAGCAGTACCCCTCTGCCATGTACGTTGACCAAACCCGACAGTCGCTGAGACAAAGGATTAATGAAAACAAATCAGACAGCAGAAAACTGTGTAGAGGAACATGTTAACCTGCTTGGTCACTGAGTCATGGATTTAAAAGTAAACATTTTTCTACAAAGGAATTTCACCATACAATTACAGAGACTGCAGCATGGTAATTCATCTACAAATCTGACACCATGGGAGTGTCTGCATTGCAGCATTTTTCTGGAAAAATGGCCATTTTTCTGGAAAAACAGTACTTTCATGCACACTACTATTGAGTTCTTTCGACAGAAAGTTGAAAGAACGGAGAGGTTTTTCTGATGGCGGTAAACCTCTTTCTATGAGGAAGAAGCCTTTTTCTGAAAAAGGTGTGCGAGGACATGGAAGAGGGAGTTCTTTCAAAAGAAGAGGCCTTCAGGAAATAACACAGGTGTCCTGGTGGCCACTCTGTCCATACTAATCACAACTTAAATATAAGATAGCGTCCAATAAATGTGGATGCTATCTTTCAAAAAAGCAAATTGCTTTTTTGTTGTGCTTTTGCTATGTGGACGCTCTTTTTTGAAATAAGCTTTTCCAAAAGATCTCTTCCAGAAAAACTTCTTGCAAAAGAAACTTGCAGTCTAGATGTAGCCTGTTACTCTGGGCTTTCATATAGACATTAAGTGGTTAAAGCCAATTTCCCCTGCCTTTAACATCTGCATTTTCACATCAAAAGCTATGAATGGGACACCTCCAGACTTCTTAATTAGCTTCTTTAACACGGGTCCTAAAAGTGACAGGTACTTTTTTTGCTGTTATATATATCTTGGATTCTGTTATTTCCACTCCAAGTCATCTGAAGAAGTGGGTTTTACCCATGAAAGCCCATGATACTATATATATTTTTGTTAGTCTCTAAAATACCACAGAACTATTCATTGTAAACAGCAGGGATATTGAGTAATCATTTTTCAGTATCCAAGACCATAGATATGTAAATAAACAATAAACAAACTATTAATTCTGAAAAATAAATTGTCTCTTTAAATTTATTTTAAAATGTAAGGGTGGTAGGCAAGAACATATTTGATTTTTAACATGAGAGCTGTTCCTTTAATATTCCAAATTTTTCTAGTTTATAAATGTTAGAACAGTTAAAAGTTTTTAAATCACTCTTGTGTCCTCTGAGCATAAGAATGTTTATCCAAAATAGAATGCATTACAGTCCTTTTTTTTATCCTATTAAATCTAAACTACTCCAAATGCAACTACTGTACTGAGTATCTTTTAAAGCATCTGTGTCATTGCTGACATTGCTTTTTTCATCTCTGCTTATCTTTATATATTATCTTTTAGACTGCTTGGACAATGTTCAGAATAGGAACATGTAATCTTAATGTCTTCTTTTTACACTAGTAAGTCAATAGCCCTGTCTAGTCTAATTTAACCCTTTATCTGGAAATATAACTTTTTAGAGACAAACCAAGTTGATTTTGTTCCATTTATTGTAAAAAGTAGTTACAAAATCACAATGAGGAAAATTTTCAAGATTACCTAAATTATTTAGTATCTTAAGTTCTGTTTTCAGATTTAGTCTGCTGGACCACATTAGTACTTCTTAAAATTTTATTCTGTATCATTTTGGTTTTTAAAGGCATGAAAATAAAATGAACTACATAAGATAATACTACAAGTGCCCACTGCTGTTACTGAAAAGTGACACAGCCTGTATGACTATGATGAAAAATGGAAACAATTACAATTCAACTGAGATTACGCATCAGCTTTCCATTAGAACTGGCAGAACAAAGCCAAACCTTGATCCACTGCACTCTACAGTTCTCATGATTGTAACTTTACAACTTGTTTAGAATTTCAATAATGTCATATTTTATTACAGAATAAAGTGAAGGAAGGTTGAACCACTAAAACTTTAGGGAATTTCCTTTATTGGAAATGTAGAAATTTGTTGGCATGCAGAAGTCCTAAACGTCAACAGCATAGTGTCCAAAAGGTCATGCATTGGTTTTGTATTTCCATGAGTTGTGGCTTCTTCTTCAAACAGACAGTATTAACTAGATCTTAAGAGACTTTATTGAGGTCTTATCTTTCTTCACACAAACTATCTTGTACCATTTTCTTGCTTTTTTAACAAAACAAAGTTAACCATATAGAGGCCTGATACTGTCTTATTGAAGTCAATAATCCAGATCATCAGATGATGTAAATCAGCATAATTTTGCTGAAGTCAGTTGAGCTATGTTGACTAACGTGAAAATGAACAAGTCCAATGGGAGCTTTTTGTGAAGTCACAATGCTGGGGCTATCTGCAATCAGGCTGAAAACCTCAGAGCTGCTACCCTCTACTCCATTTGCAATGACAATTAGTTCAATCTTCAGTGGAATCCCACTGCCAAATTTCCACCAACACTAACTAGTCATGGAACCTCCTCATTCCTGAAAGGGGTTTCCATGCTATGCCATGTCCATCTGAGGTCACAAAACTCCCTGACAAACTAGGGTCCAGATACTCAGCTCTTATCCCATCTCCTGTGGAGATGGGGACCATTTTCCCATCCCCTTTCACCTCATAAAACCCACACTTTCCCCGCATGTTATGGAAAGCCTTTCAACGGTGGAGGGATTCCATTGGGCAGTCCTGGGAGGTGCAACACCAAAGAGGACTGGAGTAGCTATAGGCAATGTTTCCTCTGATCGTTTCCATCCACATGAGGATTTTTTCCATCCACGTGTGGAATATTTTTAATGTGCACCAAGATACGTGGGAATGTGCACCACCAGTAAAAACACAAACCTAGCTGTGGGTGCTCTGCTAATCAGCTGGGTGGCATTTGAATCTCTCCAGAATGGCCGCTCAGGTGCCCAGCTTACAAGGAAAAATGGCTTTAGGGTCTGGGCAGCAGGAGGTAGCTCCATCCTAATGGCATTGAAACCTGAAACATTGCAAATCCTCCTCAATGACATTGGTAAGAATGTGAAGGAGATTGGCCTTACCATCCATACTGGACAAATGAAGTGGATGAAAACACATGTTATTCAGAGTATATCATGCAGCTGGATAGACAGTCTATCAAGATGGTGGATCAATATGTATATCTTGGACAAGCACTGCAGATGGAAAAAGAGTTGGGCCCAGAGGTGTGCAGGAGGAGAAGGTCAGGTTGGATTGCCTTTGGGAGTCTGCACAGTGTTTTTGTTGATCCCAAAATTTCCATCACTGAGAAAGCCCATCTCTGTATCACCAGTGACCTTTGCACACAAGAAGCGGTATCAATGATATCATCCATGTTATGTACGATCGGAAAAGGAGATGGGCTAACCGTGTAGCAAGACTAAGAGACAACAGATGGACAGCATGTATACTCCATGGCTGTGTCTAGACTGGCGCGATCTTGCGCCAGAGCTATACAAATGAGGCTC
>CM057845.1:107552722-107562855 GCA_030068395.1 Apalone spinifera | reverse complement strand
TGAGCCTCATTTGTATAGCTCTGGCGCAAGATCGCGCCAGTCTAGACACAGCCCATTTGTATCCACGAGATGTAATAAGAACAAGAGGAAGACCTCTAGCACGTTGGGTGAATCCTTTATGGAGGATTCATGAAAGGACATGTACAAGAACCACACAAAACAGGACGGCATGGAAAAGTTGCGATCTGCATCGTTGGCGAGACTATCTGCATCAATGAAATCATGGATCTTTCAAGTATTCCAAGTACAGTTTAAAGATGACACTAAAATTGGGGAACATGTGACCCTAAGAATGCAGAGGGTACAAAGCTCCCTGATATTGAGCAGTTGCAAAGCAGGTGGTGACTGAACTCCTTACTGGCCTGGATGAGCCTCAAAGCATCACAGAGTAGTTTGATGGAGTTCTGGTCATCAACAACTGTACTAGCATTCTGATCACTGGATCACCAATTAATTAGCCCTGAAGTAAATCTGATGGGGAAAGCTGTGCCTAAGTGACGGATTGGGATGGGATGAAGAAAGCAAAGCTAATTAGCTCAGAAAGTAAGAAAAAAAGGAAGGAAATGCTCAGGGTTAGTGATTCTTTGTTTATCTGACAGGTTTCTTGAGAGTCAGAGGAGATCTTTCAGAGGGAAGAAACCTTCTGCCTCTCTCCTCCTTAGCTGAGTGAGCTAAGGACTGTATGCTTGTCAAAACAGAGATGCACAAGTTTGTAAAGGTGCTGGGGACAACCGGGTAAATAAATTGCACGTGGTGTTTAATCACAGGAAGGTCCCCGAGCACTTCGTGTGTAGAAAAGAGACAGGAGCAGAAAGATGCCCCTACCTCAAGTGGTAAACAATGAAGTGGAGAGATCACTGCATCAGAGCGATCCGGATCGTCTGGTAAATCGTGCAGAAAGTGTTTTAATAGAGCTAAATATAAATCTTTACAGCTTTACAGTAAATCTTTCTAAAGAGCAAAGGCCATGCTGACGGAATGGGACACTCTTTCCTGAAAGCAGGGTCCTGAAAAGGATCTGTGGGTTCGGTGGATAATCAGATGAACACAAGCACCCACTACAATGCTGTGGAATATCAAGCAGTAGTAGAGAGACTATTTTATCTCTGTACTTGGCCTTGCTGTGACTGCTGCTGGAATATTGCATCCAGCTCTAGTGTCCACAATTCAAGAAGGATGTTGATAAATTGGAGAGGGGTTCAGAGAAGAGCTACATGAATTATTAAAGGTTAGAAAACATGCTTTATAATGATGGATTGAACTCCTTGAATCTATTTATCTTAAGAAAGTTGAAGTTAAGGGATGACTTGATTGCTGTTTATAAATACCTACATGGGAAATAAATATTTGATAATAGGCTCTTCAATCTAGAAGCAGGGCCGGCCTGAGCCATTCGTGCGCCCTGGGCCCCGGGAGTGCGATGCATGCGTGGCCATGCCCCTGGGCACGTGGAACATGCGCGGTGCTGCCCCTGCCCGTCCCGGAAGCCCCACGCAGCGCCCCCTACAATGGGGTGCCTGGGGCGGTAGCCTGGTCAGCCCGGACCTCAGGCTGGCTCTGTCTAGAAGAGATGGTTAACACAATCCAATGGCTAGAAATCGAAGATAGGCAAATTCAGATGGGAAATAAGGCATACATTATTAACAGTGAGGGGAACTAATCATTGGGACAATTTACCAAGTCTTGGGATTTTCCATCACTGGCTATTTTAAAATAAAGATATGATGTTTTGTTGAAAAGATCTGCTCTAGGAATTATTTGGAGGAACTTCTATGGCCTGTGTTACATTAGAGGTTAGACTAGATGATCCCAGTTGTCCTTTTTGGCTTGGAATCAATGAATCTACTTATCTTGTCACATCAGTCAGACCATATTTTATGGGATTCATATAGATATGGAGAGAATGAGAATGGGATGATGGAACAGCTGGTACAATTCCAAGTCATCTTAATGTGATACTGTTCAATATAAGCAAGTAGAAAACAAGCATAGCCATTGAGCTAGGAGAAAAGAATTCTTCCTATCATGCAATAGAAATGGGGAAGGAGATACATAGGGTGAATTGTACTGTGCTCCATAGCAAACTGTTGGCAGCCATCTAAGATTTAGTAATACAACTTTAGGGAGATTGACATCACTTGCAACATAATAATGCAAAGGTTATAAGGAATGTAATGGAAAAATAAGTGAACTTTCGTCAGTACGATCCTCTGTTTTATATCTTGTCCCATTAGTATAATTCTGGGTTGGAATGACAACACTATCTCATCACTAAGGGAGTGATCAGAAAAATGGGAACCAACTCTTTATTACATTTTGAAACACTATCCTGCTGAGTAAGTATCAGTCTGGAGACCATTGAGTAAATACATTTGGTCTATTTTCTGTATGTGAGCCAGTTCATGAGATGATTGCACATAAGTCTGCGTCAGTCGGTTACAATAAATTACTTGATACCTCTTCCTAAACAGTCTCAGAAGAACCAGGAGCAGATTAGGGCGCTTGTTGTGTGTGTTCAGCCATTTATTTTCTACCAGTCCAGCTGGAATTAAAGATGGATTGAGTCTGTAAAATTCATATCCAGATCTAGATCTGAAACAAGTGGCAGTGCTCAGAACTGGAGGTTTGGTTTATTTACAATGAACATTGATTACCATGGTTCAGGACAACAATCTAACAGACATGGAGAATGGGCATAATAGGTCAAGGGAGGCTTAGCCTCCCAAACAGCCACTGACCTGATATCTTTGAGCGCACAGATGCCTAGGCCATGCTTCGCCCCAAGGCCCCTGCTCCTCCTCTGCCTCCATGACCCCACCTGTGTTTCTCCTCTTCCCGACCCCATTCCACCCCTTCCTGAGACCTCCTCTGCTCGCTGAGTCACTCCTTTTCTCTGCCCCCCCCCATTGCCCAAAGCCTATGCCACATCGCTCCTCTCCTCCACCCCCCATCCCAGAGGCGCCTACTGCTCACAGTGTCAATTCCTCTCCTCCACCCCTGAGGTCTCCTGCTCGCTCCTTCCTTCCACTGCAGAGGAGTGAGCAGCAATGATGAGTAGTGGAGGTGGGGTGATGGGGGAGTGGGCCTTAGTAGTGGAACCAGGGGTGGGACCAGGGTCCAGATGCTAGGGAAGCTTCCAGTGTTCATCTCAGCATCCCCAAAAGCCAGAGACACAAGCCATTCATGTTAAATGACCTTGTCAAAATGGGACTGAGAACATGTCTTCACTCACCTTGCCAGAGATTGTTCTTCTAGCATTTGGTTTAGTGGGTTTAGTTAAGAACCATAAATAGACTCCTGAGGGCAGCTTTGGCTGGTGCCTGTACTGCTCCTGTTGGCCTCCCGCTGTGGAGCCATTGCCACGCTTGGCTTAAGGTAAGCTGACTCCAGCTATGAAATTTCTTTCTTGTTCTGTTTTTAGTGGTTAAGGGGGATAATTTATCGCCCTCCTCTTTACAATAACCTTTCACATACTTGAAAATAGTTATCATGCCTCCCTCCCCAGTCTTCTTCTCAAGACTAAACAAACCCACATTTTCTTCAGTCTTTCCTCATGGGTCATAAGTTTTCTAGATCTTTTAATCATTTTTTTTTGCTCTCCTCCAGACTTTCTCCACTTTGGACACTTCTTCCCCAAAGTGAGGTGCCAGGACTGATCACAGTACTCCAGAGGAGGCCTTAGCAGTGCTGAGTAGAATGGGAAAGTTACATATTGTGTCTTGCATACAACACTCCTGCTAATACATCCCAGAATGGTGTTCACTATTTTGCATCAGTATTACATTGTTGAAATCATATTTTATTTGTGATCCACTAAGCTCTCAGATCCTTCTGCAGTACAGGAAACCCCTGAGTTGTGACTGCCCGAGTTCCGACCCCCCGCACTTACAATCATTTTTTTAAGTGTGGAAGGGGCCAAAAAACCCCAACTAGTGTTCTCGGCCTGCATTTACGATGGTGCACGATGCCTATCGTAAATAAGGGTTCGAGTTACGACACCCCCGACTTGTGATGCTTCCCCAGGAACCTATCGCATCACAAGTCAAGGGCCACCTGTATTCCTTTCTAGGTAATCATTTCCCATTTTGAATGTGTAGAATTGAATATTAAATAGTACTTTGTATTTGTCCTTATTGAATTTCATCCTATTTCCTATTTCCTTCAGATCCTATTTCCTATTTCCTTCAGATCATTTCTCTAATTTATCAAGATGACCTTGAATTCTAATCCAGTCCTCCAATGTGCTTGCTACCCCTCCCAGCTTGGTATTGTCCACAAACTTTATAAATGCACTCTGTTTGCCATTATCAAAATAAATTTAGGAAGGCACTGTGCACCATCGTAAATGCAGGCCGAGGACACTATTTGGGGATTTTCGGCCCCTTCCGCACTTAAAAAAATGATTGTAAGTGTGGGGGGTCAGAACTCGGGCAGTCACAACTCAGGGGTTTCCTGTACTGCAGAAAAGGATCTGAGAGCTTAGTGGATCACAAACAAAATATGAGTTCAACAATGTAATACTTGTTTTATATGTGTTCACTTTTTTTGATTGTATCTCTTTGGTATATATCGTCATGCCAATTTTCTTCCACAATTTGATCTGAGGAAGTGGGTATGGCTCACGAAAGCTCATCACCTAATAAACCATCTTGTTAGTCTACATGGTGCTACATGGTTCTGTCTTTTGTTTAAGGTTATGAGGATAGTTTAACATGATTTGTTCATGATAAATACATGTTCACTGTTCGTTATCACTTCATTATCTTGTAGGTGCTTACTAACTTTGATTTATTGATTTAACAAGCCATTTGGGCCATTATCTTTCTGGGACTGAAGTTAAGATAACTGGTCTGTCATTCCTTGAGTAGTCCTTATTCCCCTTTCTATTGAAAGAGGCTATATTTGCCCTTTTCTAATCCAGTGGGATCTGTTCCAACCTCCAAAGGCTCTAAATATAATTGCTAATGGCTTTGAGAACTCCCTTCAGCCAGTGCTTTCCTGTGGACAAACATTGTCACAAAACGATCACGTTATGTCTGACCTTTCAGTCCTCTTCTTCAAAGGAAACCTGCACAGAATCTTCAAAAGATAAACAGGGGAACTTAAATTCATAATCTCTCTAGACACAAAAAAAACATAAACTCAGTAGAGATACATTTGTTTTTTTACAACAATCTATAATCCACTAATGTTGCTTTGTTGTATGAATGCAGAGGTGTAAATGGCCCACTTCATTCTGAATGGTTCCTAGCAATAGGAGTTAACTGTTGTGCTAAACAGTCTGTTCCACCTTCATGGGCAGTCAGTGACCCAGATGTCCAGGGAGACTAGCCACTGCCACTAACAGAAGTTGGTCTACCTGGTTTTTCTCATAGTCTGAGACTAATATAGCTACTACAACATCTCAAACACTAGTGTGAATCATGCTGAAAAATGACTTCTTTCCCCTCTGACTAATCCCAAGATGTCTCCTCTAACGCCATCAGTTTGAGTGTGAGAACCACTTTCGCTAAATTTTCTTGGGAATGAAATGGGCAGATTGTGTGCACAGATGTGAATTCTGTATTTCTCTCTATTAATGCTCAGCAGCTGTTTTAATGCATGTGACCCCTCAGCAAAATGATATAAAACATCTTTGGGGCTGAGAAAGCTAAACACCGGAACAGGGGACTTTCTGATGTCACTGGCCTTTGCCAAAGAAGCAGTGGGGGAAGGGCAGGAGAGAAGACAGTCGATTTCCCAACAGTGTGCTTTACAAAGGTATTAGGAGAATATAATCCTCTTTGGATCTTTTGCACATTTTGCAGGGATTCTCATGCTCTTAGCAAAGCAGCGAAGAGGGCTATTTATCTGACCCTGTAAAACTACACTTTGTACATGTGCTTTTTATCTAGACTTTGTTCTGTGGGTCATCAGCTGGGGACGAGATCAGAAATAGGAACGAGTCCAAACAACAGCACTTTATTATATTCTTTTCCCATCCATCTTGAAGCTTAAATGAAGGGGGCGTGGCTATGTAGAAAAGGAGCAGAACCATGTGTATGCACAACTGAATCATTTCACTTCAAGAGACGTTGCCAGCCAGCCTGTGCCCTTAAATTACCTCTCTTAAAGGATGAGAAATCAGATGGAGCCAAAGCAGAAAAAAGTATAAAAAATTAATGGGGTTTGCAGATACCTCTCTGTAGGTGGTGACTGCAGATAGCTGCCTGGCAACCTATGTACAGTAAAAATGAGTGGGTGAATTAGTTCCTAGCAGAAAGATTTCTGCATCATAGCTGAGACAAAGGGTTTGTCTACACTGCATTCAGCAGTGTGATTGCAGCACATGTAGACCTAGCTCGCTCAAACAGCAATCACAGGGAAGCCAGAGCAGACATGAGTACTTAGGGAGTGGGCTGGTGCACCCAGTGCTGCTGTTTGCCATTGTTATTTTTGCTAGCTAGATCTATACATACTGCAGTCACTGCTCTGTTTGCCATATCTGAAGCCTAAGCCTAACCTCCACCCCAGTGGTTGCCCTGTACTACACCCACATCATGCCCCTGTCTCTCTTCACTTGTTTCCCTGCACTTCATGGTAAATATGTGAATTACTGAGTTATCTTCTTTGGCAGAAACTAAATCGTGATATTTTACAACTGCACTGTGGCCAGAAAGTAAATTCACATACTTCATTATCCGCAGATGGACTCACTAGACATGAACCATGCTTTTACAATAGATTTCTTTATACTAGTTTTGTTTAACGTATCAATGTTTACTTAAAAGACCTGATTTGTCCCCTGGTGGTCAAAGAGCATCCATGAGAATAGTAAGAAAGGCATGATCCAAATAAGTGGAAGGTGTTATCATACTAAAAATACTCATATCTCCCTCCCCTTTTCTATTGAGAACATTAGATATTCTGGTCTCATTGAATACTGGTGTAAAACAGTCCCTTCATAATGAGGTTTGCTTCTGGAGTGAAGGAGGAAACATTAGAATGGGTAGAATTTTTTAACTATGGGAAGATTTACTAAAGAAAATCCTACTCAATGAATTTGGCAATTTTTTAAAAAAGGGAAGAAGAATGAACTGCTGGAGAACTTCTCTTATCTCCTCTGCCTCTCTTACAGAACTACAGTGATGCACACTGTGATTCTTTTCTACTACTTAAAAGGAGAGTTGGATTCAGTACCTGAACTTTAGAAAAGTTCAGATTTTAACACTGTAGCTGTCATATCTCTATAATGGACTGAAATCAAACTTTGGTTCTGGATCCAAATTTGGCTTTTGACTCAGTCATTATAGTGGGTCGAATGACAACACTGGATCTTAATTTCATGTCTTGTGTCTATCTATCGCTATTTGCAAGATAGATATGATATTTTGAAGATTGTAGTATTTGTTCCAGGCATCTTAAGATTTTAAGATCTTAAGAGATTGGTATGTTTGTTTACAATAAAATGTTCTTCTGGCATGGGTAAAGAAGTGGTACCTACCCAGAGTCCCAAAATACAGAATAAAGACACTGTTTCATACAAACAATAAATAATTGGATTTAGGAACTAATATATATCAGCAGTTGCACCAAGCTACCATTTATTCCTATTCTTGAAACATTTCTCCCAGAACTACACAGCATTTGAATCATGTTTAAGCATGTCTCCAGTTTTGAAATTTACCTTAAAGTGACCCAAATATATGTCAGATAACTATATTTTAGTCCAAAGGAAATCTCTTGACTAAGGAAGTGCACTACGTGATGTACTGATTTCCACTTCGTGATTTGCTAAGAAAATTGTTGTCTCACTAATCTCTACTTCTCTGTGTGTAGTGACTGAGGCTTTTGGGTACAAAGACAATTCAAAATTTAAAGCATGGAGACTTGATAGTAATGGGTATGGAACGTCTCTCTACTGCGGTATTAGTTTGAATTTAGCCACAGGTGGAAAGCTATTACCACACATTTGTTACCATGGCCAACTTGTGAAATAGCTGAGTTACCGTAGTGGTCTCAACTATATACAGTAGACTTCCGATAATCTGGCACCCTTGGGACCTAGGGGGTGCCAGATTATCGGATATGCTGGAGTATCAGGAGGTACTCCGGCACGGTGCTGTGACAGGTCTGCCAGGACCTGCACTGCATGGGGGGTTGGCAGGGAACGGTGCAGGGAGGGGCGAACTCTCCGCCGTGTTGTGGGGAGGCGATGGAAGCCCCGCGCAGCTGGATTGCAAGCAGCAGTGGCAGAGAGGGGGCAAGAGGCAGGCAGCTGTTTAAGGCGGAGGTGGGGGGGGGTCAGTGGGGAATGCTGCCTGCCTCTCGCCCCCTCTCTGCTGCTGCCACTTACAAGCTGGCGGCTGAGTTTCCCCACTTACAAGCCGGCTGTGCGGGGCTTCCACCTCCTCCCCACAACACGGGTTCACCCCTCGCCACGCCGTTCCCCGTAAACACCCACCCCCCACATGCCCGCCTGCCTTAAACAGCTGCCTACCTCTCACCCCCTCTCTGCCGCCGCCTCTGGGCAGCTCCAATTGTCCGGCTGGCCAGAGCACTTCCGGTTCCAGTTGGTGCCGGACTATCAGGAGTGCCAGAACACTGGATACCGGACAATTGGAGTTTTACTGTATACAGAAACATCAACCGTTCCTCTCACTCACTCACTACAAAGCCCAAACCAATGGGCACTCTTCTGAAGTCCCAGCCTGAAAGCTAAGTGAACAGACCTTGAGAGTGAATTCTTCTGTGCTAGAAGGCATCTAAGTAGCTCAAGACTAAGGCTATATCTAGTTAGTTGACCTAATCTGCCAGAATAGACAGTAATAGGCTGTCAGAAGACTTGTGTCATCCTAGCTACTGCCTCTTGGGAAGATGGAATAACTACAGTGACAAGAGAACCACATTGACAATAGCGATATACATAAGCACTACAGTGGCATAGCTGAAGTGTGTGGACATAGTCTAAGGCACATCAAAGAGCTAATCTGAGGGAAGTTTGCAGTGCTGCTTACTGCTTGTGCTGCTGCAGCACTATGGTTAGAGGACTTAAGTCTCTGGAACTGATCTTATAGGCCAGTAATGAGCAACCAAGATTAGTGAGTGGGCCACATGAGTGGCCCTCCTTTGTCTCAGTAGGCCACAAGATTGAAAGTGGTAGGCAACCTGTGACCTATGACTCATTGAGGTTCTACCTGCGGCCCATGCATCCCTTCTCTGCCCTCTTCTCTCATGCCTCTTGCACACTGAGGCACTGGTGCCCCTACACTTACCTACGCCTCTCCTTCCCTCCATCCCTCCCAGCACTTTCAGAGCACCATGAATCACCTGAGTTGTGCCCCGTCCCCACTTGTCTCCCTCCCTCCCAGAGTTTGAATGCCATCAATCAACTGATTTGCAGCGTTCAGACTCTGGGAGGGAGGGAGGGAGAGGAGTGGGGACAAAGGGAGAATCACAGTAGATTTATGGCACTCTGAAAGTGCTGGGAGGGAGGGGCAGAAGTAGATAAATGTGGGGCTTCATTTTCTAAAAGCATTTGGCAGCCAACAGACTACTGGCGGAATCCTGCCCCCAATTGAAGTTAATGGACGTTTTGTTATTCCAAACGAAATCCCTAACCCCTAACTCAGGAGTTCTCAATCCTTTCCATCTTGGCCCAGAGCTTAATAAAGAGATAATCTTATGGAGGCTCCTATTCCTGACAATGTAACACATCAGTGGCAAATAGACCATTGCCTGCAAGGGGAAAATAATACAAGGAAATTGATTTCCCTCACATTTTTTAAAGTAGCTTAGCAAATGGAAAAAGAAGGAAAGCTTAGAGCTAACCTTGTAACCAGCCAGCTCTCCACAGATCACAAACAAGTGACCAATGGATTAATAGTTCTCATGGCTACTGCCTGGGAATCTCTACTTTAATTTAAATGAAATAGAAGGCTCATGGGTCTCTCACATCACTGAAGGCTATATTTATCATAACATGATTCTTGTGTGATTAGGCTGCACTCTACTGGAACTTATAATAAACGCAAGAAATAATGAACAGAGATGCATGAAAGGCAACTGCAAGAAAAATACAGAACAAAGTGAAAAATACCAAACAAAGTTAGGGTATGTCTACACTACAGCACTAATTCGAACTAACTTAATTC
>CM057845.1:107529640-107542554 GCA_030068395.1 Apalone spinifera | reverse complement strand
GTGCAGGGACAGCACAGAGCCAGAGGAGTGCAGGGAACAGTGGGGGGGGAGGGAGGAGGGAGGACGGGGGCCACAGAGACAGAGGGGCGCAGGGATGGGGGGAGCGGTGTGCGGGGTGCGGTGGAGGCACGGGGAATGGGACGCGGGGAACGGGAAGGGCAGAGGGATCGGGGTCTAGGGACAGTGCAGGGGACAGGCAGCACAGAGCTGGGGGGGGGAGCAGGGATCGGGGGCCGCAGGGTGCGGGGTGCAAGGGTGGCGCAGAGCCAGAGGGAGAGCAGGGGATCCGGGGCGCAAGGGCGGCGTGGGGAATGGGCGGCAGGAGCCAGATGGGGCGCAGTGCGGGCTCAGCGAGCCGGGCGGTCGGCAGGGAGGGTTTCTCGCCAGTGAGGGGCTGGGGCCATGGCAGGACTGGAGCTGGTGGGGCGGGGCCTAGCTCCGCCACGCGCCGCAGCCAGCTGCCGGGGACACGCGGCCAGAGCTGAGCTGCCGCAGCCCTTTACAATCGGTGGGGGCCACGTCCTGGCGTCTGCTGGCGCCCGCCTCCTCGCGCCACAGCTGCATGCGGGCAGCCCGGTGCTGAGAATCGCCGCAGTTCCCCCTCCCCGGCAGCGCTCTGCCCCTCCGCCGGCTGGCGGATTGGCTGGGGCCGCACTGCCCGTAATGCAGGCTTCGGCCAGCCCGTTACAATGGCCCACTGGGCCAGTCCGCCCCGCACTCACCAGCTGGCAAAATCTACTCGCCGCGGGTGAGTGCATTTGTCAAGCCCTGCTTATACTGCTGCTGTCCATGATTGACTTGTTTCATAATTAAAATGGAATTCCAAGGAGTTCAAGTCATTGCTTTTGACACCACTAAGTCCATTTCATAAACATTACCAAAGGCCTCTAATTCTTCTCCATTGTCAATGTTTAGGATGTTTTGAGTGCAGTTTTTACAGTTTAGAGAGCACCATGGTCTCAGAGAGCATATAAAGTATAACAACACTAGTTTACCCCTAAAAAGCTGAAAATGAAGTGAAAAATACAGATTTTTGTTCAATAAAGCACATGATTAGTAAAACATCTTTATCAAAACAGGATCTTTTGAGTGACATTTCCTGATTGCTTTGAAAATGAAAATTTAGCTGTAGTGAAAGTGTACAAAAGGCATATTATTGTCATTTTGTGTGCAAGTATCATCCTACAGTCAGCTTTGTGTGCTTAATACATATTTTCAGGCTTTCAAGCTCTAGTGTGCCCTCTTTGTTTTGAGATGCCAGTCCTTCACGATGCTGAGGTCTCTCAGCTTTCATTGCCTTCAGTGGCAGTCAAGATTACTCAGTTTCCCTATAAGATAGTTTTGGAAGCACTCTTTAGGACACTGTCCCCATGCCCAGTAGTGCAAGGAATCACTACAGATGGAATAACATGGTATGAGGGTGTGTAGTAGACATAAGAAAAAAAATACTATTTTAAGATATATAGCTGAGGGACTAATTATTTTTAAAAAAATCCCTCAAAAAGCAAAAAATACCCAGAGTTTTCCCTACCAAATACTAGACATGATAATAGAAAAAGAGCAAATTTTCTTTCACAAAGTCAGGGACACTTTAGCAGGGTGAGGTGAGTGGAAAGGGCTGAGAGGCAGGTTTCTATGATAGATGTTTTCTGAAGACTTCTATTATAGATGTGTTCTCTGCATGTTCAAATTGGGATATTTCAGTTTTCTGTACAAGAAATGTAGGGCATTTCTCCACCTTGGGCTCCAAAGATACCGAGAGAGATGAGTTCAGTGATTCTGACATACTTACCCTTACTGAGACAAATCAAAGTAGCTGGTGACAATGCTGTACTCTTAATTTCCTAGTGGTAAGTTAATTTAAACACAAAGGTGACTCTAAACAAAAGCTTTAATTTTTTTCTTTTTTTTCCACAATTGTTTTTATAGTTAATGAAGTAACAACGCTCCAAGGCGGCCTGGATCCAAAAAGACGGCCCCGGCGTCAGGATTGGGATGGGGAACTGTATGAAAATGGGTCATTTTACTTTGCTAAAAAGGACCTGATTAAACAAGGCTACTTACAGGTCAGTGTTTCTGTTTTTCAGGGCTTTTTAGAGTATTGCCTCCTGTACCCTTCCATTAGGGAGCTCAAATCCTTTGATGCTGGCAATTGTGATGCATGTAATTGACTATAGTGTGTTGTGTTTGTGGATTGTGAGGGGTTAATGCCCAGCAGCAACAGTTGAAGCCAAGCGTGTTGTAGCTTCTTATATGTAATCTTAGCTACTGTTTAATCTTCTGGCATTAGTAGGTTAAGTAAGATACAGATTTCTTAAACAATTTGTGCAAGAAGAATGTATATCCTTAGGCCGGTGAAAGTACAGTGATAGAATTCCTATTGGAACTCCGGGACTGGGTTCTATGATTCTTACTCAGCTGAGTATTCCTTATGCATTGGCGTCAGTGGAATTGCTTACTTAAGTAAGAATTTTAGGTTAAAGACTCCAATGTGGCATACAGACAAAGAGGACTGTGCCTATATTACCAGCTTCGTCTGTACCTGTTTCCCCATTGGTAAAATGAAGATAATGCTTATCTTGCAAAGGTGTTGAGGCTTGATTCATTCACTTTTCCTGAGTTATTTGAGTTCTTTAGTTCTTAAGGTACAGGTTGAACCTCCCTTGTCCGGCACCCTCGGGACCTGTCTGATTCTGAACAAGAGAATTTTCTAGACCAAGGGAGCTCAATATTGTCTGGTAGCATTACCAACACTTCCACTGCTTACTGGGCTGTTAGAGGACATTTGGGGTAAATTAGAGCTGAATAACAACACAGAACACAGAGCTAGGACTGGTGGCTGTAAACAAACTTTATGAGACCACAAGAAACTTGGCCACACCCATGAAAAGTGGACATCTGGCTACCGTAATTTAGCAAATATAACCCGTGGGTTATATTCATTTTTACAAACCCCGCACCCCCCCCCAATCCCCCACGGGGTTTACTCGGGTGTGGGGTATATATATATATATTTTTTTAACTCACCTGGTGGTGAGCGCGGGAACTGGGAGCTGAGCGCTCCCCCACCCGAAGGCTGGTGGCTGCGCAGCTGCAGGAAGGGGCGGGCGAGCTCTCTCGTTTCCCCTCCTGGAGGTTGTGCGGCCGCGTGGGAACCAGGGGGGTGAGTGCTTCCCCGCCCGGAGGTTGTGCGGCTGCGCGGGAATCTGGCAGAGTGAATGCTCCCCTGCCCAGAGGGTGGCTAATTTCCCCTTTCCCCTCCTCCCCCTGACCTATAGAAGGGCCTCCCCCCCCCTTTCCCCTCTTCCCCCGCACAGTTTGAAACAAAGTCTTGTATACCCTGCGGGTTATACTCGTGCGCGGGGTATACAAGATTTTTTTTTTTTTTAAACTTAAACTGCAAAAACTGCGGGGTATATTCGCTAAATTACGGTAAGTAAAATCGTTCTTGATGCTGGATGTTTCCGGATGAGAGTTCTGGACTAGAGAGGTTCAACCTGTATCTATAGAAGTGCAAAATATTTCTAAAAACTGATGAGACTCAGTCCCGATTTATGTTCCACTTAGAACAGAAAGCAAGTTAATCTTCTGTGCTGGAAGGATCCCTTGAAGTGGGATAGTTGATAGCAGATGCAGAACTAATGTATCTGACTCCAACACACATTCTTCTGCAATGTAAGGGGTGTACCAAGGAGTGGAGGTGCTGCATTCCCACATTCTTGGGGCTTATGGCCAACTAGCATGCATTAAGAATGTTAAGAGGTGGGTAACTGGGTAATCATGTAATCGATACAATTTGTATCAACTACGTGATTACTCGATAAAGCACTATCCCCACTGGGGCTCTGCAGTTTAAATGTAGTAAGAGTCGAGCATGCAGGCAGCCTAGCTCCTACTACATTTAAACCGTAGAGTCGTAGCAGAGGTAGCTCATGGACCCGGCGCAAGCCAGGTCTGAGCTGTGCTTGTTCAGTCCCAGCTTGCACCGGGTCCAGCAGCCCCTGTCCGCCAGAGGTCCCAGTGGGGAGTTGGGACCCCCTGCAGACAGGGCCTGATGGAGGCAGCAGTGGAGGGTGGGGACAAGTAGCACTGCGGAGATAGTGCTGGGGGGAGCCAGCTTTTAATCTGACTTCGCCCAGCACCAGCTTCTGCTCCCCCTGCGCTCCCACTGTCTCTGATACTGAGGCAGCACCGGGGAGGGGGAAATGAAGGGAATGCAAGTAGTGGACTCGACTACCCGATAAGCCCAGGCTTATCGGGTAGTCGATTAATTGACTACTTTTTTTATATCCCTAGCATGCATTAGTAACCTTAAGGTATTGTAGACCCAGCTCTGGGAGCCGTAATTGGCTCTCCTTGCACTGAATGTGCTGAGAACATGAGCCGTGTTGTGCAAGTTTGATTTGCAGCCACCTTTGTTCATTGTTTTACTATTATCATGTTAACTACAGAGGAATCAGTTGAACATAATAGGTTTGGCTTCTTACTAAAGAGATACTTGAGTCTACTTATGGTCAGCATCTACTTACTACAATAGTATTTTGGCATTATCTCAGGTTGTCTACTAAGACTGTCTGTCTTAAGCTGTAAATTATGTTGCCAAAGGCAAGCCTTTTTTCATCTTGATTCTTTGATGCTAAGATGCAGTGAGTCTGCCCATCAGAGTTGTGCACAACAACTATTACTCAGGGCATGGTTCCTGTGTAGTAAAGTGGAAACATACCTACATTTAAAACAGTTGAGAGCATTGTGCTGAATTGTGCAACAGAAAAGTCAGTGACTTTTTTTCACTTAATAACATGCTGCTTTTTGAGAGTACCTTCCATCAGAGGAAGTCAAAATGATTTATAAATGTTCAGGTATTTTTCATAACTCTGAGAGATCCATAATCTGAATTCCATTTTACAGATGGAAAAACTAAGATGCAAAATGACTGTGATTTGCCCATCATGCTGTTAAAAATCCCAGAAATCCTGAGATAAGAGTTTGTCATGCCAGTAAAAAGCACAGTTGTACTAAGTTAAAACTAAATCTTCAGGGGATAGCCAAGTTAGTCTGTACAGGATAAATTAAAAAAACAAGTGGTCTGGTAGCACTTCATGGACTAACAAAAACTAAATGTGCTGCTGTCTCTTTTCCCACTAAATGATCTAATGAAATCAGATCAGTTTAGTGATGAAAGTTTTTTGTTTGTTTCCTTGGTTTTTACAATAAGGGTAATAAAGTGGCTTACAAAAATCAATCTCTAAGAATCTAGTATGAAAAGCACTTTGCAAATGTCAAGTAATAGTAAACATTTTTGTGTTTTTTCTAGCTAAGTCATTTGGTCATATAAAGTTGGTTATTACTATATATGGCATTACAAATATTCAGTCCTTTTCATTTAGTTCTAAAGGATAAACTTTTCTGTATTTAAATTGATGATGTGTGAGATACTGATATCAAGTATGGAGAATAAAATGTCTGAAATCTAATTTTGTTTAGGGTGGAAAAGTGATGTACTATGAAATGTGTGCTGAACACAGCGTGGATATAGATGTAGATATCGATTGGCCTATTGCAGAGCAAAGAGTGCTGAGGTAAAGAGAGGTTTTGAAAGTTCAGCGTTATTTTTTACTAGCAGTTTACCCTGAATGGCTCAGGTCCTGCAGGGCAGGGAGGCGTGCGGGGTGCAGGAGTCGGGGTTGGATGGTGAGGAGGGGCTTGGGAGGAGACTGTGGGAGTGAAGAAGTCCAGGTTGGGGTGTGAGGAGGGGCTCAGGGCAGGTGATGGGTGTGTGCATGCGCACTGCTGGAGTCAGGGTTGGCTTTGTGTAAGATCTTAAGCTTCTACATGCAGACTCCATGCTTACCTGCGTGTTTATATAACAGGACCTACGTTAGGATTGGGTACTGCAAGCACTACTATAATATACTGGTTAAGTAATACTTTGGCAATTCTATCTGTGATGCCTATTTTTTTTCTTAAAATGTGCTCTAGAACATAACTCACTTGTCTAAAGAAAATTTTTTAAAAATGGACAACATGGGCAATGTATCTTTTGTCACAGAGCTGTATTTATTAGTAATTTTGTTTTTTTCATGTTTTAAGAAATTCAGATTCATTTATTCTGCATTTATCTTTTGGGGTATATTTTGAAAAATAAGATGTCAGGGAGTCTTTCTTGTGAAAATAACCAAGAATCACAAACCAAGATTCTTTGCTTTGCATTAGTGGGTTACATTTTATTTAAGTTTTTTAAAATATAATTTCAAAGTCTTCCATTCTGAAATGAAAGCTTCTTTGTTTAGATATGGCTATTTTGGTAACACTAAAAAAAAGCCACTAAAGAAGGTGAAGTTACTTGTCTGCATCATTATTGATGGATGTCTCACTGATGGTCGCATTTATTTGTCAGAAGATCAAAAAGAAATAATCTGTTATGATGTTAGAGATGCTGTTGGGATTTCCTTATTAAAGAAAAGAGACGTTCAGGTAAGCGTCTTTTCTGAATCATGAAACTTTATGTTCCTTGTTTAACTTCCACAGTGAACTTTTCAAAATGAAAATGGTGGTGAAGCAGGCACTTCTGAGAACAACATTAAGTAATCTTAGTACTTTCAGATGATGGTAACTCTAGATTCTGTAGTTCCTGTGTGGTGGTGACGTGTTTCTAATACTTGTGTTGGTATTTGCTCTAGTTGTCCCAAGATTGTGTAAAGGAGTTTGTATAGTACTGTGTTGGCACCACTCATGTTGAATGTGCTGCTTATCCAGAGCAGTAATCTTCTTTCCCAGTAGTTGCATGGCTACCTCTCATAAGTGTCTAAGTTCCTAACAAACCGTAATTAACTGTCATCACAAAAGCCCTCTGCGATACAGAAATACTATTATTCCCTATAAACAATGAGAAGTCCTGTGGCACCTTATAGACTAACAGATTTATTGGAGCATAAGCTTTCGTGGGCAAAGACCCACTTTGTCAGATGCATGTAGTGGAAATTTCAGAGGCAGGTATAAATATACAGGCATATGAAAAGAGTATCAATCGAGTAAGGCTGGAGATAATGAGGTCAATATATTACTCCCTAGTGACAGATCGGGAGTTGAGACACAGAAATTAACAGACTTGCCCAGAGTTACACAAGAAGTGTAGTAAAGAGAGGAAATTAAGTGCAGATCATTGGAGTTTTTGTCTAGTGCTTTTAACCACAAGATCATCTGTTCTTCCTCTCAGTAGTGCTAAGAATTCAAGACAACCTAAAAAACTAAAACCACATTGGTTTAATTTGCTTTCCATAATCATTAAAGCCAAATTTTGCCTTAATGAAGATTTTACACAAGTGTAAATTCTTAAATTGGTGCAGCATAAGCCATGTAAATCAAACTTACATTTACTCTTCTTCCTGATTGACTCAGTCAGGGTGAACTTCCCAGTACAGGAACTGAGTAAGATAGCTGCATGCTGTTTTGAGGCCTCCCTCTACAGTGCATAGGGACACAACGAAGGTGGGGGGAGAGACCTAGTAGATGCTGCTATGGTGATTTTGTGAGGTACTATTCCTTAGTTCAACATTACCCTCTAGTGTAAGCTTGACCTAAGATATACAACTCCAGCTACATGAATAGCTCCACGACTCCCGTCGACTCTTATGCTTCTTGATCCGGTGTAGTGCATGAGATGATCAGTGGTCAATTTAGCAGGTCTTTACTGGACCTGCTAAATTGACCCCAGAGGATCGATCCCCACAGCACTAATCTTCCAATAAGTGTGGATAAGGCTTGTCTTGGACTGCCAAAGTATGTTGGCGTCTGTTTCTGTATCTTAATATAAGAAATAGGGGATTCATAGATTCCACAAAAATCTGAGGCTGAGAGTTTTGTGCTTCACATCAGTGTCTGCTGCTGGTGTATCGTGTCTTGCTCTGTATGCAACTCCCTTTGACCACAAAATATGAAATGATAAATGCAGAATATTCACTGACCGCTTGCAGCACAGACTAGAGAGGAGAAATTTACCTACAAGCGTTCCCCCCCCCCCCAAAAAAAAATCTCAGTATCTTTGCTTTATGTGACAAAGTGCTTTGTTCATTGCTTTCAAATACAAAATGTATTTCCAACATTTACTTCCAGCTCTTTCTTTTAGAGTATAAATCTCAAGAATGTTACTAGATGCTGAAATCGTGGAAATATTTTGAATAATGCAGCCTCTAAAATAGTTTGGAAACCTTCATCAAGATAGCTTTGATGATAGTATGGTTTAAATTTGGTGTTTAGACCTTCGTATATGTGACAGCCAGCATATAACGGCTACAGTGTGACAACCAGTATGAAATTTAACAATCTTGGCATGTGTTGTGTTTAGAGAGAAATGAGAATTCCTGTTTTGTGAATTAGAAGGAAAACTACATATGGATAAATCACTCTTCTTTAATGACTAGAAATGCTAGGTCAATAATATGTTCTTGTATCCTAATTGGCTCAGCTTTGAATCTAAAAGAGATACCTCAGCTATAGATTGCTAGTTGCCTATATCAGAGGTTTTCTAAAAACAGTTTCCATTTTATGTTCATTCAAAAGTCACTTTGTGTCTGCATATGGAGTTTATTCTAATTTAACTTGATTTAATAGGTACTGCTAATCTCAGAAAGGAACTGTTCAAAGACTATTTTTGCTACAAAATTGGATTGTGAAGTGGAAGTCAACGTGACAAATAAACTGCAAGTTGTAGAAGACTGGTTGAAAAAAATGAATTTAAGCTGGAAAGAAGTGGCTTACATAGGTTAGTTTGTTTTTGTTTTTTAAATAATGAAACTTCATGCAGCATACACAGGTCTAATTAAATAATACATAGCACGGCTTATCTTCAAATCACTTTGCCCTTAGTTAACAGGAAGATTAATAACCAAATTGCCAAAAGCTCTGATTCTACTGTGCAAAGATTTTTCAATTAAAGTGAAGAGCCCATTTCTCCACATGCTTGTGCAAACTAAAAGAGTGTGTGAGCAATTTCAGGTATTTTAAAGGCACTGTGCTTGTATGTAAAGTTATGTGTGATTGTAAGAGCTGGCCCTTAATATTTTTCTTGTAACCACCACCTGTAAAATTTATATCTATCATGGAGGTTTTGTAAGTATTGATTCCAGTTTTGTGAAGTGACTTTGAGATCCTAAAATATGAAAGGTTGTAAAAGTACAGATTATTTTTTTAATGTATTTTCTGGAGTTGCAAGTCATCAAGTTCAAGAGAAAATGCTTACTTATCTCACGTGCTCCACTTGACATCAGACTTCAACATATCTAAATTCCTCCTTTGATAGGAAATCTAGAATCCGATGTGGACTGCTTAAAGACAGCTGGGATAAGTTGTGTTCCTGCAGATGCTTGCGCTGCTGCTAAGAAGTCTGCTAGCTATATCTGTAAAAGTAATGGAGGCCATGGTGCCATTCGCGAGTTTGCAGAACATTTATTGCTGCTAATGGACAAAGTGAATTCAGAAGAAAAAAGAAAATGAAGAACTAATGAGGAAAACCCCCATTCCTCCTGGACAGGATAAAGTCTGCCTTTATTTTTCACAATGGCTTGCTTTTGTTTGATACTTCAACATATTAGAAGGGCATTGTCAACACATTCAGGCCCCTACCTTGGTTTAATTTTAATACAGTCATTAATATAAATGCCTTCAGTCAGAGAAGCGTAATGAAAAGGATTTGTGTGAAACAAAATTACAGCATTGTGCTTTGGCGTGAGAATCACAAAATAAAACTGGTTATTCTATATGGACTGTCCAAGCTGAGTGAAATACAAAACATCTGTGGCAGAAATGGTGAAAGAGATGCCATTTTAAAACTAGATCCTCTTCATGAATTTTGTTCGTAAGAAAGCTAAAGACATTTGTCATTTGACAACTGGGTATAAAATGCTACCGTGCTGAAAGAGTCTGATCCAATGTAATGTAAGCATTAGAGTGAACTTTTAATGACTATCCAAGGTGTAAGACAATGGAAAATCGGTCCTATTGGGTTTTTGTTTTTACCCTCCTAGTGTGAGCTTATTTATCTTACAACCATAGCTCTTCCAGCATATATACAAACTTGTGCTCATTGAAAGTGATTCACAAAATAACTGTTGCTTTCTCATGCTATAAATGGTGCCTAAATATTGTAACATGAGTAAACAATGGTATAAAATACTGTATGTAAGTTGTATGTTGCTTAATGCAGACTTTTTGTTGCTTTTGGATGAGTCCACCAAAATTACACAGAATACTCATGGCATCAAGTGGGCACAAAAATTTTTTTTGGCTAATCCACATGGTCATGAAATAATGCCATCTGTGGAGTCTACTCATTTTACAGTATTTAGTCCAAATCCAATTTGATATTGTACACCTGCTGCAAGGTAGTAGTCACTCTTGACTCCTGTTGAATATGATTTGGGGGAGGGAGTCCATGCCAATCTGGCACTGCGGCCCTAGTCCTGTAAAGCACTTAGGCACATGCTTAGTGTTAAGCATGTGAGTAGTCCTATTGATTTCAGGATTGTGCTTTATACCATAAAGCTGAGCTGATGTCACTGGGACTATTTACATGATTAACATTAATCCTGTTTTGCAAGGTTTTCTGAATAGGAGGCTAAATTTGCAGGTAATGGGAACTTTGAGTCAATTCTGTGGCAAAAACTCTTTCTTTTTGCAAAGGCTGCCCTTTCACATGGTGAATATTAGTGTCAGATCACTGAAAGGAGTCCTGTCACCACTTCTGATCTTTATTGTATGAATGTAATTGCTGGAAATCTGTTGTTGATATTTATATCTATATTGGTATGAATCCTGGCTTTTTTATATCATGTTAATTTAAGGGTGACTTATCAATTGATCTCTTTTTTCCTCCCTATAAAAATGTCTTGGTGATGTATTTATACTTCCATGGATTTGTAAATATAAGCAGTTGTCAAGAACAGGGCTTAAAAATGCAGATCTGTTTCTAATCTATTTATCAGTGGGTCAGATTCAAACAGATAATGCTAAAACATTCCCACTAATTTTGATAGGAGCTGCATGCATATAACTGACAGCCATATAATAAACACTGTTTACAGTTTGGATGACTTTGAGATTATATGTTAAATTATAGTGGTGTTGGTTTTGGGAGTTCAGTACAGATGTATTGTCTATCATCTTATTTTACAGTTGTTCAGTTTTGTTAATATGATGTATATAATTTGTTCTTTTATTGTTTATTTACTTATAACTGTATAATGCTTAAAACTGAGATTTCTTTACTGATCATCTTTTCAATTTATTTGTAAGGCTGCTTGTGAATTGTTTCCTGTTTGCACCAATCAGTTACAAAATTATTATTCAAGTATTTCATAGCTTTCTGCATAGGATGAGTTACAGGAACTTTGTCAACAGGTATAGGAAAAGCAGGCCCTATTTTGGACTAAGCTACAGTCCTTTTGACAGTGTTCCTTTTAACTTATGTGGACTCATAAAATCTCAGAAGTTGTATCATTTATAGCTAGGACTCAGCAAGGTATTTAAGATGGTGCCTCAATTAAATAAATCATGTGCTTAATTTCCTTGTTTAGTCAGGCCTATATACTCATTTTGAAGAAATGTTTATTATGAATGGACAATTTGAAGTGTGGTTAAAGTCACTGTACTAAACTTACTTCCTTTGTCCTCTACATTAGAGGCAGAAAACATAATGTATGAAATTTTTGAACACTTGGAGTTTGTACAATTTTTTTTCATATGTATGCACAAGAAATATGGTGATTTCTTTTTGTCTAATGGGAAGAAGGAATTGGTAGCTGTTAAATAAAATGTTCACACTTCTGCCAGGATATTTTATAATTTTATTTTTGTTGAAAATGTCTTAATATCTTCATCTTTTATACAAAGTACATAGGAAGTTTATAGCAGCAAGGGTCATCAGACAAGCTACTGCTAGGCATAATTTTTAAAAAGCCTTATCGCTACCTGGGTATCTGATTTAAGGTCTTACTGTGAAGTTACTTAAAGATACGCTTAAAGTTGATGGAATCGCTCCTAGTGCGTAAAGTAAGCATGTGCATAAATTAGTGCAGCATCTGGACTTTGGGGGACCTGGGTTCAAATCCTTGCTCTGCAACAGGATTCCCATGCCCTTGCACAAGTCACTTAGTCTCTGTGTGCATCCATTCCTCATCTATGACATGGGAATAACAATTTCCTATGTAAGGGCATGTTGTGAGGATAAATACATTAAGGATTGTGAGACATTTAGATACTACAGTAATAGCCATGGAAGTATGTTAGATTAGTAATGTTGAGATTTTTTTTTTTAATAGCCATTGGACTTTAAATGAGGAAAAACCTGACCAATTGCTTTCTGTCATGAACATTGTCAAAAGTTTTTATTGCAGAGTTTCTTTGGATAGCAGAGTGTAAAGATGTTTAAAGAATTTCAAATGATGTGGACTTCTCAAGTTTCACCAACTGAAATAAAAGTTAAGAAACCCCATTTAATCTGTTCACGTATGTGACGTAGTGTGGGTATCTTGCTGGTTGCTATGCTGGGCAGTGGGCTGAGAGTGACCTCCACTGGCTGCTGTCTGCAGCACGGCCCAGCAGGGCAGGGGATGAGTCATTATGAAAGGGGGCTTCGAACCTGTCTGACCCGCTCCCTGGGGCAGATAACTGAACAATGGGAAGAAGGCGGAGTGGAGCCTTGGCTGGGGGCAGGGCTGGAAGTGAGTTAGTTTCTGGCTGGTATCATAGAGGAGGCATCTTAAGCTATAGGCGGGGATTTAGAGGCCCAGTCTCCCCCATCTCAAAGGGAGGCTGAGGCATCCTAGGCCTGCCCTGTAACCAGATTAAATCTGTGCTGTGCTGATTCCTGGAGAAGCAATAAACTCCCTCTATTCTACTGGCTGGTGGAGTCTGTCCTT
>CM057845.1:107519161-107529540 GCA_030068395.1 Apalone spinifera | reverse complement strand
CCCCCCTTCCTCCCAGCCAGCCCCATTGCCCCCGACACCTACCCCCCACCAGCCCTCCTTCCCGACTCCTTCCTCCCAGCCTGCCCTGCAGCCCCTGACCTCCCCCGCCAGCCCCACCTCCTGCCCCCCTTCCTGCCGGCCGGACCCCGCCGCCCACAAGTGTATGTGGTATTTTGGGGGCAGGGTGTCTACCTGGTAACCCTAGCTGCGCAGCCGCGGCGTCTCCCGTGGCCCTTTAAAATCAGTGGGGCAGGGCGGGGCATTGCCATGGGTGGCACCAGCTGCTTAGTGACCACTGGGGAGGAGCAGGAGAGGAGACGGGGGGCCAGCAGGTTCCAGGTGTGCATTGGTGCCAACTGGCTGTGCAGCCACGGTGTTTTCCTGGACACGGCCCTTTAAAATCGGCTGGTCAGGGCTAGGCATTGCTGGGGGCAGCACCAGCTGCTTACCTGAAATGCTGCCCCTGGCAAAATGCCGCCCCAAGGACCTGCCTGATTTGCTGGTGCCTAGAGCCGGCCCTGAATACTGTGCTCTTTATTGTAACAAGAATAGAGTAAATCCAGTGAAGGTGGAAATTTGTAATACACAAGTTAGTGTCGTGGATTTTTTCTTTAATACAAATCTAATAATATACCATAGACCTGGGCCTTCCACATTTATCTCTAAAAGTAGATCTGCACTGCTAAGTGGCTGCTGCCACTCACGTCTGCTTCAGCAATGTGTGGTTGGGTGTACGACGATAGGATTGATCCCTGTCATTTTACTGTTCTTTAAACGTCAGCCCAATAATTCTGTGTTGGCATAACTTCTAAATTGGGTGGAATAGGGTCAGGAATCTATGGCCAAGATACCATTTTCAAATAGTATTCCGAATAGGACTATCCAGCTATTTTAAAAAAATCATTAAGTATTTTTGGATGTTTTCTATAAATACAAAGTGTACAGTGCTCACTTTGGTTATGAATACTTGCTCTATGTAAATACAAAAGAAACAGCATTTTCAGTTAATCTAAAACAAGTTCTGCAGTACAATCTCTTCATAATGAAAGTTGAACTTAGAAAGGTAAAATTCTATTTAAAAAAAATCCCAATACTGTATTCAAAACCAAAACAATGTAAAACTTCTGAGTGTACAAGTTCACTCAGTCCGACTTGTTCAGCAAGCTGCTCAGACAAACAAACTTGCTTACAATTTGCATGAGATAATGCTGCCTAGTTCTCGTTTACAGTTTCACCTGGGTCACATGCTGTAGCTATTTTAAAAAATCTTACATTGGTACCTTTATTTACATTTTGTCAAATCTGCCGTGAAAGTGTTCTTAAAATGAACATGTACTGGGTCATCATCCAAAACTGCTTTAATGTGAAATATATGGCAGAATGCAGATAAAACAGAGCAGGAGACATACAATTTCCCCACTCCCCCCACACCCAGGAATTCAATGACAAATTTAATTAATGCATTATTTTCTCTAACAAGCATCATCTGCATGGAAGCCTGTCCTCTGGAGTGGTGGCTGAAACATGAAGGGGCAGATGACTGTTTAGCAATGTCAGCTACAACAGTGTCATGCAAATTCCAGTTTTCGCTTTCAGGTGATGTGAAGAAGTGAGCAGCATTATCGCCCATAAATGTAAACAAACTTCTTTGTCTTACCGATTGGCTGAATAAGAAGTAAGACTGAGTGGACTTGTAGGCTCTAAAGCTTTGTGTTTTTGAATTGAGTTATTTAGCAAAAAAAACCCCACTACATTTGTAAGTTATATTCATGATCAAGAGATTGCACTACTATTTTATCATTTTTACAGTGCAAATATTTGTAATAAAAATAAAGTGAGCACTGTATATTTTGTATTCTATGTTGTAAAGGAAATCAATATATTTGAAAATGTAGAAAAATATCCAAAATATTTCATAAACTTCAATTGGTATTTGATTATTTAACAGTGTGATTAGTTGCAATTAATTTTTAATGGTGATTAATTTTGAGTTAATGTGAGTGAACTATGACTAATCAACAGCCCTGCTACTAAACATGGATTGTTCTACAAGAGCGGTACCATTGTTTGTTGTTGGATTGCTGCAGGTGGCGTAAGCTGCAGCATGCTATAATCTACTGCCATTAGTGTTTCAGGGTTGTCCTGATGGGTTCCTGACAGGTCCTCTACTCCCTTGGTGGTGATTAACTCAAGCTAAAGTATTAACCCCTTGCACTTGAGTCAACACAGTGGACCTCTGAGAGCCCTTGGAAACTACAAATCAGGCAAGGATGAAACCAACCAAGTAGGTTTATTACCAAATGACGTGTTAACAATTGTTAGCAGACCATCTCAACACTAAGCCACTGTGCATTCTGTAAGCCTTGGTAATGCCCCTATATATAAAAGTGCATATCACATCCCCCATCCAGGGTTGGTCAGCAATCACTCTTGGCCGTGCCCTTTTATAGACACGTATAAATAAGTTACATCACTTCTTACGTACCAGGTTGCCATTGTCTGTTACCTAGTTACCACCCCTCATCTTGCTGAAGGGAGGGATCTACTTACTATCCTTCATGCTGTCAACTTCGACCTGGTCCTGAACCTAGGTCGGTATGTACATTAGTGTTGGGGGAGTCTGTTGGTACCAAGACATTTCTTATTGAGATGTTCTGCTACTCCCATCTGGCTCACAGCCTGTCCTTGATCCTTGTATTTGGTGCCTCCTTATGTTCTTTCCTGCTTGACCTAACTTACACAATCATACAATTGTGAATAGAGCCTCTTTCTTGGCTGCCGTGTTACCGAACCAAAGTCTTGCTCATTAGATTTCAGGCCTGTTGCTGTTTTTGATGTTACAGGCCTTTATTCAGGCCTGCTGACTCCGTTACCGACCCTCAATTTACTACACCTAAAAGCGAGACACTATTAAAGAAGTACATGTTAGGAGAACCAAACAGACCGTAGGACGGTTTGTGGCGGTTGCCCCTGGCCCAGCTTTGGGGGGGCTCCACACTTCAGGGGGATATGGGGCCTGGGCAGTGCAGGGGCGTGCAGCACTGTGACCACACCTGCTCCTCTCTATCTCCACATCAACAGGTTGCAGGGCCTGGGAGGCAGTGCAACCAGCCCCACTGCACCAGGCTTCAGGGAAATGCAGGGCCTGGTTGGCATGGGGAATGGCAGAACTGCTATAGTTCCACCTCCACTCTGCCTTGCTTTACATGTCCCTGAGGGAAGGAGCAGAATGGGGCAAGGTGGGTATGGAACAGCGTGAGGGATGGTGCAAGGCCAGGAAAGGGAGCAGGACCTGGGGCAGAGGAAGGGGTTGCTCTAGGCCCCGGATCTTTCTAGGGTCAGCCCTGCATGTTGGCCATCCACCATTTATTTATATTGAATCTGAACTGTCCAGGCCAGTAGCCTGCCAGTACTGTTTTGTGTCGTGCAACCCTAAAAGTTTTGTCCTGGCCTGTTACAGATACACTGTAAGAGGCTGTTCAAGTTATTGGCAAGAGTGGGTTGCTTAATGGCAGTGTTCTTCTAACATTGGGGGAAAGAATTAGAACTACATGAGGAAGTCTGTAGCAAAGCATACTATTGAACCCATCCCCCCCGGTGCTTCCGTGCACTGTTCTCCCCACCAGGAGATCCTTTCCATCTTGAATTTTGCTCCCATAAATTCTAGATACTGAAACTGGAAGTCTTTCTAAGATAGTTGAAGTTCTTTTAAGATACAAGATTACATTATATACCCGGCAAGATAGGTAATGTTAATCCCCAATTTATGGATGAGGAAACCAAAGCAGGGCAGTTATAAGAGTCCCATGGCTACAGAGGGGTTTGTATCACTCCCAGTCCTGTGCTCACCCTACAAGACTATATCTATTTCAAATAGCTTGCTACGAGAATAACTTGCTTTACTCCAAATAGCTTGCTGCATTAGCTTACTACAGGAATAACTTCTAAAGTATTCAAAATGGCACATGAGATCAAGAATCATAGAAATATCTTAATATAGGGCTGGAAGGGAACTCACGAGGTCATCTGGTCCAGCTCCCTCTCCCCCAAATGTTGATTAAAGTACACATAGACCCTCCGTGTCTGGTGTTTGTATCATCTTTTCTTAGAAACTTACAAGGTTGAGGATTCTAGAACTTCCCTAGATAACATTTCAGAGATTAAGTACCTTTCCGGTTAAGTTGTTCTTAATATGTAACCTGAATATCCTTTGCTGCAAATTAAACCAATTGATTCGTATTATATCTTCAGCAGACACAGAGAACAGTTGATGACTGTCATCTTTATAACATCTTTTTATATATTTGAAAACTGTCATCAAGTTTCTCCCTCCCCTCCCGAATTCTTTGCTGGAAACTAAATATGCTCAATTCTTTCAACCTTTCCTCATAAGGCACATTTACTAAACTTCTTACTCCTTTGTTGCTTTGCTCTGAACTCTTCAGTTTGTTCAAATTTGGGCTGCTCACACTAGATTCACTAATACCACTAAGGCTCACCAGTGCTTACTAGAGGGGAAAAAAAACCATTTGCATGACTTTTGCTGAGCTTAAGATAAAATGTCAGCTAACAAAACTGGGTTTGGTTGCTTAACCCAGTGGTTCTTAATTAGGGATATGTGTACTCCAAAGGGTATGCAAAGGTTTTCTATGTGTATATCAACTCATGTAGAGAGTTCCCTAATTTTACAATAGACTATATAAAAAGTACTAGCAAAGTTGGTACAAACTACAGTTTCATACAATGACTTTTATACCGTTCTGTATACTATCCACTGAAATACAAGTACAATAGATTTCAATTGATTTATTTTATAACTATATAGTAAAAGAAATAAGCAATTTATCAGTAACAGTGTGCTGACACTTGTGTATTTTAATGTCTGATTTTGTAAGGAAGTGAGGTGAAACTTGAGAACATAAGACAAATCAGACTCCTGAAAGGGGTACAGCAGTCTGGAAAGGTTGAGAGATGCTGGTTTAAATAGTGGATTTCTCTAGTTTGATCACTAGATGCCACCACTTACCCACATAGCATACTTAATCAGCTTCCTACGGAGAGCATAGCATTAATGCAGTACCGTGATCTGATAGAAATTGGCTAATAAGCAGGAATCCTGGAAATCCTTTTGCCACAGAAAAATGTGGAATTTGCATTTTTGCAGAGACTCTCTAAAAATAACATATCTAAATATTATTGGAAGTAAGTAAAACCTGCGTTATCTGGCATGCTCGGAGATTAGTGCGTTTCGGTTATCTAAAAATTCTGGTTATCTGAGGGTCTCTTTTTGGAGCTGCAATCCCCGCGCCATAGGGGCCACCAGCTGCCCAGCTCACCTCCCGGCTGGCTGGATAATAACGGCATGCTGCGAGGTTGCGCCCAGCCTTACACCTGCCAGATCAAAGCGCCGGTCCGCACCAAGCTCCTAGGAAATTTGCTGGTTTCTAAAGTTTTTTGGATAGTTAAGTGCCAGATAGTGCAGGTTTTACTTTACCAGTGATAGGTGTTCAATGCATTCAACCTCCTCATTGCTTTTTTAATGTGATTTAAACGTACACTGCTGACCCTACTTGGATAAACTGCTCTCAGCATATAAAGGTTATTCAGTGGCATTAGGGGATCCACAATTTAATGCATGTCAAATTTCACTTCAGCCTCCAGCTGGGAGTAATTAAAGTTTTTGGCATCTTTTCATAATTGAAAAATCACTCCTGAAAGCCATGTTGCTACATTGGGCAGAGCCAAATTTCATTTTAAGAATAGGGTTTGAACTTGCTTAAAAATGATAAATATATCAGTAAAACATTGTGTTTAACTGATACCTATAGCCAAAGTTAAGATTTGGTCAAGGAAGTCACAGATTCTGTGACTTTCAGAGACCTCTGTGACATTTTCTGCTTCAGCCCCAGGCTCTGAAGCAGCAGGGGCTCCCCAGCTCTCAGCCACAGCAAGTGGCAGGCGATGGAGTGTAGTACTTCCTAATTGTCCCTTTCCCTTTATTTTTAGTAAAACTCACAGACAGCTCATGGGCTTCTACAATTATTTGTTTATTGCCCACAACCTATCAGATCTTTACTAAAAATAACCATGACAAAACCTTAACTTTTCCTATATACAAGGTGGCTGTGGAAGGTAAAGTTTAGCACTTCATTTTAACCATGGAAAAATGCAAATGTTTGGGGTTTTTTTATTGGAGAATTTTGTTTTTGTTTTCCATGATAAAAAAACCCTTAGGATTCCTGTTGATCAGGCATGTGTGATGTCATGGCCAAGTATTTCCATTGCTCACTTCTGATAACAGCTGCTAGGTGCTAGTAGAGGCATAAAGAATGAATTTCAGTGCACCAAGAGAAAGAAACAGCTTCTGCTGCTACAATTAATTGAACTGTCATTGCAGATTTTTCAAGACCGATTCTCTGATTCACGCCCAGCTTGCTTCTCTGCATGTGTCAAATGCAATGTTTTAATTCTCTATTTTGAGAGAAGGATCTCCTTGGCTAACGTAAGTATGGTGCCATTTTGTTGCATTAGGATTATGCATGTGGCTCCTAGTTTATCCAATCGAGACTATGCACATACTTACGTGCATACTTACGTGCATTTACATTGTATGGGAGAAGTCATAACCAAGATCTTAAAAGCAGGTCACTAAAGTTAAGTTCTTATAACTCAGCTTAGCCTTTTTCCCAAAGTACAGGATCTTCAGCATTTCTCATTGAAGCTTAGGAAAACTTAGGACTCTTGAAATTCAGGCCACTTATTTAGGTGCCTAAATATAGATTTATTATTGTTTGCTCTGTGTGTGTGTGTATGTGTTGTACTAATGGCGCACCTCTCCTTTTTTAACAGAGTCATCATGTATTCTTGGTTGCATGGCAGATGTACAATTGTAAAGAGAAGCAATCCCTCTTATAGGACATTTAAGATGAGCAATTTGTAGGTAACCAATATTATGACACACTAGCTCATATGCTACTCCACATAGGAAAAGCAAAGGTGTTGATGTCTGTTAGGTCATGGATAATTAAGGTATATGGGACAAAATATATGCACTTGTTACATCATATTGTATTTCTGATATGCTGTATTTGTGTTTAGAGGCATCTTATTTATCCTGTGTGAATTACAATTAAGAAGCACTAGATTAGTGTATGGATACACCTTCTATAAGTCTCTTATGACCATACATTCACTTTGTGAAAATCCTCAACTTCCACAGGAAGGATTTATCTTATTTTCTATTGGCTCATGCAGTGGTATGTATTTTGTCTTAGAGTATGTCTATACTACAGAGTTTTGTTTTGCCGAAAAAACCTGAGTTACGTCCACACTGCAATTGCATTCTTTTGAAAGAAAATCAAGATAACAGAAGGTTTTTTCTGGCGTTGGTAATCCTCATTCTACGAGGAAGAAACCTTTTTCCGAAAGAGCTCTTTTGGAAAAAGGCATGTGTGGACAGGGAAGAGGGAGTTATTTCGAAAGAAGAGGAAAGAGAAAAAAGCACAGGTGCCTGGTGTCCACTCTGTCCATAGTAATCACAGCTTACATGCATGATAGCGTCCATTCAGTGTGGATGCTATCTTTCGAAAAAGCAAATGGCTTTTTCAATGTGCTTTTGCAGTGTGGATGATTTCTTTCAGAAAAGCTTCTTCCGAAAGAAGCCTGCAGTCTAGACATAGCCTTAGTGTCTTGAGCAAAGTAGTTTAATAAATATTTGTGTCAAGCAAGGCTGATTTCTCTCACCTCTTCGGTTTGGCACTGACTTCGTTATGAGAAAAAGTATATATAGCTACAACACTGGCAAAACAAAAGTACACATGGAAAATTTAGTTTTAAGTGACAGCTAAAAAAAAAAATGGTTGAAAATTAAACAAAGCTAATTAAAACCCCAGTGGCTTCCAACTCAAATACTGTCAGAAAGCAAATAAATGGAAGAATTAAGTCAATTTACATACCATGGCAGTAACGTGCTATCCCGTGGATATATCTAGAAGAAAATAATGTCATGAACCAGCAAAGTGGATGCTATATTGTCCATATTAAAAAGGTTTCATGGATGTAATCTACAACTTAAAAACCAAACTATTAATCTTCAACTGTTACTTCCACCTTAAATGTACGGATGAGAGACCTGGAAATCCACCAAGCCACGGACAGACATCCAACTGCTTTTGAAAGCATGTGCCTCCAGAAAATACTAGGAGCTAAATTGAATGATTTTATTAAAAAATGCAGAGACTGACCACAGCGTTCAACAATTTATCTTCAGAGTTATCCTGAAAAGGTGATTGTGTGAGGAATGAAGCTAGAGTACCTGCAGTAGTAGGCTTGCCCTGCCAGATGGAGGAGCATGTAAAAGGAGCTGACCAAAATAATCTTTCCATGAAATGGTCCTTAGAGGGAGAGACTTCTGTGATTCTGCATGTCCTCTGTTAAGAGCAGGCCATGATAGGTGGCAATGGTGGAGCCTTGTTCATGCCCTGCACAACATACCAAAAAATGTTAGCTCTGCTAATAAGGGTAACATGATTTTATTAGAGAAGATCATGAGAATGGCTCCTTTAACATTAGTAAGCTGGCTCTGGGCCATCCTTAGATAGTACTACTAAACTGGTGCCTCTGTGCCCCATGGCAGCTGGGGGCAGGGACAACAATTATTTAGAGATGTGATTTTGTAATCGTCAGCAATACACTAATGAAATACGTTTAAAGCAAATTTTAAACTAAGGCACTGTAGACTGTCACATTAAATTTAGAAACTGACGTATATAGCGGGGGTTAGCAAATGCCTGTTATATGGCTTCATTATCACTCAAATGGCTTTTTTCACAGGTTCAACGTTTTCACTTCCTCCTATCCAGAGGCAGCACAATCACAGTAAAGGAATAGAGAGAAGCAGGTAGGTAGACCTTAAGAGCCAGCAGTGCCCCAAATGTTTGGATGCCTTACACAACTGTGTGTACATGGGTAAGGATGGCCCTGTCCCTGCTGATTGATATGCTGTCAGGTAGTTAAATGGTTGTTTCCTTCAGAAATAGTTACATGGCTACTAGATCATACATTCTCCGCAGTTCTCCCAAAGCCATTCTACAACCTATACTCAACCAAGCAGAATGTAGTCACGGGCTCTTCTCTGCAAAATGGGACCTAGCATATTGGAGAAGTTGTGAAATTGGGGTTATAAATTGAACCCCATGTGGTTCTTAGAAATCCCACTGAATTTTTTATAAAACAGGTGTGCTAACCTCACCCTCATCTTGGCCTAATCAACAGCATGAGCCAATGGCTTAGAGAGACATTGTCTTTGACTGCCAGGCCCACCCCCACATGGATAATTACTGGGTGCTTGCAAGAGCTGGTTGAAACATGCAGAAAAATGTTCATTGAAATTTCAAATTTTCTAAAAAATATGCTCAATCTATGAACTGAATGTAAACGTACAATGTACAGAAATATTTATCCTGCTGTGGTGCCTTCCTAAATTGCTACAGTAATTTCAACTTGAGTGATTGATTCACTTCTAGTGTTAAATTGTTGTATGCTACCAACTGCTTATTCAAACCCCACTGGTAGCTACATTTCCCTGGTGAGCAGAATTATTCCTTTCCTATAATTCTTAAGGCAGGTGGAGATGGAAGGTGGAGTGTAAATGCAAGTTATTAATGCCCTCAGAGGAGCGGAGATTTTGCTTCCAAGAATAAATTAGCTCTGCAGCAGTGCAACTCAGGAGGCTAGCAAATCATTTACTGGTTTGTTCTTAATGTTTCCCAGTAGCCCAGGGTCCATATTCTGAACTAAACTATGTGATGCAATGCCATTCATATTACTGGAATTATAACCACTTACACCAGGTCTGAATTCAGTCCCCTAGCTTTAAATACCATTCTGTTTAAAAAAAGTCACCTTTTTGTAGTCAAAAGATATAACCATAAAAGAATGCTTCAAAAATAACACCAGAACAGTTTGGTTTCTTCTAGTTTATATCAAAATATATTGAACTGTGCTTTTGTTGACATTTATGTACCTCCACTCAGCAATTAATTAGTTTTTCTTTCTGACAATAATTGGAAAGACAGGCCTGGTTTTCAAATCACCATGGGGGTGGTGAAGAGGGAAATCATTTCTCTGCATGCTTGCCTTTGTCAGTCAGTGGTCCTAACAATTGTCATCTCCAGCTAGTGCCTGCATTTCAGTATTACATGCATTATCTAGTTGTGTTTAATTAACCTTTTTGCATCCTTTTGTTGGCCCAATGACAAAAAAAGTAGACAGTCTGGAAAAATTAAAAATCTCTATGTCCTATGAGGAGAGGCTGAGGGATTTGTGCTTGTTTTGTCTGCAGAAGAGAAGAGTGAGGGGGGATTTGATAGCAGCCTTCA
>CM057845.1:107476658-107519061 GCA_030068395.1 Apalone spinifera | reverse complement strand
TGGACTTGATGACCTCCTGAGGTCTCTTCCAGCCCTAGGATTCTATGATTCTTTGGAAAAAACTCCAGCCTGTCCATTATCTGATCTCTCTCTACTTACTGTGTAGTAAGCATGTGGTGAGAGAGGGTCACAAATGTTCAAGGGCCTTTCCCTGCCCCCAAGTCTTCAACAAACCAAAGAATAACAGACAGTTTCCCAAATGCATGATTTGGATACCCACAATGCTCAGGGTTGCGTTTGTTTAATGGGTTGGGTGTACAGATACAAAGTAAGCAATGCGGAACAATTACCTATCATATCAGCCATGGCACTTGACATTTTTTTTTATCATTTTAGCACAGCAAAAGAAATTGGTATCAACATCTGTTTGCATAAGCCTCCTGTGCAATGAAATGGCTGATGGGAGGCAGAGTCGTTCCCTTTCTTTGTAAATAAGGACAGATGGGTTCTTTCAGAATAAGTTTATACAAAGCATATGCTTAGGATACAGATGTGTTCATCCCCTAGTATACAAGATTCAAAGAGGAGTTAAAATGCTTGTCAGCACAAGTTCCTTTTGAAAAAGCTTGCACTATGGTTCTGTTTGTTCAAAGAGGAGCCAGGACTGGCTGAAAGTTTTTCATGAAAAGTCAGAGACTGAACTATGAACTCCTGACTACAGCTTTTCCATGTAAACTAAGGTGTAGGCTAGAGGTACATTGGTTGCATTGTTGCTATCGGTGCTGTACATAGATTTGTGCAGTTAATTGTCCTGGTTACAGCTTTGACCTCTCTCTGGCGTGTGCCCCCGTCTATTGCTAGGCCTTTTGCCGTCACTTAGCCTGGGTGGGAGGGATTCTGTGATTCTCCCACTCTTAGATAGGGTCCAGGCTACCACTGGCTTTACTACCGCGACTAATCAGAAAGTCTATGTGTACTCAGCCTCTGCACAGCTTCCCTAGAGCTGTGGTCAGTGGTTAATACAGTGATTGGACAGATTTCCTAAAACAAAGTATTGATTAATCTTAACAGCAAGAGCACAGCACCACATAAGAGAAAAAGGATTTTAAAATAATCAAAGGCCTCTGTGCTTTTCTGTGACTGTCTTTCCTAAAGCCTACTATCTCCCTGGCAGCTAAGGCGGCTCATCTCCTTTAAACCCATCCCTTGCTTTATCTGTCCCTGTGGCAGTTGCTGTCTCTCCCTAGAGAGTCACTTGAACTGTTTATCTTTTTGATCTGCCTCCCAACTTAGGCAAAGCAGCCATGTAACTTGTTGGCTGGTGCCTGTAAGTAACATCTTCAAAATTTAATAGCATAGGTTTTATTTCTAAACGTTTGTCCTGTTTACCTGGAGGGGTTTTATCTTGGGCCATTGTGTTACCTTCCTGTTACTAAACTAACATCTATCAGTATTTTAATATAGTCAACAGTAAGCATTTCCTATGACTTGGTCACATACAGCTTTCGTGCATTAATACAGATCAGTATTCCTAAGGCTATGTCTAGACTACAGAGTTTTTCGAAAAAAGCCTTTTTTCAAAAAAACTTTATCTGCGTCTAGACTATTATCATATTCTTTTGAAATTAAATGGAAAGAACACGGCAGTTTTTTCAACAGCGGTAAACCTACTTTTACGAGGAAGAATGCCTTTTTTCGAAAGGGCTCTTCCAAAAAAAGGCGTTCTTGACTGCAAATAGGGCTTTTTCGAAAGAGAACATCCAGATTGCCTGAGTGCTCTCTTTCAAACAAGCGTCTTGCTTTTTTGAAAGACTGGGGGCTGTCTAGACGATCTCTTTCGAAAGAAGCTTTTAGTCCAGAAGTACCTATAATAACATAGCAACCTATGTCCATCAAAACTGACACTGACAGAGTGACACACAAACATAATTTCAAAATATTAATATTAATGAAGCACACTGGATGGAAAAACAATGAAGACCCAAGACAATACTAACCTATTGTAAGGTTATTGGTATCTCTTGTATTGATATTGGAATTACAAGAGCTATAACTGGAGGGGAGAAACAAGGCTATTTGAAATATGCCAATCCTTGCGTATTAACTATGCCTGTTAAAGTACATAAATAAAATTGAAGCAATTTAGGAACTTAAAATATAGTCGCACAGGTAAGTGACTGTGTTATTCAGACTTTGGACTAAGACTTAGCATATCAGCTGGTAAAGCAAACAGTCATAAAGCTGAGGTCAGAAAAGCAATAATAGAATGAATCACAAGAAAAAACTGTTCTTTTTCCCCAGGGTGGTTCAGTGTATTTGGAGGTTCACAGTTGACTCATGGAAAATGAGTCTCAGGGGGGAATAAAATATTCCATATTTACTTTGTCACTGTTCAATGATTTATTTACACAAAAAGAACTGCTGAGTTCTAGTGCACAAAGTTTATAAATTAACAGAGTGGAATAAAACATTTTTCGTAGGTAAGGTAACAGAAAACATTTTAAAGTTATCATGTAAATATACAAATTGCCATACATCTGACTTTCATTTATGAAACAATCTTTGACATTGTTCATTAAATTCAGAATAAATTATTTTCAAGAACTACATTTTTGAAACTTTCTACAATACACACATCTAAAGCAGTGGTATTTACAAATAGGTTTGGACATGGAAATTTGAATCTGAAACCTAGCACTTTTAAACTACACACCACTTTTCATTGCTAATTCATCAACAGGTTTTTGTTTTGTTTAAATGGTATTAGGATGTGTTTATGTCCAGACCTGGTTTTAAAAATTCCAAGGGCCTTGGGACCATTTCTAACAATTAATAATTTATAACTCTTATATCTACAGTTTGGGATTCTCCTTTTTTTCATACACAGTCAACAAAAATTAAACATCATTTCACTGACATATTTCTAAACTAAATTTTTACAGAAATGTTCCTGAGAACTTTCTGGTGTGCAGTCAGTACTGTTCCTAAACGTAGTTATGCACAATCCTTATGATCTTACCCGTCATATTGTAAACAGATTGTCTCCTAGTATTTTATTAGAAAACACCACACAGGATCTGTTTTTCAAATAAAGTAATTTTAAAACTACATTGTTTTAATACAATATTAACACATCTCATATTTCTGCTCAATTGTCAGCGGACTATCACTCTTCATTCACTATCAGCATTCATATATGATACATTTTGCCAGTTCACTCAATTTCATTTTCTTATTAAACATTTCCTCAAACGTTTTGTTTTCTTTTGGAGTGAAGTGGTTTTTCCAGTCACCAACAGCTCCTGGGAGAACAAAAATGGGGAATTAATAGCCAAGGCTGCCTTGCCATTGGACAGAGAATAATTTTCTGTGTGCTCTGAAACAGTCTGGCTTCGTTAGTGCAAAAATTTGTGCATGCTGTTTTATTATTATTATTATTATTATTATTATTATTATGCTCCCATGTTCTGGCATAAAGGTCATGAAAATGAGTAACGTTTAGGGTTCAGATGAGGTTCCTGGTGGAAAGAGGCTGGCTTATCAGTTGCTATATCATAATAACCTTTATATCTTCAGACTAATTTATCTTGCTCTCACCACCTTATTTCCAGTTTAAAGTGACATACCTGCAAAACTGGTTTTTCTGTTGGCCATCTTCCACATTTCCATGCATATGTATAATGCAGTGGAAATAATCATGTCAAGGACTTAGTAGGAGTAAAAGAGAGACAGGACCAGCATTTGGCATGTTCAGTTCTTGTAATAGTTGTGTTTTTCTAAATGCTAGTTTTGGGAGGCCTGTGATATGGGGGGGGATCTCAGCTTTCATTTCAAGCTACATTTCTAACCTTTATGATTGTAGAGCAAAGCTTGAAAATGTGATCTAGGTGCCCCATATAGACACAGAAACATCACCCAAGGCACTAAAATTAATCTAAAATGCACTGGACTTTTAAAAAAATCTTATTATTTTTAAGCCACTCTTTATCCTTTCAAAGACCTGATTCATAGTTTTTGAATGCTCAGGGTTGGCAATGCTGGGTGGAGAAACTGGAAGAACATACTGAATTACTTTTGTCCCTTAGAAACCACACATACATACATCACCAGCTAAAAGACCCCAACCTCTGACTATACAATAGCAAGCCAGGCCTGTGCTTTTAGTGGGATTCAAAGCTTCTGGTCACCTAGCCTGCTTATAATCCTCCAGGCCTTATACTGCCTACCTAAGCCGTAAACCAGTCTCAGCTGAGCCATCACACCCTCCTACTCACTGGAAAGACCTGATAGTGCTGTCCCCTTGAGGCTTTTTGACCAACCTTCCTCTCCCCACCCCAGCAAAGTGTTCACAATTTTTTCTTTCTTTGCATCCACAAAAACAGGGGGGAGAAAATATTTATAAAAGTAAGAAAATGCAACTATAAATTCACAGGAATGGTCTAATAGATTCAGGGTAGATATAGTAGCTGGAACTTTTAAATTAAGCTGATCAAGAAATGTGTAATGGAATTTTTTTTCCATTTCATTTATTTCTGGTTCAAAATGACTTAACATTTTTCAAAAGACAGGAAAAATTTCTCACCTAGCTGTACTTTTGTTTAAAATGACCAAAGATAAAATTTGATGCATAAATGACATGGGACTCTATGTCTCTTTAGCGCTTTTGAAAATTTGATCCTAGATTTAGAATTGTATGAGGGGTTTAAGGTAATTCATCTCTTTACACTATTAATGGATTCTCACTTATCCATTTGTATTGTCAGCATATTTCTCTAGCATATATACTTCAATAAGACAACAGGGAATATACAAAATAAACACTAACTGCAACCTTTCTCAAAAGGAATGTGTTTGCATGGTTCCTAATAAACGGCGTGACCTTGCTATGCAGTAATGAGGGTACACTTTAGTGTTTGTGAAGGACAGAGGTAAAACAATTTAGATAAAGAAAGCGATAGTTAAGCCGCATGAATCTTTCCCTTCTGTTCTAAATGCTCATGTGAACAATGTTAAACTTGAATATAGAGGCTTCCCTGTATCTAGTGTGGCCATTCATTCACAATCAAAGAAGCTGAAAAGAAAGCAGACTAGAACTGGATTCACAGAGAATTCTTTCCTCACTCTGAGGACATGATCCAAAGCTCAACAAGTCATTATATATATACCTACAGGCCAGGTCTACAGTAGACCTGGAAGGTCGGAGTATGCTACGCAACTCCAGCTGTGTAGAATACATAGCTGGAGTTGGCTTACCTTAAGACAAGTTTGGTGGCGTCCACACAGCGGGAGGCCAATGGGAGCAAACAATCCCATCAGCTTCCCTTATTTCTTGCAACTGTGAGGAGTATAGGCACCAACTAGAGCTGCACTCAGTGTTTGATTTATGGCTCTAAATCGAATCCTCTAAATTGAATGCCAAACATCGATCTCTGGCGTGGTGAGTGTAGACCTGCCCTTAATGTCTTCAATGAGATTTGTATCAGGCCCTATATGTCCTTCTGTTAGGCCACTTCCCACCAACGTACCTTTTCGGAATATCAGTTTCCTGTTGGATGTGAGTGCACAAACAGTGTGATTTGGGTCACTGTTTTCTTTTTCTATGTTGCTTTTCATCTCAGTGAATGATGACTTCTCACAAATCTTTCTGATTTCACTGTCACTGATGTTTACTCCCAGAAATACACCCATCTGCCTCACAACCTTAGGAAGATCCTGAAATATTTGAAAAGTAAATTGTTTGTTTTCTAAGCAGTACAACAGGTTTTATTTCTAAATCAAACACCAAAGATTTTTCCTTCCAAATTACACTGTTCAAGGAAAGCTGTCACCTTGGTGTGCACAAACAGTATCTAGATGGGAAGCCTGATTCATCTCTTACTTGCACCTGTATAAATCAGGAGTAATTCTATTGAAGTTAATAGAGTCTCATGTGTGTGCAAATGATACAAGTAAGAAGAGAATCAGGTTCAGTGTGTGTAGGTTCTTATTTACATGTATTTTTAAAATTTGCATGGTCAGTTTTGGTATCATTTCATCAAGACAGTTAAGCATTTCTCTAACTTTCACCATTCTCATTGCCTTCCATTGGAATATTAATGTACTTAAAGTTAGGTGTATACTTGGAGTACCTAGCTGAACTGGAGTTTGTGGGTGAAAATTTTGGAAGAAATGTAGGAGCTACAACAGACTGGATTTTTATTTCTCCTCCATCCCCCCAAAAAAATATTGCCAAAGATGAAAAATACATTTTTGTAGTAATTTTCAGTGTGACTTTTCATCAAAACATCAAAAACTGGATAAAGTTTATTGTCTTGGCTTTTTCTTTTCATTTAAAACTTGAAATTCGTGAGGCAAGTGGACATTTCCCACAAAAAAGTCAAAATCCCATTTATTTGTGGAAAAATAGTTACAATGGAAAAAAAATTACCATCCCTATTTGGTTTTAGTTCCATAGGCTCCAAATGGGACATGTGCTCCGAAATCACTTTTGAAAAGCACTTTTGAAAATTCTTTCTGTGTAACCAGAAGCATCAAGTTGCTTATGGCTCCCATAGTCTCCCACTTCATTTCTACAGCCAGCAACAGAATATCCTGGTACAAGGGGTTTTTTCCCTGCCTGACAGCATGATCTAGCTGACTGTGCACAGGAAAGAGAGGTGTGGACTTCTGAATGTTAATCCTTCTTCTGACACTGATTTGATCTGTGGCTTTGTGCAAGTCATTTTACCTCACTGTGCCTCAGTGTCTCAATATGTGAAAATAGGATTTACTATCTACCTCGTGTTATGAAAATTAAGTAGCTAATATTTGTGTAACCCTTTCAAAGATAAGCACTATACAAGTTTTCATTTGCTCTTTAATTTTCAGTGATGTGGTCTTATAATGGCTTTGTTTTGTTATTGTTTTGTTTTGTTTTGTTTTTTACTGCATAAGATAGGTAATACATTTACCTTCTTCATGTCTTCATAGAATAAAAATATGATGTTTCCGTCATTTTTATGTTCTTCCCAGCTTAAGAAATGATCAAACCAGGATCCACAGACAACTGTGAGAAAAACAAAATGGGATTTATATAAACTTCATAGATTTTTTTTGTCCAACTATATAGTATACACTAAAAAGAAATGTTCTCTTCCTGCTGTGCAAAGAGAGTGCATTCCCCTGACTGGTTCAATTCCTTCTGCTTACTGGATCAAACTGAATGCACAAGGTCTTTTAACTTCTTTTTTTTTTTCATGTGCTTCTGTTTGTAGAATTCTGGTGTTCTTTTGATAAATGGATTTGAAGCCGAACACTGAATCCAGCCACAAGGAAATGTGAGTAGTCTCTCTGAAATATATGGCATTATGCTTACAAAAGTAAAGCATGTGCATAAACATTTGTAATATTAGTGCCATAATTTGGGAAGGTAGTAAACACTTCAGCACAAAATGCAGCCTGCTCTGGAGTGAAACACAGCAGCTTTTTATAAGTGCAGAGCAATGTTTCAAATATTTTAGGTAAGAAAGTGAAGAATACCATATGAATTTAAAGTATTAGGGGAAAGTGAGGTAGACTGAAGATGATTAGCTCCCAAACTGGTACTTTGCCACAGTGTTGCCAGTTCCTGTGACTTTATAATGAGTCTCATGATATTTGTTGTTTTTTAAAAATTGTACCACAACTTGTTGGAATCAAGAAATTGTTGGAGAACCTTAGCTCTCCCCCCCCCCCTCAAAAGAAGTAAGTTTCTGGCCTTTCTAATGATAAAGAAAAGATTGAAAATGTCAAGTGAGAACATTCTAAAGGGTTCCAAAACCACAAAAAAGAAAAATCCAATATTTATTATTAAAAAACCCCTATACGATTTCTAACCCAATCTCTTGGTTCTGCGGGGCCATATCCATGATGTTTGAGCACTTGAGGTTGGCAATATTGCAATCCTTACTCACTTTGATGTCTCTACTGCTGCTGGTGGTGCTGAATGAATTTCTATGGCTTATGTAAAGTAGGAGGATTAGACTAGGGAACACACCGTTCCCTTCTGACCTTAAAAATCTATGATTTGTTATTCCCTTGGGGCTTGTGAGCAGTGGGGACAATTAACAAGTTTGCTTCCATTAACAAGTGCCCAAATTTGCTTCTGCAGTGCAGGATCCAGCCTAGTCAGCATAAGCATCAGGCCCCATATCAGTAGCATTTTGTTTTTCTTTTGAATTTCCTACAGCTGTTCCTACAGCTTCTTGGGTAGCACATGTCCTGCAGAAATAAACTTTCTGAGTAATAAAACACTGAAAATGGGGCTGGAGAATGGGAACAGCACCACCAGCACAATCTTAACTTCCACAAAAGGATCAAAGCCGCTGCTCATATAATACTCGTGCATGTCCTTGGGGTTTGAAACCTGGCAGCTCAAGATAACCAGCCCTGTCACAGGATGGGGAAGAGTCTGTGGGGGTGACGAACACTCCAGTAGGTCAAGGCTTACAAATAAAACCTTTGTTTGGATCCGGCCAAAGACAAAAAATACAGGTCATGTGTGCAAAACAATAAAAAAACACACTGATCAATGAAAAACAAAGGTACATAATAACACTTTTTAAAGCATAAATAGGATTGACAGTTAGAGGGTTCAGAATAACATCCACCTAGCTTCATCCAGCTCACTTAAGGGAAATGTGCTTTATATGCTCTCTGAGCTATCAGTTTAAACAGTCTATTCTTTTCTGCTCTGCTTTCAGAAATTAGGGAAAACTCTGCTGAGCATGCTCAGAAGAATACACACTACTTTAAAAAGGCAGGCTATAATTACTTTTTCTCCTTTCTTTTGCACGTTTTCTCCTTAAAATGTAGAGTCCTGTTGCAAATTACCTTATAAGCTAATTGCAAGTCAGGGGGACATAATACCTTCAGGTCAGATGTTGTGTGTTAGATCCTTTCTTTGCCATTTGGTGTAAAAAGAGTAGATTGACTGTCTCTCTAGATTTTTTTTAAATCCTAAATCTAAAGGGGAAGCTGGACATCCAAACTTAGCTGTGGCTAGTCTTCTGGGGGTTGCAAAAACAGGGATAAAACATTTTTTTCTATCAAATCAACAGGGACATCCCTGTTTGGAGGGCACAGATGGCTACCCTATGTTTTTGTAAAAGCTGGGACAGTGTTAATTTGCTTTAGTGTAGAGTGGGGATAAGAATCAGCAGGTCAACTCGCTTGTTTTTTGTGTTTGGAACAAGGGTCAGTAAGTTGCTTGGGAAAAGGTTGAGGGCAAAATGAGTTTCAAGCATGGAGAAAAAATACTAATGCCAGCTCTGAGTTTATTACCTATGGACTGTTGACATGTCTGTACGAAGGGCCAATGTGAAGGGTTCTGGTGAATATAATCTAAGGCCCAAGGGTGCTGGAACAATTTTTATAGTGGAAGGTGCTGGTAGCTGCTGGTGCCTGTCTTCTTTCTTATGTCTAAAATGTAGAGTCCTGTTGCAAATGACCTTATTAGCTGATTGCAAAGTCAGGGGGACATCGATACCTTCAGGTCAGATGAATGATAGATCCTTTCTTTGCCATGTGGTGCAAAAAGAGTTGATTAATTGTCTCTCCAGATTTTTTTTATAACCCTAAACCTGAAGGGGAAGCTGGATAAAGTTAAAGCAGCTAGTATCAGAGGAGTAGCTGTGTTAGTCTGAATCTCCATAAACAATGAGAAGTCCTGTTATAGTCCTAGCTTTCACAGCCTCCTCAGGCAAGGAGTTCCACAGATGGACTATGCGATGTGTGAAGAAGAACTTCCTTTTATTTGTTTTAAACCTGCTGCCCATTAATTTCATTTGGTGGCCCCTAGTTCTTATATTATAGGAACAAGTAAATAACTTTTCCTTATTCTCTTTCTCCATACCACTCATGATTTTATATACCTCTATCATATTCCCTCTTAGTCTCCTCTTTTCCAAGCTGAAAAATCCCAGTCTCTTTAATCTCTCGTCATATGGGACCTGGTCCAAACCCCTAATCATTTTAGTTGCCCTTCTCTGAACCTTTTCTAATGCCAGTATATCTTTTTTGAGATGAGACTACATCTGTACACAGTATTCCAGATAGTGCTATTAAAGAGGAACACATACCCCTGGCAGTAATTACATGTAAGGAGGCACATGTGGTGTTTCCTATTCCAATTACAAGAAATCCTGTAATGGCACATTGAAGACATAGTAACTATTCTGGTTAAGTAAACAAATTGTTTTCTTTGATCCAATTTGTACAAAATGTACGGCTGGTATCTAGTTACATGGATGATTTGTAAAAAAAGTGTAAATACCCTGTAAATAAGGAATTTTCACTCATTTATATTTCTCACTTCTTTACCATGTGTTATCTTTTCTCTCTCTAACCTAATTTATAACACCCATCCTTACCGTCTCCCATTAAGAACAGTTCAAGGAAAACAGTCCATGAATCTATGGTTGGGAGATTTGGGTTATCTCTGTAGTAGTGATACATGGAAACAGCAATATCTTTTGGATTTCTGATGATGTAGAAGGCCTGTAAATGAAGACAATAAGAATATTAAGAATAACTTCCTTCTTGTAGAGGATCCATTTGCATAGGGGTGAGGTTTTTTTACATGATTTTTCCCTGAGGTCCTCTGGCTATGGGGCAAGCTTCTTTCAGTGATCATCTTCCAGCCAATAGTCAAATGTCCTTTATAATTAAAACAGCATTAAGGTAGAGGAGGGAATTAGTGGGGGAAAATCACTAGCTGATGCATTGGCAGGCATTAACAGACCAGTGGTAAAACCTGGAAGTATAGGTGCCACTCATACAGTATTACTCGCTGGAACACAATTGCATATGGGTTTCCTCTATGTGTCTGAACTGGAATATATGCAAGAAGTGGCATTTATATTAGTTCATAAGTTAATACAGGATCTCAATAAATCCCATGTGTAAAACATTTACTGCTTGCTGTTCTCATGTAAGTAGCATATGATCAGTTCCATGAGAACTGTTGCAACTAGCATTAGGCCTGAGCCCAAAGCCTGCATCTGAATAACTGTGAAGGTTGCATGTTTGAACTCAGAACTTGGATGCAGAGCTGAATTTTTCTAGGAGCCTCCAACATTTCTAGGGGGCAAAGCAAACACTCCGGTGAGTGTGAGAGATCTATCAAGACTTGAATTTGTGGCTGAAACCTTGGTTTTAGCCTTTACTGAACTGTGCACTTTTTTGTATAATTGGTATCCTTGCCTATAACACTGTTTTTTCAAACAGTCTACATGTGTAAAATTTCATAGTCCTCCCAAGCAGTTCATTCTGAAGAATCACGAACATTACAGTAAATGTCATATTTCTGAAATAGGGAAAAACTAGGCAAATCTTGCGTAGAAATCAAACTCTTGTGTTTTGCCATACACTAACTTCTACAGGATAATTGGAGGCATAGATCAAAATATATTAGTAGATACTGCATAAGCAATGAGGGATGAAACACTGTTAGATTAATTTTAAAGTGACTCATTTAAAAGAAGTGTTACTGTGGTAGCAGGCTAGTCGTTGTGTGGCTTTCTTTCAGATGTGCCTGGATCCTTTACACTTAATTATGTAACTCTAGTTCCATTAATCATTGCACTGATTAGAAATGATATAAAACAGCTTTAAGGTTGTAAGGCTTTTCACTCTTGGTATCTTTCTATGACTAAAACTGAGCTACTGATTAGATGAGTTCAGTATAGTCATGGTCCTGTGGGTTCCTAGGTATTAGAGACAAGGTGAGTGAGGTAATATCTTGTACTGGACCAACTTCTATTGGTGAAAGAGACAAGCTTTCAGACCCCACAGAACTCAGAAAACTTGAGTCCACACAGAGCTTTTTTCAAGCTCAGAAAACTTGTCTCTCTCACCAACAGAAATTGGCCCAATAACATATATTACCTCACCCACTTTGTCCCACAAAGTAGGACATTCTATGATGAAACCCAGACATTTAAGTTCAGGTTTAAGGGCATATATTACCCCCATCTGGATATGCATCATCCATTGATAGCGCTGGGAGCTGAGCACCTGGTTTAAAGGCAGAATGTAAGTGTACTAAGTATACTTACAATTTTTTTAATTACATGGTCATTAAATTCTTTGCTGCTAATGTGTTTGAGGGTGTTCAGGCTCCTATATGTTCCATTTTTTAAATCAAATTATTTGTTTGATGCTCAAAGACATCTAAGTGCAAGTGCATTTCCATGCTAATATATAAGGAAATGTGGTACTTTGATAACTATGACCACTTCCAATCCAGTCTTGTGAATGTTCAGAACATTGTAGTCTGCAGACTGTGTTTAGCACGACAGACAATGTGAAGCAGGTTGTAATGCAAGTGAGGAAGGCTTGCTTCAGACCTTTCATTATTTAATTTACACCTTGAACTCAATCCATGCTGCAGATCTGATGGCAAGATATTAGCCCTATGTTGTGTAATTATATTTTAAAAGATGAGAATGCTAAATTCATTACCTGTTTACTGACATGCTATTTTGGAATACATCTAAATCTGGTGGGACAAGTAGAGTTGAGTTATTGGCTTTTGATTAACTGCTGGGAAGTCCCTTCTATAATTCATACCTAAAAAATCCAGTGGCTTTGCAATTATGAATCTGCATGATTCTATCATAGGTTATCTGCATCAGTGAGGCTTATATATATGTGAACATGTTCCAGCTCAACCAACAAATAGCGATTTAGGAATTACTGCATGACATTTTAACACCTATATAATGCAGGAGGTCAGACTGGATTATAATGAATATTAAAAACCAGATTGAACAAATAGTTTACACTATGAAATTTTAAATAACAGAGAGCCAACACTGGAATGCTATTTTGGTTAAAATTCAGAGTAACCCACCGAAGCTGGAGAGTTATTCCAGATTTACACTGGTGTGGCCGAGAGTGGAATTTGCCACTGTAACTTGATAATGTCAGCACCATGTGTTTAAAAATGACTAAATCCAGTCAGATAAAATGTATACTTTATTTGAGAGAGCTGCAATGTTTTACCTTGCATTGCTTGACCTTAAAATTTGACGGTAACATTTTGTAGTCCAAGTGCGTTGGGATGATTCTTTTGGAAGAAAGATTGTTCAGTTCTTCTATTCTGGAGATGTCTCCAAACTCAATAGGTGATGTGAGGGTGACTTTGGGAGCGTAAATCTGCATTACAATTTCTGCAAGCCAGTGAGTGCCTAAGACCATTATTTTTAAGAATAAAAAAGTAAGAGAGGAGAAAAGGATTTATTACTAGAAAAATATACTGATATAGGAAAATTTTTATGTTTAAAAGGAGATCACTTGTTATGACACTGAAGCTCTGATCCTGCAACACTCAGGTATGTGAGAAATTTTTCACATAGAAGCAGTTCTGTTAAGTCCATATGTATAAATGCTTATAGAATTAGAGCTATAGCTGATGAATGAAATAATTCCCTTAGGAAAAATGCTGAGTAACACTAATACTAAGCAAACCTTTTTAGAAAATGTGCACATTATTCAGATAGTTTTATAGAAACTAAAAAGTAGTGGTATGGCTCAATTTTCCTAATAAAGCTTGAGCATAAAACTTACATGCCCACTACTTAGCTGGTGAACTAACACTTTGGTTTACATATTTTCAATAATAACACTGACTTCATTTCTTTTTTGGAGGGGGGGGAGGGGAGAATGAATATATAGAGCAACAGCATAAAATTACTTAATACAGTCCTGACTTGTTAATGATAACAGTGTAATAAGTCTTTAACCACATCTTTACAGTATGGATTTTACTTGCAAGTAAATTGCCTATTTTGATTTCTAGTAATAAAGAGAACTGATAGGCAGGCTCAACTGCTTTAAAATTACAAAGTCAAAATACGCTACACACATATAGTTGATATTTTAAACTTCCACTTTTTACGCCTCAATAGAGCTCTATATTTCAAATATGAACTTAAACATCTTCCTCTTTCCATTTCACCCTCTCACATATGCAGCAGACTTTCCAATGATCTAACACCGAGAACGTTCAGCAAACAATTAAGTTTCCCTGCAAGGAATGCTTAAAGCAGATCTTTACCAGACTTTGGATAGGAAACCAAAAGGATGTCATCTTCTCTAGCATCAAAGGCATCCAAAGATTTTAAAAGATCTGGCGATGACCTAGTTGTAAAGGGAATCCCGTTGAATCTATGAATGAGAGCTGGCTGACTCTGAGTTGACATATTTGCTAATGTCTTGGATCTCTGTATGTCAGATAACAGCTCAGTGACTTGGGGATATGGAAGTCACTTGTAAGTCAGATGATTTTCAGTGACTAATGAAACTTTAGAATTGGAAACTGCACTTGTATATACTTTGTACAATTCTGTAGAGTCACGTCAGGATTTTACCTTATCTGAAATTTAATTAGGCAACTGTAAAATTATACAGAAGTTATCTTGATGAATCACACAGATAACCTCAATTTCCCTGTGGGTTATATGTCACAAAGATTTCCTGATAAACAAATGAGAAATGAAGTGTTTTAACAGTGGAAAATAACTAGAATGACAAGTGAATATGCTTTCAAAATATACTTAACATCCTCATTAACAAATTAGGCTTTGGGATAAGTGGCTTTTTGCTTCATGTTTCCAGATAGGCAGTGTGTATTTTTAAAATATGCATTTCCATATATTTTTTAAATTAAATCTTCCATTAGCTTGTGTGAACACAAGTAATTATTTTTTTTAAACTTATGGATAATGGTTCAATTTTTCAAAAGTAACTAAGGGTCCCCATTTTCAGAAAGTGCTGAGCACCTACTCACAGAAAAATTCCCTTTAGAGATGTCCCTGCTGAATGATATACCTTAAAATTATAGGACCTTGTAGAGCAATTGTCCAAATGACTTCTCTATCCATCTCTATTTATAGATGCATGTTAAATATTCCCTTGAATATCACATTTAGAATCATAGACTCATAGGGCTGGAAGAGACCTGAGGAGGTCATCGAGTCCAGCCCCCTGCCCCCTTCATAACATGTGTTTCAAAATTCTATTTGGGTCAAATTCTCCCCTCTTTGAAGTCAATGGAAGCTTTGCCATTGCTTTCAGTGAATCTAATTTCATCTATTACAAGCAAGTAATGGCTGAGTGAAGTGGAAAAACAAACCATTTGTTTTCAAGATGCTAAAATGAAATCACTTAGAACATGGCTAATTAAACAGGAGGAAATTAAACTTCTAACAGAAGTGGATCGACTACTGCTGGTTGGAACACTGAGCTGTCTCAGCCATTCACTGCAACAGGAATTCACTGCCATTTGCTCCATAATGGTAGCACTTCCGAAATACCACATCAACCGTGATTTAAGTTGGCCCTGTGTGTAATTTTGGAAAACGAATCTGTTCTGCCAGCTCATTTTTTTGAAAGGCTCCATTATTCTGAAGCTAGTGAGAGTATATTCCTTGTTTCTACAACTGTGCAGCTTTTAGTCAGGGACTACTTTTACTGAAATTTTCACACAGTCTGGATTCTCTAACTGGAAAGAGTCTTCAGATAAATTTGAAAGGCAGTAAGGTTCTTTGTGTCACCAGGAAGCAGCTGATATTCTTCAAAAGACCACAAGGAGTGTCAGTGGCATGCTAAATTCACAGTACTTTCAGGGAAAAAAAAACCCAACCCAACAAAAGCAGGAAGATCCTAAAGGAAATAGTAAATGGCATATGTTATATTGACAATCAAGGATTTACACTGCAAGGCCATTATACAGAACAAGCTGAAAACATGCCCAGAAGAGGAGAAGTGGGTTGCAACTTTTCCTGCAGGCAGAATATCATCCTAATATTTCAAAATGGCTGAAAAAGGGTCAAGGCACCTTCACAAGTCTAAGTATTCAAAGGGGCATAACTGTATCATGGATCTTAAAATGACTAGGGGTATTTCTAGGTAGATTTTGGGAAAGTGGTATACAGTTATGGTAGATGAAGCAACAGACTTCTCCAGCAAAGAGTAAGCAGTTTTATGTTTGCACTAGGTGTGTGATGAGTGAAATGAATTGTGCAATGTAGCTTTCATATTGCCAGAGGTAAGCATATATAATTAAAGATGTCGCATATATATGTGATGATCAACAGCTGTTCCAGACAATGCTGTGACAGTGCCACTACTGTGCCAGCCTTAGTATCAGGAGTAGCAACCAGACTGTAACAGGAAGAACCATGAGCTACCATCCTCACTGTTATGAGCCAGCTTTGAATTCAGATGCCAAGATACTATTAAAAATAGCAGTGACCTAAGAGACACTCCTGAAATTATTTAGAAAAACACAAGATTAATTAATTAAATTAACCTAGATGAGCTGCTATGTTTTTGGGCAAACATAGCAGCCCAAAACATAGCAAAATGTTGACATCTCAACATTTTGACATCTCAATTTTGAGATGTCTCAAAATTTGACATCTCAAATGTTCACAAACCAAAAGTTTTTGTCTGTTTCAATAATTATGAAACATTTTGATTTCAACACTTTTTTTCATTATACATTTTGTAGTGATAATCTAGATTTTTGAACGTGACATCCTTTCTGTCTGGAAATCCAGAAAAGGTCAAGATTTCACTTTGATAATTTTACCTATTCCAGATTTGCTGACCCGTTTCCACAAAACGTTTCTGTTTTGATGAGTAAGCATTTCTGAGAAAAAAGACATTTTGTTGAAAAATGTCCAACCAATTGATTCTGCTGGCTGAAATGATTCAAGACTGTTAGTATCTACCTCAGGGCAGAATGTCAAAAACAGAACAAACACACAACACTGGTGTTATGTTCTATAATTAGGTTTCACCTAACCAATAACAAATGTGAGCCCCTGGATCACCATATCAGTCACAGGCTGTTTCCTTTGGCTCTCCAGTGTGTCTTGCCACCTAAGCAAGCTGAACTTCACAATAAATCATGCCAGAAATAATAAAAAAAATATTTAAATTACTTCCTGTTTCAAGGGACAAGTCACTTACACCAGCTCTTACACCAAAAACAACACCTATAGCCAATCCTGGAATAAACTATCTAAAGGTTTTATTAACTAGGAAAAAAAGAAATCAGAATAATATATAGGTTCAAGCAAACATATACACAGAAATGGGTTGCATTCGAAATCCTAAGAGAAGGGGAAAAAAATCTTGTGTCCCTGTTTTATCTATTACATTTGGCTTTCTAGTCCCTCAGACAAGCTGCTCCATGCAGAAGTACTGCAGTATCTGCAAGGGCAACCAGAGCATGCAGTGAGAAGAGTTTGTTGTCCCTCAAGGAAGTGGGCAATGGAGAGGAGGCTGAGACCCAGCTGTAAAGGGAAGAAGCTCCAGGAAGTGACTGCTGTCCTGATGCCCTGCCCAGAGTGCTTCCGGGGGACTTTAAATGCAATTCAGCTCCAATGAGTGTGGATGCGCTATTGCGACATAATTCTGCGCTATTTCGATGGGGATTTGTAATGTGGATGCGCTATTTTGAAATAGTTATTTTGAGAGATATTATTTTGAAATAGCTTATTTTGAAATAAGCACGTAGTATGGACATATCCTTAATGGGCAGGAAGGGGATTATTCCTGTGGCTGAGTTCACAAGTTCAGAGCAAACATTTTTAAAGTTATAAAACAAAATTTACATATTCCTTATCATGTGGAATAAAGATATTGCAAGTGAGATTGACACATTCACTCTGTCATTTCAGAAGGTCCTACCCAACAATCCTGCATTTTGTTTTTTCTCATTGGAATTAGCACTAGCACCAAATCACCAAATCTTTGTTCAGCATACCTGTCATACCAAATCTTTTGTGATTCCTGACTTCTTTCAAGGTTCTGAGGCACCAGATCTATAATAGTTTGTAAATTTTCTTTAAAACAAGTGACATACTCACCTAAAAGTTACGTGTAAAATCAGACACGTTAGTCTATGCATCACAGACGTAGTAATCAAGCTGGTTTTCCACAATTTTTTCTGTAGCTTCCTGCAAAATTGTAGCTGTCATTTTCTCACAGTTGTGCAAATCAATTATTGTAGAGTGAAGAAAAGGGATATAGCCAACTGATAAAATTTTAAAAAATAGTTAATGGAAGAAAAGAGCCTGTTATTTATTTCTGCACAAGCAATGTCCAAATGGATTCTTAGGGTGTATCTAGACCACTGGGTTTTTTGAAAAAAAGGGGTCTTTTTTTGAAAAAACTTCCCCTGCGTCTACACTGCTGCCGAGTTCTTTCAAAAGTAAATCGAAAGAACGCGGCAGTTTTTTCGGCTGTGGAAAACCCTCTTTTACGAGGAAGAACACTTTTTTTCGAAAGTGCTCTTTTGAAAAAAGGCTCTGTGTAATGCAAACTGTGCTTTTTCGAAAGAGAGCATCCAGACTGCCTGGGTGCTCTCTATCGAAAAAGTGGCTTGCTTTTTTGAAAGTACTGGTTGTAGTCTAGACGCTCTTTTTCGAAAGAGGCCTTTTCGAAAGAGGCTTGCAGTCTAGACGTAGCCTTAAAATAAAATGAAATGAAAGATACAGATGATGAATATACCTTTCAAAATATAGATGAGAAATTATATTTTATCAAAACCATATTTCAGGGATTCTTGGAGTGAAGGTTTTGTTTGAGTTGGTCAGTGAAAATAGAAAACTAGACTTACAATTTTAGGGATCTGGGTTTTGGCTTAAAATCCATTTATTAAAAAGAAAATAGCTTTCATTTTCTCACATGAGTAAGCAAGGGCTTAATTCTAGACCCAATTCTAAGGTCTTGACCCAGGAGGAAAACTCCGACTGACTTCCATGGGAGCAGTTTGCTCAAGTAAGGATGTCAGAATTTAGACTGTGTATACCTCACGATGTAATAGGCTTGAGTGACAATTGGCTCTCTCTTGAGTTTTTTACAAGTGGCCTGAAGAGAAAGTATAAGGAAAACCCCTACAAGATCAGGGAAATTAAAATGACCAAATACTCTGTGAGGGTCTTTTCCATTTTATATTTTAGCCTCTCTGACCATCTAATGTGTTCTGACTTGTTCTGACTAGCATTAAACCTACTGGGACAATTCTAGTCTCAGTTCTGTCTGTGTAACCTCCTTGTTTTTATTTGGCCCATTGCACTTACACAGTGCAAAGAAAGAGTGAGAAGTAAACTGATCATCCCCTAAACAATGCTATTTCTGTGGATTTGCCTGAAGTCTTAATAGTAAATTAGTTTTTGGAGGAGGATGCAGCTGCTACCTTGTAGATCAATCATTTGACTTTCATTAGATTTGACAGCTATAGATGCAGAGTTCCCTTACAAATAAAATACCACATAACAGTGTAGGTTAGGATAATTGCTTGAGTCAGCACACAAGAAGCTCTAAGAGAAGGTAAATATTTCAATCTTGAGAAATGAGAGAGAGGAGAAAAATAAATCTTGGAAAACAAATACTTACCAAAAATAGATAACAGAACAAGAAATCTCTATACACTGAGATCAAAAACTGAAAAATGGTTCCCCTTTTCTTGAAAGTTATTTTTATTATTAATTTACCCCTTAAAATTTAGTGAAACCTGTAAGAGCCTGATTCAAAGAGAGATGAAAGTCTTTGGGCTTTGAATTATACTCTATGTGACGGTAAGTCTGCTCTATCTTTATTAAATCATTCGCCTTAAACAACTGACTTGTCACTCAGCTAAAATAGATTTCATTTCCCTCATATAATATAATACAGGAATGGACAATAAACTGGCAATGGTTCAACAGGGTGAGCCCCTGGTGGGCCACTGCCTCTATATTTACCTGCACTTCTGCAGGTATGAGCAATCGCAGCTTCCATTGGCTGGGAATGGCAATCCGCGGCCAACGGGAGATGTGATCCCCTGTACCTACAGAGGCACAGGTGGGGGCCTACTAGGGACTAACACTGGCAGACCAGATCTGGCCCATGGGCTGGTATTTCTCTCCCACCCGCCCCCGATGTAATAACTGACCATTAAAATAGTACAAAATCCACATTTCTAAAGCCATGCAAACATGCATTTGAAACCACTTTACATTTTCTTCATTGTACATCAAATTTTGCAGGTTTTAACCTAGTAAAATGCCCACTTACAAGGATGTGAATTTTGACTGAATAAGGATTGTGTAATGATGAGGCTCTTATTCCAAATTCAAGTCTCCCTAAATTCTGGAGTACATTTCTTTTATGAAATAATGGGTCAGTGAGCCTAATTTCAATACTAGGGAAACTAGGTAGAAACTACAGTAAAGTACAGAATTATCAGACACACATAAATGAACACTATTTGTTGCAGGAGACTCCACATAGATTTTAAGGGAAATCATACTTCATCAATCTGTTAAAATTCTTTCTGGGCAGCAATAAGCATGTAGGTAAGAGCAATACAGTCGAAAGATTTTAATTGTCAAAGGCTTTTGGAAGATCCCAGGTCCCTGACCAAAGGCTCTAAACTAAGGAAAACAAGTAAGCATGGGAAATCAGAGAAGGCCCGCAGTTAAAAGATAAGAAACAAAGGGCAGGAATAAATGGTCAGCTGTCACAAGGTAGAGAGTCTCAGAGCAGTAGCCGTGTTATTCAGTTATTGAAAAACAATGAATGGTCCTGCAGCACTGCAGAGACTAACAAAAAATGTAGATGGTATCATGAGCTTTTGTGGGCACAACCCACTTCTTCAGATGAACGGAATAAGGGGTCCAGGACACAAATAGTAGAGGGAGGGGCTGGAGAGGGAAAGAGAGAGAAAAAAATAGGAAAAAAATCCTGTCAATTAGAGTGTCTGTGCGAAATGAGACTAATAGAGTGGGCTGAAATTGCCCAATATTTAGCTTTTATGTCATTAGGGTGTGGAGTGTAGCAGCCCATTCAGGTCAAGTCTTTGATCAGCCTTTGGTTACAGGTGTCAAATTTGTAAATGAAAGCAAATTCTGCAGCTTCTCTTTCCAGCTGGTTTTTGAAATTGCTTTGTAACAATATAGTCACTTTGAGATCCATTAGTAAGTTCCTAGGCAAATTACATTGTTCCCCAACAGGTTTCTGTGTGTTACCATTTTGAATATCAGATTTGTGTCCATTAATCCTTTGTTGTAGAGACTGTCCAGTTTGGCCAATATACATGGCATTGCTGGCACTAAATGGTGTAGATCACATTGGTGGATGTGCAGTTGTATGAACCTCTGATGTGGTGGCTTATTTGGTTAGGTCCTCTGATGATGTCACTTGTATAGATTTGTGGATAGAGTCAGCACCAGGATTGATTGCAGGGGTGGGCTTCTGGGTGAGTCTGATGGAAGTGTGCTGCTGCGTGGTTGCTGGAAAGAATTTGTTTGAGGTTAGGGTGTTGTCTGTAGGTGAGGATTGGCCTGTCCCCCAAGGCCTGCGAGAATGAGGGGTCATTTTCCAAGATAGGTTGTAGACTGTTAATGATGTATTGGAGGGGTTTTAATTGGGGGCTGTATGTGATGACCAGTAGTGTTCTGTTGTTTTGTCTGTTGGGTCTATCTTGAAGAGACTGATGCCTGGGTACCCATCTGGCTCTATCAATCTGTTTTTTCACTTCCCCAGGTGGGTATTTCAGTTTTAAGAATGCTCGATAGAGATCCTGTAAGTGTTTGTTTCTGTCTGTGGGATTGGAGCAAATCCGGTTGTAGCTTAGGGCCTTGTTGAAAACAAGTGATTGGGAAATGTGTCTTGGATGGAAGCTAGAGGTTTGTAGGAAAGTATAACAGTCGGTAGGTTTCCAGTATAAGGTAGTGGAAATGTGTCTGTCATTTAATTATACTGTGGTGTCAAGGAAGTGGATCTCCGAGAGGTAAATAGTGAGAGTCCCCCAAGGATTTGTAAGGGGATCTATGCTGTTCAACATTAATATTTTGGAAAAGGAAATTAACAGTGAAGTGGCAAAGTCTGCATATGATATGAAATTATTCAAGATACTGGGTTAAATCCAGTAATCCAAGTTAAATCCAAACAGACTACAGAGAATTACAGGGGAGTCTCACAAAACTGGGTGACTGGGCAACAAAATGGCTGATGAAATTCAACATTGAAGTCACTGAGAAACAGAAGTGCTCAGGATTTGGTCCATTATCTAATCAATCTTGTAATGCCCTTAAAATGTAGGTAAGCAAGTATTATTAGACTTTTATATGTTTATTGTTTGGATCCTTAACTCAAATAAGTTGGGTTTTTTTCATTAAAATCAATTATATTGGAGGGGGATGGAGAAGATATATGTAGGGTACCCTGGGGAGAGAGGACAACCTTGGCCCCCTTACAGTGACCACACTGCAACCCTTGTTGCCCCTTGTGGTCATTCTGCAGTATAACTGTCCCCCCACCAGCCGCCTCTCTTTCCTTTTTATCAGAAAAATCAAATTCCAGGCACATGCCCTTGACTTGGCACAACCAAACCCTGACTTTGCTTTAAGTTGTGTTACGAGGAAGCTGCATACTGAATTTGGTGGTCCTAGCTCTTACCATTTAGCAGGAGTTCTTGAACAAACAGACTCACAGACTGAAGGACAGACAGACAGATGCACATTTCTAAAATATATAGTAAGATTGTTATTATTTTTTGTTAGTAGGTAGAACTGCTAGGAAAATTTTCATCAAAATAGTTTCCTGTCGAAAAATTGCTGCTTTGATTAAACTGAATTGTTTTTTGTGAAATCATATTGACTTTGAATAAATTTCCCAGAAAAAATATTTTCAATTGTTTTTAAATTTCATTTCAAAACATAACTTTTGTTTGAAATTTCTTTTGTTTCATATACACAATCACATTACTACTATTGTGTCATGAATTAATAGTACAAATAAGGTTAGGATATAATATTTTTTATTTTTTACTATTTTATTTTTAAAATAAGTAAGGGCATCTACTACTTAGTACAGATTGAAACATCTTATATTATTTTCTTATTCAAAGTGTCTCCTATTTGTGTTCTGATGACACTTTGCACAAGAAACTATAAGCACTCAGAATACTAATTAAAGGCATAACTGTTTTCCATATCCTTGTGTTAGCCTGGAATTATTTTTTAGAATAATGAAAATAGTTCTTCCTCTAGTTAGTACACTGACTGTGTTTATTTTTTCTTGTATTAGTCAATTTGTTTCATACAGGGCACTAAAAGGACATTAAATGCAACTTAATTGGAAGTTTCCTTCATTATTAACCTTGGCTAGATCTCAACTATTGATTTAGATATGAAAAAAAATCTTGTATTCTATTACTAATCCCTGAATTATTCAGTCTCCGGGGTGACTTTTTCATCATCAACTTTATTGCTTCTGAATTCTTCATCTCTACTTTGACTTCTGTGTTGTCTCTAATAAATTAAATCTCTCTGGTTTTCAGAAACCTAATGCATTAGAACAAAAGAATCTGCACTGAGGAAAGGGGGAAAAGCCCAAGGTACATACAGTGGGATCTTTTAGTAAAATCAGTCATTTCCCTGGGATAGTACAAAGTATAATAGTCCATGTACTGCATGTTCTATGTTTCAGGCACTTAGCTCTTTCTGATTTTGAGGGGGGTTGTGTATCTGGATCAAGAACTTTCCAGGATCTAATGATCTGAACTGCTGAAAGGCACTGCATAGATGTGTCTTTTTTTCTCAGGATACTTTTTGCGTTAGTCCAACACTTGGCATGAATAAAAGTGAGGAAAGGCAAAGGGAACTAGCGTAGTAAGTGGATCTTTTTAAAGACAGCAGCTACTACCCCTGCCTTTTCCCCCTCTGCATTTCCTTCGCTGGCATTTCCAGGGAGGTGATGTGACAAACAGATTCTGGTTGCTGAGATGGTCAGTCAGTATCAGGTCAATACACTTATTGGAAAACATGGTATAATATGTTTAAACATAGTTGAAAACAGTTATTTGACAAGTGAATTTTTTGCTTGGGCCCACCCATTTCAGAAGAGGTTAGGTTAAACTTGAATGGGTGTGGGCTGGTTTCTGTGTCTCTTGTTCTGTTAACTTGTTCCTTATTCTGCTAATCTACTAGCTTCAGTAGGCATTTGATCAAATTGCCTCAGGAATTGCCCCAGAACTATAACCAATCCCTTTAGTCCTATTTCAAAAGCTATGTTTTGAACTTCATCTGCAGTGATCAAACAAACACCATGGCAGCAGCCTCTGCAGTTATGCAGAGAAAGCAAGAATTTCTCGCAAGAATTCCTAACTCCTTCAGTGGTTAGAAAAGCATCCGGTCCTATCCCCGTGAATGAAAACTAGTCTGTATGAGGAAAAGTGTCTTTTTCAAGTTTTACCAAATTCAGATTTGAAAAGCTACCTGTGAGGCCTGGATGTTCAAATCTTGTTTAATGTCATTGGAATTGGTTGTCTAAATTCCTTAAGATGGTTTTTGACAGATCTTAATCATCATTTTTAAAACTAAGAAATTGAAGGACCCTAAAAACTGTAACTAGTGACAAGAAATGCTTTTTATTAAATTATTTTTCTACTGTGCAGTGTCATGGAGGGTCAACACCACACCAGGCAGAGCAGGTTGTTATGTTAGTTTGCCTGATAGTCTGTGACTGGGAAGAGCCAGGGACTAAAAGACTGATGGATGAGGGAGCCCTGCAGGTTTAACTGGTAATTCGAAGTAAGGGGTTTATTTCGGAATCACCCTTCTCTGCCGCGTGTAGACGCAGGCAGTTCTTCCGGACTAGTTGATTTCCAAAATGGCGACCACCCGGGAACATGCTAATGCGCTTCATTTGCAATTTCGGTCACCCTCATTAGCCTCCCTAGTTCGAACTAGGGGGCTAGTGTAGACATACCCTTACTGTAATTTATAGGAATAGGATAGTATCCCAATTTGTTCACCATAGCCTATATTTTAGAATTCTCCCCCCCCCAAAAAAAAAGTCAGATTAGCAGTTTGTCTGTAGCAGGGCCCAGTTGGTCCGTGGTTCGTAAACACAGTTACTGTGGACTCAGCTATTTCTATGTGTTTTCTTCATGCCATTGTGATACTGTGAGAAGTCAATGACAATAGAAGCCATACTTCATTTCCCCCGTAATATTATTCTTGTTAATTCCCTACTGTAAATGCAATTCTGCATGGATTATCATATAAAGAAGGGCTAAAAGAAATTATGTAAACCAAATCAATTTTTTTCCCTAATGGAAGAGAGAGAGAGGAAAAAAAATCTTCATTGAAAGAATTGAGAAAACAAGCTTCATTGTGATAAAGGTAAAGAGAGAAAAGTATGGAAAATAAAAGAGGACGGACAGAGAATAATATGTGATTGAAGAAAATATGCACAGAGATTAAGCACATGGAGAAAGGGAAACATGAGAGCAGATGTGGAAGGGAAGAGTATTTTTAAAGGGACCTCACAGAATCATAGAACTGGAAGGGACTTCCAGAGGTCATCAAGTCCAGTCCTCTGCCCTCACGGCAGGACCTTGTAAGTACGATAACTATCAACTGGAGCCAGCATGGTCAAATTGATAGGGTATTGGACTAGGATACTGAAAACCTCACTTCTTTTCCTGGCTCTGATAGGGAAACAGCAACATTATTTTGAAATAACAAGTGTTATTTCGCAATAACATAGTCCTCATCTACACAGCAGGCAGTTATTTCAAAATAATGTCGAAATACTGCCAAGCTGGAGGACTTCTTACTCCAACTTCTGTAACTCTCATTGTACGAGGAGTAAGGGAAGTCGGAGGAAGAGTGCTCTATAACTGCTGTGTAGACACTCCCAATTCCAAAATTAGCAATTGACGTAGCTCCATTTGCATAGCTAATTTTGAGTTAAGCCCTTCTGTGGTAGATGGACCCAGACTGACCTGCTGTGTGATATTAGATTAGGCTTTTCTCTCTATGGGTGTGTCTACACAGCAGGGCTTAACTCAAAATAAGCTATGCAAATGGAGCTACATCAATTGCGTAGCTTATTTTGAAATTGAAATTGGGAGCGTCTACACAGCAGTTTTTTCAAAATAGAGCACTCTTCCTCTGACTTCCCTTATTCCTCATACAATGATGGTTACAGGAGTTGGAGTAAGAAATCCTCCAGCTTGACCGTATTTTGACATTATTTTGAAATAACTGCCTGCTGTGTAGACGCAGACTAAGTAATTTCAAAATAACACTAGTTATTTCGAAATAATGTTGCTGTGTAGACATAATCTAAGTAAGGCTTCCATTCTCACCATTTATCTGCTGCATCTTTAGAAGAGTGACTATCAGTTACTAATTGCTAAATACAGTGTCTTACAATGGGGACTAGTCTTCCCTGAGTCCTCTCTGTGCTGCTGTAATGTAAATAAGAACTGGAGAAGAGTTTAGGAGCTTTACCAGGGGAGAAGAATACAGTCATGGCTGGACAGGTAGAATGAGTCAGAGGACTGAGGTAGAGTTAGAATGTTTCCTTGGGCACATAGAACTTACAAGATGTCATGTAAACAAAAATACTGAAATTTTCTCAACTCTAACCATGGGGGGGAGGGAGGGGGTACATCTTCAGTGATTTGTGGAGTCTGATCTGTTCCATTAACTTTATTGCAATTCATGCAAGTAAGTCCCTTAATGGGAATACCAACAACTGTATCCAGCCATTGAGTTAATTTCCCTATCTTTTGTTGTTCATTTTTATTTGCTTGACCTACAAGAAATTGCTAATTGCTAACTCTCCCATAGGTAGGTGTTGCACCAGCAGGCATAACTCTTGAATGTGAATTCTGAGAGCCAAAATCATCCCAGATATAACTCCATTGCAGGCAGTAGAATTGCATCAGGAATGATTTGGACCCAAAGCAGTAAAAATCTTACTGCACAGCTACCTAAAATAGATATATAAATATGTTACATAGGATAACTGATTGCATTATCGACATTGCAATAAAGAATGATGAACTAAAAAGGATATTTGTGTTTTAACTAGTAATCGCTTTGTTTATTCTTATTAATTTAAATAATTTTGTACTCAAACTATGTTTTTTTTCCTGGTTATATGAATAAACAAGGAATCTGATTCTTAGTTCCTGTATCAGTTGCTCAGCTGATTAATTAAACTCAGCTCCATTATAGCCAATGGAACTATGCTGGTTTATATCAACTAAAGATCTGAACATCTATTTACTGATTTTACATTTTTGGTTTTTGGCTAGTTGGTTGCTAGTTGGGTGCCAATTTACACTTCTTGGAAAACGTGGTATAATATGTTTATATAATATGTTTATAACTCAACAATTTTGAGCCAAAAACTGTTGACTGATTAGACCATGCCTGCAGTGAAGTTCATCTCTAAACAATGACCAGTTTCAAAGAAAAAAGTGGGATGGTGGGGGTCATGAGGAAAGCACAAAAAATATCCAGAATGACAGACTATTCATGCTGATGCCTTTGAACTATATTTTGATGAGTCATCATTATGTTGTATACTATCATCAACATTAATCTGTGCACATAAGCTGTATTTAGTAAGACATTATTGAATGCATTAAAATCCTTTCAACCTTTCATTAAAGACAAAGAAAGGAAGGGGAAAGACTGAAAGCATTTGAAAGGATTAAGTATTAAAGCTTTCATCTCAACCACAGTTGTTCTCTTTCCATTTAGCTGGAGGGATATTTTAGAAAGAGAAATGCCCCCTCCTCAGAGAATATCAAATATGGTAATAGTTATCCTTTGTGGGGAAAGAGAAGTTAGTTGAGATGACATGAAGCTATTGTTGATGCTCCTGTTCAAGTTGGTCCCCTTTTATTTCAGGTAGTGGTTGGGGCTGAGCTGGAACTGGTGGGGGTAGGAAAGTCACCTGGATCCTTCTGACCCAGTCTGGTCAAGATATCCCTCAGGATTAAGATGATACACTGGAGGATAGTAAGAAGGGAAACACTGGAGGAGAAAAAGAAGGGAAAGGGGATTAATCATAAACACTATCAAGTCCTTTCTGAGTGGTTAGAGTATGGGGAGGATATGGGTAGGTGATGGCGGAATCCGTTTCTTCCAAACATTAAAAGCTTTATACATAGAATGAAAAAATGATTCTGATTGTAAAGGAAAGTTCTGGAAGCCCCATTGCTTGAATCATTGACTATGGGACTGAGATACTAGAGCACATGGGAGCAGCGAAATGGACTGGAATAAGGTAGGATGTTTGTGTCTCTGCCCTTTTCTTACCAGGCTTTTGTTCTGTGTTGATGTCCCACTGAAAATGGCAGCAGAGCTTACCCATTTGCTCTTTTTGTTGTCCCCTACTCTCCAGATTTACTTATGTGGTTGCAAAAGCTGCTAGAGTATATGCTCTAGGAACTGTCTGCCACAGGAGGAGGATGGAATGACCTAATTTCTGGGATTCCATTACATTTCAATCAACTGAACAGATAATTTAAGAGTGGGTTTTACACATTGCTGAAGCTGGGTTTTAAAAATGTTGTTATAAAATGAAACCTAAATTTTCATGAAGGGAGAGATCATATTACATGGATCCAAGCTGTCATTTCATTTCACAGATATTTCTTCCTGGGGCAGCCAAATACTCATTTCCACAGCCAACTCAATTATCTCAAGAACTGCCAGAGATGTCTGCTTTTAAAGAATTTATTTTCATAACTACCACTGTAGCCCTTAAAACACATTTATTTATGTTACAGCCTAGGTTCTTCCCAAATGAAAATACAATATTACTTAAAATGTTTGATATAATGAAGGATCATATAGACAACTGAAGACATCTTCCTAAAATCAATTGCTTTTAATGTACACCCAGACTGTAAAGACAAATGTACAAACCTCTGCATGGCACTTACAGCATTTATAACACAGAGCTGTGTGTAAAAATGAAATGCACCACTTGCACATAATTTAATCAAAATATTATGAAATTCATCAAAGGAATTATTCAATGAATATTATTCAGCCACCTCTAGTTATTAACTTAAATGCCAGCAGTAGCTATGTTTTGCTGCAGTCCAACTGCTCTGGAAGACTTATATGCCAAATCAGCTGTAGCATTAAATCAGAGTGGTTCAACTCAAACCCCTTGATCTTGCTGTTTTCTGAACTTTGCTGGAATGTAGATATGGATCCAGATTTTGTAGCTCAGTCCCATACTCATTTGTAAGACAATGGGAATTTGCATGAATGGAAACTGAGGGTCTAATCTGGTAAAGATGGATGTTTTCATATTGGGACTTCGCTCCTGCTTAAAGGTGGGACCTCAGTGTTTGCAAGATTTGCTCTTTAGAGAAGTTATGATGGGGTAGTCATAAAGGTTTTAACAGCACAAGTTTGGTCAGAAATGGCAAACCATGAGGGCATTAATAAGGTGATCTCAAGAATACATCCTTTATATCATGGGTTCCCAAACTTGGGGGGGCATGAAGAAATTCCAGGGGGGATGCTAGGTGACCCAGCCTCCTCCCCATCAAGTTTTGCTGCCCTGTTCAGTTCCTTTTTTCCTTTTTTTTTTTTTTGCTCAACAAGTTTTGCTGCTATTTGTGGGGGCAGGGCATGAGGGTTTTTCAAAAATCAAAAAGGGGGGCGTGATGCCAAAAAGTTTGGGAACCAGTGCTTTATATAGTGGCACACCACGTATAAAATATGTGCCCCAATTGGCAAACAAACCAATTTACAAATATTTTAGAGAATTTTAAAGTTTGTATTGGCAATTTTTGTAACCCTCCACTTGGAAGCCAGGAGCCTTGTCGTGAATCCAGCTGCAAATTGGGAAGGGAAAGTAATCAACCACACATTCTAAACCCGTAAAATGGCTTTTTTTTAATAAAATAATAGCTCTTAGGCTGCACTTTTCACTAGAAGATTTCAAAACACTTTACAAGAAGGCCAATAACATTATCCCCCCCTTTGATGCCATTCGTTTAAGGACTAATCTTTGGCAAACTGACACTACAGGTATTAAATTATACACTTTTGGGGAGCAGCAATTGTTTTACTATATCTGTGATGTGGGGCCTGATTCTATTTGGAACCTAAAGTTATGATATTCCCAGAATATTAAATACTAGTATTTTCGGTGTATCCCTTGGAATTTCCTTGTCCTTTATTTAACTTTCTAGTAGAATTGTATGTTGAATGTAATGTAGATGAAAAGTGAAGGAATGACAACCCTGAAATAGTCCTTGCCCTTTTATCTAGAGGACATGGACAACTGAAGCTTCTCCCCAATGCCCTGCCCATCTGATATGCCTTCTTCTTATTTTGGACAGTCAGTCTGTAATGTGCGAATTCATTCAATCTCAGTACCTTTCAACTGCTGGCCACACTGCTGAGACTGCCAACTGCAATGTGCCCACCTGTCGACCTGGATCTTGACTGAACCCACCAACTTTCCTCACATATGTGACTGAACAAGCATAACTTTTCTTCATTACCGCTCTAGCCTGGCCTTGAAGCATTTATCTGACCACTGAAGCCTCTCTGTCCACTCATTAACCTCCTAAGCCATCCATTCACTCACACTTCTCTTAAATAATTCTTCCCTGTCTGTCGCTAGCGAGGCTCGGTGTGTTTCTTTGCACCCTGTCCCCAAAGATGTTTTCTAGTCTCTCCATTTATGAATTTTTACATGCTTTTCATCATGGCTTTTTGGTCACATGGTCAAAATGTCACCTGCAAACTTTTCTGTTTTTCAAAATCTGCATCTGAAGAAAATTTTTGTTCACTTTACTGCAATGCATAAAATCCTCCTTTGTATACCCAGTGGCTGACAATATTATAGCTATTATAATCTCTAGTATAATCTCTACAGCCAAAGGCCATTTCAGTTTTTTGCAAGTCGGGATTGAAACCATTGATATGACAACTCTATTTGCTTTGAGTATTATTATGAGCCCAGCTAGAGGATATCAAAGACATTTTAAGTTGTCTGGCTTTTCATCAGGCTTTAATGCTAGGCAGACTGCACAATTAGTGGGTATTTATATATTTGATTTTCTCTTCTCTTTGAAGAATAGCTTTTAAACTGCTTTTAATTCTGTGCATCTGGATAATAAATTATTTATGCAGCACCTGAAATTAACTTCTGTGTTCCCAAATAAGCAAACACAAATATGTTTTGCAAATAAAAGAAAACCTATTTGATTATTAGAATAATATACATTAGAGCCGGGAAAGACATATTAAATGTTCTTGTCCATCCTATTAGGACTGATGGAGGGTTGTTTTTACCTTTCATAAATCAGCTTTTCTTGACAATGGTCAGTTTACATGAGCCTGTTTGTTTTCCAGTTAAATTTAACATGTCAAGAGAAAGGAGAAGAGTTGGATGGACATCAGAAGTTTGGAGGTCTTAACAAAATGACCCTCCAAAGTCCATGGGTGCTCCCGAGTGTTCATTAATCTTGCAAAACGAGTGGTGAACTTTTGCTCCATTGAAGTAGGATTGCAAAAATTACATTAACTCAATGGGGCCAGCATTTCACCCCATGTGCCCAGATATGGGGTTCTGAGCCTCATTTTAGTCTCACATTTAAAAATAAATCTTGACCTGTGAGTTCTGCCTCAACAATATGTCTGGGAAGGGGAGAGAGAAAAGGCTATGTTTAGAAAGAATCTTTCGAAAAAGCCTCTTTCGAAAGAGAGCATCTAGACTGCAACCACTTCTTTAGAAAAAGTGGGCTGCTTTTTCAAAAGAGAGCACCCAGGCAGTCTGGATGCTCTCTTTCAAAAAAGCCCTGTTTGCATTCAAGAATGCCTTTTTTCAAAAGAGCACTTTCAAAAAAAAGTGTTCTTCCTCGTAAAATGAGGTTTACTGCTGTTGAAAACGCCGCCATGTTCTTTCTATTTAATCTCGAAAGAACGCGGCGACAGTGTAGACACAGGGGAAGTTTTTTCGAAAAAAGGCCACTTTTTTCGAAAAAAACCCTGTAGTCTAGACATACCCAGAGAGACTTTCCCACCTCCCAACCTACAGTATACCTTAAACTCAGTACTCTAGTCACAATGACAGCATCCAATATAATACTATGTCCCTGCAATAATCACTTTCCTTCTTCCCTGTATCTCCTCCCTATTTGTTGTGTGGGGTTGTCAGAGGCCAGAGTTTGGGCAGGTCACTCTCCAGCTCCTATAGGAAGTGCTACTTGGTCAGCTCCATGAGCTGTACCTCTTAATCCTTTGGTAGCTTCATTGATTGCTGGGTAGGGAGGCCCTCATTGGAGTGACTGAAGCTTTGCTGCTTTTTTTTGCAGCTTCTGCAAAAGCTATCCCGAGTCTGTATTCTGTCTCCATGCCACCTCTTGTTTGAGAAAGCTGCTTCTGCAAACATCCCCTCCCCCCGCCAGCCCCACGCTGTGCAAAGTCTTCAGGGATCAGTGTCTTATAGCACCCAGAGTAGAGCCCTTATGGGCTCGGATCCCACCAGAAGATGGAGTGCCTTTCCTTCCCAAAAGGAGACAGTGTGGCAGCTGTAGCAGAGGACCAGCTGGGTTAGTCGTTGGCACCTCCAAGAGAGACTTAGCCAGCAGTTCCCTTGAGACCGGAGAAAGAGAAGAAGAGATACTTGGATGACTGTTACTTGAGGATCCCAACCATGAGTGAGGTTTGGAGCATGGGTAAAGTGGTACAATCAAGGGATTACAACCTGTGGGAGGGAGAGAAGGGAGTTAGACTACTGCTACCATTACTAGGAAGGAGTTGGGGAGGTGGAGAGTATTTTAGTCTTTAATTGCATATATTGTCTGCTGCTGTGTATTCCCTAGTTTGTCGTTGTGTTCCTTGCTTCCAATAGAGATTTCCTTGTTCCTTCACAACCTAAAAGCTTGATAATGTGGAAGTTCTCCCAGTTATGGCCACCCAGGGTGCGTGTATTCAGATTTCTCAGGTTTTGGGGCTGAGGCTCCAGCCAGTGTAGTTATTTATCTGGGAAGGGAAGGGGGCTAGATATGTTGAATTGAGCCCTTTTTTCTGCCATTAACCACCTGGCAGCAGGGTTACACCAACACACAGTCTGTTACTAACTGCAAAAGAAAGTGCAGCCATTTTTATGCCCCTATTGGTGATACCCCATCCCAGTGCAATAGTATGAATAGTAGACTTTATTCCATGCATGACCAACAGCTGAGATGAATCATACAGCACATCCAGGAGGTTTGTGATGGATGGTTTATGTTCTACCATTTTGAGCAATACCATTTGTTGTCAATAAAGCTAATGGGACCACAAACTCATCAAACTCTACTCGGAGTGTGATTTGTGCTGCTATCAGCCAGGCAACTGCACATTAAGCACACTGTCACCTGCTTTTTTGCAGATCGCTAGAGCATCACGACATGACTCATTCTAGAGAAACGTATGCTATCCATCAGTAAATAACGAACCACTTGTTTTTCAGAGCAATAATCCTTATCTCAATTTCCACCTACTGTATTTGACTCTGAAAGTGACCATTCCTCTTTTCCTTTCTATATCTCCACACCCAGGTATTTTTCCCCATTGTGGTAACTCAGGAAGGCCAGTTCCCTATGGAATTCATCTTTGTTGTTCCCTGTGGAATTCATCTTTGTTGGCCATGGATTGTTCACTGCCAATCCATGTGAACAATTTTCTTCCTCATCCTCTTGGAAGGATTAAATTTGCAGCCTTTCCAGTGTTTTCTGCATCTGCTGATGCAGGAGGATTATAGGACCTGGTATCAAATCCAAACTGATCTCCACATAGCAATTCACTGAGCTGCTACTAGGGTGCTGTAAGAACTGAGAATACTGATAATGTTGTAATGCTCTAGCTATTGCTGCTGCTGCAATATATGTTGTTCCCACCTCTTCATTGGCTGGTGGTTGCTGGCACCCCTGCCTGCCCTTAGCTAGCTCAAATGGCATCTCGCTCTGCAATCAGGAATAGTCTTTCAAAAAAGACTTGGCTGGATCAAATTAAGTGTTAACTTTTGAAAATGGGACTTGAGACTCCTAAGTGACTTAGATGTTTTGGAAAACATTTTCCCATGTTTGGTTTTCAGCTCACTAGGAACCTTCAAAAATTGTATTGTAATTTTGGAGGGCAGCTATCAGCGTTTAGGTGTAGTAACAAGTCCCTCCTCTCTTTGCAGCTGTGCACAAGTGATTGCACACTATTATATTGTGCATGCCTAACTTTCATTTTGGCCTCCCAAAAGTACAGGAAATGAGATTGTTTATGTGTAACGGCCACACACAACAATGGACTAAACCTAATATTGGAGACTAAACCAGTGGCTGAATTCACTGTAATTATTCACTGATCAAAAATGTTCTTCACTCAGAGTTACAGATGCCCAATAATACATTGTGCCCTTGTAGAATATCAAGTTCAGCAAAACTCAAACTTCTGAAAAGGAGGAAATAGAGTTGAGATATAGGATCATTCTACTTCCTCTGCCTCCAGGAGCTGACAGTGCCCACTAAGAATTATCTGCATGCACTCTGGCTGCATTCTCTGTTTTAGGTGCAGTTGTATTGAATGGTGGAGACATTAGTTGGAGCCGCTTGGAAGAGCTGTGATTGCAATATGAGATGCTGTGGAGGGCTGTGCTCCTCTGGGCATGTGTGTGAGCCCGTGATGGGGAACAGCAAAGAAGAGAGGGGCTATGAGGTGCCAGTTACCCACAGGGGTGTGCCCTAGTGGTAGAGAAGGGCAAAGGGATCGAGCAGGAAAGAAATGAGAAATGGGAGAAAAGGAAGAGACCCTTGTAAGGTGCTCCCCTCCATTATACACTGAAAAGCAACTCTGAGCCATGTAACCAAAGAAGACTGGCAAATTGAGTAGTTCAGTTATAGAACTCACAAACCCAGTGGTCTGGTGAACTTATAGGGTTTGTATTTCAGATTAGTGAGGGAGGGGGGTATTGGCAAAAGCCTTGAGAATGGTGTGGTTTATTTACAGCTCTGCCACTGATCTTGCTCTAGACACTGTATCTGCACCTGTGTTTCTCCTCTTCTTTTTATGTCTGTTGGTTTAGATTAATGATCTTTAGGCAGACACTGTTTCTTGCCAGGTGTTTGTATAGTGGCGACTGAGGAGCAGATCCTTTGACCTCTGCCAAGATCCTGGCAGATAGTGAAGAGGGAAGAATGTGGGTCTGTTTCTTTTTTGATGTGAGCATGGGGCTAAGGAACCTCTGGGTAGAATGATGCCAAATCTGGATGATTAATCTTACCATGTGACCCGAAGAATACACAATTTCAAATCAAACCAAATAACTGTAGATTTTAGAGCAGAGTCCAGTTTAAATAGAAAACTGTTCTAAACCTAGTGCTGTACCTGCACATTGCTATAGATGAGACTGTAGCCAGGATCCCGAAATCTGTGGGCAGCAATGCAACCAAAATCCAATGAGTTGAGTGATAGCTGATATGTTTTTAAATCTGTCTCAGCATCACTCTTTGCATCTTTTACTGGCCTTTCTCAAAGGGCATAGGAAAAAGAGCATTGGGGAAGAGGGGGAAAGAAGTAGGCTATGGAAATAACTGGAACCTTTTGCCTCTACTCTTAGTTTAACCTTTCCTTCCTGTCTTGGGTTAGTTTTTCCTCTTTCCACATTTTCCTCCTGCTTCTCTGCTCTGTTGACCATGTCATCCACCCTCAGCAGATAATCAAATAACAATTCAAACAACTGTCTGCTAAAGCATTTGTATCTGGTTAACTGGCACCCTTTTCGGCAGGCTTAGGAGACAGGCTGAAGGCTGAATAGGTGTAGACTGGCACGGTATCTTGTCATGTCTAAAGGTCAGATGTCCCCAAATCAGGAGTGAGGCAGATTTGAGGCAGGCTATGGCCCATGCTACACCTAGTCATAGGATAAATAACTCCTCTGTTTTCACAGATGTCATTCTAGTACTATCCACTAGCACAACAGTCACAAAAAGCAAATCAGCTGACCGCTTATTCTTCCTACATAAACAAATACAAGTTAGTCTTAAATGGAAAGTCTGAGTGATTGATGTTTTAATATAGCTGTGTTTGTATCATTAAAAATGCCCTGGCATCAATATTGATCTCTGAAAAATTGTTTCCTTGAATCTTAGTTATAAAGGGAGGGGAGAGGAGAGAAAACAAACCTAGTTTGTGGATTGCAACATTCTAGTATTTTCACTTCCTAGTCCACCCTTCTGTCCTCTCACCCTTCACACAAGCAGATTACACAGCTACAATGTTAATAGGAAACAGATGGAAATCTAGAAAAATAAAACCTCAGCTTCTTAAAAGGGAGGGTAATTAATGACTAGAGCAGCTTCCCAAGTGATGTGACACATTCATCATCACTTATAGCTTTTAAAGTGAGGTAGAATGTCTTTTTTTTTAGGTAGCAGGTTTAAAACAAACAAAAGCAAGTTTTTCTTCTTGCAGCACACAGTCAATCTGTGGAACTCTTTGTCCAAGGATGTTGTGAATACTAGGACTTTAACAGGGTTTTAAAAAGAACTAAATACATTCATGAAGGTTAGGTCCATCAATGGCTATTAGCCAGAATTGGTAGGAATTGTGTCCCTAGCCTCTGATTGTCAGAGGCTAGAAATGGATGACGTGAGAGAGATCATTTGATGATTCACTGTTTCTCTTCATTCCCTCTGGGGCATCTGGCATGGGCCACTGTTGGAAGACAGGATACGAGGCTAGATGGACCTTTGGTCTGACCCAGTATGGCCATTCTTATGTTCTTTCTAAAAGATACATTCTGAACACAAGTTATTGAACCCCAAAGTGTTCTCTTACGTAGTAGGAAAGAATAATTCTGCATGAATTAATGGTGAAAAATCTATGTCCTAATGTTATGCCAAAGATCAGACTCAATTATCATAATCCCTTCTGGCCTGAAAAAAAAATCGATGAATGAAAATGCACAGAAAAAAACAGAACACATTAACATCTATTAGCAGAAAAAGACCTTGAATGTTCTACACACATTAGCCATATCACAGCTCAAATGAAAAATATTGTGGCAATTCCTATAATTGATTCTCTGTTCAGCAACTACTTCCTTTCATAATTTTGCTGAATGTGATAGACCAATATTGTGGGATTTAAAACCTGACAATAGAGCTACTGCAGACATATGGTTTAATGGGATGGTGACTGGGCAACAAAATATTATAATAAGGAACACAAGCCGTGTTGGGATGTGGGGAACAGATTGGCACAAGAACAATATAAAGACAGAACTTGCAGTTTGAAACTAAATAAAACTGAATTTTATTTCACTGGGTTGCAGTGTGATGCCTCTACTTTAATCAGAAAACCACATCTTGTTTACCTCCAGTTCTGTAACTAGCTTTATTTTTTTTTCAAATTGAAACTTATTTGTACATTCTGAGAAAAACAACTTCAGCATAACTTTGCAGATCAGTGACAAAAGTAAAGGAAGCCTTTTTATTTTGAGAGAACCCTCTGTTGTTACCTCTGTTTCTCCCTCTTCTCATCCTCCTTCAGACTCAATAGAGCAGTGTTTAGGTATCTTTTGATGCTAATTGATACCACTTTGGGTATCCACCAGTAGGGGTCACTCCAACAATGCTCTCAAGGGATGACAACAATTAAAGTGCATATTATACCTCTCTTTCTGCTGTACCAGCTACAGTCATGGCCTATGTTCTCACTAGATGACCTATGAAAAACAGGTTTGGATATGGTGTAGCTGGGGAAAGGACAATGAGAAATAAGATAGTGCTGCAGTGATTCAGTAGATGGCACCTTCCCCCCTGAAAAATAGAAGTAATAGCCCAATGAAGGAGTTAGGAAACTCTGTTTGTTTGTTTTTCAGAAGAAATGTAAACCAACAACATTTAGGTCATTAAGAGCCAACAGCAGGCCAGGCCTTAGAGTCCAGGCCATGTTGCAACGTGTATAATAACATTAATTTTGCGTATTATTCCCCCCGTGGTTTCAATTCAAGATGGTATACTTCATTTCCTGTCATAAACTCTCATGTAATGCTACTATATGCTGTTAAACACACGTTGCATGGCATCCCATTGATGGGGGATGTAATTGCTCTGCTTTGTAGTCTTTCAAGATACAAAGATCTAGCCTAGGCCATGTGTTTATTTCACTTCGAGTGTTTTTCCATACTAATGAGTTTTTGACGGCGGTCTCTTTCCTGTCATTGTGTGATCAGCTGGGCAGTGATTCAAACACACCGAGAAAGAACACTGTACAGAAAGGAAACCACTGCCTTAGGAAATTAAGGTCCCAGCAGAAGTCGTTGTGAGCGACTTGTGTCTTTAAGTCTGTTTAGATTAAAGCTCTAGTCACCTTCTGAGGTAGAGCTTGTATAAATGTTTTGAAAAATCTAAAATTTCAGTAAAAAATACTTTCAGGAGAAATCTTCATTCTTAAGAGAGAGAATCTGTGGCTATGTATTCCTTCTATTCCAAGTGCAACACCTGCAGTGAACAAAGTTGATGGATTTCTCTTTATCTGAACTGATTATTTTCATTACTAATCTAAAACTAAATCTACTGTCTGTCATTTGAGATTACATCTAGACTGTGTTGCTTTTGCAGGATACTGGAGATATCCCAAAATAGCAATGCTATGTCCAAGGAATATGTCCGCATTTTTGAAAATGTTTTGAAAGAACGGATGTGCTCTTTCACCATCCCTGCAAACCTCGTTCTATGAGGAATAAGGGATGGCTTGAAAGAGCACTTCCTTTTGCAATTTTGTGCTGGATAGATGCACCAAATTTTGAAAGAACCTCTTTCAAAAGTAAATTGAAAAAAGATACGCAATTTGCGTACTGCAAATTGCGTATCTTTTTCTGATTTAACAGTGTAGTCTAGACGTAGCCTGAGAGTCAGTGAACATTCTGGGAATATAGACGTGACACCTCTTTTATGTTCCCTTGTGGATTTCAAAATATTTAATATGATTCAAATGAAGAATAGGGACCATTCTAACAAACTGCAGACAAATAGTGTTGAATAAATGGAATCTTTCATATTTTCATCCGCTGTGTGATGAGATATTATTCAGAAAACTGAGCACAATTAAAATCTACATGTAATTAGTACACAAGAATGCAGCTGCAAGTTTATCTTTGGTAAACAACCAGAAAATCTTCCAGTTGAGATGTTTCCTCCATGATACTTATTTGCTTCAGTGTCTTTAACAGTTTTCATCCTCCTTAAGGGATGTGAAAATAGAAAATGAAATGGGTAGATCAAAATTCTGTAGCACCTTCTCTGCTGAGCTACTGGTACTGACATTAACTTCATTCAGACAATATGATATATGATGTAATGCAGGGGTCGGCAACCTTCGGCACATGGCCCATCAGGGTAATCCACTAGTGGGCGGTGAGATTTTTGTTCACATTGACCATCCACAGGCACGGCCCCTCATAGTTCCCAGTGACCACGGTTCTCCATTTCCAGCCAATGGGAGCTGAGGGAAGTGGAGTGGACTGCACAAACGTGCTGGCTGTAACCTTCTGCAGCTCCCATTGGCTGGGAATGGCAAACCATGGCCACTGGGAATATACCTTGTGTCCTGACAGCAGATTACTCTGATGGGCTGTATGCTGAAGGTTGCTGACCCTGGTATAATGTTCACCTTGTGATTGGTCACCTGACTGACCAATTTACATCCCACAGTAGGACCAGAACTCTTACTGTTCACATTGAAACTTTCCTGATCTGGTGTTTCATTGTGAACCCAAAACCAGAGGCAGGAGTAGTCTCCTGTTTTGATGGGTGCACTGTACTGTGCTCTCGAGGTGGGGGTGGAAGCAACCATCTGCAGCAGTACCCCCCACCCTAGGACCACAGTCAGAAGAAGATGCCCTAGAAGGCAGGACAGAGGGGAGAACAAACATACCCTGCACTCACTCGTCCCCACATTACCCCACGTCACCTGTTCCTGTCTCATGGGGATGCACCTGGAGGCCTCATCTAGGCTTTATTATCTGACATGAGATCACAGTGCCACTCAGGACTGGCTCCCTTGGTCTCACAATTTCTATCAGTACAATTGAACCCCTGTGAAAGCTGTGCTGGCTCTCAAACAAACTCCAGTTCTTTGAGAGCATTCACTAGCACTGGAGAACATGAGAATGCTATGACGTGAAACCTGGTGATTTATACTGAATTTTGTTTGGACTTCTGGTTTCTGATTTGCTTAAAATTCAAAGAAAAATTGGAGGGATGTTGTAGTTAAGTGATAGGATTAACTGAGTTACCAATAGTATTGTAAAATGAAGCCTGGCTCTACCCCATTCCTTCCTGTTTTGTCTGTGAGAGTTTCCTCCACCATACTCACACTCCTGTTGTGGTACAGTTAAAAAAAAAGTAGCAAGTTCACAGCCTGCCATCCTGCATTGACTTATTCTTGTTGCACTAAACTGTCCCATTACAGAAAACTCCATCCCTTCTGCCTTTGTAGAAGCCTCTGCAGTTGCAAACCAAATGTACTGATCTCAGCAGAACTGTAGCCACAAGATATTTCAACAAAGAACAGTCCTGGAGCAAACTAGAGTGTGGATGGAGTAGGGCATGAATTGCTTTCTCTTTCCATTCTGCCATCACTTGCCTGGATCACACTGTGAAATTTAGTCTTCTCTGAACACAACTCTTGGTAGTTGGGCTTGCGGGGGCTGAGCAGAATTGAGCAGTCAGTGTAGGTCTGGGAAACCAACGTTCCTCATCATATCAACTGTCTCATTAAATGCTCAGTAATGAGCTTAGCTGACTTGGTGCTGAGTGTGGTCTGTGTTCTTGGCTATACTGTCTTTCAGTCTTCTCTCAGCTAATATGTTTGATGACAACCGTGTTCAGACATGGTAGAATGTGATAGACCAGCACAATTCTGAGACTGACATTCAAACTTTCCAAGTCTCTCCATTGATCTTGCCACTGGAAAAGGATTGAGGGAGGTAAATAAGGCTGCAAATTGCTGAAGCTGTTTGATACCCAAAGGTTGTCTGTTTGCTTTAAGGGCAGCCCAGAATTATCTCAGAAGCTCAGATGAAGAGGCTTAATATCTGCAGTCTTCTGCCAGCACATTGTACTCCAGGAGGGAAAAAAAAGACTTGAACTGAAAATAAATTCTGCAGGCATCTTTCTCTCTAAGGTCTGTCTGCAGGAAGTCAATTGCTATGCCATTAACTATATAGAAGTGCTCAGGGGCCAACAGTGGAATAATGCCTTAACAGTCACCACTTCTCTGTTGTTATGAATCATTTTAGCTGCTTGAGGCACTGCTGGAGGAGTCATTTCCACTGCAAAAACACAGAGTAAGGATCTATAGAAAATGTAAGCTCCCATTGTCAAAGGTTTGCCTTATTTAAACCAAAAAGTATTACCGTGTCTTCCGGTGAACCGAATCGGTTGTGAAATTCATTGTTTTACTGGAGAGCCAAGTGTGCTTTGAAATTACAAGCGAGTCACTTCTGAAATTGTTTCCTGTTTCTTGGTAGTTTTAATTGCAATAGCAAATTGCCTTTTATCCCCCCATTAAAGTCCCCTGCAGTTTCAGCTAGTTGCAAGTGTCTTTATGTGTTGACTTAACGTGTTGTGTAGGGTTAATGTAAGCATAGTTACAGTTGTGAAAAGGCCTGATGTTTTTGATCCCTGAAATTGAAGCCTTTAGCCAGTGGGAGGAAGAATGATGTGATATGGCTCCAGGGTACACTGTAACTGCAGAATTGGAATCTTTTAAGGCTCCGCCCTCAAAACTAGTCTGAGTGGGGAAGACCGGAAAAGAGTCGGGGAAGGGAGGAAGGAACATGACAGCAGGAAGTAACTAAGGAGAAGAACAGGAGACTTAAAGTAGTTTTAAAAAATGTACAACATCTTGTAGTGTATTTGAAAAAGCCGGAAAGGGTTTAAAGATACAATATTTTACTGTTTTAAATATCTATCTGTCTATCTATCTATGCATGTCTGTTACTTGTGCATTTGTAGATACATCTTATATCTTCGAAAATTTAAATTTAGCAGCTTCTCAGAGGTGACCTAGCGGTCTCCTTGTGAGGTCATATAGTCACCTGTTGGTTGGTGGAGAAGGAATTTCATGGATCTGGAACATCTTTTGGGCAATGGAATCAAAGCTTTTATCCAAACAATCTCCTTGCTGCAGTGTTTGCATTTAAAAACTTTTTTCTATGTTGAGAGATTTGCCATTCTGGGGTTCTCTAATTTAGGTATCAGGAATATCTCAAAACCACAGAGTGCTTTCTCAAAATTGAAGAAATGTTTTAGGAATAGCCATTGATAATGACTATTGCTTTCCTCTGATGATCTAATACCCACCTTGTCTATTTCCATACTCTCAGCTGTCCCAACCACCACAAATCTCAGTGCACTCAGTGGTGGCAGACTTAGGTCTTAAGATGCATCATACAAAGTAGCTACTCAGAATATAAATCTGAGTAGCGTGACAGACTATTTGGTGTCCGGGAGGTGGGCGGGCGATAGCCCGCCCACATTTAAAGGACCTCCCCCCAGCCTGCGGGAGGAGGTTGACCAGGAGGTCCCGCGACTTTGTGGGGCCACGGATGGGATGTG
>CM057845.1:107448045-107471197 GCA_030068395.1 Apalone spinifera | reverse complement strand
GGTAGCCTATTTTACATGCCTCTGCCAACAGAGGCATGTAGTCTAGACATACCCAAACAGACAAACGCTCTAAAATATATAGTAGATTACATAAGCATTGGACGAGAAAGAGAGAGAGAAAATAACTGTAACCCAGTGGTTAAAGTCACTTTGTGGATCTTGGCTTTAGTACAAGAAAGAAGGATAGGCCAGTGGCTGGAATTCTAGCCTGAAACGTGGGCTGAATTTCCTGCTCTATTGCAGACTTCCTTTGTGACCTCGGGCAAGTCAATTAGTCTCCCTGTGCCTCAATTTCCCATCTGTAAAATGAAGATAGTAGCACTTCCCTGCCTCTTCTGGGTGCTAAAGATAACAGCATTGCAGATTGTGAGATGCTTAGATTTTACAGGAAGGGAGGCTAGATAAGCACCTAACGTTACCTGTGATATTTTGTAAAAGTAACCGAGCTGCTTTCTTGTCTCTTCACACTAAAATGTGTGTTTCAGTTGATCAGCTTGGACAGCATGGTAATTGGAAACCAGAAGATGTAAAGGTTAAAGTGACAGCACTTTCAGATCCTTAGGGTTATTTGTCATGTCATTCTATCCTAGAAGCTCATTTAGGCTTTGGTGTGCCAGTCTCCCCTCTGAGGCCTTCCTTCCACCATGCACCAAAATTTGACACTACATGACTTAGACAGAACAGTTTCAGTGAACAACCTTGGAGAAGCATTGTTCTTCACTCTTGAGTTTGACAGGTTAAGAGCTACCGAAGTGTAGCTTAATCACTGATCTCCAAGAATGAAAAGAATCTCAAAAGAGAAAAACCTTTGTCAACTTCATGAGCCTTTTATCATGAAGACTGGAGTTCTCAAAAATACATTGTCCCCTTTAACCTTTTATCTTTGTCTCCATGGCTGGCCTGGTCTTCACATACTTTAATTGTTCTTTTCCCACAAAGAGTGTCTCCCGGTAGCTAACTGTTTTGTTTCCTGAGGGGGGAACATCAGAAAGCTTGATTTTTTTTCTTTCCCTATATACCCACTCAAACATCTAGGGGCCAAAGCCTTGAAAAATCAGGATCTCATGCTATTTCTAGTATTTCCTTGGCTTTGCTTGTTTTTGTTTTATTTTTTCCTGACTGGGCCAAAAATCAAATTTGTACAAACTCATCCCAAACCCTGGGGTTCAGACATAAAGGGTTTTCAATCCTGAAAGTTGCTGATCATTCTCAACTTCCATTGACGCAGCCCTTCACAGGAAGCCCTGGCTAACCTGGTAACTTTTTTCAAAGATTGAAATGTTAACTATTTCAGTTTTCAGTGGGAAAAAAAAATCAGAGTGCTCTCAAAAAGACAGAAAGTACCTCCATCCACTTGACCAGGTTCAGTGTGAAAACAGTGCCAGTGAACAGAGAGCAGATCAATGCTGCCGTGCGGCACTAGCCCTGCAATCTTGGCAAACGTGCAGTGGTGCAGTCAATGCAGGCTCATTTGCCTGTGGATTGCCAGTGGTCATTATTTTTCCAGGGTCATCCTGACATTGCGGGGGCCTGAATGCCCTGAAAGAGCTGTGATTCCATTTTGGGGCAGTGTTGCACAACGTCAGTACATGACTGCAATGGTAGGACAGGAAGCTATGATGCTATGCCACTGTGCTGGGATATCACACATCACAAGGTTGGGTATGCAACTTGCCAGCATTGCAAATAGATTAACACTTTGTTCCAAGTGTATTCAGTAGGATACTTCAAAAGTTACACTGAACCTCCCAAAATGTTCTCTTTGCTAGTATTGCCTTTCAGACAGGCAGCTTGTCGAAGAGCATATTTTAACACTGAGAGTCAGTATCCTAGTGGTGAATATTAGGGTTAAAGATAAGACATGATAGATGTGGAGAGCAGTTATTTCATTATCTCTGTCTCCTGGCTGATACTAAAGAACATACTTCTCTGGCATTTGTGTCGGGGAATAGGTGCTTCACTGATGACATTAATACATTGTCAACACTGCAGGTGAACTTTATCTATTTAATTACTGGGAAGGAAAAGGTCTTACTCTTTCTGGTGTGCTTCAGGCAGATGAATGCAATTTTGATTTAGAAGAGAAAGAATAATCATTCTACAGAGGACATGCAAATAGCTAAGAGCAATCAGTGTATTAATAAACAGGTATCTCCAAAATTAATCTGAAGATCAAACTGAAGCACACTAAGAGAACTGAACACATAATGAGATGGTAAACCTCATGAGAGAGTGGAGTTTGTTTTAATATTTCTCCAGTGAAAATCTCCCCATTCCCATCCTTACTTTAGGGCAAAAAAGATGTTTTTTTCCCACTGTATATGTCAGATCCTCCTCTGATGTAAATCAGTCCTTTCTGGGCACAGATACTAAAGAAACTCCACTAGAATCAGCAGTGCTGTTCCAGAATTACATTGGTGAAACTAAGGACCAGACTGTGCAACCTAAAACCTCCAATGATGTCAAGAAAAGTACTGCAGGCAGAATAAACGCAGCATATGAACTGTAGGGTTCAGGAGTATTGTGATTGGACACTGTCCAAAATGGTCATAATTTATTGGAATAGTTGGAGAGGTAAAGTAAGCAAATATTTCATTCAAGAAGCTAAGGAACTGACAAATCCACTTGCTATTTTGATCTCCTTTTTAGCCACAAAGGTTGGATTTCTGTCCCTCCAGTATGCGGAAAACTTTTAATGCAGTTTTCTGCTGGCTTCCCAGAATGACCAGGATTTCCTTTTTCCCCATTAAGGGCAACCACATACACACATGGACACCGCATAACAAATTAGTTGCAGAAATAATGAACTGTTTTTTTATAGACTACTGTATTTGAGTTTATAAAGGCCTGTTAATTGCTTTTCCATATACCTCACTAAAGGGAAGCTTCCTAGTGACACGTTTCTGGACTTTCGTGTTTGTTAGAGTTGAGTTTTAATTTTGAAATAATTAAAATATTTGTTTTTAAAGTGAGCTTATTTAAATAGTTTGGGGTCAGAGGTCTGTTTTTAAAAATAGGCACTCAATTCCTATTTGTATTTTTAAAAACAGACCTCTGACCCCAAACTGCAATAAAGGTATTTGGAATACTATTTTTTCCAATGATTAATACCAAGATTTACTTGGAACTTAGTCTTTGATTTCCTCTGTTTAATTGTAGCCCTAAGTGAAATAGGGTTTTGATTTACAGAAAATGTAGAATTGTGTGAAAGCTTTAAATTGTAGTAACAAAATTTCCCACAATAATAATTTCATATTATTTCAGTTCAGAAGATCTAAGGGTAGATTTGTATGGGGGGGAAAACTACAGCAGTCAAGTTTCACATTTAAAACAGGAGGAAAAAAATCTAATACATTTCCCACTTTTGATTAATACGTAGGTTTTGTTTCAGAGAGATATTCGTGTTTGTCTGTTTCAGCATAAACAACAAGGAGTCTGGTCTTTCTTTCTTTTTCTCTTCACCATCTGAGGAAATGAGTTGTAGCGCATGAAATCCTATGCTCCAATACCCTAATAAACATGTTAGTCTTTAAAGTAACGTAGATAAACAATGCAGTGATCTAGAACAGTAGTGGGCTACCTGTGGCCCAGGGCTGCATGCAGCCCACTGGGGTTCTGGTTGGCCTGAGACACATTTTGTTTACCATTGCCCATGTGTAGATTGCCAGATTCCACTGGTTTCTGTCCATGTAGTTTTTCCCCCACAGGTATTGCTAAATTGACATACATGCAAGCAAAGGCACATGAAGTGATGTGTATGCTGATTGCACACCACATTGACTCTGAGAACCGTGTGCTCCCTCTGCATCCCATCAAAGAGCTGCTACAGTTCAGTCAGTACAGCCTGCAAATTCTAGGTATGCAAACCCAGTTGACAAAATTACCCTGTTCCAGGAGACTGTCTGGGTCACAACAACCTTGCAGCTCACTGAAATGAAGGAAGGCACCTCCTGAGACTTGCTCACTAGCCTAAGTTGCCCATCTCTAATCTAGAATGATTTTCCACTCCCTTACAATCCTCCACTTTAAGGCTGAGGAGAGCTCTTCAGCAAATCCTGCAATAATGCAAAAATGTAATACAAAATGACAAATTAATTGCATACCTTGTGCCTCCAAACCTGGAAATTTCTACAACATGTGGAGTCCAATTTAATTAAGGAATCTTTCTATGGGGACTGCTGTCAAGGAGACTGCTCATCTCTGCATGAAGCATTTAAAATTAAAAAAAAAATAAAAAAATCTATGAGCAAATGAAAAAAGCACACATGGGTTCCTGCAAAGCATCTCAAATGCCAATTAAAAAGATTAAATAAAATGAAATGTAATTTTGAGCTATTATTCCAGAAATCACAACCGCATATTATAAAGCGCTATTCCCACTGGAAATCTAGCAAAAGTTGTATGTCTAATATATGAGCAGTAAGACATTTGTGCCTTCTCAAGCAACTGTAATATAGAAAATATAATTTAGCCTTTTAAAAGAATCAGCCTCCTTTCCCCACTAAATATGGCATTCCCTATCAAATTATCCACGAAAGAAAGAAAGAAAGAAAGAAAGACCATCCAATAGCCAGATCTTCAACTGTGACACATTAAAGATCTGCTATTTCATATCCCAGTAGGAATGGAAATGAAAGCCTTATTCCACTGCTGGAAAGGAGAGATTCTCATCTTCCCAATAGGATGCAGAACACTATTGATATTTTTTCAGTTTATGGTACCAGGGTGCATTATAGTATCTAAATGCTGCATTACAATGTGTTTCTAACCCCCAGAAGGTCTGTGAGATATCTGACTTTGAATTTGTGACATTTTTGTGTTGAGAAACTATATTGTATTTTAAATTAGTTTTAGAAGTTTGAAAATATGGCTGTGGACTCAAAGTCCAGCTTCTCTGGTGTAAATTGGTTTACCAGAGAAGCTGGACTCAGTCCATTGACACATATTGACTTTAACGGAGTATACTAATTTACACTAGCTAAGGTTCAGGTCCTGTGCAAACTAATACACCTGGATTTGCAGGTGGAGAGAGCCCAGTTACATTCTTTTAAAAAAGCTCTCTAAACAATCGTTCCTGTAAAATATGTGATATATATTTTACATCCTGGTGGAGTACAAGGGTTTGTAAGCACTTACCAGGATGAATTGCACCACTTAGTTAACTTTTCACCATTCCTGAATATTTGGATATAACAAACTCATGCCAATGAGTGCACTACACACTCTGTTTAAGATTAAATAGGTTTCTTACATCTACAAGTTGAACCTCCCTGGTTCCCGGACCAGAGGAGGTGTCCTCTGCCACTTTCCCCCAAGCCAAGCTGGCCTCCTGCCTCTGGCCTCCTTTACTCCCTCCCCAGCAGGACTATCCATCCTGTTGTCACTGCTCCCCCAGCCTCAGGCTGCCATGAATGGACGGGCTTCTTGGGCCCCCAGCACTGGCCCCACACTACTGCGGGTGCCCAGGATTCCCCAGCTCTGTACTCCTGCAGGAGGCTGAGGTTCTCCAGCCCCTGGCTCTGCGCTGCTGTGGGTGGCCAGGTTTCTTCATCCTTGGCCCTGCGCTGTACAGAAGGCTAAGGTTCCCTGGCCGCACACTGCCACATGCTGCCAGGCAGGGGCGGATGGGGGTTTTGTGGGGCCCAGGGCAGCACAATTTCCCGCCCTCCCCCCTTGACATGGCGCATGTGTGGGGCTTCTGGAAGCATGGGGCCCAGGGCAGCTGCCCCGGTCGCCCTGCCCTATATCTGCCACTGCTGCCAGGCTTCTCCAGCCCCTAACCCCATGCTGCCACCAGCTGCAATTGTTTTCCAGCCCCTGGCCCCACACTGCCATGGATGGCCAGGTTTCCCCAGCTCTGTGCAGCCGCATACTGCTGGGCGTCTCCCTGACCCTGCACTGCCATGGGCTGCCAGGTTTCTACGGCCCCGGCCCCAACACTGCTGCCCCCAGCACTGGCCGGGCTGCTGGCCTTCCCACCTTTAGGCTCTTGGGCCTTCTGGTCCAGGGGCATCCGTGGTCCTGCCAGACCATGGATGTTGGCAGACCAGAGAGTGCTGGTTTTCAAAGGTGCAATTTGTACTGCTGTTTGCAGGCTTTACTATAACACCAAAATGTCATGTTGATGTACACTGTGAATTAGTGATGTTTTGGTGTTAAGTATTACTTGAACAAATGAAAGGTAAGTTTGTATTCTGAGGGAGGTACCTTTTCAGGAATGGGCATATCAAGAATGAACATAAGAACGGCCATATTGGGTCAGACCAAAGGTCCATCTAGCCCAGTATCCTGTCTTCTGACAGTGTCCAATGCCGGATGTCCCAGAGGGAGTGAATAGAACAGTAATCATCAAGTAAATCCCTCTCCCGTCACGCATTCCCAGCCTCTGACAGAGGTTAGGGACACCATTCCTACACATCCTGCCTAATAGACATTGATGAACCTAACCTCCATGAATTTATCTAGTTCTTTCTTGAACCCTGTTAAAGTCCTGGTCTTCACAACCTTCTCCGGCAAGGAGTTCCACAGGCCGACCATGTGCTGTGTGAAGAAAAACTTCCTCTTGTTTGTTTTAAACCTGCTACCTATTAATTTCATTTAGTGACCCCAAGTTCTTATGTTAAGAACAAGTAAATAACTTTTCCTAATTCACTTTTTCCACACCAGTCATGATTTTATAGACTTTTATCATCTCTCCTCTTAGTCTTCTCTTTTCTATGCTGAAAAGTCCAAGTCTTTTAAATCTCTCTTCACATGAGATCCATTCCAAACCCCTAATCATTTTTGTTGCCCTTTTCTGAACTTTTTCCAATGCCAATATATCTTTTCTGAGATAAAGCAACCACAGCTGTATTCAAGATGTGGGTGTATCATGGTTTTATATAGAGGCAATAAGATGTTCTCTGTCTTATTCTCTACCCCTTTTTAAATGATTCCTAACATTCTGTTTGCTTTTTTGATTGCCGCTGCACATTGAGTGGTTGTTTTCAGAGAACTGTCCACAATGACTCCAAGATCTCTCTTTTGAGTAGTTATAGCTAAATTTGTCCCCATCATATTGTATGTATAGTTGGGATTATTTTTTCCAGTGTGTATTACTTTACATTTACCAACATTAAATTTCATTTTGTTGCCCAATCACTTAGACTGTGAAAAGCTTCAAAAAGATCTCACCAAACTGCTTTGGTCTTAACTATCTTGAGCAGTTTAGTATCATCTGCAATGCAAACACCTCACTGTTTACCCTTTTCTCCAGATAATTTATAAATAGGTTGGATAGGATTGGTCCTAGTACAGACCCGTGGGGGACACCACTGGTTACCTCTCTCCATTTATTCCTACCCTTTGTTTCCTGTCTTTTAACCAATTATCAATCAATGAAAAAACCTTCCCTCTTATCCCATGACAGCTTACCTTACTTAAGAGCCTTTGGTGAGGGACCTTTTCAGAAGGTTTCTGGAAATCTAAGTAAACTATATTTAGTGGATATCCCTTCTCCACATGTTTGTTGACCCCCTCAAAGAAATCTACTAGATTAGTGAGACATGATTTCCCTTTACAGAAACCATGTTGACTTTTCCCCAACAAATTATATTCATCCACATGTCTGACAATTTTATTCTTTAGTATAGTTTCAGCTAATTTGCCTGGTACTGACATTAGACTTACCGGTCTGAATTGCCAGGATCACCTCTAGAGCACTGTTTAAATATTGGCATCCTATTACCTATTTTCCAGTAGGGTACAGATGCTGATTTAAAGGGTAGGTTATAAACCACAGTGAATAGTTCCACAATTTCACATTTGAGTTCTTTCAGAGCTCTTGGATGAATGCCATCTGGTCCCGGTGATTTGTTACTGTTGAGTTTATCAGTTTGTTCCAAAACCTCCTCTAATGGCACCTCAATCTGGGACAGTTCCTCAGATTTGTCACCTAAAAAGAATGGCTCACATTTGGGAATCTTTCTAGCATCCCATCCCGTCAGCCATGAAGACCGTAGCAAAGAATTCATTTAGTTTCTCCTCAATGACTTTTGAGTGCTCCTTTGGCATCTCGATCGTCCAGGGGCCTCACTGGTAGTTTAGCCGGCTTCCTGCTTCTGATGTACTTAAAAAAACGTTTGCTATTACTTTTTGAGTGTTTTGGCTAGCTGTCCTTCAAACTTCTTTTGGGGTTTTCTTATTATATTTTTAATTTAATTTGACAGAGTTTATGCTCCTTTCTATTTTTCTCACTAGGATTTAACTTCCACTTTTTAAACAACTCATTTTTATCCTTCACCACTAGACTCACCACTAAGCTGCCCACAGCCAACTTTCCCCACATAGAACCCTCTCTTCCCCACAGTTTGGATTCCCCACACACAAACTTGGATCCTGCCAGTTTGGACCTACCTGCCCCATACCCTGTGTGTGAGAAATAGAGGGGCAGAGCCCTGAGATGTTTCTGGGGACAAACGTAGCCCATATTGTGGAGAGTGTATTAAAATTGTGTGCTCCCTTTAAATTTCAAGTCATTATCCTGGTCTTGCTTGAAGGCAGGGGCACCTAAGGGAAATGTGTGATCTGGACTGAGCAGCAGAGAATTTGCAGGCAGCTAAATTATAAAAAGGTGTGGGGGGGGAGGGATTTCTAGTTAGGGCGCAGCTTCTATCACATCCACTGTTTCTGGTTTTGGTTCTTATGTTAAGGTTCTGGATTTTAAGAAATAAAGTAGCTTTACACTACAACCTTTGAATTTGTTTAATAGCTAACCTTTCTCTGGAAATAACATCTAACCCATGTGAATTCAGTATCTCAGAGCTATTTTGTGGCTGTGCCCAGGCCCCACACCAAAGGGTAGCATGTTCTGCTGCCTGTGGAGAAGACCAGGAGGCAGATTATGATTCTGCATTACAGTTTGGCTCCTGGGATGATCCTTGCTGTCAGACAGAGGTTCCCAGTGTTGGGTCCTTACCTAATTCAGTGTTCATGATCCCACAGCATACCAGCAGATCTCCGTTGGCTGGTATTTTGTGGAGTAGGGCCTTGGTGCTTTCTTTTCCCCCCACTTTCTCATGTGTTTATGTGCAGTGTTGGACCAATAAAGAGGCTAAAATTGGTTTCATTTTCATGGTACCACCGCCTTACTTATGGTTCCCAGTTCTTTATCCAAAGGCCAAATTATTGTATAATATATCCAAACATGAGGAACTTTTTAGAAATGTCTTTAAATTAATGTGATTGGAGATTATAAGTTACTAAATATTTAATATGGCTCCTATCAAAAAGAAACTTGGTCCCTAGTGTTCATGTACAGCCCTCACCCTCCCATTTCACCCAGTTGCAGATACACTTGGGGCCAGTGGAGCTTTTGGCACTGGTACAATGATCCCCCACTGCTCCCTGCCGCTTGTCAGTTCTGGAAGCTATGTCTCCCCTTGCACTGCTCCCTTCAGTATATCCACCCCTCACATGAGATATAAAGGAGTGTCTTCTGTGCTTTGATAGCCCGGCATGACTGACACAATCCAAGCTGCAATTTGCCCCTAATACAACATAGAATTGTCTGATCGTTAAAGGTACATATACGATACATGCACAGTATCAGTTGTTGTGATGGTTCAAATGGAAGCCTTCTGGGTTTTGCTCTGTGGAGCAGCAAACACCAAGTGAATCCACACATTGGGAAGCAGGTTGAAGGAAAGGTTAACTAAACAGCATATTGCTTTGCTTGCCATCCTTCCCTTCTGTCCCCCCAAGTCTGGTACAGAAAACTGTGTTTAACTCTTTAATCATTATTATAGTTCTCATTTAATTTTGCCTCACAGCTCACCCTTGAGAACATTTACACTGTAGTCAGTATTTAAACAAAGCATGGGGTAGTTCCTGGAGACTGATGCCCTGAGGGTACGCTAACACAGCAATGGGAGACACTTAGAAACTTAGAAGAGTTTATGGCAGGAGGTGCAGCTGTGCACTGCTTGTTAATAATATAGACTATGGCTTCATGTTGCTCCATTGTGAGAGGTGCCTGTGCATTGTTGCACTGTAATTGAATTGTGAGCAGTCAGTGATTCTACTCCGTGGGTAGCCCCACTCCTCTTTCTAGTGTTATGGGGGAGTTTGGCCTGGGCCACTCTCATGGGCATCCGGTATGTGGGGAGGCGGAGGAAGTCACAGCCTTCCCAAACTGCCAGCCTGGCCCCACTCACACGCTGCCCCCAGAACGCCTGCTGTAGGCATTCGGGGGGCGGAGTGTTGCTGCTCCCAGTGCTCACCCTCCTAGTGCATCTGACCGTGGAGGCTGGGGACGCGCACTCTCCTCCCTCCCTGTGCTCCAGCCCACTGAGGCTAGAGCAGTGGTCTCCAACCTTTTTTAACCACAAGATCACTTTTTCCATTTAAGCGCAATGTAAGATCTACCTCAAACCCAAATACCCTCACCCCACTGCCTCCTGTCCCTTCTTTGAGGCCCTGCCCCATCTCCACCCCTTCTCAAAGGCCTCACCCTGCTCACTCCATCCTCCTTCTCCCCCCATCCTCACTCACTGTCACCTGGCTGGGAAGGGGGTTGGGATTCAGGGTCTGGTCTTGGGCTAAGGGGGTTGAAGTGCGGGAGGGGCTCTGGGCTTAGCCCAGGGTGAGGGATTGGGGTCCAGGAGGGTTTTTAGGATTCAGGCTCTGGGAAGGAGTTTGAGTGCAGGGGGACTCACATCTGGGGCAGGAGGTTGGGTGTAGGAGGAGTTTCAGGACTGAGACAGGGGTTCAGGAAGCAGGCTCTGGCTGGGCACCGTGTCACTGAGATGGCTTCTGGGTGGTGGAGCAGTGGGGTTAAGGCAGGTTTACTCCTGCCCTTGCCCTGCACCACTCCTGAAAGCAGCTGGCATGTACGGCAATGGCTCCATGATGACATGTGCTGGCCCCTCAACTACAGACACTGAGTCCCAGCTTCTACCGGCCACGGTTCTCCATTATTGATTGATGGGAGCTGCAGGAGTGGTGTCTTCAGGCAAGGACAACATGTGGAGACCCCCTGCTCTGTTTTTCTCAGGGGCTGCAGGGACATGCCAGCCACTTCCAGGAGCAGCAATTACCACAGGGATAATGACTCCAGCCATGCCAGGTTCAAAATTTCAGAACTCACTACTCAAAGAATTAAATGTAAGTGTAAGAAAGAAATGAAAATGATGAAATGCACAGACCAATCAAAACCCCAAAATAATACTCTTTGCAAACAGTAAAAGAAGTAACAACAACAACCCCCCCACGTATGTGTTGGGCCGGCAGATGAGAGTGAAGGACAGTCAGTGTGTGTTTGTGAGAATGACAGACACACACACACAGTGTATGAGAGTGACAGAAATTTTCATTGCCAAGCTCCCTCCATCCCCTTCTGTCTGTGTGGAGATAGGGTACAGAAATGGGGGAGGAAGGACACCCTCTTCTCCCTCCCACCACCCTGAACAATAAGCAGGAGGCTCCCAGGGGGCAGTTCCAAGGCACAGGGCAGGAGCAGCATGACAGTGGGTGGAGGGGCAACTGAAGTCCCTGCGCTTGATAGTGTCCTGGCCAAACCAGCCAGGATCACCTGTCAGAGGCTCCAAGATCTACTGGTAGATTCCGATCTCCTGGTTGGTGACCACCGGGCTAGAGCCATATGCTACCTGCCCTCCCTGTGTTCCAGGCCAGGGAGGCTAGGGCATGCATTCCCATGCCTACTCCTCACCTTCCTGTGGTGGGGGGAGGGGCTCATGCAGTGTGCTGCCCACCTCCCCATGGTGGTGGTGGGGAGCTAGAAGGTGGCTTGTCACCCTTTGGGGGCGGGACCTCAGCAGAAGGGACAGGATTGGGGACGGGACTGGGGACTTGCCTCCCCTAGTCCTACCTTCACTGACTGCCCATAGCCACTTTTTTTCTGTGGCTTTTAAGAGACAGAACCAAACATGTACTGGCACGGACTTGGGTTGTTTGTTTTTAACTAGGCAGTAGTTTTTTTTTTCCCATTCGGCTTACAGTTGCAACATTCAGGAATCATTAATTTGCTAAGCCCTTGTTGTTCTGTTCCATACCATACTTCATGTGGAAAATTCAAGGGCAACAGCTCAGACCTCTTGAAAGCTTCCTTCTAAGCATAACCTTTGATCTGTACATTGCTGTAATTCAACTATCTGCATAAACGCTGTTCTCTGCTGCAACCTCTTGGTGGCAATAGAATGAGGTAGCATTCTAAAGTGTAATGAAAGGAGAAATCTTTGGGGGGGGGGGTTCTGTTGCAAATGTAAGGTTCCACTGACAGTATTGGAGTGAGATGGTATTAAGTCCACTTGCTCAAGTTTTTCCTCATCGGTCAATCACATATTTGTTTGCTTTCTCCCTCAACCATCTATCTTCTCCTAGTTTGTGAGTGCTTACTGTGGGCTCAGGTGCCAGAAATCTGGTCTTTGGAACAAATGAATACTGAAGGCTCATGAAAAAACCCAAACTATTTCTGCAACTACTGAAAGTGTTTACATGTGGTCTTTACATGACTCCAATCTTCTAGTTCTTGTTTTCTTTTCCTCTCCACCCTCAGATCATCGGCACCATGGATATTTGAGTTTATATACAATGGTTGTCATGAAACTACCAGTGCTTGCCAACTAATCCCACATTGTGTTATCTGAAAGTACCTCAGATACCTCCTATTCTAATTAGCAAATTATCAGTAGTAATGACAAAACTTACCTTTCCATAGCTTCTGCTGTGATTTAGGGGATAATATCCCCTATCGTTAGATATATTGAGCTCCCATCATCATTACAAGACATCATCTGTAACAAGCCAAACTTAGCATTGATATGAGTTTTAAAGACATTTATGCCTACTTGTGCCAGCAGTAACTTTGATCGCACATGGAAATGGCCTGTAACCAGTTCTAATTAAATTCCTAAAACTCTATTTGGTCAATGTCCTGGAAGGGGTGTTACCACCAGTTTTATCATAAGCTTAATTTCAGATGTAGGATGGTGCTTTTTTACATATTCTATTGCTGATGTTCTAAGTCCCATTGAACACTTAGTTAATATCAGTTGTGCCTGACAGCTGAATACTCCTATTTACCTTTTCTCATAACACAATTGAATAGCATTGAATAGCATTGAATCAGCACTGTTCTAAAAAGAACAGTGCTGATTCAACTGCAATTTCTGAATAATTGGTATGGAAACTGTTTATCCCCAACATTGTTTTGTAACGGTACAGTCTGCCTGAACCAACATAACATATTTGGGACCATGAACTGTACTTACTGTACTCATTGCCTTAAAATAAATTGAATCAAATATATAATTATGGTGCACCAACATAAAAAGGTACAAAGTAAAGATGGTGATGGACATTTCCTCCCGAATGCCTCCACACAGAGCTCTTGTGGCTTCCTGACCTTTAATATCAAGCTGGGAGGAATTGATTTGTCCTAATTTACCAATCTGTGGGAATATTTGCCTTGTTTTCCTCCTATTGCTGATGAAGGCTTCCCTCATGCATAGTGTAAAGCAGTCAGATTAGTTTGGGCTGTGTTTCAGGGGTTGGAGGTGAGGATCTTTGGTCCAATAAACCCCTATCTTCTGAAGCTCAATAAATGAGACATCTGCCATTGCCATATTGTTTTTTATCTGCATACTCAACATGGGCCATTGACAATGGAACTTTCTGTACCCCTGCTCTCTCATACACTAGCCTACTGAAGCAATCTCAGTGCATGCCTCGACATCCTTCCCCTGGAACTTTAGAAAATGAGGAGTGGATAATGATGCACCCTTTAACAACAGTGTCACAGATGTTTCACTATAACATTTATACTTGGGTCTGTATCAATATTTCTGCCTCCAGTTCATAACTGAAGCAGTGATATTCATGTACTCGTTAATGGTGCAATTTTTCTTGCCATGTTTCATTAGACGCTTTATTATTCACACAATTATTTTGCCCCTCTTCAATTTTTTTCTGTTTCACCATGCATTTTTTTATGTGATTTGCTCCCCCTCTCTCATCCATGAATTGCATGTATGACGAAACCTTGCTTTGTCAGTGTGAAAGTGTCCTTGCCAATCAGAGTATCCACAGTGTACATTTTTGATGACATTCTAAAACAAGACTGAAGAGAGAGAAAGTGAGAGTGGGTGTTAAGCAGGCTGAAAAGCTAATAATTAGTGGCACCTGCATTTGGTTATTTCTTAAATAACATTTCTCTTTCGGAACTTAGATGCCTAGCACTGAGAAGAGGACAATCTATTCATACTCAGGCTTATGGCTGGATTTTAATAGAGAAGACAAGTTATTTGTTCAAACTTAGCATCTGTAAACCTTTTAAAAATAGACCCCTTTCTGTTTTTACAAAATTTATTAAGGGTATATGGTGAGTGCTATACAATAAATGTTTATTTATTACTAAGTGATCCAGTTTTCTCTTTTTCTCCTGTTTTATGATTTTATGCTTCTTCAAGGTCAGAGAGCGGCGTACTCTTTGTCAGCATGGGATAATTGTGTGGGACTGAAAGTTAATCTATCACACTACTGCAGGCCTTCCAAGAGGGGGAGGGGAAAGGAGGACAATTGCCCAGGGGACCAGGCAATTTAAAAAGACCTGGAGGTCCCTGTCTGCCACCGTTGCCATGATAGCAGCAGCAGTGGCCAGGAGTGGGCTCTGGGCAGTGTTCTCTGTAAGCTGAGTGCTTGGGTGGCCACCCACAAGAGATTCCAATGCCTCCCAGCTGATTAGCAGAGTGCCCACAGACTCCTGCAGCCAGCACCATGTGATTCTACTGGTGGTGCACATACACACATGCCTTGGTGTACATACCAACATTTATTCCTCACACGGTTGGCAGAAATTAGAGGGAACATTGATGCTAGGCCCTTTAAAATTGTCTGGGTGGGCTGCAGGGCTCCTAGGCACATGCAGGGTGCTAACAGTGATGGCAAAGGCAGCAAGGTGGGCATGTAGAAGCCATACTAGAAGCGCACGGCCAGCAACACAACTGGCAGCTTGCTTGGCACAGCAGTTCAGCCAGCAGCTCACTGGGCACCAGCGAGTGCCAGCACAGCACTGCCCAAATGTCAGGCAAACTGTGTCCCATTGACTATTTTGCCTCAGCGCCCAGAATTGCTGTTGGTGAACTTGCATCACTCCATTGCTGCACTTGAATCCTGACCACAGGTACAATGCAGTGGGAATTTCCATAGTCATTCATGGTTCAGAATATAGTAGCGCATCGCTTAGATAATCATAGATTACAGTTTTCTGGGGGAGCTAGCATGAAATCTCTTTCCCCAACTCTCCTAGGTTTCATCCTAAAGTGAAAGAGTACCATATTATGAAAACTATAAAAACAATAGTCCTGTAGGGCAAAACCTACTTCATCAGATGAGCTGAAGAATAACAGAAACCCAGAATTTTATAACAGACAAAGAAGGTGGGGGGGGAAGTATCTGTCAATAGTAGATCCAGTACTGATGAGGCTAATTAAGAGGGCTGGAAGTGTCCCATACTTAGCTTTTGATGTAAAAATGAGGTGTTAAATGCAGGGAAGGCTGGCTTTTATAATGCAGCATCCAGTTGTCTTTGTTCAAGCTCAGGGAAACTGTCAAATTTGCAGATGAATGTCAGTTCCACATTCGTTCTCTGTAATTGCCTGGTGAAGTTCATTTGTAGAAGAATGGATACTTGTAAATACATGATTTAGTGGCCAGGCAAATTACAGTGTTCCCCTACAGTTTTATGTGTATTGCCATTTATGATGTCTGATTTGTGTCCATTCATCCTTTGTCGTAGATACTGTCCAGTTTGGCCAATGTACATGGCAGAGGGGCATTGCTGGCATAGATCACATTAGAAGATATGCAGCTGTATGAGCCTCTGATATTGTGGCTTATGAAGTTAGGTCCTGTGATGGTGTTGTTTGTATAGATGTGTGGACAGACTTGGCAACAGGGTTTATTACAGGGGCAGGCTCCTGGGGCTATGTCTAGACTGCAGGCTTCTTTCAGAAGAAGCTTTTCCGGAAGAGATCTTCCAGAAAAACTTCTTCTGAAAGAGAGCATCTACACAGCAAAAGCTCATCAAAAAAGTGATCTGCTTTTTCAAGAGATAGCGTCCACAATGAATGGACGCTATCTCACATTTAAGCTGTGATTACTATGGACGGAGTGGCCACCAGGGTAACTGTGCTTTTTCCTCTTTCCTCTTCTTTCAAAAGAACTCCCTCTTCCCCAGCCACACATGCCTTTTTTCGAAAGAGCTCTTTCGGGAAAAGGCTTCTTCCTTGTAGAAAGAGGTTTACCAATGTTGGAAAAACCCATCTTTTTTTTCTATTTTTTTTTCAAAAGAACGCGATTGCAGTGTGGACGTAACTGGAATTTTTTTTGAAAAAAACAGCTGGTTTTCCAAAAACACTCTGCAGTGTAGACATACCCTAGGTGAGTGTATCTGACGTGTGATGTGTGGCTGCTGGAAAGTATCTGCTTTTGGTTAGGGGGTTGTCTGTAGATGAGGATTAGCCTGCACATCTTCTAATGTGATATATGCCATCAGAAATGGTAACACACATATACCTGGAGGGGAACATTCTAACTTCTGTTATTCCTCTGTGGAGAAAATTGACGCTGCTGCAGGCTGCTGCAGTCGATCTTCCAGGGTTCAAATTAGCGGGTCTATTGAAGACCTGCTCATTCGAACTGAGAGAATGCTCTTGTCAGCGCCAGTAGTCCTGCTCTTCATGAGGAGAAAGGGAAGTCGATGGGAGCATTTACTCCTAACCTCCTGCTGTGTGGATGACACCAAAATGCGATTTAAGATATGTTGACTCCAAGCTACCTAATTAATGTAGCTGGAGCTGCGTATTTTAATTTGACTTTTCCCTTTAGTGTAGATCAGGCCTACGGTGTCACAGGACTACTTGTTGTTTTTAAAGTTACAGACTAAAATGGCTACCCCTCTGAGACTTTTTAATATGAAAACTATGTTAGGAGTAATCATTAATCTTGACAACTGGCTAATAAGGAAGATCTGCAGATCTGTGGATAATTACATATTGTAATGCCTTTTGCTCTCTGTTGAGCATAATCTTGTTTTGTTCTTCTATAAATCCGTGTGGTGTCTGTGGTGTATTAGCATTTTTCAAATATTAACTAATCCTGATTGGCAGGAAGGGAATGGAGAGCTGAGTGAATAATTTGCAACTAATAATTTATCTGATTAATTTAGCCTCTTTCTACTTGCAGAATATCCATAAACAGAATGTGGAGACGGAGTCCCTTACTTTAGGCAAAGGTTTCTATATATGCTAAATAATAGCAGGATTAGCCTCAGGAGGCATTGACAGCAAACACAGCTTCTCTTTACTCTGGGACACAAACAGTGTTACTATCCCAGCAACAAAGGTTGAGGCTCACCACAACAGCTCATGTCTACAGGTCAATGTGTAAGGGTTGTCACGCTCAGACTAAGCCGATTCCTTGCCTCGAGTTGGTAGCCTCTTGCTACCAAGCTCTGAGTAGTCCCGCCAAAAGGTGCAAAGTGGAATTCTTACTCATCCTTGTCATGTCACGTAGGCCAAACCACTGTTTAATCCTTAGTCATTATTTGAAATAAGTCTGAGATGTCTTCATTTTTCCAAGCTGTAGATTGATCATGCAGAATGTTCTGCGCACATTTGATTTGTGCTTTCTCTACATTACTAGTTGGAGTTAATTGGAAAAGTCATAGTGTATCGTTTAAGTTCTCTTCTTAGATGTGTTGCTGCTCACAATATTTTCACATGCAAACAACAATTTCTGTGCATATTTTTGGCACATGGAACTTGGAAAATGTCTGCAGAAAGTTAGCACAAAAGTAGCCACATTTCTGTGAAGCTAGGAACAAAATATTTATACATAGCATTTATACAAGCCTGAGGACAAAGCAGTCTGTTTGAAGGTTAGAATTAGGACTCAGGAGTTTCGTCTCCCAGTCATTTATTTAGACCATAATGTCTCTGTATGGCAGAGTTTGATGCTGCATTGTGTTTTAATTTATGTATGCGCAACACATAGCATCCCTCTATATACTGAAATTTCACATTGATAATGTTACAGTTATATTGGTGGAAAGAGATTCCTGGTAGATCAGTTGATAATAGGAGATTATCAGCAGCCCAAGCTACATTCAAACCAGAAATTGAAACCAACATGGCTGGGTTATTGATATTGGTATTGGTTTTGTGCCCATCTGTTGTGGGAAAAAATATCTTGATGGATAGTGGCTTGATCCTGTTCCTATTATCTATTGAGCTGGATGTCTCAGAGTATGTCTGCACAGCCCACAAAAGCAAGCCTCCGAGGCAGGGAGACGGAATCATAGAACCATAGGCTTAGAAGGGAGCAGAAGGGTCATCTAGTCAACCCTCTCCCCCTCCTCTCCCCGACAAGAAGCAGGATTTCCTGTGCCTAAAAATAGCTGCCCTATGTTGATTTCTCTTTACAGTGGCGGCTCAGGCTAGACCTGGTGCTCTGAAGCCTGTGGAGGGGCAGGGTAGATTCCTGAGTTCCAGCATACGCCGCAGCTTTAAAAGCACAATCTACACAGCTATTTTTAGAGTGCTATTGAGAATCCTGCTAGCTGGAGTCTGTCCACCTGGCCCAGAAAACTCGCTTGCATGGGCTGTGAAAACCTATGCTCAGAGCTTCTAGCCTATTCCACCATGGCAGGGAGCCAAGAAGCTCAGGAAACCCTGAGGGCCCCAGAGAACTGGGGTCACCAGGATTCCTGACTTCATTTATAGCCCACCAGGCAGGAACCAGCTGTCTGGAAACCTCGTACATTTTGTTTAGAAAAAATCAAAACAAAATGTTTGGACTTTTCAAATCAAAATGTCCAGACTCCTCCATGCCACGGGAAATTTAGAAAGTGCCCGTTTTCATGCTGATGCAGAATTATCTCTTATGGAATGTCCTGCGGAATGGGAATTCTGGGTTCTAACCAGCTCTACTATAGAGGTATCCCAGTCTTAGCCTCAGTACATTAAGGCTATGTCTGCATTTGAGGCTTCTTGCGCGAGTAATATGCAAATGAGGCTAAGTGTGGAATATTGCTGACCCTCATTTGCATACCTAATGAGCCACCATTTTTTTCAGAAGAGGCTCTTGCGCTAGAAGGAGCTGTCTACACTGCCCCTTCTTGCGCAAGAAAAACCCTCTTGCGCAATGCCGTTATTCCTGAAAAGTGATAGGTGTAACAGCATTGCTCAAGAGGGTTTTTCTTGCGCAAGAAGGGGCAATGTAGACCCTCCTTCTTGCGTATGAGCCTCTTCTGAAAAAAATGGTGGCTCATTAGATATGCAAATGAGGCTCAGCGATATTCCACGTTTAGCCTTATTTGCATATTACTCGTGCAAGAAGCCGCGAGTGTAGACATAGCCTAAGAGTTTAAACCCAAATGGAGCTACTGCTACCCTTCCTGCAATATACCCTCTCAAAGCCATATAGAAGTCTCTTTTAATTTTACAGCAAGAGCATAGAATAGGTAGGGATTAGGGAGATATCTTATTGACAGTGAGTGCCCTGGGAGTCCATGAAGTGAGATAAGAAAATGCCAGTCAGCTGCTGCAGGTTATTTCATGAATAATTTAATCCTTTTGCACACAGAGTTAAAATGCCTTTCTATATGGTCACGGCACAGCTGGGACCAGGATCTTCTGTGGTGTGTTGCTCCCTGGAGAGAGAGAGAGAGAGAGAGAGAGGAGAGCTCCATCAGAGTGGATTGTAGTTCTAGCAAAAATAAATAAATGAAAATGAATGAAATAAATAATGAAAATAAATAAACAAATTAAAACAATGAAAAGGGAAACATTTTCTTTTAATAGCTGTTATTTTTTTTTAATTAATCTTCTTATTTGCTAGCTTTTAAAGGCATTGCCAGGTGATGGTAAAACACAGATTTGTAGAATAGATTGGTTCTGTTTTACTTGTTTATATTTACAGACATTACAAAAAATGAAGGTTAATCATGCTAACTAAGCTTGAGACTTGATCTGCTAGTATTTTTAATTAAATGGGGAGAGGACAAAATCAGGAGAAAATATTGTTTAAACAACAGGCTTGAACTGTCAGAAGAAAGGAGAAAGACTAGATGATGCTTTTCTTCCCATCACTGATAGCTTCTGATTCTGTTATGAGTTGGAATACATACTTGTGTATGAACCATCTTTTCAGAGAAGAAATTGACCTACATCAGAGTACAGATGAAAATGCTAATGAGGTCACTGACAAAAGTTATTAAGGCACTTACGAGGCCTAGTTCGAACTAGGGTGTCTAATGTAGGCATTCAAACCCTGCAATGAGGAGTAACGGTAGTTCGAATTAGGAGCTTTAATTCGAACTACCTAGCCCGTGCCATATGTAGCCGCAGGCAGGGAGTTCGAACTACGAGCATTTAAAAATGGTGGCGCCCGGGAACATGCAAATAAAGCCCAGGATATTTAAATCCCGGGCTTAATTTGGAAGTTCGAATGACTACATTAGCCACCCTAGTTCGAACTAGGGTGGCAGTATAGACATACCCATAGTTGTGCAAGAATGGGGCCTAAGTGAATAGCTACGTATCAGCAATGTGTGTGTTCCCTGCAGTTTTTTTTTCAGAGGAGGAGGACTAATTTGTCTGCTTAACAAAGCTTTTAAGAGTCCTGGCTTCCTCCACAGTCCAAGGCAGATGTGTAGCCCCCTCCCCCATTACCATAGTTAGGGTGACCAGACATCCCATTTTTAAAAGGACAGTCCCATATTTAAGTCCTCCTGCAGGTGTGTCATCCCAACGTTTTCTTAAAAAAGGAAAAATTGTTTGTATTTTTATCTCCTCCTATAGGTACTGGTGGTTCTTGCTGCTGGCTGGATCCCTGCTCACTAGTTGCCAAACCCACAAGCAGTGAGCAGTGGGGTCCAGTGGCCAACAATAGGGGTCAGTGTGCTAGGCTGTTGGCAGGACGAAGGTGAAGTGCATGGGGCTGGTTGTTGCCCCTGCTGGTCCGCCAGTGCAGCCTGCTCTGTGTTCAGGCTCCAGCCAGCAGACCCCCGCCCTCCATCCTGTTTCCATCTGGCACTGGCTGTACACGGTGTGCTGCGGTGGTTGGTGAGAGTGGGCAGGCGCCAAGTGTTGCCTCTGCTGCCCATCCATTATCCTTTTACATGCTCCCCTTCTTGGTGTCCTCTCCCTGCTTTGCCCATTCACCGCAGCCCCACTGCTCTTCTATATTCTCCTCCCCCACCCTGCCAGCAGGATGTCCTGCTCTCAGAGCTGTGCGGAGAACCAGCCCCTGGTCAGAGTGCTCAGCTCACCGACAGCCTATCTACGAGGCTCCTTCCTTCCCCCTCTGCCTCTGGCTGGGCCAGCGGCCTGGGAAAGCCCCAAACCCTCTGGCTTGGAGTACTAGCCAGGAGAAGCCAAGCCCTGCATGCCAAAGCCTTGCACAGCAGTGTCATGGGGAAGCCTTTCTGCCCCTCAGCAAAGCTCAGGAGTAGCAGGGGATTTGGGAGGGGAAAAAAATGTCCAGCCTATTCATGTCCAGAACCTGCAGGTTCTTCAGCAGTCCCAAGGCAGGGGCTTAGTACTCTCTTCAGCCGTGCCTTCCCCACCTGTTTGGTTGTAAGGGTGAGGATTCTGGCTGGGGGTGCAGGCTCTGGGCTGAGGATGGGGAGGAGAAGTTTGGGGTACAGATGAGGGCTCTGGGCAGGGGGCCAAGGGATTTAGATTGCAGGAGGATTAAGGTGTGGGAGGTGATTTGAGGTGTAAGTTCCAGCCAGGCCGTGTTTACCTCAGGCAGCTCCTAATGCTAGCCCCTAATCACTGAAGCATCTACCTAACACCCACGTTTAAGAGATTCCCCTTTCAAGATCTCCTATTGCTAGTTTGTGTATTTTTTCCCTTTAATATTGTGGCTAGAATGGTCAGTTCCTGATAAATTAGTTGAAATGATAATAAATCTAGACAAATGCCACAGTAACACAGGTATAAACATGCATTGAAAGCTGCATCTCCCACAACTGATTTGAATTCTTTGAGGGAATGAACAAAGTAGTAATTTTTAGGAGGAACGGTAGATATAATAATTAAACTGACTCTCAAAGATTCTGTGAGAATTAAATAAACTAAAAAGTCACAAGTGAATGGTAAATTAATATAATGGTTTTAAAACTGGATGAGAGAGAGGGAGGGAACACAAAGAGGTAGGGATAAATCATTTTAACATGGAGGAAGGTTAATAATGGGTTGCCTGAGAAGTCACACTGGGCTAGAGCCATTTAATATATTTCATGTAATTAATCTGGAAAGAGGGCAAGGTGAGGAGTAAAAGTATTCTGTTTTTGATTTTCCACTAACTGAGAATGGATTGTTTTCTTAATGGAGATAGCACACTTTAGATATCAGTAACAAATATGATCAAATACCCATGTTACATGTTAACTGTATAATGTAAAAAAGTGATGTACCTACACAGAAACAAAGAGAATGGAAATTAAAGGCTGGGAGCCCGATTTTGCTTCCACTAAAATCCATAGATGTTTTGACATGATTTTATTGGACCAAGCTTCAGATAGTTAATTCCTTGTCCACACAAGTAAAACCATAGCCTTCAGCTGATGTGATTAAAGCAAGCATGGCATCCCAGTAAATGAAGTTTTTGAGTAGCTGCATAGGCAAGTGGACAGCTGACATTTTTATTTTTGGTTAAGTGGTGTTAGTCTTCCTGTTATCTCCATTTCCCCAACCATCTGACACATCTGCCTGCTTTAGCCTGTTGAATGCTTAGATTGCAAACTCTGTAGGCCAAAAACTGACATTTTTGTTAAATGCCTAGCACAACAGAGACTTGCTTGTTCTTTGATTGGAGTTCTTAAGTGGGACCATAAGACAATAATAATAATTAGTGTATCCTTCAAGAAAATTGTATGGTCACTATGAGTGCTGAACACTGCAATTATTATTACATTTTCCTCTGCGCATTGTAACTACATTGTCATTAATGTATACATCAGACCCAGCGCTTTCAACTCCCCACCAATGTAAAGTGGTGCAAAAAGCCTATAAAAAGTTAGCTACCTAAAGCGTGTGGGTTGCACTAAAGAGAACTGGCAACTCACACTATAGCTGGGGGGGGGGGG
>CM057845.1:107437871-107448035 GCA_030068395.1 Apalone spinifera | reverse complement strand
TGCATTTGTGCAAGAAGATAGAAAATTCAGTAGAGACCTTGTGCTGGGAATCGCCCTCTCCCCAATGCCAATACCCTTAGCCAGAACAAATGGTACAAAGATCTCTGAAAAAACGACAAAGCCTGAACACACTTCTCTGCCTCAGTTTCCTCACCATACCTTGGAGATTTAGTGTTGTCAAGGAAACATACATGTCTTATAGGTGATTGACTTAGCATGCTAAAAATAGAGTAACCACAGTAACACAGGAAAGCAGCAAGGTCGGCCTCTCCAAGTATGCCCATCAGAGATGACAGGTACATTTAATATGCTAGGATCTCAAACATAGTGAACTTCAGACATAGGTCCTATTCCAGGGAATTCAGAACTGGTTACAAACATTTCAAACAGCTCTAATAACTCATGTATCAAAGTGAGAACAAATGTTTAGAAGCTATTTTGTTTCAAGAAATACCACCGCAGTGCACACAGATGAAGATTTTTCACATCTGTTTTAGCAGATGGTTCTTGCTGTTCCATAACTCTTTTTCTTTTCCTTTATTCTTCAGGATTTAGAAACATGAAGTCTTTTGGGACCAGATGACCCAGACTTTCCTTGAAATGCTTTATTTGTACAACTGGGGGCACATCTACACAGCTGTGTTATTTTGGAATAAGCTATTTCAGAATAAAAACTCCAAAATAACTTTTTTCGAAATAGCACATCTACACTACAAATGCCCATCTAAATAGTCCTGAGCTATTTCAAAATAGAGTGTCTATCGAGGGCACATCTACATAGCAGGACTTAACTCAAAATAAGCTGCACAAATTGAGCTACATCAATTGCATAACTTTTTTTGAAATAGCTTATTTCAAGTTTTGGTGCTGTCTACATGGAACTTATTTTGAAATAGAGCACTCTTCCTCTGACTTCCCTTACTCCTCATACAATGATGGTTACAGGAGTCTGAGTAAGAAGTCCTCCAGCTTGACAGTATTTCAACATTATGTCGAAATAACTGCTAGCTGTGTAGATGTGGACTGTTTTTTTGAAATAATGTTGCTGTTTAGACATAGCCACAGATTGTAGCCTCAATCGTATTTAAAGCCCCCTGGAAGCACTTTGGGCATTATTCCTCATAAAATGAGGGTCCCAGAATTCTCAAGAAGACACCCGTTACTTCAAAATTATTTCAAAATAATGGGCTTGCTGTGGAGAGGCTCACTTTGGTATTTCGAAATAACGTTGCTGTGGAAACGTGCCTAGCTGTCAGCTAAGGTAAATTAGAGTGTCAGAAGACATGGACATGCACCAAAAAATCTGAATAAAAAATGTCATCTTGTGCAAAGTCAGAGCAACAAATATGTATACATAAATAAAAATGCCGTAGTCAGACATATTAAAGTGCATGGGGGGGGCTGTGCTGAAATGTGTTTTTAAATTTAATGGAATCCAACTGGAAACTGCTGACTTTTACACAGATTCAGACTGATCCTAATGGGCTGCAAGTTCAGCTGTCACTGTCAAACTGACATTCATATCTGAATGTTACAAACCTCACTGTCACCCCCACATTGCACATTCCCTCTGCAAATATAACTCAGGAGGCCAGATCCTCAGCAGATAAATCAGTTTAACTCCATTGAAGGCAATGAACCTAGATTCATTTACGTGAAGTAGGGATCTGGTTTAGAGCTTTCCTGGGTATAATTGATCTCCCAATATTTTTTCTTTCTTACCACAGAAAGACAGAATTTAGTCACACTGTGTTAAAGCTGGAAAGGCTTCAGAAGGCTTGAAGTAATTTGTTCCATGTTGAATGTATTTCTTCACACTATGACTGCAAACTAGTTAAGTTCTTTCCAAATAATGTAATTAGTTCTGGACTTAAAATCCATTTCCATCATTGGGTGTTCTCAGTACTAGATAATGTTCTCCTATTTCCGGACATGAGCTTGTTTGAATACTTTCAGGAGGTTTGCAACATTCAAATATGAATTTTGTCCGCTTCAGTAAAACCCAATCCCATTCCCATATAAATTAATGGGTGCTTTTCCATTGACTTCAGTGGATCCAGGATCTGCTTTTTACTTACTATTGTCACGGAGACATGCACTAGTGTGACTAATCTTTCTGGCTACTTTTTAGCTCTTCCTAATTCCTATGAATAGTCTTCAGTAGTGATTACTTATTATCCCCACCTTCACGGGGTAGCCAAGTTAGTCTGTACAGGGTAAACTTAGAAAACAACAAATAGTCTGGTAGCACTTTAAAGACTAACAAAACATGTAGATGGTCGCATGAGCTTTCATAGGCACAGCCCACTTCTTCAGATGACCCTTCTTTGAGTAGTTGATGGATTTCCACTCCATATGGCTGGATGCAGTGCCTTGCATGTTCAAAAGCTTCAGGGGTTAGCTGAGTTAGTCTGTACAGGATAAAATTAAAAAACAACAAATAGTCTGGTAGCAATTTTAAAGACTAACAAAACATGTAGATGGTGGTATGAGCTTTTGTGGGCACAGAAAAAGTGGGTTTATCCCCATCTTGTCCACTATGATAAAGTATCCAATTCACATTTCTTCTTTTTGGCTTTCTACTTAGACTGACTTTAAAAAGCAGTGCTTATTGAGTGGAACAGCAATGCAACAGTTACTGTGGATATTGTAGATAGCTTTTAATCAGAAAAAATATAACTTCATTTTCCATTTATTTGGTTTTTTTTAATTGCAATAATACAACCAAAAATTGTCAGGAGGTTAGGTTTCCTTGTGATATTTCTGGAAAGTCCTTTCCCAACATGCCAATATATAAAAATAGTCATATCGGGTTTAATATTAAAGTTTTCCCATGTTGCCTTGATGCTGTACCTCAAAGCTGACTTGGTGGGACCACCTCTAGGAGCAAGAGGAGTCTTCAGGTGTATTCACTCTCCAGTTTCTTTCCTGAGATTCCCAAAAGTGGTGCTAATTATTGAAATGTCTTGTTTTTCTGATGTTGGCACCTGCTCACTAGTAGCTGGCCTGTGAGCTCCAGAATTGAAAGGCCACAACTATACTAGACCTAGATGGTCAGCTTAAGGCACACAACTCCAGCTATGTAAATAATGTAGCTGGATTCGACTTACCTTAAGCCAAGCTTGGTGCCATCTCCACAGTGGGAGGGCAACGAGAGCAAATGCTCCCATCAGCTTCCATTACTCCTCACGACAGCAAGTATTCATCTTCAGTATTTGATTTAGTGGGTCTTTACTAGGCCCACTAAATCAAACACCAGAAAATCGATCTCCAGCATGATAAATATAGATATTGCCCGAGTACATGGAAATTAGGCTAGCAAGAAATTAAAAATCATGAAGCAGTACTATCACCAAGAAAAAAATACCCTTAAGGATAATATAGTCAATCCATTCTTACACTTTATCCCCTGGGCAGAGTTTTCTTGATTCTCCATGCTGCCTGTTGTGTCAAATTGATTACAATGAATGGTGGTGGTACTCAATCACCATAAGGGTTGCAGATTAGTTTGCATTAAGCATTATTAATATTATTATAATGCCTCAGAGTTCCAGGCATAGACCAGGACTCCACTGTGTCAGGTGCTGTACAAACACAGAACAAAAAGGCTTTCCACAAGTTCCTAATCCTTTCAGCTGTTCTTGAGTGATGGGGGAGCGGGACAATATATCACATTTTTCAGTTTAGAAGAAAAAAAATAATGTAACCATGCTTTTTAGAGATAGGTGCAGCAAAAATGGTTGAAATATGACATGGGTGTGACTGTGCTTGAAAGCCAGTGCTGTTCTTTGACTTGGAATTGGGGAAAATGTAGAAATAGTTCTAAGCATCTGAAAAAAAAAAATCGCTTCTAAGCTTGCTTCATGGTCATCAGCTAAGAGATCATTGCACAGTCTCCCTGACTGTCTTGAGCTGAGCGTTGGGTAGTGTCATGGGACAGGTGCACCCTGTCCCCGTTTGGGATGGGTAAGAGTCGTTAGAGCACCACACCTAAATCTGCACATCACTCTGGATCTCGGGGTAATATTGTCTAATGGCCTAAGTCAATATGGCTTCCCTCTCTTTCCAGGCTGTGTGGCTCAGAGGTCAAAAGTAATATGTCTGCCCTTCTGCTGGGTGGGATAGTCTCATAGCCAGAGTCAATATAGTTGCCCCCTTTGCCAGAGCAGGGTGGCCTAACAGCTAGAGTCACTATCTCTTCATGGTCTAGTGGGCAAAGTCAATATGGCTGCCGCCTTCAGTAGGGCTGAGTGGTTTAGTGGCCAGGTGGGGTAGAGAGCTGACATTTTGGGGTGGATGGCAACTAGGGTGGGGAGACCTTGGCCTTCCCTCCTCCATCAAATCCCAGCTTCTGGCCAACAATGGCAAGAGTGCCAAAACTATGTTCGGGCATCCTCCTGGGTTTCGGTACCTCTGGCTTCAGTTCCCCAGGCTCCTGCCTTCTCAGTGGTTAGCCCTTTTATACCTGGCGTCCAGCTGGTCTGTTCCCTTTTATACCTGGTGTCCAGCTGGTCTGTTCCCTTTCATGGTCTGGTGTCCAGCAGCCAAGGGGGGGTGGCCTCCTCAACCTAAAGGGAGGAGTTAACCCCTACAGTCCCAGGCAGAGCCGGTGACTGCTCCTAAGAAAATGTGCATTGTACATGTCTCTAAGAAACATAGTCCCACCTTATATTAAGTTGGGGCACTCTGGTTACTTTCTGCAGCCCTGAGGAGGAGAAGCTCAAAAGCTCATCCTTTCCTTTAACAGACTTTAGTCCTCATCTACCTTGTCTCTCTCAGGGCATGTCTACACTAGGAAATTATTTCAAAATAACTTATTGCAAAATAATGCCTGAAATAACTATTTTGAAATAGCATGTCCATACTACAGGGAAGCCTCAAAATTAGTCCAGGGCAGGTTTCCTTAATGTGGACGCACAACCATGACTTGGAGCCCCAGGAAGCACTGTGGAGTAATTATTCTGAATGACTCTGGGGTGTAATTATTTCAAAGCAGCAGCAGTGGGGTTTAAAATTGTTAATAATTTTAAAATAAGCATTATTCCTTGTGGAAAGCAGGAGTTATTTCAAAATAACAGCCTCTTATTTCGAAGTAATGGGCTTTGTCGTGTGGACGCACCGCTTGTTATTTCTAAATAAGGGGAGTTATTTTGAAATGACTCCCTAGTGTAGAGCAGGGCTCATAGACCTCCAAATCACCCCAGAATATTGCCTTAAAGTTGGGTGTAGCAGAAAACAGTGAGCATATAAATAAATATCACTTATACACTGATTTTAGGGTCCATCTCATCCAATCATGTTTTAAAAGACATCATGCTGTTTTCCAATTTGTTTTTTGGGTTGAATGCAAGGTGTTGGTATGACCATAAAGCTTTTTATTATAGGACTGCCAAAAGTATAAATAAAATTTGACTTCCGTGATCTTTGAATCAGTCCTGTAATGCACAACCATTAGCTAACAGAGAGATTGGACTCCAGAAGAACAGAACAAGTTCAAGAAACAGCACAATGGTACAGTGACTTGAGGAACCTTTGAAGACGGTTTCATGCTCTTCTAAAGCTAAAACTTTGTAGGCAGCACTGAGACACATATTGGCTTCCAATATCTTTCAAGTGGACTCTATTGGCTCAGTTGCAGAACTAAAGATTAGGGGATTTTATTAAAATTAGACAACTTAATCAACACTTCCAGTTGGAAAACCCTGATTTCCTTAGTGGGATGTGCAAATCAAAATCATGGTTCAGAAAAATGATTTGAAAGTACAATTGCATGTTATTATGCTGGGGAAGGCTAACAACAAATAGGGTTTTTTTTTTCCATCAGTAGATGTTATGGTGCTTTACAAAGGAGGACAATATCACTGATGCATTTCACAGATAGGGAAACTGAGGCACTACTAAAAGCAGTGATTTATTCAAGGTCACAGAGCAGTCAAGGAGCAAATCCAGGCATAGAAAGCAGGTCACCTGACATCTGGTCCAGTGCTCTATCATGCAGGCTGCATCAGCATTTCATAAAATTGGAGTTTGCAACATTGAGATGTACCCTTATACAATGGCATTTTGGACTTATGTCATTGTCATTCTAGGGTTCTAAAGCATTTAATGGATACTCAAGGGAGAATTTTTAAAAGCACATGTGAATTAGGCACCCAGTGCCCATTAACTTTCCATGGAAAGTAGGTACCCTGCTGCACTTGTGCCTTTTGTGAAAAATTTCCTCCTGAAGACTATAGCGCCAAGGTGAGGAAGGTATTTTAGAGACTGAGACATAAATCATAACTTGCCCAAAGTCAAACTGTGAGTCATTGGCCTTAGACAGAAAAGAATCCAGAAAGCTTTCTGGCTCCCTTGATCTACCAATAAGACAACACTTCTTTCCTTTAACAGAATGTACATTTCTTTAACCTCCTTAGATAACAGACAGTTCTTACCGCCAATGGAAACTAAATTAACTAGCAGAGTTTTACGCGAATTATGCCATGCTAGTGGCATGGCTAACGGACATTTGCGTATTGTGCTGTCCCAGAAAGCAAAGCCATTTAGGTTGTAAAGCAGTATGGAGAGAAAATAGGGCTGAAGCCCAGCGCAGTGCCATGTTAGCAAGAGAAAACAGCACAGCAAAAACAGCTGGTCGTTTTGCATAATGTTGCTTTGTATTCTATCAAGCAGCAAAGCAGTCATTTTGACAGGGAGACACAAAATTATGCTAAAATGGTTGTATTAGAAAAAGTGGGATACAAACAGAGTTAGAAAACAACCAATGTACAAACAAACAAAGAGAGAGAGCGAGAGACTGAGGCTTTTGGCACAATGCATGTAAGTCACTAGAGTTCCACTGATATTAGTAGAGCAATGCTGATTTACAGGCAGCAGAGGAGCCAGCCCAACATGTGGTCCTGCAAAACTGCAGGGGGTCAGAGTCTTCAGAAGTAGAGGACGTAACTCACAGCCCAGGAGGAGGAGGAAGAGAACTAAGCTCACTCTAGCCATCTTTATGCCCTCACAATTCTGGGCTGCTCTAAAGTGCCAAAAGAGCCCTTGTGTAAGTTAGACAGCCATTAGAAGCTGCCAAAATTCTGCCAGCTATTTCTTACCTGTTTATAGGTGATTGCTATAATCAGAGGCTCCACAGCATTGTATGCTGTAACCCTGCCCCAGCATATCCTTCCTAGCCCTGCCCTCTTGAAATGCTCTTGGTATTGAAGCTGGCAGGGTAGGTTGGTAGGGGTACTCCTCTGAAAAGAAGATGTTGCTGTCATCCTTAGTTCTTGCACCAGGGGAAAACAGGGAACCTGACAGATCCAGGGCTTCTAAAGACCCTTTATGTGGCAGTGACCCCTTTGTCCAGCACACAGTAGCTGGAGCAAGGATAAGGCTCTCCCACCATGTACTCAGTACTTCTGATAGCTCAGGCTACTTTTATTAGTGCCTAAATGTAACTCTAGGTACCTATGTTTGAAAATCCTGTTCTTTCAGGTTCCAAGAGAGTAAGTCATTTTATTACCCAGGGTCCATAATAGATATTTAATATAAAATTGTGTGTTATATGAAGCTGATTAGAAGATGAAAAGCCTCTATGGATCTGAGTGGCTGTTTAACTGAATAACTAGACACCACAACATTGTCACAAGAGAAGAGAAATGCTATTTGCGTTGTAACAAGTGGAGCACCACATATAAAACAAGGATGGTAATTAGTTGCTCTTCTTGGTACTGACTGGTTTGCTATCAGACTATTGCATTCATTTCCCGGTACTTCACATTAAGAGACACACATGAGAGAGCACTCAGAGCAGAGTAAGAAACATGAAAAAAAGGCACAGCACATAGGTGCTTTGAGGGAAAGGACTCAGCATTTTTAGGTGGCAGAAGAAAGATTGAAGGGAGAGATTAACTCTTTACTAATGTATCAAAGGATGCTTTAGAAGAGACTAAGATTAGTTTTTTCTCAGCAATGAGAATAAATCAACAGGGAAAATTTAGATTGAGCATCATAAATAAAAATTGCATAAATTACTAAGGGAGACTGTGAAATCACTAAACCTGAAGTTATTTAAGTCTAAAATAAACATACATCTATTAGAGCCCATTCAGGACTGGGATGCCCAGATATTGCCATGCTGAAAACCACTTTGGTAACAATAGGTTTGTGCCTCATATGTAAATAAACTTACACACTTGTAAATAAAAAAAAAAAACTTGACTACACATCACCGTAGCATTTACCTGCATTTGGAACTCCTTTGAGCACACAGCAATAAGGATTTCCTGTTTATTAACAAAGAGGAAATTCTTTTATAGCTCATAAATAACTACCTTAATAGAAAAGTCTTATATAATGTATTAAACCATGATTTCTTCTCTACAGAATTTTATATCTAACTCATCTTATACAGTTTAATAGAAGATTTATATCCCTGCCAGAGGATTCTAAACAATGGTGCAAAAGAACCTATAGCATGGACACCAATCTTTTTAATTCTCTAGGCTTTCAGATACCTTTCTGTGGAACCCTATTACATTCTACAGAACTCTTGCATAAGAAACTTTTCCTCTTCAGGTTAAAAATTCTTGATAATTAAACCACATTGGTGGGAAACTAGAGGAGGGAAAGTTTCAGTCAGAGGAAAACTAAATTTGTGAATTCTTTCTTTCAGACTGCTATCCAAAATTGTATGGTAAAACCCAGTCTTGCATTATATTCCTGAAACCTTGTCAGCCTTCAACTTGTGCAACCAGCCCTGAGAAAGTGAAGAAGAACACAACCATCACCCATCTCTACACCACCAATAAGTCAACAATCCTATGGACAAAATGCAAGCTCCCCCAGCAATTCTACATCTATTTATCATATTCACAATGCTGTTGCCAACTTGATTGACAGTAAATTTGGAGGCAGCCTGTAATTTATACTGTAGCGTATTACTTTACTCTCTACAGCATGATTGCCAAATAGTTTTCTTCTTTCTGTATTGTATTAACATGAATACATTTTGGCAAACAATAGACATTAGCAAGCTTATCAGAACAGCCTACTCTAACATACATCAAGGCCCTTCACAGCCTCACTAGTACATCCAGGATGATTTGTGTATCTGAATGTCTTACCTTGTATTTCTATCTAGCCAGGCTGACTACAGGCTTTGTTGGGACCCTGGGCAACGTGTGTATATGGGAGGGGGCGGGGCCTTGTGTGGAAGGGAGCAAACCTAGGGGCAGCCAGATCTCAGTGTTGCCCGGAGCATGCTGCGCAGAGCTCCTGCAGCAACTTAAAGGGCCTGGAGCCATAAACTCTTTTAAATTGCCAGGCTCCAGGACAACCTCCCCCTTTACTTCCTCCCCACCCCTGCCATCATCAGTCCTGGGATGCTAAACAACCACACAGATATAACTAAATAAGCCATACCCAATTAGTTAAATTAATCATTCTTGAGATTTTTTTATGAACTAGGCTGAAAAAAATTATCCAAGCTGACACAGAAATCCCTGTGATTTTTAAGGGAAAATATTGGTTCTGGATTAATCAGTGTTTGGCAGTCACTGTCCTTCTACTCATATCCTCCAGAGCTCATACCACCACTGGCTTTTGTAGTTTCAGCTTCTCGCAGCAAGTTTATATTTCAGTTTCACCTCAGCAGGCTTTGGGTGCATCCCTGTCAATCACCATCAGAGCAGCAATATGCAAAGCAAGTGGAATAAAAGCTGGTTATCAGGAGTTGGGAGTATCAATGACAACTAAGGTAGAATCTCTGATTGCCAAAAGCTGGGAAGTTAGGGGGGAAAGCACAACTGGTGGGGAAATGGAAGGAGAATATTTGTTTTTTTTTTAATTTCTTTTCTGTAACCTCTGTTGCCACTTGCAGAAAAAGATAGAAACTGTGTTAAACACACAAACAAGAATTTGTGACTGCCATGTGCTCTGCGATAGCCTCGCTCCCCAATTAAAAGCTGTGAAAGCAGTGTCATAAGACTAAAGGCAGATGCAACTCTACCAAAGCACTGCTGAACTTCTAAAAATCAAGCCACATAATCCCCAATTCACTTAAGAATTTAAGCATATGGCTATGCTTTGGGAATGGCAGAATATATTGTAGGACCTTTCATCTTAATGTATTGTGGCAGGGTCAGTCCCACTCCTGGGCCCCTGACCCCTGTTCAGCCC
>CM057845.1:107383584-107422936 GCA_030068395.1 Apalone spinifera | reverse complement strand
AAATGTCTATCAGGGATGGTCTAGACAGTATCTGGTCCTGCCATGAGGGCAGGGAACTGGACTCAACCTCTTGAGGTCCCTTCTAGTCCTAGTATTCTATGATTCTATGAATCTATGATATGAGAGAGTGTCCATTCAGTGTGGACGCTATCTTTTGAAAAAGCAGATCGCTTTTTCAACACGCTTTGGCAGTGTGGATGCTCTCTTTCAGAAGTTTTTTCAGAAGATCTCTTCCGGAAAAGCTTCTTCTGAAAGAAGCCTGCAGTCCAGACATAGCCTCAGTCAGTTGCTAGCAGGTCAATAATTTAATTTTAAAAGAAACTGACTAGCTTGAAGTGCAAATAGTGCAAAAAGTAGTGTAGACCATAGAAGCAGCTAGCAGACCCAAGAAAGACCATGGATGGAACTCAGTTTCACCTTACTGAGTTTGCAGAACTGCTCATCACTACTTCCTTCTCAGAAATGACTGAGGGCAGGTCTGCACTAGAAGTGCTGCATCAGCACACTGCTGTAGCACATCTAGGGTATGTCTACACAGCAAAGTTATTTTGGAATAGCAGCTGTTATTCTGAAATAACCCTAGTGACGATGCTCTATCCCAATGGGAGAGCACTCTTCTGTCAGCATAATTACCCAACCCCTGTGAGCAGTCATGTTGCCAGGAAAGTGGTTAGTGCTGACATAGTACCAGTGTGGACAGCATTTAGGTTGCTGTAACTTATGTTGCTCACGGGGTGTGTGTGTAGTTTTACACCCCTGAGCAATAGAAGTTAGATCCACTTACGCAGTTGTGTAGACCTGACCTTAGACTCAGACAGACTTTAAGCCAGAAAGGACCATCCTGATATTCTAGACTGACTTCCTGCGCACTGCAGGACATGTAACGTCACCCACCCATGCCTGTAATAGAGCCCTAACCTCTGGCTGAGTTACTGAAAATCTTCAACTCATAATGGAAAGACTTCAGGTTATAGAGAACCTATTTACACTAGTTTAAATCTACAAAAAGTGACCTGTACCCTATTCTACAGAGGTGGTCACATTTCTTTCCTTGTTTTCTTTTGATTTTTTAGGTTATAGAGTCTTTTATTGTTGGTTTGAATTTTTTGTGGAAGGCCCAACTCTGTGTGGCTTCTGGCATTTTTCACTTTTTCCCTTTTCTGTCTGACCTTCATGAGATATCTCTACCCAAATTTTTCATTTCTGCCTTGTCAAGTCAATGGGCCATTTTCACAGCTCTGTCATGACTGTTTTTGCCGATAATGGCATGTCTTGAATTTCCTGTAAGATTTTGTCCTTGTTGTGAAACTTGTCAAATAGTTCATGACCAATTTTTAGCATGCATCTCTTCATGTAAACCCCATCAGTGAAAGGCTTCCCCTCTTGAATAATGCTGTATGAACCTGCAAAACATGTGGGCTGCGTCTAGACTAGCATGATTTTCCGCAAATGCTTTTAATGGAAAAGTTTTTCCGTTAAAAGTATTTGCAGAAAAGAGTGTCTAGATTGGCACGGATGCTTTTGCACAAAAGCGTCCATGCCAATCTAGATGCGGTTTTGCGCAAGAAAGCCCCGATCACCATTTTAGCCATCGGGGCTTTTTTGCGCAAAACAGTTCTAGTTGTCTATACTGGCCCTTTTGCGCAAAAGCATTTGCGCAAAAGGGCTTTTGCCCAAGTGGGAGCGTCATTGTATTTGTGCAAGAAGCACTGATTTTGTACATTACAAAGTCAGTGCTCTTGTGCAAATTGAAGCGGTCAGTGTAGACAGCTGGCAAGTTTTTTTTGCGCAAAAACTTGCTAGTGTAGACGCAGCCCACGTGGAGTTTAGATCCCACCTTTTTTTTGACAATGTCAGCAGGCTACTTTGCCCGATGTTCATTTTTTTGCTGAAGCTTCTTGCAGGCTTTTTTTCGTGGCTCACCCTCGGGATATTTTGTGATAAATGCTGCATGTTTTTTTCATGAAATGCTGTTCTAAATTTGATTTTTTTTTGTTTGAGGCCAGTCTCTCACTACAAATGAGACAGTGTGGCGATTCAAACTTATCCACAAATGTGTACAAGTCTGTCTGCTCCTTTTGAAAATTTCAGTACTTGTCAGCTCTCTTTCTCTTCACCATTTTTGCTATTAGGGGGCCACAGAATTCACCATCACGTATAATGGTGGAAAGATTTCTCGACCAATCAAATAAAAAGAGAATATGCACGACGCCCAATGAGTGGAGAGGATGGATAGTTGTTAAAATGAACTGTTAAAGGTGAAAGAGACAAAAAAAGACCACCTTGACATGTGTAATTATGCATTTTTTAAATTTTGAATTAACTTTTCAGTTTAATTTAAAAAGTTGTGTGTATTTTGGGACTGACAAAATAGCCATAGTTGGCTCTGTACTGAGCCATATTTGGCTCTAGCATCATAGGTTGCAAACCCCAGTGGGAGGGAAGTTCTCTGGCATGGTACTGGAGGGACAAACATCTGAGCCATGAGGAAGGGCTCTCAGAGTGTGTGATCCATTGATGGCCCTATTAGTCTAGCTCTGAGCCATTTAGCAGTAGTCATTTGCACAAGGCTGTGTGTGAATCCATAAGCCCAAGGCCACCCCAACTATACAACCCACATGCAAATCCCACCATACAGCTCCAAAGAACAGAGAGAAAATGAGTATTGTTTGATTGTTCAATCTTGAAATGAGTATTGCTCCATGACTATGTATTTAGTATAACCAGCTTCTCTGAGCTCTAATTGGATTATACAAGAAGAATTACATGGCTCGTGCACATAAGATGGAAGGATGTATTTGTCCCCATAGGTTTCATGAAGGGAACATTAATGTTAACTCTGTATTTAATTAGTACAGTATCTGTAGGGTATGTGCCTCTTGTCCCTGCATATTAACAATTTTTTTTACATTAATCCTAACATCGCTGGACCTCTGGGAAACATGTAGCAGTGTCAGGCAGGGCTGATGTGTACTGTGACATCCCTCTCCAATGGATTGCTTGAAGGGGTGATTCAGCTGGCAACGCATACCAGTTCAGAGACAGGTCACTCACAAATTCAGAGATACACGATAAGAAAATCTCGCTTCTGGCTCTCTAAAGAGGACTCCGGAATCCACATTCTTACATCATAGACTACATGGAATTCTCTGAGTGCCTAGCAGATCAGCTCTTTGCATTAACAAATCACGCAATAATTATTTGCATGTTACAGGAACTGATTCTGCAGCTATTATGTTGAATGATATTTATTAATGTCAGTACTTCCTTTCTTCCCACTAGGACTATATTTCATGTGAGTAAGTACTGAAGATGGTCAGAAAAATGCAGACGTTTATATGAAAATGAAGGGAAAAAACTTGCAAAATATTTTTTTCTGCAGAGCAGAGCAAGAGGGACCAAAATACACCGATGCCTGTGGCCCCTGTATAGTCAGGGAAATGTTTGAGTGAAGTATTTGCAGATGATCCTGACACTGCAGAGGAAGGCTGAAAAAACTCCCAAAGGTCACTGCCAATCTCACCTGGGGAAGATCTGTTCCTGACCCTACTTACAGCGATCAGTTAGACCCAGAGAATCTGAGTAGGAACTTGCCACATGAGCATATGAAACCTAGAATGCTCAGAGCCGCCTCTGAGACCTGGCCCACCAAAATCCAGCATCCCATCTCCTGCAAGGGTCATCTCTGCTGCTGCAGAGGAAGGAGACCAAAAATCCCAGAGCTCATTGTGCAGGATGAGGGTGGGAAATCCTTTCTTGACCCCCACAGGTTAGTGGCTGAACCCTGGAAGCACGAATTATTCAGGGTGTAAGAATCTGGAAAGGACACCAAATGCTGCTGAGCCCTCCCCTACGACCAATACAAGCAACCCAATCATATGACCCCACTCATAAATGTGTCCAGCTCCCTTAAATGTAAATTGTTTGTCCCCACAACTCCTTCTGGGAAGCTTTTCCAGAACCCCACTTCTCTAATGGTTAGAAACTTTCTTCTAATTTCCAGTCTGAATTTATTCATTGGTAGTTATTTGCTCTTGTGTTTACTGTCTTGTTGCTTAAATAACTCTTCCCCCACTGTGGTGTTTACTTCCTTAATCTGTTTACAAGAGAGCAGTCATTCCCTTCTCGTGTTCCTTTTTGCTAGGCTAAATAAGCCAAATTCTTCTAAGTCTGAGCAAGGCTCCATTCTCCTGAGCATCCTAGTACCTATTCTCGACACTTGTTCCAGTTGGAATTCATCTTTCTTAAATGTGGGGGACCAGATCTGAACACAATATTTCAAATGAGAGTTTACCAGTGCCTTGAACAATGGCGTTAATACTTCTCTAGCTCTACTAGAAATATCTCGCCTGATATGTCCTAGCATTGTATTTGTCTTTTTTTCAGCCATATTACGTTAGTGACTCGTAATCAACCTGAGATCAACTAAGACACCCAGGTCTCTCTCCTTCTCTTCTATCTCTTGCTGCTGAGGAGCCTGCAGCTTGTAGCAGACATTCATAGGCAAGATCCCAAGTGCGTGACCTTGAACTTTGTACTGTTGTGTTTCATCCAGTTTCTTTCATTCTAGTCTTCAAGGTCATCTAAATCTGCTTGTATAATATTTGGATCCTCTTCTGTATTGACAATGCCACCCTGCTTTGTATCATCCCCAAATTTTATTACCACACTTCTACTTTGTTTGCCAAGGTCATTAATAAAAATATTGAATAAGATGGGTTTCAAGACCAATCCTTGAAGAACTCATCTGGCAACCTCTAGGTAAGTCACTTTTCAGCACAATCCACTGCCTTCTCCCCTTTAGCCAGTTCCTTATCCATCTTACAGTCCTTGTGCCAATCCCCATCTGCTCAAATCTAACTAGCAGTTTCCCATGTAGTACCGTGTCAAATGCTTAGGCCAAAGAGACAACTTTATCTGAGTTATTAATAAAGCCATATTGCAGGCAAGGAAGAGTTTGGATTACATGTGATGGATGGAATACAGGTCTCACTGAAGTCAATAGCAAAACTCCTATTGACCTTAGTCTGGCCATGATGTCATCTCGCGGCTATTCTACTCAATGGGACTTGACACTCCACCTGATATAAAAACTTAGAGCAGGGATAGGCAATTGTTGTCCAGACGGCTGCATCGAGCCTGACCGATCATGTTCTTTGACCTTCCACAGCTGATCTCAGGAGAGTTGACCCAGCAGCAACAGTCAAGGGGTGGGGCATCACAGTGAGTGGGCCACATTCATATGTCACAATGAACAGCAAGAGCCAATGGACTGGAGTGAGAAGCTGGGTAGAAGCTGCCATTGTGAGGTAGCACAAAGCAGGCTCCCCATTCTCCAACCCTCACCCCCAAGGTCTCCCATCCACCGGGGTTTAGTGCATCGTGTGTCTCTCTAATACCTTAAAGGTTTCTGTCTTGGACTTGGAGCAAGAAATTTATGGACTGAAACAGTAGTTTTTATAACAGGGCCTGGAAAGGATTAACAGAAAGAAGAACAGCAGGTTTTGAGCCATTTATTTGACTCCGCCAAGAATAAAATTTTTGTTAATACCCATGGAAATTCCATTCCTGCACTGGAGGAAACATGTGGTCTTTTTCTGGGCTAGAGAGAAGGCACAGAGTTAAATGTGGCTCAGGTAATCGCTTGGGTGACCAGACAGCAAGTGTGAAAAAACCTGGAGGGGGTGAAGAGTAATAGGCACCTATATAAGAGAAAACCCCAAATATGGGGATTAGCCTTATACAATCAGGACATCTGGGTGCCCTAGCAGTCATCCCCCCTCGAAGGGAAAGGACTTTTTCCCCTGCTAAAAAATACAAATCAAAAGGATGAGATTCAAATACTCACCCCAACCACAAAGGTTTTGGTGAGCATCAGAGTAAATGAAATCAAATGAACTCCAATGCAGATTTTGCCATGCAGCTGATTTCACAGCTGCTCACTGGAGTTAGCACTTCTCCTCAGGATATTTACAGAAAGGGCTGATGAGAGATTTACTGTGAAATATCATGAGGTTCCCCAGTAAATCTCAAGATCCTCTGTAGTAACTGTACTTACTTCCCGTCAGTACCAAAGCAGACATTTTGAGTTTTACAGCACAAGTATAGATTGTGCTAGGAAAAAATTTTTCTCTTCGTTTTTCATCTCTTTCCCTGATTTCCTAGCATCAAAATAAAACACTTTAGTAAAGAAGATTGACAACAGGGTCTGCCAGTTAGCTAAAGAGAGCTCAGTTCCAGGTTTGCTCTCTTTATCCTTCACAGCTGAAGGGGAAATTGCTACAGCTCAAGGTTGCACTTTGAAAATTAATAGTTCCAACAAATCCAGTTCCTAAAAATGTTGATTGGGAAAGAGATTACATTCTTCCTAGAGTCAGCAAAGCTCATGATGATTCAGATCATCTGCTCTCGAAAGGTACCTGATCTGCCAGTCACCTGACAGTTTTGAATGCAATTCTATGTAATTCTATAGTGCCATATCAGTGAAGTATCTGAGTGCCTTTCGCATAAACTAGCAATAGTTGCCAAGTGTAGAGGCCAAAGGAGATTTCTTATTTACCTTTCAAAAAGTCATATTTTTCCATGTCCCAATAGTAGGCGTATGATTTTGTCCTGGGAGCAGTGTATTTTAGATAGTTGGAATATGATTGAGACAATAACATATTGATGGGCATAGTGGGTGTTCTTTAAAGCATCCATTTTGTCAAAGTTTGCAATTTTAGAGAGATTCCCCTCTATTTAAAATTGAGAAACGATTGCTGCCAGCAATCTCATAACTCTCATAATGGGAGAAACTTTTAAGCATGACTACTCTCCGTTAGGCCACCTCATCTTAGGACATGTTAGTATTATTATTCATATCACAATAGCACCGAGACCACAACTGAAATGAGAGACACTACTGTACTGGCCTTGCACATACATCTCTCGAGAGGCAATCCCTGTCCTGTAAAGTTTACAATCCAAAAGACATGTCAGAAAAAAAAAGGTAAGAGACAGGAAGCACTAGCCCCATTTTCAGATGAGAAGTGAAAGCACAGAGAAATAACGCAACTTGCCCATGACCGTAGAATTGGGGTAGAAGTGGGAACTGAACCTAGAACTTTTGTATCTTAGTTCATAGCCCTCGTCATATCTTTCTTTTCTAATGTGCTGATATGTGACAGCTTATAATACACATTTATTTATTCAATAAACATACAGTATTTAATTAGATCCCAGTCCTACAAGATGCCAATTATTTCCTGCAAGATCTGAAATTCCTTTAATTCCTGTTAACTTCACTGGGAGTTGGAAGACACTCTGCACTATGCAAGAGACCCTAACTACCGTGCAGAATTGGATTATTTATGACTAATAACGGTGCCTACTGTGGAGGTACCTGGGTGCCCTTCACTGACTAGAAAGGATATTTATATTAAAACAAGATTCTGAAACAAAATACTTGAAGATTGGAACGTTGTTCCCCCATTGAAAGAACATGGTAATATAAGCCTTTAGTTTTATTTTTTAAAATGCAAATATTTGGACATTTCCAATGAAGGCTGTAATGCCCCCAGAATGCTCTGCAGTTCATGTTTAGATAGTTTAATCTCTCCAAAATGTCTTTTACAAATTTGATCTCGTTGGCCACGTTGAGGGATAGGTTAGCAGGATTAACAAACAGACTTTATATCTTTAATCAGGTCAGTCTATCTCCGTGGTGGTGGTAGATAACTGGCATCTTTGATGAGAATATCAGACTGCCCCAGGTGGACAAAACTGTGCAGTAAGAGGGAATGACAATTTATGTAACATTAATTTTAATTATTCTGACTTTCTTTGAAAATTTTACCATTTCATCATCTCTTTCCCTCCTGAGTCAGCTCTCCCCTTCAGTATAAGAGCTAATGAAAGCTCATGATCCTTGTCATAGTTTCAGGATAACTATGGCTTTACTTCTGCGCTGTGGTCCCTCCAGGGCACACCCTTAAAGTGTCTGGCTCCTAGCCATCACTGTCATTGATTGGAAACCCATGTCTAGCTTCCTCCTTAATTAGGGTATATCCACTCTCAAAAGTTTCCTGCCTGCGCTGAGAATTCCCCCACAGGGCAGTTTGTGTAAACAGGCCTGCTTTGCATTTTCCTTAGGGGCTGTAAACAGCGTAATTGCTCACAGTTAGGTTACTACACAACTCCTCTTAAGCAAGAATGTTTATTCTTAAGGTGAAAGTATTGCATAGAAAGCATGAAAGCAATTAACCTACACACATGCTAATAAGCTTACCAGACATTATCCCAACTCAACAAGGGCTCTGGTAGGAATCAGTCCTTCAACCCACCCCCCCTAAACAAGGGGAGCCAACAACCATAGTGGGCCCTGGGTAAGGAGAGGGGGCAGCTCCAAACTCCCGGAAGACCTAGCACAGTAATGGCTACACAGGTAGAACCTCTTTAATCCAGCGCTCTCTTGTCTGGTGACATCCATGGTCCAGTATAATTTTAGCCAACCAGATATCTGCATATCACATGTGTGGTCAAGTTTCCCGTGGTCCCATAAAGTGTGTTTACAGCCACCAGTCCTGGCTCTCAGTGTTTTATGCTATTATTTAACTCTAATTTGTCCCTAAAGGTGTGCCTAGACTACAGGGTTTTTTCAAAAAAAGTGGCCTTTTTTCGAAAAAACTTCCCCTGCTGCTGCGTTCTTTCAAAAGTAAATTGAAAGAACGCGGCAGTTTTTTTGACCATGGAAAACCTCATTTTACGAGGAATAACACCTTTTTTCGAAAGTGCTCTTTCGAAAAAAGGCACTATGTAATGCAAACTGTGCTTTTTCAAAAGAGAGCATCCAGACTGCCTGGGTGCTCTCTTTCGAAAAAGTGGCTCGCTTTTTCAAAAGTACTGGCTGTAGTGTAGATGCTCTCTTCTGAAAGAGGCTTGTAGTCTAGACGTACCCAAAATATCTTCTAAGAGCTCAGTAAGACCATGTTTCTCAAACTGTGGGTCCCCACTCCCCCAGGAGGTCTCAAGCAACTTAGAAGGGGTGTGCAGCAACTTAGAGGTGGGTCACGAGCAACTTACAGGGGGGTTGCAGTATCACAAAGTTTGAGAACCCCTGCAGTAAGCTGTAGAAAACAATATTGATCTCCCATAGTTGAGCAGATTCTCTCTTTTTGGCATTGAACAGGTCTCAAGGGTGCTAGACTAGAGAGTTTCCACCTGTAGTAACAGGTGGTTGTCCTCTATGTGGACCTGGCACAAGAGAGGGAGGAGATATATTTACAGCTATTTGCTGAGAACAGGACAATATAGAAGGGTTTGATTCCAGGCCCTGGAGGGGAGTGTAATCTATTGTAGTGGTTCTCAATCAGGGGTACATGTACCTCCTGGGATATGCAGAAGTCTTCCATGGGGTACATCAATGCCTCTAGATATTTGCCTGGCTGTACAACTGGCTAAGTAAAAGCGTTTGCTTTTAGTACAAACTTAAATGTCATATACTGTTTATACTGTGCTGTGTACACTGAAACGCAAGGACAATATTTATATTTCAGTTGATTAATGTTATAATTATATGGTAAAAAATAAGAAAGTGAGCACTTGTTCAGTAACAGGGCGTAGTGATGCACTATTTGTATTTTTAAGTCTGATTTAGTAAGCAAGAAGTTTGTGAGTTGAAACTTGGGAGTGCGTGAACAAGACAAATCAGACCAATGAAAGAAGTACAGTAGTCTGGGAAGGTTGCGAGCCACTGATCTAGGTGGAATAGACTCTTCTTCGTTTGTACTCCCTAAGACTCTCAGTTCTCTACCATTAGCTCCTTCCTCTTCTACCCAGCATTGTCCAGATCATGCCCTCTAACCATCTCTCAGCTCCTACCCCCTTTACTCCTATTCATGTCCCATCCCTGTCTCCCACTCCAGTCTCCTCAGCTTCAACCCCTCTACCCTTTTCGGCTAAACTTTTGCCAACATTTTTTTTTAAAGTGGGGGGAAAAAGTCTATTTCACTAACCTTGATATCAAAAATAACAACCACTGTAGCTGAAATCTCAAAAGTAAATAAAAGCGATTCAGAGGCCAGTGCCTAGTATTGGAAATTTCAGCCTGAATAGTTAAGGTTAGGCAAATTTGTAAGCAACTGCAAACAGGTTTTTATAATGGAAAGTGTTGAGCAACCTTTACCATAGGTGATGGTACTAGATCCACATTTAATGCTATCGCCCAAATTTCCTCCATCCCTTCTGTACGATGGCTTTCACTACTAGACTGTCCTACCAGATGCCCATAGAAGAGAATTAACCCTCTGGACCTAAACAGCTAAACCTTTCTTTTTAATGCTAGCCTTGAGGAAAGGAAATAGGAATGAGAGGCAAACCCACTACGGTCCATTTGACTGATAAATGTCCTCACAGGGAAAATAATGGCAACTCCAACACAAGCTGTTTAAAAATAGACTGGACAAAGATATTGAAAGTTAGAATATTATGTTAGACACAGGAATGGAAATAATTACTTAGTAGATCTGTTCAACCATATCGAGTCCTTGCAGTCATAGGATTAACTGGCACCACGTGCTCATTCTAGTCACCTGCAAAAAAAACCATGAATGATGTGGAAAAGCAGGTTCTCTCACCACAATTTCACTCATTTATCCAGGACATGTCACATACCACAGACAGGGATAAGAGGCCTACACCTGGCCTGCTGCATCCTACATTGTGTAATGTGTTCCAAGTTCCACCATGGAGAACCCGAACTCCACACCACACAGAGATTGCGTTGCCATTTGTATCATTTATACCTTCAAATATTAATCTAGGCATTTATTCACTCTAGCAGCCAGACACATTTGACAGCCCCGACATAAACCTGAGTCAAAAGTGACATGTCTGCTAGTGAACCCAAGGGCATGTCACTGTCACACATTATTTCCTTTTGTGTTATGTTGTCATTCTGCTCCTGCCCCTGGAAATGTCTGGTGTGTCACAACCAGTGGTTCTTCTGCATAGAGCATTTGGCAGTAGCAAACAAACCTATCCAATAGTTGTGAGCTGAAGATTGTAATGATGTGTGAGGGGTATATATAGTATGTGGCTAGCTTAAGAACAGCCATATTGGGTCAGACCAAAGGTCCATCTAGTCCAGTATCCTGTCTTCCAACAGTGGCCAATGCCAGGTGCTCCAGAGAGAATGAACAGAACTGGTAATCATCAAGTGACCCATCCCGTGTCTCTCATCCCAACTTCTGGCAACTTTAATGTAAAACTAGTATTAAATATAAGAGAAAACTTTGCAACATATCCCAATATCACTCACCCTGGAATATCTCAGCAATCTTGAACCCAGTCATTGTATAACTTGACCTTCTCCTAAAGTACTTGAACCCATAAGGAAGATGGGGGTGCTCAGCTGATTCCCAGGACTAAGAACTAAGTCAGGTAACACTGGGGCTGTATATACCACTCCCTGCATATTGTTTGTAGTCATTTACACTGGTGCATAGTGAGTGCAAAATAGGTGCAAAATGCTACCAAGTCACAAAGCTAATGCATTTGCTTCCACTTTGCACTGGTGTCTGGGTTATGGAATGCAAAGCCATTAAAAAGAAAACAAAAGCAGAACCCTTTGGTCATACTTTCAGCTTATGAGGCAAATTGGAGAGCAGCGAAAGATAGATGTGTTTATTTCTAAAAGTGTAAGACTGGAATCATGTTACTTCACTCCACTGAACCAAGACAAGTATGTGTACGTACGCATGTGTGGCCCTGAGCTTACTCCCATAGAAGACAATGGCACAACCCTCACTGTCTTCAGAGAGTATGATCAGACAGGAGCAATGTACCTTGGCAATTGCTAAAAAGTTAGTAGAAATTAGTGCATATTGCCACCTCTCTAACTTCCTCAGATGTAAACCAAATGGCAATAGTCTTTGAAATGGACTAAGGACACGGTCAATACCCACTGAATTAGAATCCCAGAATCATAGAATCCTAGGGCTGGAAGAGACATCAGGAGGCCATCAACTACAACCCCCTGCCCAAAGCAAGACCAACCCTAACTAAATCAGCCCAGCCAGGGCTTTGTCAAGCCGAGACTTAAAAACCTCTAGGGATGAAGATTCTACCATCTCCCTAGGTAACCCATTCCAGTGCTTCACCACCCTCGTAGTGAAACAGATTTTCCTAATATCCAAGCTAGACCTCCCCCCATGGCAACTTGAGACCACTGTTCCTTGTTCTGCCATCTGTCACTACTGAGAACAGCCTCTTTCCATCCTCTTTAGAAACTCCCTTCAGGAAGTTGAAGGCTGCTACCAAATCCCCTCCCCCCACCCAAACCCCTCATTCAACTACCTAAGGAATTGTTTCCTTGATTTCAGTGCATGTTAGAATAGGCTCTACATTTTGTTGGCTTAAAAAAAATCAATCCCAAGAGAACTATTTGGGTGCTCTGAATTCATAAAGGGCACCTGAAAAGTGTTTTAACTAATAGTATGCAAAGAAACACTAAAACTATTCTAATGCAGTTCTGTTTGGCTTTCTCTTCCCTATACCATACATGGCCACAGGGAGAGGAAATGCCATGCTTGCTTGTCAGGAAGTGCTCTGGTTAACTGCTTCTCAAATACTTTACTTTCATTTTAAAACGCACTTATTGCTAATATTTGAACTCTAGGCATAGTCTGCTAGTCATTTGGGCAAATTTACACTATTTTATTTTAGTAGCATTTCAGGTCACTTCTAAACATAAATTCTGAATGTTTGTTCACTGTTACCTGCAATGTTGATACTGTAGTACAGTTAGTGAATACATTAAAAGAATCTTCAGATTCTTTATACTAATTCACGGATCATATTTATCTGTATAATAATGTGTGCATTTGGTGAATTTGAACAGGTACATTTGTACATTCTAAATGGCTTTCACAAAATTTCTTGTAATCTTAGTACATACCCCAGTTGAAATTTTGCTCAAGTCTTTTTTGCAACATTAAATACTCCTTTAGCAGCATATGCAATATGCATATGCCTAATGCATTCTGTACTTTGTCTACATTGCTGGAATGTATTGTTCATCAACAAACCCATATAATTAAATGCATCTACTTGATAAGCAGATGAGGAGGAGGAAAAGTACTTAGCAAGTGAATGGAGAGATCAGGGAACCACAGAACCTTTTGATCAAATCCACCTTGAATGATAGTAACTGAAAATTGTTAGCACTTGATGACTATTCAGTGTGTGCATGAAATAAGTCTAGTTTGAATTCAGTTCCTAGGAAACAGGTATCTTCCTCAGAATTGCAATTATTAACATTATTGGAAGGAAGGACATATGTTCTGATCCAATGCCTATTTAAATCAATAGAAAGACTTCTGTTTACTTCTGTGGGTATGAGATTAAACACTCTGGCTATGTCTACACTCCACTGTTCTTCCGGAAAAAGCTACGCAAATTGCAAACCGCAATTTGCGTAGCTTTTTCCACTTCTTTTTTCGGAAGAGGCTTTTCCAAAATTTGGCCCATCTACACTGGGCCAAATGTCGGAAAAAAACCCTTTTTCGGAACATCCCTTCTTCCTCATAAAATGAGGTTTATAGGGATGCCGAAAAAGTGCATCTGCTCTTCTGAAAAAAATTTCAGAAGAGCAGACATGGTCCCTGGACATGGCAAAGTAGTGAAGACATAGCCTGACCAGAAACTGAAGTGAAGCATATCTCAGTGGGTTCCTTCCACAAGAGGGACAGGAGCTGTTCTGTTGATTTTTTTAGAAAATTTGCTCTATGGTAAAATTCCTCAAAGCAGCCAAGTGAATTAGAAGCCTACATCAATGGGCCATAGGCTCTTAAGTGCCTAAGCCAGTTGGAAAAATGCGTCATAGGCTCCTAAGGCATTTAGGCACTTTAAAAAAGTTTAGCCTAGAAATAGGTTCACTTAAAAATAACTATAGATAAGAACTGTACAGCCACATACTTTAAAGTCCAGGGGTACAACAAGTCACATGCAGCGTTGTTTTCAGATTCACCAGAACTTAATTTAAATTAATTCAACCATCCTCAAGATTACTTGCTTTTTGTAACTTTTGCAGTTTTAATATTGCAGACGCACAATGGGCAAATCACATTTGTTTTGAGGCTTGAAAGTCAGAATCAAAATAGTCTCTTAACATTGCACTATAGTTCATGTAGTTGCTAGGTTAAATGTTTAATACAGAGTTGCAAGCTTTATCATTATGACTCATTGTTAAAGACCAGACTGATGAAAGAATACTTAGGGTTGACACTTAGACATAAGTTGATAAATGATTCAATTTGGAGATAGGCCAGAGGCCAAACTCCACAGTCAAATCACACTGCAAACTGGAACAAACGAGGATTGCATTCTAAATCCTGATTTGAATTTTAGGACTGTCCCTTTTTGCCAACATACCCATCCAAGACCCTAGATTCAAACACCCACAAACTGAGGAGTCAAAACCCTGCTTTGATCTGAATTTGTACTTTGCATCCATCTTGGTTTATTTTTATTTCCATTTAAGTAGCCAGCATTAAACCTCCATTCACTTTTACCTCTAGAACTTGGCACTTTCTGCTCAAACTGAGTTCTAGGCACTTAACTTTATTCTCCTTCTCTTTGCTTACATTGTGCTAACTACCTTCTTGTCTGTTCTCAAATGGCTAGCAAACTTTTTTCCATACTGTAAGCTTTCTTAATGGAAACATTTTGTGGGGTTCTTATGAGAAAACTCTACAGTTATATACTGGAAGATGATCAAAGCATGCAGGGTGTGGTTTTCATTATATAATTGAAACAACAGATACAACACTTGAGAGCATGAAAGATATCTGAAGTTCATGGCCAGAATTTAATCACCACTCTACTTGTTGCCCAGCGCTGAAAGGAAAATGCAGGAAAATTGCACTGGCAAAGTATGAAACTAATCAGGACAGAGGCTCGATACGGTAAAATTGATTGCCATGCTGATGTGTGTGGCATTCAGTCAGGATTCACTTGTGTGTGAAACAGTTTATACCTCTTAGTGTCAAGGTCCCTTCTGTTACATCTCCTTTCATCAGAGGATTTCAAAGTGCTCGAAAACATTTAACCTTAATGTCCATAAGTATTATTTATGTCAGATAAAATAGAGCAGCTCAGGGACAAAGACATGAAGTGACTTGCTCAAGGATTCAAAGAAAATCTGTGACAGAGCCAGAAATAGCACCTTCCTGACTCCCATTTATGTGCTTTCACCTCAAAACTGTTTTTCCAATTTGGTATGGAAGCGATACTCAGAATGCTTCATCATCAACCATTTGTATGACAGCGTTTTCAGTGTACTGCTTCTTATTTGTTAATGTGTTTAGGAAGTTTGTTGATTATTGCCTCTAGTGGGCATATCAAAGTTCCCTACGCTAGAGCCTCCCTGTGAAAAGCAGTAGCTGTTTGGTTCCTGTACTTCAGCACTCAAGACCAGGCCCTCAGCTGAGGTAAATGATCACAGTTCTATTGAAATAAATGGAGCTATGGAAATTGATACTGACTGAGGACCTTTATTAAAAATGATAAGTTGTAATATACTCAGCAATGTCTAAACTGGAATTCTTACTGACTGCACTCAGTTAAAGGATTTAACTTTGGATTGTCTCCTTCATTTGACTTCCACTCACTGCGAACAGATAGCAATGGAGATTATATCTTAGGACATTATACTTCCATCGAGTTAGGGTGCATGGAGGTGGAGGTTACTTAAGACAAACAAGCATTCAAAGATTACAATACTCAACCAAGCTATTCAAAAAACAGTCATGTCTGCAAAATTGGACTGGGAATCTTGGGGCGATGAGATTTCATGTGGGATATCTAACACTTTCTGCTTCTGTCAGGCTGAAAATATTGCAAGAACAGCCATGTCTATGATTGTCTAGCATCTCCATTAATGATCCTGGTCAGACTGAAAAAGCATAAAGAAACCTTTTAACAACTGCATCTATGGGCACGTGGTATCTCTAGAGAGGACTTTCATAAAGGATTCAAATCACTTTACAGATATTAAATTCCTTACAACAGCTCTGTGAGGTGTTATCACCATTTTACAGATGGGGAAAACAAGGCACAGAAAGGTTAAATGACTTAAGATCACACAGGGAACCAGTATCACAGCTTATGATAAAAGCAAGTAGATCACACAGTCAGCATTTCAACTAACACTGATCTAGGTGAGCGTGCAATCTAGCTATAGGAAGTTGACATTTTGCATTGGAGTTAATTTGTATTATTAGGGGCCCCAGGCAAGGACTGTGACTCCAATTGGGCTAGGCACCATACAAACATAAACCAAAAAAGGCCTTTCCATGGAAGAGCCTACAATCTATTCTGTCCATTTAGTTGCATCACATTGGAATTTTGCATCCATCTGAAGTGGTTTGGATCCCCCCACCCTTACACCCCTCCCTTCCACCATTAATTAAATGCCTAACTAAACTCCTATGAAAGTCAGCAGAAGAACTCCCATTGAGCCACATTTAGCATTCATGGGAATGAAAAAAAAATAATAAAACAGTAGAGATAGCAAGTGTCTAATGGGGACAATGAATGCAAATCTTAAGAAAAGGATATATGTAGAACAACATAAAGAGGAAGTGGAAATGGCTTGATCTTTTGAGCTTATCGAGAGATGATGGCGAAAAGAAGAAAAAGAGAAGTCGCACAAATAATACTTTCACTTCTGGAAATGGAGATATTTATTTGTTAAGTTAAATAAATCCAAATTATAAATAACATAACATTTACTTCTGAAAAAGTTCCATCAAAATTAAACAAAAGAATGAACCTGCGCCTTCTGATCATGCTTGTGATTCTGGCTATGAGGAAAAGGAATGGAATACTATAAAATCTAGGTTTCTTATTGTCCATTTCTTGAATCTTACAAATAGGACTTTGCTAAAAATCACAAGAAAATGTTTATGGTATATTTTGCAAAATGTGACTAGAAAAAAGACAACAAAATACACGTGTTCAATATGGTCTATAACAAAGAACTCTTCGCTACATTGAGACGTCTAGACATCGTGCACAGTCACCACAGCCATCTTGAAAGGAGACATTCTTTAAAGCAGCACTGTACGCTACTCGAAAATAAATAGGTTATATTGAAAGAAGAGAAAATATGTTATTGCAGGCAAAGAACGTTTATGTGTTAGTACTTGTAACAGTTTTAGCCATCAGCAAATGTTTGCTACATTGGAAAGAATTAGATTTAAGCCCTAATCCCAAGACAACCCATTTTGTGATGTTTGAACATTCTGCACAAGTACTTTTGCCCCTGACTGTGCCAAAATGATGATGATTTCAGGAGATGGCCGCCCAAGCATTCATGTCATGCTGACACAGCACCCAGCTTGTAAAGGTTACATACATTATAAATGATGCAACAAATACTACATTTCAGTCACAGGGGTAAAATGAATTCATGGCATTATACAATCTGAGAGGCATAACTGTTTGCTTATCCACTTTAAATACCATGCCAAGAACATGAAATATTACATTACCATCACACTTTTCAATGAACTGAATAAGGAATGCAAATCTACAAACTACTACAATGGAAGTGTGAAATTAACCACTGTGCATTGGGACTGCAAAATGCTGAAGACCCGCATGATTCTTCCCCTTTGGGTTAGGATCACTGACCAGGAGGCATTGTTCTGTGTGAGCAAGCAAGGACTCCAATTTTGGCTAGCCCCTAATGGCCAGGTAACGGGGAGGCTCTCTTTGTGCTTCAGCACAGATGGCAACCACAGACTGGTCCAGGTTAGCTCATCTTGTATCATTTTAACCACACACTACACTTCTGATGACTATAGCTATGCAAAATTTCAAATTAAGCTTCAAAAATACTGGAAAAATCAGCCTTGGTTTGAGTTTTGCCTGCATTCATGTGCCATAAAGTTTCACAAACAAGAACTGTGATTGCTCACCCAGCTGGGAGACCGGTGAATTTCAGCCCCATTTCATTGTCTTCATCGGGCCACCCCACTGCAAATACATTGAGCTAAAAAGCAGAAAGTCCAGGGCTTGTTGAAAGGCAAAAAAAGAGACTGGAGTCAGGGAGAAGGTGACCGTGGAGAGAGTCTCCTTGTAGGTTAGCATTCATGGAGTTCAAACTTACAAAGACAAACCTTTTATAGGCTGCTTCACATCTAGCTCCTGTGGGCCAAATTGCAATGTTTAGTTCACAAACAGAACAACAGCATAGGTCATGCAGCCCTGTCACTGACCTCAGCAGGCCTTCTGCATGGCGTATTCACCAAGAGCAGAGCTGTTTCAACTATTCTATTAAAATCAATGGACTCTAAGACCCTAATGCCTTTGAAGATTTGGGCCTTAATCATCTTTGAAAAAATGTTGGCCCCAGTCCATTTGACTACAATAATACATTTTTGCCTGTACCTGAATTCACAGATTCTCACCAGATATTTGTGTGTACAAAATATCTAAAAGGAAACTTAAATTGTCTTCCTGTTTTACCTTTCAGTTTGGCTCACTTACTGGAAGCCACTAAAATACTGTATCTGTCGGCATTCACTTATTTCCCTTTCTCTAGAATAGAATACTTGAGAGTATGTGCTCAAAATATACAGTCTGGAATCGTAGTTATTTTAAGACAGAGGCCTAAGTAAAAAAACAACAACATGTTGGCTTGTGTCCACCTACCATTAGTCTGATGACAAGATACAATCTCAGGTCATCCAGATTTTAGAAATACAAAGGGAGGGGGGAGTAGACTTTTTCTAAGGCAGGAACTAAGTGTATTTACTTTCTGAAGACATTATCGGTGTTCCTTGCAAGTTGCTTTATGCTATTAAAAAAAGAAACCTTTTACGTTGTAATCTCCAGAACCTTAGGAAGTGTCATGTAGAGAAAGAAAAATGGAATGTGTTATAGTTCATTTAAAAAAATTGTTAAAAGAAACTTTTCTTTCCTCATTTTACCTCTTTTTTCAAATTGTTACAAAACAGCCCAGCTCATGGGCACAACAGATTTAACAATAACATGCAATCTCTTACATTCATCATCATCCACATGCTAAATTTGATATTTTATTATTAAAGTGGTTTGCCACTATTTCTTTTCTATTAATTTTTTTTAAATCACTAGGCACCTTCAACCTGCTCCATTTGTTTTTTATCAGGTACTTTCAGTGATAGGCAGAGGAACTCAGTAGTGACCTATTACAAAATACAAGTATAAAGAGAATATATTACACATATATCTAACTGACAAAATTAAGGCCCTAAAGTTACTCATACATGCACATACTTTTCACAAGATTACATGTCACCACTACTACTGTTGTAAAACTGGGGAAAGTAGAAAATGACTTACAAATGCCAATCTCATTGTATTATTTAGGAGTGAGTGCTTAGACTTCAAATTCAAATTAAACAGGAATCTAGGTCTCTGAATGACTGAAAAATTGTAGCATTTCTGTGCTATTCTGGGCACTGTTTCAGGTTTTTCAGCACTCTGGCCACATAACAGACTTCCTGATTTTTAAGTGTCTGGAAATGTATGGGAATGCTTTGATTCTTCTTCAGTCCCACTTGTAACAAAAACTATTTGTAGTCCTCCTGTGACTGCTACACTTACAGCTTCTTCTGTTTTGGAAGAATCAGCCAGTTTCAGGGTTGTTCCCTGATCCAGATTCTCTGACTTTGTTCTGACACTGTGGTACTCCCTAAGTAGAGAAAACTGTCCTGGCTCAAGTCACAGCTGGCTGGATCGGAAGTCCTTTGAGAACTCCACATAGGGGTAAAACTGGCCCAGCAAGTTCCTGTACCAACTGCCTCTCCACTCTGGCACAGGGAGGATGTCAGGGAAAGAAGGGCAGAGATGGACCAGAATGAATGGGAGTGAGGGAATGGCCCTAAACCCATTCACAAACTTTTGGCAGACCAGTAATATTTTGATATTTATTATGCAAATAATGAATATGCAAAAAAAGCAAATAAAATGTTACCTGTCCACCTGACCCCCATCCAGACCCTTGCTCCCAAGTGCCTAAAATCCTTTGACCCTCTACCCCTAAGCCCCGGCCCTTTGACTCTTTAACCTATGACCCCTACAGCCCAAGCCAATACCCTCTTGCCTCTTGATCCCACCATGCTCATACCCAACATCTCTTTTCCCTTTGATCTCACCCCATTCCTTACACTCCCCAGAGCAAGGCTGCTCCCTCTAGGGAGCATGGCTGTTACTGCCACGTGGGCAGGGGGAGCGGCCATTGGCAGCATTCCCCCTTCCTCCCCAAGAACATCTCTTGTCCCCATAGGTGGGGGCAAAGGGGACACAGTGCCCCGACCAGGCCACCATCTTACCTGGGAGGAGGGGGGAAGAGGGAGCCACCTCCTGCTCCACCTCCTTTTGCCGCCGCCTCAGCCCCAGCACCGCCACTAGGCAAAATCAGCCACCATAGCTGCCGGAGCTGAGCTGCTATGAATAGCCAGCTTCAGCTCTGGCAGCTGCCATGGCCCAGCAGCCAACAGTTCACGGATCAGCACTGGTCCACGGACCAGTGGTTGGAAACCACTGCTCTACGGTGCTACCATACCAACACAAACTAGGAACCTTTCAGTTTTTGCCTGCAGCATCCACATGGGGGAGTTACAGAGCAGCACTTTGGGGCACACTGTATTCACACACTTGTATTTCCAACTGTGTGGCAGTGCAGAAATGGCCCCAGTCTGCAATTTGATTCCTGTTGGATGTTCCTGGAATTCACCATTGAATGCAAATGATGCAATAGAGTTCCTCACTGCAGAACTAAGAGACGCTTGTCCTGTGCCTCTGAAGTTATGTTGCCCCTATGTCCGGAAGCCATGACTTCAGCTTCTGTTATAAACCTGTAGTCTCCTCCCACACAGCAGCTACAGCAACTATATTTTAGTTTACTTCTACTTAGACCGTGACTGATAGTGGCAGCCTTCTACCTAGTCACTACAAATAGGGCTGCCAGATACTTTCAGAAAAAATCCTGAACATGGCAGGAAAAAAAATTGGTTGAGCAAAAAAAAGGCTGTGCCTTTAAATCCAAGAAAATACTGGACATTTTATATGTCCAGTATTTTCTGGGGTTATTTTACTGGACAGGGACCACAAATACTGGAGAGGGACCACAAATACTGTCAGAGGCTGGAGAGGGATGGCAGGAGACAAATTCTTGATCATTGTCTTCGGTCCACCCCCTCCGGGGCACCTGGTGCTGGCCACTGTCGGCAGACAGGATACTGGGCTAGATGGACCTTTGGTCTGACCCGGTATGGCCATTCTTATGTTCTTATGTTCTTATGTAAAACTGGACACCTGCCAACCCTAACTACAAACAAAAAACAAACCAATGCAGCCCAGGTCTGTATGCAGGAATTTCTGGGAGGAGAGAGGAGAGATTTTTTTTTGTAAATGTGGGCCACAATTTTTTGAAATATAAAGGAGTTCAAAATAGTCATGCAAAATGAGTGTGCATAAGAGAGGTTAATGAAAAATTTGAGTGGAAACAGAGATAGGTAAAATGATTTTGTTATATCATACTACATATCTATCTAGTAATAAAGGTTTTATAGAAATTCCTGGATCTTGCTGTAATATCGCAAGTGAAAAACAATATTTCAAAGTATTTCAGTTTTCATCTTCAGAGTTTTTCAGTCAGGCCCTGATATGGTCAATTCCAACTGCTCAGACCCTCCAGTCCCACCCCCGTAACACACTAGATCTGAGGGACTTTTTAGTATTGGCCTTCGGTGTGTGCCTGGCGGTGACGCCTGGGTCACATTTTCAGGTTTCTCCCTCTATCCCCCGCAGACCCCAACCCCCATTTTTAATAAAAGGAAATGAAAACCCCTGAGCCTGCCTGGGGCGGGCAACAACCACCCACAGCATGAGCCCATGCTAAACACACATGTGCCTAACACCATGCCGTGTCTACTGCATTAGCACAAGGAGCTGACTCCAGCACAGAATCCACAAGCACCAAAGATGCTGCACCCAGCCCCTGCTCCTAGCAGGAGGGCACTGCGGTGCACACACTCACAAGCCCCCGTCAAGAGCAGCCTCGGCACAGCTCAGAGCAAGGCTCCACACCCCTCAGCCACCTTTTCCAGTTCACAGAACTGTGCCTTCTGTAGAAAGAGGTGGGACTTTAGCCCGTGCCCTTTGACTGGCACATTAACCTTCACATCCCCCTTGTGTACAGGCCTACAGCCTAACATAGGAAGTCTGAATCTGGAATTCTGGAGATTAATTGTGTTTCAGTGTAGACTACAAAAACACTACAGAGCTTTTAGTGCATTTCATCAGGGTTTACACAGACACTTTGTATGCATCAGGTTAGCAAGGTATAGGTTCACATACCTGCTTGTTGCAAACTAAGTGTTCATGTATATAAGCCATTAAAAATATATGAGGTTAGAGATATTATGAGTCCAGAAACATTCCTTATGCTTAAATAGGGAATAAGCTAGAATTGATTAATATTTCCAGTACCAGAATAAAGATTTTAAGTGTACCAGGTGTAGTTTGGGCCTCACTGCTACCCTTAACATTTCAAAGGCAATATCTGAGGAGTCAGTATGAGGGATTTCAAATGTCAGGAAGGACCCATAGAGACCATTAGGAAAAGATTCCGTTAGTCTGCTGCTTCAGTAAAACAGAGAGGGAACAGAACACCCCCCCATCTATAAGACGATTGCTGAAAATCCCGTGGGCTGCTCCAACTCACAAGGTACAAACCACCATACTAAGTTTTCCAGTGAAGATACCAGTTTTCCCATGAACCTCATTAGATTTCTCCAAAGCATGGGAGAATAAAATTCCAGACTAGTTATGTTCCTACAGGTAACAATTTCTCAAGAAATACTTCACTATCCTGGCATGTACAATAAACCAAGTTATCCATCCTGGCCCAAGAAAAAAAGCATCTTAGTAAAAATTGCTACAACTTGTAGTAAAAAAATTATTTAATTCTGTGAAATCCCTCCCTGCTAAATAGCCTTGCTTAAATAAATGAATAGGTCCACAATGAAAGAATTACCAGGTTAGGAAGTATTCTATAAGATCTGTTAATACAGCAAAGACAAGGCAAATTACAGAATCCTATAAGATCTGATCATACTACTATCTAAAACACTACATAATCCAAATAATCTCCCACCTTTTAGGACTGAAATGCAAACCTAAATAACAATGTCTGTTTCATGTTTGGGAACATTAATATTTAAGGTTATTTTATTCTGAAATGTACAGTTAAAAATCAGAAGCCAGGAGATTTCTCTGTTTCTATTCTATAAAGATACTTAAGGGATTTTTTTAAAATTATGATTTCCATATTATAGGCAGCTGACCCTAAAAATAAAAACATTATCAAATAATGAAAGGACATGAAAAAAAAACCCTAAAGCATTGCCTGTTCAGAAATAATATGCATAGCATAGGAAATACTTGTGGCAATCCAATGTCTGTTGTGCTTGTGTTGCTGTTTTGACAATTGTCTAAATTTGTAGCTACTAATGATGGAGCAGAGAGCAAGGATGCTAAAAGTTTAAAAGGCTAAACTTGCAGTAGAAATTGCAACAAAGATTATGTACTAATATTTTATTTTTGTCACAGTCCTAAAAATAAGAGTACTGATTTCTTCTGCATTAGAAAGGTTCCAGGACCATCAGCCAACTGAGAAACAAACAACATTCAAAATCAAAACAGTCTGTAAAGCACTGGAAGGGGCTAAAGCAGCCTAAGTGAAATGTACTTGCTTACTTACATTACCCACTGATCTCAAGGAGAATGATTGTGTTATATAAGCACCTGACAGGTGTCTTTACTTTTACTCACTATGTTTTTAAGGAGTACTCCCAAGTGCTGTTGTATAGCTTGGACCAGAGATGGTCTGGGAAGAAAAATAAAAAATAAGAGTTTAAGGCTGGCATTGCAGTACAAACACGAAGGGATCTAATTGCACAAATAGAACATCATTTCAAGGAAAAATGATTTCCATTGTTTTACCAAATTTTTAAAAACACACCTATACTCACTGGCATACGTCTGTGCTACAAGTACATGAAGAACTTGGTCAAGCGTTCCTTGTATACCTCAAACTCCCATTGAGGTCAATGAACATTTGACATAAGAGAGAACACAGAATTAGACACAAAGAATGCTGAATCACTTGGTCGGGAGCAGCCCTTATGACAAAATATACTATTCCACAACAATAGGTCAAAACCAAGCGACTTGGATTATTTTTTACTTCAAATTTTCCCAAAGAATTTGTCAGTTTTTCATTAAAATTTATTACCATTTTAAACCATCTCTAGACCATAATGCTACATGAACATGGTTGTAAACTGCAGTGTCAATACTGTGGTTAGATAAGCTTTTCCGATATCCAGGCATTGCTCTATTACAAAAACTGGGCACTGTTTTACCAAACTACAAGCACCCTCAAGCTCTGACACTCAGCAATCCCTGGTTTGAACAAAGGAGTAACAAAGGAAAGAAGCAAAGAAAGAAAGGGGTTGCACTAATCTGGAATGAAAAGGATTTTTCAACAGCAGGTAGCATTTGGCACAGTCAGCAAAAGCCCTTAGAGGCTCTACCTCCCTCCAATCTTTAATGCCCCTTTTAAATTGATCTTTTAAAATGGGAACCAGACAGGTTCAGCTGTGTCGCTTCCACTCGTAATTTCATACTTGTGTCGAGTCAATTCCATGAGAGCTATTTATTTCTCTGTTCTGTAACACTGTGTGGAAGGACTTGTCTCTCGTTTGGCTTTCACATTATCAATGGAACAAGTAGCATCTCTAAGGTCTCTACAAATCCATAAATATTTTCCCCTTTCTCCTTTGATTTTCTTTTTGGAGAACATGGAAATTAAAATGAAGAGGATCCTCCATGCCCTTCCTTATGGCCCTTAAGTGGAGGACTGGAGTAACGGCTCACACTGTTCTAGCTGCATTCTCAATACTCCATTTTTATGGAGAAACCACAGCTGTAGAAACTCCTCAGGCATGGCATGGAATCCAGAATCAGGCAGCACATTGTCATAGTAATGATGGCTGATAAACCTCCCATGCAGGTCCACTGAAAAAGGCCAGAAGCCATAGATGGTTATTTCTTCACACAGACCTAGGGCTGCGCTAACCAGGAAGAGGCCTGTTGAAAGACGCTTGGCATGGATTCCTTTGCTCTTCCAGAACTTGCCAATGTCACGCAGGAAGTTGGGATTGGCAAAGAGCACCGTCTGGTTGGCACCAAAGTCCTCCAGGGTGTAGTAAACCCGTAGGGATGGCTCTGTCCCCGTCTTCATAGAGAATGCTGGCATGTAGATGTAGCTATGGTTATAGACTTTAACACTGTCCACAAATGTTTTTCTAGACCAGAGCAGATTTTGGAATCTGTGGAAACAAAACAAAGGCATGGAAGGTTACATGTATTTTCTTGGCCATTTCAGAATCCAGCTCAAAACTGACCTTCATGTGTTTACCCCAATGCATGGATTTTCTCTAGTCCACCATGTGGACTGTTTCTGCCATTGTGTCTAGCCATTCCCTTTGCTTGTTAACACTGGTCTCCTTTGTCCCTTTCTCTAGTGCCGTCTGGACCTGTCTTCCTGTATCTCTCCATTCCAGCTCTTTGCTTCTTTTCAAATCTCATGTGGAAAGGAGCCTTTTCTCTTTCCTGAGCCTCTAAATCTCTCAGACTCTGTTATTATTTAGTATTTAAACTCCAGGAAAAACAATAGGCTTGCAGTTGAGGCACTGGCCTGTGACTCAGGAGAGCAGAGTTTGGTTCTTGGCTCTCCTACAGATGATGCGATTCTGGGCAAACCACTGAAGGTGTGTCTACATTGCAATAAAAACAATCTTGGCACTGAGTCTCAAAGACCAGGTGAATTGACTCAGGATTGGGATGGAGGGCTAAAAATTGCAATATATCTATATTTAGGCTCGAGCTGGAGTCTGCGCTCTGAGACTTTCCCCTCTTGTGGGGGTTTCACAGCTGAGGCTCCAGACTGAGCCCAAACACCAACACCAACAATTTTAGTCTCCACAAGCTAGAGACCTGTAAGCCCAAATCAGCTGACCTGGTCAGCTATGGCCAGTATTCTCTGCAGGCTCTGCACTTGTGTGGCCACTCAGGATAGATTCAGATGCCACCCAGTTGATTAACAGAGGGTAGGTCTACACAGCTGCATTGTTGTTATTCCAAAATAACAAAGTGCGTGCCTACACTACAAACCTTTATTTCAAAATAATGTCGAGCTGGAGGACTTCTTACTCCAACTCCTGATAACGCTCATTCCACGAGGAGTAAGGGAAGTAAAAGGAAGAGTGTTCTTCCTTCAACTTCCTGTTGTGTAGGCAATGCCAAAAGCCGAGTTAAGCTATTTCGACTTAAGCTATGCAACTGATGTAGCTGAAGTTGCATAACTTATTTTGACTTTAGCTCAGCTGTGTAGACGTACCCTAAAGTGTCCACAGTTAGTTGCTCATTCACACATGCCTCCATACACATTAAAAAAATGATTCTGCACATGGGTGAAAAAAATCCATACTTGGATGGAAAAGATTAGAGGGAGTATTGGCGACAGGAGCTCTGAGCCTCTAACTGGGTGGGGCTAATTAATTATCTGTGAAGCTGTGATGCCACACAGCTTAGAGGGAACCCTGGTGCAGATATATTCCAAATCTCTGTACCTTAATTCCTCCTCTGTAACATAGGATATTTCTGTATCTCTAGGCTTTGTAGGAAAAATCCATTGATGTTTGTGAGGCAGTCAGATACCACAGTAATGGGGGACATAAATCAAATATGAAATATGAAAAGCATTTTTGGGATAGGGTTTATACAAGAAAAATAAACAAGTATATTGTAATAATGGGCTGAGCTTGTTTAGATAAGAATTAAAGCCAGTCAATTTTTTACACTGTCAAAACTGACAAATTTTATTAAAATTTTTAGCAGAAATGTTTAGTATTTCAGATAAACTGCCAACAACTGGAAAATTTTCAGTTTTCTAATGGGGGTGGGGAAATGTGATTTTTTTCAGGAAAGCAGATATTTCTGTATTCTCTTTGTATCCCAAGTACAAACATTCTGTCTGAAAACTTTTGGACAGGTGATTATTTTTTTACCAGTCCAAGTAAAAATCCTTGTTTATACTCCTTAATAGTGACTAAAATTAAATTAAATTTAAAGGATCTCAGTCAGATTCTACATCAACAGCAGTAAGAAATATTTATATAACCAAAATGCATTCAAAAAGCCATAAGACACCATTTGTTTTGGTTATATCTTTAAGATTGTTTAAATATGGTGTTGGAGGTTTACATTGCTTCTGATTCCATTTCTGGAACTACAAGGACTCACCAGGCACTGAGCAAAAACAAGCATAGAAGCCAATGTGCTGTTTAGGATAAAAGGCATCACAAAAATCCTAGCCAAACACACTAAGCTAAACTCAGAATCAGTATATAAGATGGAGCAAGATGCATGTTGTTAAGTGGGTTTAAAGATAGACTATATTTCTAGATTACAAGTTGACGAGCCAGAATAAGGTACAAGTTAAAGTAAAATAGCTCCTATTGGCAACTACCAGGATGATGTAAAATGGAATCAATTTTTGTGTGTGTGCTAAATCACAGCTCTGACTTTTTGGCACGTAAATTACATTGGGCTAGACCAGTGGTCTGAATATGAACCTAGATGACCTGTAGCAGTTGATTGTTTAACACCTTCTATCAGATAGAGATGCCTAAATATGATAGATTGTCCATAGGCACCAACATTATGACTACATTTGAGCCTAATTCTAAAAGGAAATCACTTTCTTTTGAGCATTTTGAGCATCGCCCCATTGAAGAGAGCAGCAGAGAAAGGGATAGTAGGGAGCAGCAGAGAAAGCCATATAGCTATGAGATCACAGCCTTGTGTTTAACAGGGTGACTTAAAAAAACGCTTTTTAAAAAATATACACCAATACAAAAATATATATTATATGTAATGTCCTTAATATTTGTATTAACAGTTACTGTAGCTATTTGGGGAAAATTCTATTCTCAGATATTGGGATACAGCTACCAGTAATCTCAAAGGGAGTTACAGCGGCAGCACTGCATTTGACCCACTTGCAATTAGTGATCGCAGCATTCTTTTAGCCTCTTGGATCTCCCTGGAAAACAGCAGCCTCATGGTTATGATGATATGCCGGTCACTCGCTGGGCATGTGACTGCCAAATCACAAATTCAGCATTAAGGATTAATTGCGGGTTCAGTTGTGGTATGTGGAAGTATTGGATTCAGAGAAAATAGCTCTGATGCCAAATAAGAAATACTGTATTTTTAATTAAAACAAGCAGCTAGCGAGGGAAAGGAATAGCATGCATGATTTGTGCATTTTCCCTCTACTATGAAAGTAACTCTGTAAAGTTATCCAGATATGTCAACGTCAGTGCAGTCAAATAACTGGTTAGCTCTTTGCTAAAGCACATTGCCAGTCTAATGCCTAGGCTGACAGAAAATGCTTAAGTTGGAGCCTTGTTTCCTGCTCTCATATTGTATGTCAATTAACCAATCAAGGTCAGCCTACAGTCACACACTTGAAGCTATTTTGATTATATGAACTAGAAGTCTGATCACACCGATAGATGGTTTGTTTCCAACTGGGTTCAGAATTCCATCTCCAGCTAGTAATACCCTACTTAATCATTCATGTTATGCTTGTCTACTTAGCCAACGTGCCCCCTTTATCTCCTTAGTCTTCCTTAGACTACACAATTCAGTCGCCATTCAATGGCAAACTCAAAACCGATTTCACATTCTTATGCAATAAGAAGAACACTTTTGGGTAACTAGAAGTGGAGGAGATGAGAGTCATTGCTTTCAATGGCATATAGTATTTGTCACTAGGTGTGCAAATACTTCCAGTATCCCAAAATAGCTATTCCACATCTTGACATCATGCCTGTTATTTCAAAATATTTTTTGAAATAACGGGCATGCTATTCTGATGTCCCTGTAAACCTCGTTCCACAAAGATTAAGGGACATTTCAGAATAGTGGTTTATTTTGAAATTTGGCACTGTGTAGACAGCGCCAAATTACGGAATAAGCTATTTCGAAATACACTCGAAATAATCTACTCAATTTGTGTAGCTCAGATTGCGTAGCTTATTTCAAGCTAAGGATGCAGTGTATACACACCTTATAAGTGTGATTATTTGAGAGAGATTGACCTTAAATATTATACCTAAATATTATTTTGCTATATATGCCTGTTCCCGACCATGCCACCTGGAATTCCAATATATTTTTATTGGCTGCTGTTTTCAGAACTACAGGTTCAGCCTCTCAAGTTCAGCACTCTCTAGCATGGCAACATCCATGGACCAGCATGATTTTAGTTAGTCGGATGTGCACTTATCATGGGTGTGGCCAAGTTTCCTGCTGTCTGATAATATTTGTTTACAGCCACCAGTCCTGACATCCAGTGTTCTTTGCTGTTATTTTCTTCTAATTTACCCCTAAATGTCTTCTACAGGCACATCTAAACTACATTCCTCTTTTAAAAGAGGAATGTAAATGAAGCCAATCGAAAATTCAAATGAAGCGCAGATTTACAAATCTTGTGCTTCATTTGCATAATTGCATGAGAATGCTTTTTTGAAAAATGTTTTTTCTAAAAAGAAACTGCAGTCCAGACAGGGTTCTTTCAAAAAAAACAAAAAAAACAAAAACCTATTTCGAAAGAACTTGTACTCCTGAAAAAATGAGGTGCACGGGTTCTTTCGAAAAAGGGTTTTTTTTTTAAAGAACTCTGTCTAGACTGTGGTTTCTTTTTCGAAAAAGCCTTTTTTGAAAAAGCGCTCTCACGTGATTATGCAAATGAAGCACGAGATTTGCAAATCTGCACTTCATTTGAATTTTCAATCTGCTTCATTTGCATTCCTGTTTCAAGAGAGGAATGCAGTCTAGACATAGGCACCACCACCACCAGACATTCTGTGTGGAGTGAGCAAGGCACCTAATTAATTCACACATGAAACCACTTAGGTGCTTAGACTGCCTGATTCCAGGAGAGGGGTTCCTGTTCATGGATTGCTAAGCAGAGATTGGCACCTCCCTGCAGCCCGGACTTAAATGCCTACTTCTGTGAGAGGAGCAGGGCTCAGCACAATTGCCTTTGGTTGGCATCTTCCACTGGCTAGCTTAGGCAACTCCCCACCTAGTCTGCTGGCTTTTGTGGATCACACTGATAGGTGCCCCTCTCTCTCCATTTAGGCTCTGTCTATATTACAAGGTTTTTGCGCAAAAACCGGCGGAGTGTCCACACCTCAAGTGCATTTTTGCGCAAAAAAAATACAGTAAATGGACAGGACAGAGGGCTTTTGCCAGTAGAGTTATTCCTCTCCCCATGAGGAATAACTTTTTTGCACTACAGCTCTTGCAGGGGTTGCTTGCGCAAAAAGAGCCTATCCGAAAAAGCACAGGTGTTCTGATGGCCATTCTGTTAATGGAAATCAGAGCTTTCTTGTGCATGAGTGCCCATGTAGTGTGGACGCTCTCTTGTGCAAAAGCACATTGCTTTTGCAACTCTCTCTCTCTCTCTCTCTTCCCCTTTCTGTCTCACACACATACATGCATGCATATACACACACATGTACATGGAAAGATACTGTATTGAAATGGCGGGGGGGGGGGTTAACAGATGTTCCTGTTCTTATGCTCTTCCACAACATAATCTTGTTGCAGGCATCATATTTAGTTAGGAGAGAATCAGGTAATAGCGAACAAAATGTTTCCTAGACTATAGCACATATGCAGCTATTTCTTATACACATGCCTCTAAATCTTGAAGGTGTGTGTGTGGGGAGGGGGAGAGATAGATCTTCCATTGGTGTAAATTGTGCATCTTATTAATTGTACTTGGTGATTTTCCTAGCTCATTATTACAATGTGCATTGCCTATTATTCAGTATTAAAGTACAGACTCAATCAATTACCTTCAGCCCAATTATTATTACATAACATTTATAGTGAGCTAAACACCTACATCTCAGATAGGCTGGAGTCCATTGTACTAAGTACCAGTCAAACACATAGAAAATGAGTGTCCATGCCCCAGAGTTTATAATCTAAAAGACAGGATATAACAGGTTGCTGAGACAAGCACACGTCTTAACGTTGGGTGAGTGGGGAAGACAGGAACAAAAATAACAATGTGGGCACTACTTAGCCAATCAGGAGCAGTAATCAGAATGGATGAAACAGTTCTCTGTGATATCAGGGATGTGAGATGGATCTTGTCATAGAGAATGCCTTGCCACTTCCTATTTAACTCACAGGGCTCCTAGCTCCAGTGCCTTTGCCATTTATAAGTAGATTGTCACTGCATGAGTTGTCAGAATCCAAAGCATTTAATGCTTTATAGATTAACACCAAATTCTTAAACTCCACCCGAAAGTTAACTGAAGACGAGTTCAGGCTAGAGAGTATAAGTGCTGGCCAGTCTTCAATAGGAAACCCACTCTTCCTCTCTGCTACTGCAGAACCTACTGGCAGAAGTAGCCATCTTCTTCATCCTCTTGAGTCCACAGATGCAACACACCATTCGGTGTCAGGACTCATTAACCCACTAGTCCCCAAACTTTTAAGGATTGGACCCTCCCCCTTACTGCTGTTTGTGCCCCTACACCTCCCTCACACCAGAGTTGGGGCAAAAGAGTGGTTTGGGGCAGGGAAAGAGTGACATCGATAAAGATAAGGGGGTTGAGGTTGGGACCGCATCTGGGGCCATGTATAGTGCTGGGAGCGGGACCACACTGAGACTGGGAATGAAGCCAAGCATGGGGACAGGAGCCAGGGATGTGGCTGAGGATGGGGCCGGAGCAGAGCTGGGGTCGAGGAAGGGCTGGGTGGTACAGAACAAATACAGAAAGAGCAGCTGGCTGTGCATTCTTCCCAGAAATGATATGGCAACACTCCTGGAACTGCAAAGGGAGTTTTGTTACTGTGCCCATTCATTCTATGCTGTCCCAGAGACAGCAAAGGCGGCAGAAAATGGGGAAAATAGCTTTTTGCATTCTTTACATCTATACTACAAATGGATGAAAAACTCTGGCCGAAATCTATTTCTGACAATGTATGTGTATTCGGTGACATCAATGCATTTAGCAAATTTGTGCCAATTTTACTGAATCTGGGACACAATTCAGAAAAAAATGTAAATGTTTGTATGCATATTTTCTAAAAGAAACATTTCTATTTCTCAGTTTTAAATTACTTTTCATTTCAAAGTTTTCATTCATTTTATTTAAAAAAAATGTTTTTAAATGGTCAGCCATGAAAATGTTTAGTTTCACTCAAATCTAAAAAAGTTTCAACTTTTTCACATGCCAAAAATTTCATTTTTTAAAATTTTCATGTGACCTAAAATGAATTTTGCAGCGTTGCCAATGAAAAAAAATCACCTGGTTCTACTCTGTGCTATTTATTCTACTCAGCTTCCTATATTCATGTACTAGGAATTTAACTGAAGTCACAATTAATATTATATAGGCCACTGAGGTTCCATCACCTGGTAATTACTAGGACAAGCTGGATTTGAAATAACCTACAGGTAAAAAGCCTTGGGCGCTCTTAACAGTCCCTATGTCTGTGCTCTCCTCCCATAGACACATTCACCATTGACCTCTATGAATGACACTCAGAGGCTCACATTTTGAATGCTTGGGAAAACAAATTCTCATAATCTATAGAACAGGAGAGGGATTTTCTAAGTCATATGGCACAAAGAATCATTTGACCCCTCTCCCCCACTAATGATCTGCATAATTAATACTGAATTGCAGGAGAAATTCTATCAATGTGCTTATGGAAATCATATTAATACTAAGCAAGTTCCACTTGCTTAATGCTATTACAATAAATGACCAAGAACTGAACAAAGGTTAGGCCATTATTTTAAAGCACTGCTGCAGAAGCAGAGGAATAAAAGCCATCCATTAGCAATTCTCATCTCTTGTCTCTCTGGCATAGTGCTAACACTTTGCCTGGGAAAGACCACAGAGCAGGTCCTGATGGTGTGGAGTGCATCCTGAGCTAACTGGCTTGAAGGCTTCTATAAATGACACCATGAGCATTGCTAGGGATCAGTGATGTCCAGAATAGCCAATGCCATGCTCACTAACTCATCCCTCTCCCTGAGTTCTGCCCCCTATACTGGCTGCTGGGGTAATTACACCAACATTGTGCTTCTGAAGCAACATCCAATGGCAATTATGTTGACTACAGAGCACTGAGTATCAAGACAGTGGACTTAACTGCTAGCATTTCCTTCAACAGGAACAGTCCAAAATGCAGCTTAAAATAGGGGTGCCTTTGGGGTTCCTGCACTGCCTTACTGAAGTTCTCATTTGTTTTAGATACAAGGATGCGGTGGAGTCAATCACACATTAGTCACTGGGCCAACAGGGCCCATTCCAGAGGACTTGACCAATTGGGGAGCTCTGGGAAAATGTGCACCACTGCACCATGTGGTCTGCCTGTCTAGTGCTCCTGATGGGAAGCGGGGTCTAGGTATGGGGGATTGCTCTGTTCCACCCACCTGGCATTCTTGCCAGGGAGCAGCATGAGAGTTAGAGTGCTGGGTGGGTGGAGCAGGGCAAGCCTTCTTCCTATGACTCCATTTCCCCAGCAGAGTGCTGGGGTGGGGTTTAGGGGGGCCTGCAGGTGGAAGGGACAGGGAGTGACTCACACTTTTCCAAGGGCCCCACAAAACCCTAATCTGCCTCTGGGTATGGGAGGAGAACAGAGGCATTTTTATATTATTAAACTCAATTGGTCTTGAAGCCAGCCTTGTCTTTGTGCTGTGGTGCATACTCAGTGAGGCATATAGGCTGCTTTGTATTGCCAGAGCAGTGCAATAATCCTGAGCATTCTGATGAATCTGTCCCTCAGCTTGCAACATTTATAAAGTGGGAAGAGATGTTTAGAAAATTTAGGGATGTTCTTCACCATCTCACTCTAGTTTACAATATAATTACCATAGAATATTAACACTTTTTAAATGTTAATGCATTTTTTACAATGCAAAATCAAATAAAAATGTTAAAGTTACCAGTCGGGGCTAGTGTACGTCAGCCTTGCTCATCTAGAACTACATTGATTCATATCCACTGAGGATCTGTCCCTCAGACTATAATTATAAGAGCCAAATTAGTTTAAGTACACCCATAAGTATCTAAAATTGCAGAACACACTACTACATTGTCTTATTTGAAAAGCCATTTGTGAACATGTGCTAAAAGACTGCACCAGAATGCACGCGCACAAAGGAGTGTTCATTCAGTGTTAACATTAACAATTTCTGAGTGCTGGGGTGTTTAACTAGACTGAAGGAATGCGAAATGGCAACAGCAGTATTGAAGCATGGAGCAAGGAAATAGAGGGGCCATCACAAGGAAGCTCCAACAGGAGGAAAGCATTTCATTTCACCCGCTACATCCACTTCCATTTGCTGCTTAATGAAGGAAACTAGGATTGTAGATTCAAAGACATAAACAATTTGCATCACATAGTACTAGCTTGCCTAATGAATCCAAATGCAAAAAACAAGTCAAGCAGCAAAAATGGTCTTCCAAATGTGTGCCAGATGTTCCATGGGGTTATCTTCCGTATCTTTCTCCGTGGTTTTAGGTGCTAAACTACTAAATACACTCAAAGCAGGTGTCCAACATATTTCACCTGCAGTACACCACCAGCAATTTCTATTTAAAGGTGACTTGCAAACTGTTTATACAAAATTCCTTCTCCTGCAACAATATGTCCTGAAGCTCCCTAACAGCCAGGAGAACAGGACATTTATATCATTATTGATTTAAAACTATTTTCCCCCTATATTTCATAATGTCCAGACAGCCCAGACTTTGATTCCCACCATGCAGCAACACACAACTTAAATCTATGCTCACCTCAGTCATTTCAGTTGGCAGGGCTTTATGCAAACCTTGTGTTTGGTTTTGATCTACACCACATCATGCCCCTTAATTTCAGATTTCTAAGCCAAAAGGCAGGCAAAATTGCCTTATACTACCTCATTTCATATGACATCCATATGAAACCACAAATGAGTCCAAAATTGCTTTGAAATTGCAAGGAACCTGGGCTGAACTTTGGAGAGTATCACAGTTTTGTAGAGTATAATCTGTTATACAACAGAGTGATGCCATATCAGCAATAGGTATCTACTGGGGCTATGTCTAGACTGCAGGCTTCTTTTGGAAGAAGCTTTTCCGGAAGAGATCTTCCAAAAAAACTTCCAAAAGAGAGCATCCACTCTGCCAAAGTGCATCGAAAAAGCTGCTTTTTGACAGATAGCGTCCATACTGAATGGACGCTATCTCGCATGTAAGCTGTGATTACTATGGACAGTGTGGCCATCAGGGCACCTGTGCTTTTTCCTCTTTCCTCTTTATCAAAAGAACTCCCTCATCCCCATCCACACGTGCCTTTTTCCAAAAGAGCTCTTTCGGAAAAGACCTTCTTCTTCGTAGAAAAAGATTTACCAATGTCAGAAAACCCCCTCTGTTCTTTCTTTTTTTTTTCAAAAGAACATGATTGCAGTGTGGACATGAGGTTTTTTTTGAAAAATAGCCATTTTTCTGGAAAAAAAAAACTCTGTTGTGTAGACATACCCTGAGAGAACTTTCTCTTTCTGGTGAGGCAGAAGTGCTCAGCAGAGCCAGCCCAAGGTATGGGCCAGCTGGGCTACCACCCGGGGCGCCACATTGTAGGGGGCGCCGTACGGGGCTGCTGGGCCGGGTGGAGGCGGCACCACGCATGCGCCGGGTGCCGGGGGGCAGGGCCACGCATGCATTGGGCACCTGGGGGTGGGGCCATGCATGTGCTGGGCGCCCAGGGGCACTATGCGCCCGGGGGTGGGGCCACGCATGTGTTGCGCTCCTGGGGGCGGTGCCGCGCTCATGGGGCCCAGGGCGCGCGAATGGCTCGGGCTAGCCCTGGTGCTCAGGTAAAGAGTTTTACAATTCTAAAAGCAGGAATTTTTGAAACCTGAATTACTGCACACACTTTGAGGTATGAAATTCTAACAGGCTACATTATGCCATTGTCTGACCCAGACAAGCAGGGGGAAAAGACCCTTCTGCATTCCAGTGCTGAGCCGGACAGGATCTTTGGTCCAAGTATGACAGAGCCCAGCCCCTGCTCCAGATTCTCCTCTCTGCAAGCAAGTGGGCAGGAAGTGAGCAGGGCTGAAGAGCAGACACCGCAGGGGTAGGCAACCTGCGGCCTGAAGGCCACATGCAGCCCATTGGGGTTCTATGTGTGGCCCATGAGAACATTTTGTTGACCATCGCCTGTGCACAGGGTTGCCAGATTCTGCTGGTTTTTATCCACATAAGTTTTTTTCCTACTGGTAATTCGAAGGTGACATGCACATAAAGCAAAAGCATGTGAAGTGAGGCTTGTTCTGATTGCACACAGCATTGATTGTGAGAGCCGTGCGCTCCCTCTGCATCCAGTCAAAGCGCTGCTGTGGTTCAAGCACCACACCCCGCACATTCTCGGTACACACATGCAGTCAGCAAACTACTCTATACCGGGAGATTGTCTAGGTTGCGACAACCTTGCAGCCCACTGAGATGAAGGAGGCCCACTCATGCGGTCCATTCGCTAGCCTCGCTTGCCTCTTGCTATGGAGCATTGATTCCACCCCTGCTGCTCTTTGGACAAGGTGTTTCCTCTGAAGGGCTGCAATAACTTAATTCACTCTGGAGCAAGATGGGAGCAAGGGAGGAATCGGGAGTCTCTGAATAAGAATTAATCCCAGAGCTCTTTCCTGAGGCAGAGTAATTACTTTACACCTCTAGAAGCGCAATCTAACCAAATACTGTATTAACAATACCAATTTTTTGACAACTTCCACTGATCTGGTTCTGAACTTTAATTTTCCCTCCTCTCACCCTGGGAAAAGTGTGCAAAATCTATGTAGCCACTTTTCATTTACAATATTGAGAAAAATAATAACCACAAAAAACTTTAAGCTGACAACTGAATAGCCCTCACCAATGAGTGGAGGCTTTTTCTACATAAAAAATACTGATGCTAAAATAAGAAAGTTACATGAAAGTGTGCATTTGCACAGTAGACAGTTTTAAGTCTATGTTACACACTTCTAAATATGACATACAATTTTCAAAATTCAGAACACACTGAGTTACTTCAGTACCTAGGAGTAGTTTAAATCGTACAACCAGGGAATAGGTCATTTCCTCAGTTCCCTTCGCTAATCCAGCTCCTTCATTAGCATAAAAATAATAATCATTTGTATTGCCATTCATTCATTAGGTGACAGGTTACCAATAGTGAAGTAAATGCTAACAAAGAGCTGATGTAAAGGTTAATAAGCTAATTCTAATGCACTCTCTGCTCATATTCTCTTTGTGAACAACAGCACATCATTTGATTATTCAAGAAAACAAAAATGTTTAATCAATTTCTCCACCCATCTCTAGGCCTCCTGCTCTGCCTGGAGTGCATTATCATTGTTAATTTATTTACTACTGGCAGCGTTCAGTGAGTGGGCTTCATTCCCAATTGTTATTTCTTACTGAGGGAATTCTTCCATGAGAACAATCTACACTCTCCTCTATTAATCTGCTCCATACAAAATAACACTTTGATTTTCTTCAGCTCACTCTTTATTTTCACAGTGCAGATTTGTTCTGCCCCAGTGTAAAGATGGCATTTGCCAGGTTTCTGTTTGCTTCTGCAACAATAAAAGCTATTCTGAATAAAGACTGGTCAAAGTACCAGCAAACCAGTTAAGCTATTTAACCTTATCCAAGGATATGCATATATCTTTGATCTGAAAATCTTAGTGATGTCAAGATTTCCAGCAGCTGTGATTTCAGACAAGCCAGAAATAGGAGAATAGTCTATTCTGAGGCATGTTGGTGGTACTTCTTTCCATTCTAATTTAATTCTATTGAGGGTCTCACCTCTGGGGTGCCTGAACACAATCCAGACCTGGATAAAACAAAACTTTCACACATCTAGTTGAACTTTGTGCAAAAAAATTCATGTGAGTTATGTTATCCAAACTAATGCACTCAGAATTAAATGCTTTGGTTTTCCCTAAAGCCTGTGTGATCTACAATAGTCACTATCTAAAAGTCAGTAATTGCTAACTCTTACCACAAAGTGATATTTGAGATACCATAGGTTTTCTCTTATATTTATAAAAGACAACTCTTACAGTAGGGTCACTGTTAACTCACCCTGACTTTTTAATAATACAGGTTGGACCTCCCTGGTCTGGCATCCTCAGGACCTGACTGGTCCCAAACAAGGGAATTTGCCGGACCAGGGAAGGTCCCTTGCCACCGGCCTCCCTGACCACCAACCCTCCCCGCTGCCAGCTCTGCTTTTGGCTCTGGCCTTGCTGCTGCCAGGCTCCAGCTCCAATCTCGCTGCCCTCAGGCTCGGGCTTGGGCTCTGGCCCGAGCCCCTCTGCCACAGCCAAGACAGGACTCTCTGGAACTACACCCCACTGCTGCCAGCCTGACTGGGGCTCCCCAGCCACCGCTGCCCCCACTTCTACCAGCCCAGCCAGGACTCCCCAGGGCTGAGGCCCCCCGGCCTTGACAGTCCTCGCTGGAGCTCCCAGCAGCCAGACTCTGGCTGCTCATGGCCACCGGGGCTCTTTGGTCCAGCAACATCTGTGGTCTTGCACTGATGTTTCCAGACCACAGAGTCCCAGATTTAGGAGGTTCAACCTATGATCACATTCTGAATGGCTGCATATAAGTTTATAAAGGTACCAGGACACCATTTTAGTTTTGTTATCACAGTACTGAGCCTGACTATCAGCTGGTCCATAAAAGTAAATTGCTAAGCCATAAAGACTTACTAACTACACTGCGGTATCAGAGAAATATCATAGCAATATCATTTATGATAAGGAGGACGCTGGCCCTCTCTCTGCTTGGAGAATTGTACTTTGTCTTTTTGTTTGCTATTGGTTGCTGGCTTTCCTGCCTTTTTCAAACAGGGGATACTGAATCTGTTGTGTTTTAAATGTCCAATGGTATTGAACAATGTTACATTGAGATGGGTGGAGGTGTCTAATAGGGCAGCACGGTGTTAGTGATTTGGAAGAGAGGACAAATAGCATGCTAGTGACATTTCAGGTGGTATTAAATTTCGATAAGTGGCATCAGGACAGAGAAATAATACAAAGGCACCTGTAGGCTACGTCTAGACTGGCCCCCTTTTCCGCAAAAGGGATGCAGATGAGGCC